>JAWWEW010000078.1:83460078-83657889 GCA_035583185.1 Anabacerthia variegaticeps
CGAGAGACACTGTGGCCTTCAGAAGGCCTGAGAAACTTACTTCAGTAACTCTAAACACCACTTAATATGTGAGCAAGGATCCCTTAGAAATCCCTTACTTCTAAAGCTATAAAGATCCATAAAATACATACCAAAAATACATAAAAATACATAAAATTCTTAGGCATCAAAATGATCCCCTAAGTTACTGTTCTTTGCTATTCCCAGTCTTCTGTTTTCTTTCCCTATCACGTAATACTGTAAAGCCTCATGTTGAACATCCCACATGTTTCGAGTATGTCCGTAATTTTATGTCAATTGCTTCACAGTGCTAACCTGGGTATTACAGTAATAGAACTGATGCTGCATCATTTTGCAGGAGGAGATGTCTGAGAAATTGCAGTGCCCTGTAACTGCAGCGTGTGCCTGTATGGTGCCCAAAGTATTTACTCTTGAGGTTTCATCATATAGGCCTGTCAGGAACATTTTCTTTGCTTAGTAGCTTTTTTACCTTTTTTATAACTTGAGTTCAGATTTTGTGGTGCCTTTATTCAGGAAAATGCTGTTCACAATGTATTTGAGTCATCATTCAGATCAGTTATATCATTCCCACCCGTCTCTTATTTCCTGACTTACTTTCCTCTATGCCTCACAGAAAAGCCATTGATGAAGGTTCTTCTTATCAACTTTACAGTGTTTATCCTGTGGGAAGAATATCAACCAACTTCATGTAAGATAGGTGGTATCATGGTAGTTCTGATTGCCATAGCAACTGATGTATCTGCATAATGGGACCTGGAAGATGAAAGAACAGGAGGCGTTAAGATTTTCATCATGGGTCCTACCTTCCCTCTGTGTGTGCGTGTGTGTAATGGGTTTGAAGGACAAATTCCCACAGTTTCAGTGAAGGACTCATTTTCTAGAGACACTGACTGATTTGTTTTGGTAGCTCTTTACCAGGAATTATGCCTTGTTTAGATGTAGTAGTCCACTGAGGTAGTGAGCCACTCAAAAGGCAGTGACTTAGTCTTTCAGACAGATTTATACTTCTGTGAAAACGAGAGACCTCAATTAAAAAGAAATTACAAATGGTAATGCAGCTGTGAACAGATTCCACCCTTGTTGATTGTTTCCAACAAATACAAACCAGTTTAGTTTCCCAGTGTTACTAGATCAGAGAATTCATAGTTGTAAGAGGAAGCAATTGCATATTACTGGGCTGTCATAGTCCTTAAAACCAGGTTTCTTGGCTCAATTATTTAAACTGCTAAAGAATTTCATTCTAATACAGCACAATTCGTTTTTTGAACTAGTTTGAGGTCTTTCTTTAAAAAGTAGGAGACACTCTTCAGTAGCTGCAGCAGTCTGTTTTAAATAGGTGAAGTCTTAGGATGTGGAAGTATACCATAAGAATGTTTTTGGGCTGATAAGCATGGTATAAATGTGAGTTACAAATAAAGAACTGTGAGTCACGGCTGTATCAACCCGGGTTGCTAATAAAGTCATATGAGCCAAGAGATTGTAAAGAGCAAGTACCTTAAAGTGAAGTTTCTAAACTAGTGTTAGTATAAATGAAGTGACTTCATGCCCACTGCCAGTAGTGCTTTTTAGTTTGGGAAGTGGAGGCTGATAAACATTCTGAAGTTTTGAAATGTAAGATTAGGATGTTTTCATAATACTATCTGCAGAGCCTGCTTATTTAGCTCATGTCTTTTGTTTTTAGTTATTAAGAAATAGAGATGAAGCAAGGATTCTGTTTTTACAGTCTTGGAAATTCCTTACCTTTAATTGAGCCTTGCTTCTTGGCTTCACATTTGAAATAGCATTAGGAAAGGAGCCTGTCACCTATTTCTTTGAGAATTTATTTCCTGGAACTGTCTGTCCCTAGATTTTACTGCTCAAATTTGATTTCTGGTGAAATTAATTTGGTTTAGGCAAACTTGTTTCTTCTGTTAGACTTCTAGCTATTGAGATTTTTCTTAGTATAACATGATCTCTGGGTTGTAACATATTAAGTCTTCATTTCTTCCTGAATTAGTATCAACAATCTGTGGGTATAATGTTGAGATTCTAGCTTACCGATTTGTCAAACACCCAGGTATGGTAAGAAACAAGTGGATGTATTCTTACTTGACTCTAGAATTGTTACTTGCTGTTGACCTGGTTTAACAGTGTTAGAATTTGAATTCCCAGGCAATTCTCATTAGCTTTCAGCTTTAGATGGGAGCTTTTGACCTAAATTTGCAGATTTTTTTTATCTTCTCAAAACAGTTTACAGGTAAGTAATTTTGAATAACCAATCTTTTCATGAGTAATTTTTTAAGAATAAGGGTTTCTCTAATAGTGATTTCTGGAACAGAAGTGCGTGATTCCCATGAAAATCAAGGTAATGTATGCATTAAATCTTGACAGAAGATTTTGGTAAAAAATAAATAATACTGTGTCTGCCTCAAAAGCTAACAGTACTGCTTAGTAGGTAAGACTTTCCTAAGTCTGTTTGGGGTAAGTAGTGTCATCTTTAACTCTTTAAATTGTTTTCTTTAATGTCTTTCTAGCTTCTGTTGCAGGTGGTGGACATGGACCTATCTTCTAATGATGTCACCATCCATTAGTACACACATCCTGCTAAAAATAAATTTAAGAATCAAAATCTTGTATTGTCTGTTGTTTTTGAAAACTTGAAGAGGAGAAATTCTGTAACTACTCATACCAAACCTCTGCTATTTTCATCTGTTCTCACAAACATTGCTGAGTTTATGCCTGAGATGGATAAGTATTTATCCAGTGTCATTCCTTTTTCTTGAAGACTGAATCTTTCACATTGTTGTTCCTAAAACTCCCAGGTCCTGTGGTGAAATCATATGAAATTTCCAATGCAGAATTTTGGGGGTCACTTGCATTGAAGCTACCATGACTCAAAAAGAGTGCTATTAAAACAAGACTTTTTCAGACTTTCACTTACACCCTAGCTGTTGGAATTACATGATCAGAAATGAGAAGTGATGAATGTAGGGGTTGTCCTTCACCAACACAATAAAAAACTTTGAGGTAATGGAGAAGGTGTGTTTTATGCCATTTATGCTCCTTTGGAGCCCCCCCTCAAATTCAGGAGTGTCCTAAAGAATATTTTCCCTTCACTTTTGTAAGTTTTAATTTAGTATAAATATTTAAGGTTCAGTGTACTGTAGCTCTGTCTAGATTTTCTAGTGAGATGTTGTTAGAGAAAATGGAAATTTTTGCAGAAATATATTTGTGGAAGCCTTTTTTAATGAAAACTTTGAGGGCTAATGCCATTTCCTGTTTTCTATACTTTAGTTGACTTTTTCCTCTTCGCTTCCTTGTTTTGTCCCCCTCATAACTCTGCCCATCCTCCAGTTTTTGAACAGAAGTGTTGGTTGGTGTCTTGGTTTCACTGAAGGCTGATAAAAAGAGATTTTCTTTGTTGTACAGGAATAGAGAATTGGGTATAAATAGATACCCAGGTGTGCTCATGTCCTTTTGATAAGACTATTCTGTAGACAGTCTAGAATGAACATGGCCTTAAAAATGACATGAACAAGAAAAGTACTTGATTTACTGTTCTCTCATGTTACTTTGCTTTTGCCTCTCCACAGACTCATTGATCACAGAGTAAATAGTCTGTTACTACATTTCAAATAAAGAATTTGATAGTTCAAAATCTTATATGACTTAACAAGTGTGAGTAAGGGATCATGCAACCCTTTTCTAGAAAAACAAGACAGCCTTTCACATTCATTTTGACATGGAAAAACAGAGCATTGCTACGCATGGCGTATACTAGATGGTCAGTTTCTTACATACTGTTTCTATCGACTTACTGGTTTAAATTGTCACTAGATCCAAATTTTTATGAAGGAAATGCTACTCTGGGAAGTAAAGTACTGCTGTGTTTTAGCAGTTTGCTTTTAATTAAGATAGTTTTATTGCTGATGTTGCTGTCTTGCATTCCTGATTTTTCTACAACTGTATAAATAATATTCATATTTTTATTCTCACACGTCTTGCTATAATTGTGGTGTCTTAGCATGTTGAGAGAATACTATATGTTCAATACACTCATTTCATGATTGAGTTTTATGGCTCAATATAGCTTGACTTGTCTTCCTAAAGGTTTTAATTTTGTTGTGGGAGGTAAAGAGCAAAAAATTATTCACCCTTGTTTGTAGCACTGGACTCAGAGGCCTTTTTATTCCTGCTCAGTTCACACTTAAGGGTTCCAAATGCAGGCAAAAATATTAAGCAAACAATTTAGGCATAGGAGTCGTATAACAGGCCTCATGTCCTGTTCCACAATGCAAGACTGGATTGGTACTACTGTCTACTGTCGCCCTCCAGTATGGCCTTCATGTTATCACAATGGGTAGTGCTTTGCTTGCTATTTTCTTTTCTTTATACCACTTATACTTCCCTGGAACCTTTGTTTGTAAGCTTTTTTCATTCAGTGGCAGATTACTCAGGGTATTATAGTCAATCATGCTTCATATTTTTCAAGTCCACTTTAAATAATTGGGGTTCATTTCTTTATAACCATGCAGCTGAGCAGCTAAAGTATTGTGCTGAGCTTTGGTTGAAGTCAGACTGATTTATAGCATGCGTCTTACACTGCCCTTTGCTAGGGGGTGGAGTTTTCAGCAATGTAGGTGATCTACAGCTTCCTAAATGTGGCAGCAGCACAGTAACTTAATGTGGAGTTAGAGCTGAGCTGCTGACAGTGCAACGATTGCAGAACTGGTAGCTGGGAGGTATCAGGAATTGGGCAGTAAGGTTCATCCATACTCATCAGGACTTTTGAATACTTAAGATCTTCTGATACATGCTTGGCAACAGGAATCATGGTACCGAACAGGCCATGATGTGTGATCTCTTGACATTAGGAACCACTGCATTCAGGATTGCAGCTTCAAAAATTGAAGCAGAGTTGCCAGTTCTTCCAGTTTGGGGAGTATGTGACTTCTACAGAAAGAGGTGTGTGAGTTCATTCAGATATTCTTGTGCTGAGAGGAATGTGACTGTAGACCTCTCTCTTTTTTTTTTTTTTTTTTTTTATAATGAAGGAGAACCATGGCCATAATTGCTTCCTTTCTCTTGCGGCCCAGTTTCAAGTAGCTTGCACTCTTTTTCAGAGAAGTGTATATAGCTCTTAAAACTCAGGAAGGAAATGTAGGCTAAGGATCTTACTGCATGAATTCTCTTCATGCTGGTTCTCCCAATCCTATATGAAATGGAATGTGCTTTGGACAACAGGCACCTATGTCTAGATATTTGTACAGATCAGTTGAAAGCTCTTGCTCAGGCTGGTTTTGGATGGACATTTGAGAGGCTTGGTGTAGTGTAAATGCTTTATTAAAGTTGAGTTGCAGAGTGTCCTTTAGTGAACATAGTCACTGCAGTAGTTTTTATTTAAAACAAACAAACAGAACCCAAAAAAACTAAACCTCTAAACTTTGATGAGCTCAGTAGTTTTGATTACCTACCTGAAGGTGACTGAGGAGAATTAAGTGATCACTGAAATACTCATCTCTCCTTAACTTATTTTTGATTAGAATTTAAGATGAGGGGATGCTTAAGATGTAGGTTGCATCTCTTCTCTGCAATCGAAGTAGGCTTGTAAGCGTTTTTGCAGGTTACTAATCTTTTAAATGTGATTTCTTTGTTTCCATGGGCAGTTTTTTCAGTGGCAAGAGGCAGAGTTGTGGAGTTTTGTAGAAGTAACTTTCAGGAGTTAGAGTGGAGAACAGCATCCCTTACATCAAACACAGCGAAGCAGAGTCAAGTGGTCAGTGCATTTTGTTGCCCTGTGTTGTATGCATTTTCTGGGAATAATGTTTCTTTGACCCATTTCTCCTAACAAGCTTATAATCTCTCTGTACTTGAGTAAAAAATATACCTTTTTCATATAGTGACTTAACAACTGCAGTCTCAGATACCGTGGTACATAGTTACTCTGTACCTGAAGGAGTATTAGACTTCACAGGTCAATTCAGAACAGCAGAAACACTTGAAGATTTCCATCTTTTAAACTGACTTGCCACGTACTTGAGTATAAATCATGGCTTTACTAACAGATTGGGCAGGTTGTAGGTTGTACTTTACTCATCCCTGTAAAAAAAGGATGGCCTTTTGCTTTAGTTCATCACATTTTAAGGCATTGCTTGTCACCTTGAAGATACTCCGATTTTAAAACAGGATAATAAAAATTTACAACTTTTGTATTTTTATATATATATATTTAGCAATTTCACCCTTACTGCTTGTGAAGGGTAGGGGTTTTTAACTTTCAGTCTGCAGCTTACCCATTAGTTTTTATTTGAAAGGGGAGAAAAGGTACAAGATACCTCAAGATACCAGGTACTTTAATACCCTTAAGGTACCTTTAGAATTCTTCATTATAACAATAGTGAGAGAAGGTACTGGTCTTACCTAAGAAGGACTTGCTGTTGTTTGCAAGACTTCTAGACAAAATATTTCTGGCTATTGCCAGCCATACATTTTATACTGTTAATCAAAATGAATGGATCTGTTTGTGTCACCCTCAGAAGAACAAGTTTTGCAGGTATGTAAAACCTTGCACAAACATCTGAGATGATGGGAAATTGAAAAGGGAATAATCAGTGCTCTATCTAGAACTCCTTAATTTTTTTGAAGGACAGCTGTAAATTGGCAAGTGAGTTCATGTGATGCTTTCTGCAGCAGATGTTTGCTTTGCTTTGATCAGGTGTTTGCTGGAAGAAAAAGAAAACCTGGATATAAGAAATACTGAAACTGTAATGCCTGTTTGTGTCAGTAGTAGCAGTGAGGCTTTTCAAGTTAAGACTACACCTTTTCTGCAAGCCTTAATTTCCCACAGTAATACTGTTTAAGACTTCTTAAAATTCTGATGTTTGTATTGCTAGACTTATTAAATTTTAATGTTTTTTCCCATCTTTATTGTGAATATGAAGTTAGCAGAATTGTAAACCCTGCTTGTATTCCTCCCACAACTAGAAACTGGCTTTTGGAATTATTTGCTGAAGCAGCTGTAAACTCTAAATAGGAACCTAAGACCACACTGGGATGACAGGTAGTAACTACACAGACTAAACATTTGCCTTTCTCTCTCAGCTCAGGAGTTACAAAGGAAACATTTGCAGTCTAGTTTCAAAAAAGAATGTTGCGGATGGAAAGGAAGAAGGAAGGAAAGTTGGAAAGGTCTGCTCCACAATTGGAGATGACTTGTATAAACAAACTGGATTGAAATCTGTTCGTTTAGCTAATATCTTCTGGTAGTTTCATTTAACAGGAAAATAAACCCATGTGTATTTGAAGATAATTGTGTGTGACTCAAAAGCTGTGCTCCTTAGTGTTCTCCTTAAATAGTGCCCTAATTAAAGCCTGTGTTGTTAGGCTGATAGTCAGAAGTTCCAGTTGAATTTTTTTGCTGCCATCATTATGATCTAGAAACTTTAATATGTTTTTTGTCCAATGAGCTTCTATATAAAGTTGAAGCACCGTGCTCAAGTTACACTTTACTATGACCTATACCAGTAGTTAAATTTTTTTGCTGCATTTCTGACGATTTGCCTGGTTGACTAGAAGGGCTCATGAGAGCTGCTTCTAGGAATTTCTGACAGAAGTAAGAAGAGAAATGACTAGAACATGAGCTTGCTTCTTCTCTCAGCCTTGCTGAAACGACACAAAACAGATTTCATTTTATCTCAGTGACAGAATTCTTATGTTTTCTCTTAAAACCACTCTAGAGTTACACAGAAACAGTTCGTGTAAAATGTGATGTAGAACATAGAGGCACTCGTGCTTTTGTGAACTACCTTTTTGAAGAATTTGAATGTACACAGCAAGGAAACAGTCTTCAGGTGGACAGCAACTAGCTGTTTGTGAAATGGCATTAAAAGAAAATGTGCATCCAGTGTAGTTCCTGTAGATCTTGGGCAGAGTCCTTGTATTTACCTCTGTCCTCACATCTATGTGGGAAAATAATAGTTTAAGTAATCATTTGAGGTGGCAAGTATTTTCAGATCTTGTTAATGAAGTACTAAATTACCTTTGTTACCAGTTATTTTAATGTCAGCATAGGGGAAAGTAAGAAAAGTTAACTTGTACAAACTAATTAGTAAGTGTAGGTGATACCTTTCGTAGTTTATATTTATTATGGTCTTACATAATGATCCTGCTAAACTAGTCAGGGTTTATTGTGACGATTGCAGACAACTTCCATCTCTTCAGCTAAGGCTAAATGTAGAGAGCAGAAATACTTTTCAATAGGACTCAAAGTGAAATTGAATTTTACAGATAAAAGCATCGCAGCTACTCTTAATTCCTAAAAAGCTTAAAGAATAGTAGTCCACTTCATGGAGCAGTAGGTCGAGAGCCCCAGCTGAGAAAAGATGAAAACTGTTAGGGAAGGTAATTCTTAGCTGGGCTGTGCTGAAAAATCCAGTTCTTAAAACCTTTTTCTGTCAAAGCTCGCTGGTGAAAAACAGTTTTGAATAATGTTTCCTTTCATCTAGTAGCAACTGTAGTTCAATTAATGCTGGGCTGATTCTGAAAATTCATCTCCAAGTATAATGGTACCCCTTTTTCCTAGAGAAGCCGATTTGTAAGGCTTGCCTCCATACTGAAACACACACAACATGTCTGAATCAAAATGCTGAGGTGGGAAGGGGAGTGGGGTTACTCCAGAACTTTCACACAGTGCTACAGCTACCTGACATTGATTGGAAGCTGAGATTTATGATCATGTATATGTTTAAACACATGCCCACTGCCTTTTTTTTTTCCTTGTTTGTTTTTTGTAGCATCTTACTACAAAATGTGTTGTTTTAGAACCTAGATTATTTTCTTCATACCTAGATTTCCCTGAATGAGCAGGGTATGGTACACGTGTCTGCAGAGCAGGGAGAACAACTTGGAAGCTATGAATTAAAAGATGGTTGAGGACAACATGGAAACAGCAGCTCTCAGTTTTGAAGCTGTGTGCATTAGTTATTCTGAGGGTGTGTAATGGAAGAGTAATTGGGACAGCTGTTTTAGCAGCAGTGAGGAAACGATGCATTCCACATCCATTGTGCTTATTGAGAATTAATTTCTTAGCTGGGAAGTAGAAGTTTTTTGTCACAGGAATGCTCACCACCACCTGATAAGTGCGTAAAGTGGTCCTTACACTGGCCTTAAAATTTATTCTAAGTCAAAGAAATAGCCAAGGTACTTTTACTTCTGCATTCAGGCTGAAACAGTTGTGGTGTTTTTCAGTTCTCCCAAAAGTAAAAGACTATTGCATTGGTCTAGTTTGGAGTTGGTAAAGTTCTTCCACTGCGAGGGTCTGGAAGGCTGTGCACTAAAATTGATGAAAGTAAGGGGAACTAGAATGCTGGGAAACAGCTCAGGATGACGTATAAATCCTGTAAATAGCTCCATGTTTTCTTGGAATTTTCTTTATATAGTATGAAGATGTATCCCTGAGACAAAAAGTGCACTAAGTTGACTTGATTAGAGGGCAAACCGTTTTTTTAATATTTCTCAGCTACCGCTGGCAGTGATTGGCAGAAGAGGAGAGTGAATTGCTGTTACATAAGGCTTAACAGGTATTGTCCAGTTTCCCGGGGTACTTGACTGTTGCAGTTACGCCAGTCACATCAATTCATTCATTTGACAGGGCAACAATTATTCTTGAAAGTCTGATATAATTACTTCTGTGAACACCTAATTAGAAGAGAGGTGTAAAGGAAGGCTTCAGTAGCTCCTCTTCCCTCAGTCTGCAATCCAGTCAGTCTGTGTAGCACGGAACCAGCCATAACCTCTGCTGCTCTTGGCCACAACAGTAGTTGGGTGATGTAGAAGACGTCAAGGGATATTGGGGTGGAAAGGGGAGAGCTGGAGGGGACACCCTGGGTGGGGGTTACTGCGGGATGGAGAATTGGCCTGACTGGGATAGAGTGCAGACATTTGACTGTTTACAGGAATCAAATAGCATCATTATTCACTGAATGTTCTTGTACCATTGTGCTGCCTCAAGTTGAATAAATGGTATTACTGCGGGTGTAAAATACCTGCATGTGATAACAGAATTGAAACAGTATTCTCTGAAAGTAGTCTAAAGTGCTAGTGGTTTTAGATGTTCTCTCCAATATCACTAGCTGTTTTATTTTCTTGCCTGATTCAGTATTAAAATCTTCTTTGTTTTTCACAAAGGCACCTTTGTTTAATTTTCTTCATATGTGAAATTCACCTCACTGCAGGTTCTAAATTCTCACTGGGTTGGTAATTTAGAAATATATTACAAATTCAAACTGATTAAAAAAACCAACCCTACACGTAGTTATCAAATAAAGTACATCCCTCCATCCAGAAGAAAAATGTGTTACAATTTTTTTGAAATTGAAGAAGAGCTTAGTACTTGAAATGAAATGGTCCATTATTTAAATAGATACATTTGAAATGCTTTGTTGTCCAAGTGTCAAAAAGGAATTTTACTTACTTGCTTTTCCACACTTTTACACTGCCAAACTGAAAAAAAGCACTTAAGTCAATGAGAATAGTATTTTTGAGGAGCATAGGTAGGAGACGAATGTACTGTGACTTTTAGGCAAAGACAATTATGTTACAATTTGGGTAGCAGAGGAAATAAGGATTCTGATGAGTTACGTATTGCTAAGATCATTATCTGGCCCAAGCCTTATCTCCCTGAATCAGGTGCGTTTCTCAGTGCAAAAGAGAGACTGTCTCTCCATAGCTGGGTTTGTTTTCCACAGCATACACATAATTTTTAACTTGGAATGAGGGAGGAAGCTGAGAAGTAGGAAAAATGCCACATACTTTCTAGAATAATTGTAGAAGTTACAGCAGCTGTACACCAGAGGGCTCAGATATTAATCAGTATTTTGTGATTTAACACAAATCCTTAAGTATTTGAAACTGTTCTGAGTCTCTAATTTAAGTGTAGGCTGATGTTAAGAAATACAATGTTAGGTTTTCATGACCCCTTTCCATTCCTCGTTATGTATTTCTTCCTTTATTTCTCTTCCATCAGTATCAAAGGTTCATTTTACTCCAGCCTAAATGCTTAGTTCATTGGAGGTAGAAGGGCATCATTGTGTATTTGTGCCACATTATTTATGCTTTTAAACAGTTCTCAGATTTTATAAGGTGCTCAGTGGTCTATGTAACTTCTTTAAAGACAAGTCTCAGAACTGTTGTGTTCTCCGTAAATGTGAGCCCCTTAATCCTGAGGATGATAGACGGCAGGAAACAGCAGAGGGTGTGACTCCCCCAAGTGTTACATTTGGTAGTGTTTCAAACACACAAAGTTTTGATGTAATTTATTTCTAGGTTGCTAGTAGCTACCAGAGTAGGAGGAATGATTTTGCAAGAGCACTAATTTTCTGCATCACATCCCTATTTGCTGCTTGTAGTGGCCCATCGCTTTATTTCTTATCTGTAGTATCACTTATTCTGCATTCTCCTCAAACCATGGTCACTAAGAGACACTGAGAACATTGCATTTGATTTTTCTTTGCTTCCTTCCACCTTGTCTTTGCTATGCTACAGATCCAGTCTCAACAGTGAAAACTGAATCTGGTGCTTTTCATTGCTCAAGATTTTGGAGTATCAAGGTGACTCCAAATTAAATGCTAGATGTGCTCTAGGAACAAAATTTCCCATCTTAAGTTACATGGTTTCTGATGGAGATAATTGACATCCATCAGCGGTAGTGAACCATGTGCAAAAGGTGGTGGCTCATTTAAGTCAGCATATTTCATAGATAAACTTGGCAAGCTGTGCCATCATCAACTGTGTTTTGAAGTATTTTGCATCCAGAGAAAATAAGGGTTTTTTTTTAAACTGGTATTTGATGGGTAGCTTCTGTACCTTTTCAGTCTTACTCATCTACAGTGATTCCATAATAACTTATGTGAGAGATGCTGCATGGGTGTCAGCAGATCATGATTTCACCTTTCCCAGCTTCTGTCTTCTGCCCTTGGTGGTGGCAATTTTTGTTGCTGCTGTTGTGTTTTAAACCACTAGGACATTAAGAAAATCTTTGGGTGTAGATGTTTTAAATCTAGAAGCTGTACCATGTAATTAGTATTGTATACACTGACTATTTAAGCAAAACAATTTAGCATGCCATCGTGAAAACCAGGCATTTCTTGTGCTTGCTGTCACATGTGTAATGAATTGGGTGCTGTTTCCAGTAGAGAAACCCATTGTTTGGCATAGGATGATATTAGATATAACCTCGGTAGAGAGAATTATGTCTGTATGTATACCTATTAATTTGCTCTCTTGGCCATAGCACATTTACTGTGCTTAGCTTGTCTGAAGATGTGGGAGAAGAAGGTCCTTATTTATAATTTTTTTATCTGGGGAAGAAATCAGGCATTCTTGCTCAACAGTGTTATCTCAAGGCCTTTTTATTGTCAGGCTGAAAGATTGTGGAATAAAGCAGTGATACAGGTGCAAACCCAAAGCAGAAAGTATGGTCACTACACACTGGTTTGATTTTGAGGAACCTGCATGAACTTCTTCAGACAACACGTTCATCTCAAGAATTAATAATTCATGGTTTTCTGAATTTTGTCTTGTACAATAGTGCTGTCTTAGAATATAGCAGCAAGAAATGCAACATGAAAAGGCTATCCTCCAGGAAGCAGTCTTTAAACCACTATTCCTTTGGTTTCCTGGCCAGCTTCTCACCTATAATTTATATGGATTGTCAATGCATTCCCTTGCTGCAGTGCCTGTAAGTGAAAGTCATCCTGTTGTCATTGAAAATGTACTGGGCTGTTTCTTCTGCAGCTGTTTTGTACTCATGTTCTCAGCATTTCTAGAAAGAAGCACCTTGAAACCTTTTTTTTTTCTTTTTTTTTTTTTTTTTTAATCTCCTGGCTGATTAGTGTCTTCTGCCTTGTGCAGAGAGAAGAATCCAGGCCAGCTTTCTGGAACACCAAGATCTTCCTTTTTTCCCAACCCACACTCCAGTAGAGCTGTTATGCTTTGTGCTAATCCTTGAGTCCTAGAAGGATGTTGTTTTATTATTGGGCTGATCAGTGTTACTATAACATTGCATGCAACTGCTTTCAAGTCAGGTAGTTGAAAATCATTGTGTTGATGCATATGTAAAACACAAACCTATTTTGGCATATTTTTTTCAAATCTAACAGTTCAAGATAGAGAAGGTTCCTATCACTGTACTGACTAGGAGCATTTCACTTATTCAATTTGTATCTTCTGTGCTCTGTGTGTGCACGTGCAACTTGGCAAATATCCTAGCCCCAAATCCTTGAAGCCGTGCTGGATAGTAACCTGTAGTCATTGGTAAATTAATGTTCTTTTCATGCAACATGATCAGAAGAGTTGTACACACAATAGCAGCTGCAGCATTTAACTTTATGTTTCTGTTAAACAGCAAGCAATCATTCATAGGCTTCTGAGTGTAAATTCTTCTGTAGGCTGTAGAATAATCTTGATCACTTGAACTTCATATTTGCATTTATTCATTGTCTTCTGGTGTCTGAATAGCTAACATCCAGTTAGGTAATAACTAAAAGAGCAAGAGGGTTTACAGAAGCTACTCTTAAAAATACTGAAAGTAATAAAGACTGGGATGCCTACTGTAAGTTTTAATGATCTTCAGTTATAAAATGCTGAGGAAAACCACCAGAATTGCATCTTTCAATGTAACTGATAAAGGCTTAGCATTTAAATATGTATTTTCTAATTTAAGGAATCATAATTGTATTATGTGATTTAAGATTTAGAGCTAATGTATTTTCTGCATGTGAGCTAGCACACAAGTTTCAATAGGTGGGGGTTGCTGGGAAATAGTGAATTTCAGTAGAGCTCTAGTAAAAAAGCTACTAGTGAAAAATACACATGCACAGATGCTGTTGTGAAAGTCACAGACAGGCTCTCAGTACTGCTTATGGAGGGGGGAATACTTTGCAATTCTGACAATGCTGTGAGTTCAGAGTTTCATTGAAATAATTTCTGCAGGACACATGTTCTACATGTCCCTCAAAATGTTTAATGGCAGAAAAGCTTTCTTTTATGCTGCTGCATACAGACTTACTTGTTAAAGCACATTGCTCACTTTTGCATGGCACCTGTGTGATTAACAATGGTTTTCCTTCCAGTGTTAGGATACCTAGCATGCTTTTATGTGATGTCACACAGCTTTTGCCATCCTGCACAATAAACTTTCTCCTCTAAACTTTCATTGCTCTGGAAACATAATGAAATATGCCCTACACAGTTGCAGCTTTCCACCTCCACATGAATGAATGTGGGGAGGGATTTTTGCTGGTTTTATTTGCCATGGTTGTCTTGACTCTTCTTGATAATGTAGCTGTCAGCAAGTCACTTTCCCTGAGCAATGGCAAAAATATGGTTTTGTAGTTTGTTTTTTTTAGCTGGGAAAAGGGGGACAGGTGTGTCCTCTCTGCAGCATCAGCAAGTACTTGCCCTCTCAGCAGAAGCTCTTCATGCGACGTTACTGCACTACCAGAGATCTGCTAGAGCTGGCTGGGAGTCACTAAAGGACACAGTTGGGCTGCTAAGCCATTCAGCCTTTGGTGCCTACCTAGCTAGGGTGTCAGTATAGAAGTTGCCTTTTACTTTACAAGGCAAGCCCTTTAAAAAAAAAAATTTAAAGTTTTGAATGCATGGTGACTTGTACAGTCGCTCTTTAAGACAGTATCTTAAGTTTGGGTGCAAGTCTTTATATCGTATCATAAGTCATGACTAAATCATAAATCATTTACTGTAAGTGTACCTTGGATTTAGTGCTGTTTATTGTCATATGTTTCCCCCTGCTTGGGGGAAATACTGCCCTTTTGCTTGGTGATTCCAGTGCAGAGTGACAGCAAAGTGGCACACCCAGGCCTAGTACTCAAGCCCTCTGCCTCATAGGAGGGTGGAAACATATACCCAGAGGGTATTACATAGTTTTTCATAAACACTTACTCTAGTCTACCATAGACCATGTCCAGCACACCAGAAATAGTGAAACATGTCTTGGCAGGCAGGTTTTACTGTACCAGGCAGTCAATCCAGCTCTTACCCAAACTTCAGCTGCAGGTTCAGACCTGCTGGTTTTGTTTCCCTGAATGAAAGTCACAGACATGAGGTGCTGGGTGTATTTTCTTTTTCTTTTTCTTTGAAACTTCACATTTACAAGAGACCTGGAAGCATGAACTTATGGACAGACCAGCCTTAATGGTTTACTGAGCAAGTAGGGATAGACAATTAATAAAAAAGTTTTTAAATTGCCCTTCTAGCTGTGTATAATGGATTTGTGTTCAGTTTGCCACTGTGGCAAGCCCTTTTCTGCAGCAAGAATTTCCATTGCTACTTCAGGTCTTGTTTTCTCAAGGAATTTGAAGCAGCTCACCAGTGAAATGAGACAGATGTTATTTTGCAATTTGGACATCAAATCTGCTAAAACCCATGTACTTCCTTGCTTTCCTGAGACACTGCAAGGAAAAACAACTTATTAAAAGATTCTAGGTTCTTATTTTAGCCCGTACAAATGGAAGTAGAGCCTGAGCTTTTCTGTAGAGCCTTTGGTACAAATTTAAAGTAGTATCACATTTGTGAGAGCATTTTTAATATGACTAAAGGAAAAGATTGACGTGTCTCATACAAGAAACCAAGGGTAATGTACTTGGTGGAAATCTATCCAAGTGACTTGCATTCTGACATGCAAGAAGATCATGGCAGAAAAGGGAATTGAAGTGATTTATTACCTGGTGTAATTCTATTTTTTTCAACACTGAAAACAACTAACTAGAGAGTGCAGTGGAGAATATGTTGAAGAGTAACTGTGTTTAGATATTTTATTAATGCCTACTGCATAGTCAGAAATCTAATTCATTAGAATGTTTATCAGGAGTACCTAAAGTACTCTACTTTGAAAACAATGGTTCTTCCCTGTGTTCCCCTCCATTCCAAAATAACACATTTATTAAAAATTGGATTAAAATTGAAAGAAAGATTTCTTTTTTTACATTATTTGTTCCCCCCTGTAACAAGTATACTGAACTACTCATGCTTTCATTGTAAATATCGGTAATAAATTACTTTAACAATATTTAATTTGCTATGTTTGCCTCGACCTAATCTTCGAAAGTCGCTTCATGCACAACTGCAGAGAAATATAGACCTACAAAATGGAAAACCCCACAGGTACTCTTAGAGCTTCTGTATAAACCAGGAAAATGATTTTAAAGATCCTTTTAATGAAATACAGGTGGCTTGAATGGATGAAACAGGCTTTTAAAAGCTAAGACATTTTAGATTGGAATGATTGCTAACCTCTGATACATGTCATCAGCAGATCAGAGAAAGATGTGCATTAGTGGGGTTATTGCAAGCTGTAGGCTTTTGGGAACAAAATAGTTCATAATGGGAAAGAAAAGTTCAGGAAAAGCACTGTAAATGTCTTTCCTTTTTCTTTTTAATGTTGTTTACTTGTTCTATGTTCTGCTTTCTCTCTAGACTTTTTCTTCTCTGGTTGCTCATAATTTCTGCCCTGACAGCCTCTTTTTCACATGCTTTTTATTATAAAATAAACCCAGCTATTTGAGCAATTTACAATCTGGTAAATAATGTAAAAAATGTAGATTGCCAGATTTGCTTCCTGAAATTGGTTGATTGATGAGAGACTTTTACATTGTAAATGTTTCTTCTAATTGCTTTGTGGTCTCTATTGTTATCACTTTGTTAAGGCAGATTTTTCTCATCATGTTTTAATACTAAAGCTTGAGGGTAAGCACTTTTTTAAATGATAGAACTTGTCTCTGTGTGTGTTGTTGGAAAATTTAAGTTTTGATTCTTGTTGGTTGTAGAAGGGGTGTGGTTGTTTGCTTGCTTCATGCATAGTAGAGTTTTCATGGGAGATATTCCCACAAGGCATATGAAAGGCAAGTAAATCAGAATATCTGCTGCTGCTGTGTAGTTCTCCTGTCCAACTTTACCTTTCTTACTCTCCCACCCTCATTGCTGAACCCTGCATTTGAAGTATCTATTTCACATGAAATGAGAGAAAACCACAGAAATCACCATGCAGCATATCAACAATTTGTCTGACACAGACAATTATTCTCATTAGTCATGTGAACTCTAGTTTCAATTATTAGTTGATGCTGAGCACTTTCAACTACCATTAAGCAAATCAGGCTTGTGAACGCTTATCTTTGAGCTGTAACTTCATGCTCGTTTTTAGAATCTTTGTCTCTAAAATGGATGTTTCAACCTACTTAGTGAAAATGTGAGAATGAGTTGACAAGTGTAATATGAAACTGTCTAGCTGATAAAATTCATTAGAGTGTAGACATATTGGATGGCCTGCAGCATTTATTGACTTATTTTGAGAACCATTTTTTAAAAAATATCTGTGAGAAATAGCCACATGCTCTTCAGGTAAGGCTTTTCTGGGACTGTGAGGTGGCTGTTCTTCACAGCTCTTTCTTAAGGTTGGATAGGAGTAATTTATGAACTTGGAAAGCAAAAGACAAACATGAATAACTAAAAAATAATAAATAGTTGGAGATCTTGTTCAGAATGTCCAAGATCACTTTTGTGTGGATAGACCTGCACTTTTTAAATGAAGAAGGTCAATAGTATGGGCTCACCTGTAGCAGAAATTTGGGGTCCTCTAGCCTAAATATGGCTAATACTCAATCTCAGGTCAATAAAACACTTTGAATCAAACAGTTCTCATTTTCTTTCTTGCTCACAGGTTAACACTGAATGGCTTTATACTGCAGTTGCAAAAGCTGTATATGCTTTAAGTTCTCTGCTGCTTGGATTAGACTGCTAATAGTTCTTAGCCTTGCTTCAATAAAATTAGGCTTTATGCTTCTTTATGTAGATGTGTTCTTGACAAAGGAGAAGGATCTGAGTCAGTTGTAACATGGCTAGCAATAGATAAATCCCTACCTAGTGACCTGCAGTGTTACTTTCATTCTCAGATTCACTTTTCATCTTCAAAATCAGTACATGAAGTCTTGACTTTACAGCAGTGTCATACTTTTAGATGTCCATTTGCCTCTGCTAAATAATAAACTTCAAAGTCCACATTTTTATGGTTCAACACTCACAGCATTAGATTTAGAAAGATGAGTTGCATGTGTGGAATCTGAAGTTGAAACTGAGATTGTTGTAATGACCTACAGGCAAGGGGTGTGTGAAATGAGGAATGTGCAGCTGTTAGGTACAGTAAATATTTGATCCTAAAAATTTTACACAGCTGTTCTTAAATGCATTGCTAAGGGCATGTTTTTCTTTTAGACCATCAAAATTTTTCATAGATTCCTTTAAAACCTGATTATCTTTCAATTTAGATTTCCTTTAGATTGTTTGTGAATGGTTGAAACTAAAAAGCTATCTGTAAGCCTTTAGCCATTCAATTTTTTTTTCTTATTTTCAAAGCTGTTCTGCTTTATTCCTTCTGTGTCTGTATGGAGTATCAACCTGACTATTTGAGCACAACTGCTCGGAATGTTTCTGAAGTACTTGATTGCTTGTTATCAAATGTTCTCCAAAGCTTCATTCTTTCAGCCAAGGTTTGAAACTTAAGGATACAGTATACTTTAAGCATCTTTGGAAGTGTGTAGCTTTGAGTTTATTATATTGGCTAAATTTTCAATCAGATAAAAATGCTGTATCAGATAATAAACCACAAAGAAACCAAATTTAACCTCAAGCAGGCATCTTTCATTTGAGCTGCTGCTCCTATCTGCCGTCCCGGAATGCTTTAAATCATAGTCCCATAGAGATTGTCTAATTAAATCAATGTCTTTATATAATAATTTATTTTATAAATTAATATTCACAACCTTTTATGATTGAGTGGAGATAAACTAAGTAAGCCTAGTAATACTCCTGCTAATTAAGCTTAATCAGAGAATCATCAAGGTTGGAAGAGACATTCAAGATCATCAAGTCCACCCAGCACTGTCACTGTAATGTCTAAACCACTAAACCACAACACCCAGCACCAGATCCAGATGCCTCTTAAACACCTCCAGGGTTGGTGACTCAACCACCTTCCTGAAGGCTTGTAAGTCCTTGTTTTCTTCAACTTTACGAAACATTGAGCAACAATGCCATAATCCTCAATAATAAAGGTAAAGACAAGTTTGTAATAAAAATTACCTTTTCTTTGAAATGAAGTAATTTATGTTCTCTCTCAAATTATCACAGAACGGGGGGAAAACTTTCTGATGGGACGTGTATTTTGATACACTAAGGAAAATCAGCCTGAATTTAATGAAATTACAAGGTTTCGGAAAAAATCATAATTTTATTATGCTCATCAGAGATTTCTTAAAAAATTGCTAATGTCTCTAAAGAGCTTCTGTGCTAGAGAGTTTTTCAGCTTAGGCTAAAGAAGACTTCTGCAATTGGAACTGTGTGCAGTTGTTCTCTAGGCTGACCGTAGGCCATTTGCTCTCTATGATGTGAGAGCAGAGAACTTCCATGGGTGGGTTGTCCGTGGCTCCTGTGAGTCTGAGTAGTTTGGAGTTGAAAGTTGATGGATTTGAATGCAAAACTTGGACAAGTTCACATGGAACTTGGCACCAGAGGCTGTGGAGATGAAAAAGGGATTCAGGACTAGACATTACAGTATAGAATGGATTAAGAGATCAGCTGGCTGAGAAGGGAGTGACCAGCCCGGAAAGTATAACATCATGTAGAACTGAAATGGGAGGAACTGGAATTCATTTGGACTAAGAGAATGGAAGCAAAAACTGGTATGAGGTGATAGTGACATCTGATGAAGGTACTATAAAGGCAGAGAATAGGGACAGGCCAAGTATAGGACTAGGAAGAAACAGGTGTAACTGAAACCAAAGCTATAGACAGAATGATTAGTGCAGACCAGGAGTGGACGGGTCGGAATTTAGATACGGAATCAGGGATGGAAAAATGTAGGCAAAAACTGGTTGTGTTTGTGTCACGTGTGAATGCAGGCATGATAGGAGTCTGAGAGGCATTGAACATTCTTGCTGGACAAAGATTTGTTCTAGGAACAGTGATTCAGGCATGGAGATGGAGACCGGGAGTCAAGAGTGCAGTGAATGAGATTTGAGATACAGTTTTAGACTGGAAGGAGCTGGACAAAGAAATTGCATATTCAAGGAATGGAAAGAGAAGCTTGTGGCTTTGCATTTCTGATAGTCACTCTTCGGAAGGCAGATGTCCTGTAAAATGCTTTGTTCCTATTTACTACTGCTCTACTCAGGAATTTGTGATTTGAAGATCTGCAGTATATTCCAGTCTGTACCACAGCATAACAGTTGTTTGTAGACAAACTTACTTCATCGAGCTTTCCCCAGATGGTCACTAATTTAGTTTGTGGGTTTCACACTTCTGAGTTCATTGCTTACTGTTGCTTCATTTGCAGACAAATTCAGGAGTCTCTAATATTTTCAATTAATTTAGAATATTGTGTTTGAAGTGTTAAGTTTGTGGTAGTTTTAAGTACTAAGAAAAATTGGGTACTCAGAATTAGAGGATGCATTTCATTTTGATCTGTCAGCTCAAAGAAGGCTTCTGAAGCATAAACAGTGTTTTATAATGGTGAAGTATGCTATTAGAAAACCTATTATAATATTAGTTAATCTGCACAGAGTATTGGGTACAGTAAGTAATGCATGGGGCAATGCATAGAACAATAAAGAATAAACAAAGCAGTCACTACGTAGATGTGCTCATTGCTTCAGTGCTATTGACTTAGTTCTAAATGTGACAAGACTAGAAAACAGTCAGATGCTAACATTCTGGAAAGTTGAAGCTTTCTTCCAGTAATCTGTTTTCTAGGAAATAGGCAATGTGCAGTGGAAGGTTAGACAAGTCAGTCCTTTCCTAAGCTTACCATAAATGTCCTTGGTTTTTCAGCCTTTATGTGAAGGGTATAGATGTGTTCAAAATCGGTCCAATGTCTTAAATGAATGTTATTTCAGGGTTTTGTTTATCCTTAACACTGGTAAATAGATGGAGCTTCTAAGTATATTGCTGAAGAATGCGAGCTGTGCCAAATTTTTAAAGGCAGCACAAAATTTCACTCTGCTCATCTGTTTTCTAGTGTGGTAGGTTTATCCAGCTCCTTGAAGTCCAGTTGTCAATCTTCCTTGCAGAAAAATACTGGGCAAGGCATTTGATTTTAGCAATGTGGAGTCTGTAAACAAATACTGTGATTCTGAACTTCAAAATCTACATGTCAGGCTATCATATGACATTTGCTTTAATCTGAACCTTTGAAGATTTCTAGTGGTTTCTGCACTGTTGGATACAGCACGTGAGAAGCCTTTGCTCTGTGACACAGCTTTAACATCTGCACCTGAAACTGGAAAGGCTGGAACAGATGTACAAAGTCAAAGATCTCAGTTTTAAATAGGGTGTACGTACAAGCCATGGATGCTGATGTACACGCATGACCTCAACACCTTAAAACCCTTTTAAGTCTTTTGGGTTTTGTTTTTCTTTATTGAAAGTATTGATTTCCACCTTAGCTTTCTTTGTGTAGCTAACAGGAGTGCAAATTAAACATCAGTCTTTTCTGCAAACCTCTTATTCTTGCTTTGCTATACATTTCTTACCACAGTATTTTGAATCATGCCATAGCCTCTGTGATCAGATGAAGGTTGAAAGTAATATCAATGTTGTAAAAGGAAACCATATCCATGAAGTTTCAAGTTGTTTTATCTGTACCACCTTCCTATATAGGTAATTGCAGAAACTTTATATTAAGATCTATTTTAGTTAGAAGGGAAAATATTCTCAGTGTACGGCCTGTTTAAACTGCCCATGTTTTTACTATCTGTAGTGTCTAACCAAAAATTATTTGGCTTTTTTGCCTGCTGCTTATTTGATAGAGAATTACTATTAATCTAGATGCTGAATCCACCTTGTTAGCATTGCTTTCACAAAATATCCATATTCTGCACTGTCAAGTAATGGAAACTGTAGTAATCAGTGGGATTCTAATGTGCAAAATAATTTCTTCTAATTATCTCATAAACCCACTTTTATGACTGGAAGTACAAAAAATTATTACTTGAAAGTAGTGTTATCTTAAACCACTGGAGAAATTGAAGAGTCTTTAATTTCATACATCAGGTTGCCCATATATCCCAAGAGTAAGGTTCTCCATAGGTAGGAAGGAATGCAAATTATTCTCAGTGTAGCAAAGAAAGCATCGTGCTTCTGCCTGTCCTTGACTGTCTAAAGTAAGTAGCTTGAATCTTGCCTCATTTACACAGGAATAATTGGAAGTATGTCTTAAAAATCAGCATAATTAAATTGAAATTCTCCATGTGGATTTCCACAGTTAAAAGGGAAAAAAATATGGTTAAATTGTTACTTGGTTGTATAGTGTACTGCATTTCTAATGGAGCAAGGATATCAGAAATAACACCAAGATATCCCCATTCCCATGTCTCCACTTTAATTAAGAAACACTTTCAACATATACACTGAGGGAGAGTGTTGTAGGTACATGTACATGCTATTATAATAAAATAATAAAGCCCATACATATAATGAGTCTTGTTGGTAATGGGTACTTGATACTTGTATTCCAGTAGTCCAGGACTACTTAGATAATGCCAGAACTATAGTAACAGCCTTAAAATTATATAAGCAAACCCTTTCAGAAGTGGCTAATGGTTTTAAATAGAATCAAACCCTGAAAAGCAGCTGTCTTGAAAGTACCTCAAAACTGCTGCGTTGCTGCACTTGAAAATCAACCCTTTCTTGAGCTCACCAGTCATAAAAACTGGACATTTCCAGTGATTTCTAGAATGGTTTCAGGAGTGTTGTGGAAAATTACGTGCTCTGGATAAGGTGAATGATTTTTCTACTTATAGGGGAGGATTGCTATGAACATCTAACCTGCAGTTACATCTCACATATGCTTTGGATTACCAAAATTGGATTAAAATTGCATTCTGTAGCTTACAGCTCATCAGTGATATAATCAACTACAAAACCTTTTCTATTTTTTTTTAATTTACTCTAGTAAAAACTTAGGCAAACTTTTTCAGTTTTTTTCTGAGAAGGCACAAGAAACATGTTTTGAGTCCTGAACGTGTCATTGCACCAGAGGTTTTGGCGAGAGGAAGATGACTGTTTTATATGGGAGACTGAATTTATGAGAACATTTTCCTTAGTGAGAAAAAGGAACGTACTGTCAGTAATACTGATCAAGCTGATAGTCACTAGGCAACAAGTGCCAGGCAAAATTTATATGGAAAATACTGG
This sequence comes from Anabacerthia variegaticeps, assembly GCA_035583185.1. Taxonomy (NCBI): domain Eukaryota; kingdom Metazoa; phylum Chordata; class Aves; order Passeriformes; family Furnariidae; genus Anabacerthia; species Anabacerthia variegaticeps. The sequence continues at coordinate 83,483,341 of JAWWEW010000078.1, forward strand.
GTGTCAGAAAAGTGATGTTGTTATGGAAATGATTCATTATCAGCTAAAGGGAATTTTAAGGAAGACAAGCAACTGACAGTCTAATATAAGACATGTTTCAGGTTTTGGAGTAAAGTCTTGCGAGAACGTATCTCCTAAGTCTGTCGCTAAGTGATTGTGCATATTTGACTAGCATCAGGCTTCGAGATTATGAAGGGACACTGGTTTGTTGTTTCACATTCTTCAGTGAGAGAGAATAAACTTGGATAGGGTTCAACCGTTTACAGGAATTAACTGCCAGAGGAGTTCCATAGTTAATATCTTTTATGAATTTTAGGCCTTTTGAGTGTATTAATTGACTAATATTCTGCATTCTGCCAAATTAGTTGTTTTACCAAACAATGAAGCCTGAAACCTCTGTTTTCCTCTGACATTAAAATTTATTCCCTAAAAATAGTCAGGAGTATATTTCTGCAACCTGGACTAAAATGCATAGTGAGAAGGGCAAGAAGTACCCTGTTACTGGCTTTTTACATGCTGGCAAAGGGCTATGCATCTTGCACAGACTCAGCTTACTAAGACCTCTGGATGGTGCTGTAATATTAGATATGAAACAGTAAAGTATTTATGACCTTTGGGCATTACTGTAAGGGTACAGTATTAGGACACAGACCTTCATTTCCACAGCTGTGTCCTGAAGTCATTTGTACGAGAGATAATGTTTTGGGCAAGTGAGCAAGTGATGGTTTTCATAGAACCAAGTGACTCACGGTTGTAACTGACTCCTTTGGTCATCTGTATCATAAAAGGAATGCTGCTTTACCCTGTGTGCTGTTACCAAGTGTTTACAGTTCCACTGACTGGGCATCTGTAGTATTTTCATGGTGTTTAGTATCTTATAAGACTCTGAACTGTATGTAATATTTGATCTTGAAATATATCAAAGAATTGATGATCCTAATTCAGGGATACTTTTTTCCTCCCTTTCTGTGTAAAGATTTAATTATTGTTTTTAGCTCTGCATTACCTTCTTGTTAAGGACTTAAAATATCCTGTGGTTCTCTTACTGCCCTTGGTAAGAAGGTTATGCTGCTGCTAGTAATTGCAAATTTTTTTTTAGTGTGTGGTGGACCTTGTCCAATAATCTTGATCATCCCCTAGGTCTGTAACTTTTACTACGTTATTGGGTTCTGCTACCAAAAGGTCTTTACGTTCTCCTTCCTTACTAGTCTGTGCTATGAACAGTATAGTAACATGTTTAAAATTATGTTCAGACCTTGTAAATAAAGAGCATGACTCTCATCTTCTGTAGATACTTGCACAGTGTTTTTATACATGCTGGAACTTTCAAGTGTTTTGGCACTGTTGCGGGATGATGTAGAATTTTTTCTCCGCTGTTACTTCAAAGTGGTTATCACATGAGATCTTGGTTATCAATGGATTTATTACCCAAGCTGTGGGTTAATTAGTTGTTGTTATTTCCAGACATTCCCAGGTTGCAACAAAGCCTGCAGCCACAGTAGAAAGCATCTGCATTTCATGTGTTGTGAATTGTGATATATTTCCATGAAGCACCACTTTGACTGCTAATGCTTAGTTTCTTCTGTTTTCCAAAGCTTCCAGCATTGAAGTTTAAATATTTCTGTGAATTATACCTTAATCTTCTTATGTTCTGGAACAGCTGGTTTCATTTTATACAAACTGGTATTCTTCCCCATTATGTCTCATGTTCTTAATAGGTGAGCACTAACTACAGTGCACTGATTTACAGTGTTAAATGCTTTATCTTGAATAATGCTGTTTCAAATGAAAAGTGCCTCGTGATCATTAAATGTATCAATTACAAGTTGTACTCCAACACAGTGTGAAATCTTAAACTCTGAATTCAAAAAGTTTATCAAAACTCAGGGTTAAATCCATAAATATACGTATGAAATATGGTTTTTATTATAAAAGTTAATACAAAATTATTCAGCTTGGTGGAGCTGAGGGTATTTGGTTGTTTTTTATTCTTTCATCAGTACGAGATGAAAATAACTTCTTTGACTTCAGTTTATACTCCTCTAGTCTGTGAGCGATAATGGAGTATATATATCAACTACCCAAAACAAAGTTTTAAGAATAATTTCATTTTACTAGTTACATGGAAAAAAGCCTGCAGTTGTGTTAACTGGGATTGTCTTCCTTGTTTAGCATTTATGTACTTAGAATTCAAAGCAAAATAGTCCCATGGCTAAGCTTTGAAGTCAGTTGCTGAGAAAATGCTAGAGCTGATGCCTCTGTCTCCAAAATACCCAGTTTTCTGCTTTTTCACCTGTTAAAGCCTGTTTATCTAGCTTGCAGAAGGAATACTTAATTTGGAAAATGTCAAGTGCAGGAAGTAGTAGGGATGGTATTAGCAGAAGAACCTCATACTGAATTCTTCTGTGTTACAGGAGTACAAACGCAAGTTGGCCAGAGTGTCCCAAGTACGGAAAGAACTCAGGTCAAGGATCCAGAACCTGCCTGATCTCTCTCGACTTCCCAATGTTACGGGCAGCCATGTACACCTACCGTTTGCAGGAGACATCTACAGTGATGATTGATTACAAGAACATCCTTCCATAACCTCTGCTTTTCTGTGAAATGAGGGGTAGGCCAGACTGATTGGTACTCTTGTAGTATTATTTTTGTATATTGTTGGAGAGTGTCAGTAAAAATACTTCAATAATTTATAAAAAATGGTTTAAAAAATTGATTTGTTTACTATTTTATTGACGAGTGAACAGAAGGGTACATTTATAAAAGTGGCATGTGTGTCTCTTACACTGAAGAATGAATAATTATCTTATCTTTTGTAAAGATTTTAGTTGGGTGCCCTGTAAAAAAACATGCTAAGGTTTTTCTTATGTACCTTGTATTTAATGTAGATCAGCGTATAATCAAAACATAACTCTAACTTGAGACATTTCCATTGCTAGTGGGGGAGTGAAATGTGGAAATCACAGGCTTATGTTTGCAAGAAGGTCAATGCAATTTAATGCAAAGTTAAAAGTGATCTTACTGTCCATTACATTTAAATTACCTACTCCCAAAACAAGTAGGTTTTTTTGAGGTAATTGTTACTAACCAGTTTTCTATTGGAAAACATAAATCATGTTACACTGAGCAGATCTTTAAATAACTCAAAGTATTGCAATATTTTTGTATCATTTAAAAGTTGCTGTGTAGAAACTATACAATTGACCACTTTAATTATGTTTCAAAATTGTAACTTTTTACAGATGCTTAGTTTTTAAATCGAGGGACCATTCATTTGTACTCTAATCTCTTTCTGGAACATCTGTCTCCATCTAAAAAGGTTAATCCCAGAAATGTGAAGCAATTTTACAGCTTTAATTAAATTGAAAGGTCATTCTCTAAACTGTCTCAATTGCTAAATGCCCATTATTAAATTTTGGCAACACTATGTACCATCCATACATGAAGCATGATGATGATGATACAGCCGTGCTGTACATCCTCTTCCACTGAGAAACCCTGGAGGCCAGCATGGGCTGCCCACCTTGACCCGCCCCAGCAAATATTTCTAGATCTTGATCTTCTCACATAACAGGAGGAGACAGTTCAGACCTGTGTATAAGTCAAACAACGGAAAATTATTGCCAGGTTAAAAGACTCCTCTGCATGGCACAAATGTGGTGTATCTATGAACAGCTGAATTTGTGAAGAATCCTTGTTACCGTACTATGCATCAGCTTTTAAGTTCACTTAAAAACTTAAAGATACAGTTGGGCCTCTAGCAGATTGCCAGAAAGTTTAGACTTTTCAGTCAATCAGAATGAGGTATGTAATTGTTGAGGAGTGATTTTAAAAATGCCTTCCTGTACCTTTGGCATTTAGGTGACCTTAAAACTCTGGGCTGCAAGTGTATGAGTTGGATATGTCATAGGAGTATTTAATGATTGCATTTTATTCATGGGTTTGCACTTGTCAGACATTGTTTTGCATCGGTTAACTTCACAGTTTACAAGTTCAATACTCCTCACATGAAAGCAAATTTTTTTACAAAAAACTTTTTTCAAAAACAACAGTTCAAAGTAGTTCTGGAGTGAAATTGTTGAAGATAGTGATCTGCCAGTTGTTATTGAATTCTACAGGGCCAGTGTCTAGAATACTTGTTGGGTGTGAATGGAGAATAAACTTTAAAATAGATACAGTTGGACATAAGCAGCTCAGTCCAGTTATCTTTTCTTGTGGAAGTTGCCATGAATTAGACCTCAGTTAAGCAGGAAAAAAAGGTCAGAAGATAAAAATACAAGTGGTTGGCATAGCGTTCCATAGCATGTAATGTAAAATATGTATTTCCTCAAAAGATCTGGCAATGGATAGGAGTACTCAAAAAAGCTCATCAGAGCTCACTAGCTGTCCAAAAATTTGTTTTGAGTGGCAGATTTCCAGTCCACAGAAAAAAATATATAACTATAATGAATCCAGAGGAGTGTTTCTTTAGTTTAATATGCAAAATTAAATAACATGTATTGGCATGTTTTCAGTGTAGATTCTTGATAAGAAAATATTCTGATACAATTTTAATGTTTTAAGTATATCTGTTCTAGTATGTTAAACTCAGCTCCTAAGTTCTTATACATGTGTACGTGTATTACAGCTGCAGTTAAAGCTCAGTCTCACTAAAGAATAGCACCAAATTTGTGGTAAATATTAAACCAGCTTAATCTATTAAGAATTATAAAACAAATCCTAAAACAAGAAGGATAAATAGTGAGTTCACAGATGAATCCCATCCGTGGAAAACTTAATTTGTACCCAGAGGTGATTATAAGTGCAGTGACATGGCTTGTTAGACTGAAGGATTTGACTTGGATACTCAAAATCATAAGGACCTTTTAACCAGTCTTTTGCTGCCTTATTTGAAAATAATTATATTAATAAAGTTGTATGCTTAATTTTCTTGATCTCTCAAGGGTTTTTAAAAAGACAATAACACTTACTTCACTAGATTTGTTTTTCCTATTCATAACTCTTAGTGGTAACATTGTTTATCTACAGATAATGTAGAACTGATAAAAGAATGAGGAAAAAACCTCAACTTCTTCTTGATGTATATAAGTTTTAATTTTAAGAGAGTGTTATTTTCTGGATATATTTTTCTTCATCTTACTGTGAAATTGTTTGCTTCAAGGAGTTTTTCATAGCTGGGGTTTTGGAAATGATCCCTCAATATTTGCTTGGAAAAGAGGACTTGTGGAAGGCAACGGTCACTCTTACAGCAAGTGTTGTATATAAGTGGCTGAATGGTATGTTGGGTTTGTTTTTTTTATTTATATGGGAAAGGCATCAGGTATCAAGTAGTTAGAAGATTTATATTGTGACTGTAATAGTATAGCAGGAGATAACATGGTACAATACAAAAATGCAGCCCTGTAGTGTCAAAAAATACCTCCAAATTCTCAGGTTCCAGAGCTTAATGTACATACTTCTGACATCTCAGGAAGAAAAGAGGCTGGGTGGGGAAGGGTAGGGTGCCTAGGAGCTGAAAAGGAGAACATGCCTGGGTGGGAATATAAAGCAAACCAAATGTCAACTTTAGTCGAAACAGAAGTAACCGTGAAACTGGGCAGCAGGATGTTTTAGCTGCAGGTGGGATTGTACAGTAGAACTGCTTCGGGGTGTTACCACCCTGGGCAAGAAAATGTGTGGGTACACCCTGCCTGCCTCTTCTAATATGGTCTGACTCTATGCAGACCAGAATGCCCACCCTAAAAAAGGCACAATTATAAAATATCTGAACATTTTTCATCTAATAATAAAAGCATAATAATTAGATTATTTGCTTCACTATATTGCACTTTTATTGAGCATTCTCTGAAAAAAGCAAAGAGATTCCTGCAGCACTTTGCCATATGAGAATGCTTATCTTGGAGGTCACTGGGACTGCTTGTATATTCTAGTGTTTGCAGGCTCAGGCTGTGTTTTTTGCAGAATGTTTTGAAGTATATCAGGAATGTTACCCCACTTCTGTGGTTTTAAAAATAAATGTTCAGTCCTTAGTTACAAAAATTACCATTCTTAGAAATTGTGTTTCATTACTCCTTTTGGAAATTAAACTACAGCCTGCAGTAATATTAGCTTGTCTGATTCACTCTGTTAATGTTTGTATTAGTATATTAAAACACCTCTGTTAATCCCTAGCATCGCAACCCAAGCTACGTGCTTATTATGTATTTTATCCGAGTAGTCTTCTGAGTGTCAAACTGAGAGCTTTCATTATTATAAAATTGCATTCCTGTTTACCTGAAGTTTAAAAAGACAGTGTGTTAAGACTTCCACAGACTAATGCTGCTCTCACAAGTCAGTGGTAACTCAGTCTGGTACTTTGATGATGACCCAAAATACATACGTAGGATGCAGTAGCCAGCTGTGCAGACGATTGTGAAAGACATGGAAATCACACATAGGCTTGACTGTCCCTCTACAGAAGAGCTGGATGTCAGCCTTTTGATATGTAAGCAAATATATCTGGGGGCGTGAGTTTTTTTCAGTGGGAAACTCAGTGAAAATCAGCACATCTAAAATTTGATGGTTACTTCTATAAATATTTAGGGCCAGTTCTGCTCATTACTCATGCATATAATCACAGTGACTATTCCTGCAAGTAAAGAAAGCAGACTCAAATGTAGTGTCTGAAATGGAATTATTTTTTTTAATGAATGACCAATTTTGTCTTGGCTCCTATTTCAGTGTGTCATTTATCTTGATTAAGTAGTAAATCTCTTCCATCATGTTATTTAGGAATCTAATTAAGTAGTAAATCTCTTCCATCATGTTATTTAGGAATCTAATTCTGAATTCATATTTACAATATTTAAATTATCCTACTAAGCATGATGTTTTTGTGGGAATTTGCAAAAGTTCAATAGCACTCGTTACTTGTTTGCAACAGAAATAGATTCATTAGTTAAAAGCTAACAAGAAAAGTTTGAAATGTAAAGACGTTTCATTATTGTGCTTTTCTGACAGAACCTGTAATCCTTGTGTAATTTGTCCTCAGAATAACACACCTGTATGTATGCTCTTTCATATTTAATAAAACATTGTTGTAAAAACATCCCTGAAGTTATTGTTTATTGTTTGCCTACTCAGTCTCATGGTGCAAAATGTCTTTTGTGTAAATGCTTCTTATACTTAGGAGTCAAACAAAAAAAATGATGATGCTGGGGAAACAGTTGATAGTAATTTTGAGGTTTATTACTCTTTGTTTGTATTTTGGGTGACAATTTTCAGTGAGGAAGCAGTGCATTAAAGGGTCTGAGGTCCTGTGTCTAGAACTGTACATTTTTAAAAGAGAACACTGTTCACATACCATCTAGTTTGGCCAAAGTTTGCATTTCTTTGAAGGTGGGGATGGGCATGAGGGGACCAGCTGGAATATGTCAGCTTGATGTTCCCAGTACTCAGAAAATAGGATAGTGCCTCAAACTGATGTTTCAAAATAAAACATGCTTTAATTGAGCTGGTTACAGTAAGACACAGTAGGATTTCCAGTATGGTATGATGCTATTACTGCCAGTGATACACATACCATTGCCTAAGTAGAATTTGTATGAGCTGGAAAAAAACTCTCACTCTGTAACTAAATGCCTACATGCAAGGCTGTATGCTTAACAGAGAACTTCTTGGTCTTGCTTTACAAAGTCTAGGTGAAGTTCTGCCCTCACTGAAATTGGTGAGGGCAGTTCCTTTTCTGGAGGTGTTCTTCCAGCTCTTCAAACACAATCCAGTAACAAGGCCCAGCAGTGGTTTGGTGGGGGGGCTCAGCAGTAGTCTGTTGCAGCCAGCAGTTATCTTCAGTGTTTCATTAAGTACAGGAATGTAATGTATTCTGAAGGGAAGAGGGCATGAGATGCATCCATGTCTGTAATACATGCATACATATATGCATCTGATGTGTGTATATGTATGTATATACCCATATACGTTATGTAGAGAGATATGTATATACGTACATACATGTGCGTGTACTTTTCAATACACTGATTCTGTGAAAGTCCAGTAACAGAAAAAGACTGTATTAAAGGCTTAGAATAACATAAAAGCATTAGAGATCATTTCTACCCAGCATTTTGAAGCACACTTGTAAAACAAGGAAAGTTGCATACTGAATGACCTTTTTTTCCTTTTTTTTTTCCCCCAGAATAAAGTCTTACAGCTCACAATAATGGTCCCTTTTAACAACACATCTGGACATATCTGACAACTCTGGTAATTCAAAAAAAAAAATGTTTGGAGCATGACAATACTCTTGTCTGTGTTAACAAATAGCATACTGCAATAGTAATACACTTGGAGTGCAGAGTACCTGTATCTCAGTGCCTGCCACCCACAATACACTGTTTGGAGACATGTGGTTCAGACAAGCTCTCCTGTGATCCTGTGCATAGATTGCCCATTATCTTTTGCAGCACACCAGTTGCACCCGCCATCATATCTTTCATCCTTTATCTGTAGTTTTATCCAAAAGGAATGCACTCTTGAGACCACGAGGTGTTGCATAAGAACACAGTAAACAGGGACAATCAGGAAAGGTGCTTTGATCTCACACATCAATGTCGGGACACCTTAAAACACAGCCCACTGTGGTTTCTTTCACGTGAGTCTCAAGGGAAGCACAGCAGTAGCGTAGCTAATGGGTGTACTTTAAATACAAAAATTTATTGCAAAACTTGTTTTTTGAAATACTTTTGTACAATGCACATTTTCCATCAACGAGATTGAAATATTTTTCCAGAGGACTGGATCGTAAATGCAGCAACAGGTGAAATAATGCCAAGTTCTACACTGGAAAAGGCATCACTCCAAGGTTTGCCTTTTGATCAGGGAATGACAGTTAATTTGATCCTACACGTACAGAAGAGGCAAATGCCAGTGAACCCTTCAGTTACTGTGCAAGTGTACAGGAGATATAAAAAGGTTACATGCCAATCTTTGAGACTGTTAAGTACAATTTACAACAAACTATTCTCCCCTGCTCTGGATTGCTTTCCAGTCTGCCAACTTAATTGCCGGTCCTATTTCTTAAGCTGTTTGCTGAGTCTGAAAACACTTAATGGAAACTATTCATTAGACTAGCAAAAAAACCCAAAAAACAAAAACATCTTTAAATCCAAAAAAGTAAACATTTTTAACTGATTGGTTCTCTTTCTCAGAGGGGAAATCTGAAGAACTATCACTGCAGGCTGTATGCAGAACAGGCTGTAACCTCAGTCTTGAACAGTGACTTTATGCTGTCCTCTGTCATCTCTGTACCAAACTTAAACTGGAAATCTGACACTGGAGACTGCTTTAATCTTGACAATCACTTTTTCCCTCTTCCTTTTCAAAATACTTTGGTGCAACAACTTCTCTACTGTCCAGGGCAAAGCTAGTTTTCCAGACTGAAGTCCAGGAAGGAAGGAACTCTGATGCCTGACAAAACTGAAAGGTATTATAGAAACAAGCTCTCTACTTAGTCATTTAGAACGAGACAAAAGAGACCCATTTTGGTAGCACCACAGTAACTGGAAAGGAAGCACCTCCTATTCTTTATGTCTGTGCCACTCTTCTGTCAGTAACTGATCAGGGTGCCAATACCAGCCCAGCATGGAGTTGTCAGTTGGTATTGAGAGCACCCCACATCCGAGTGCAGTTAGCGCATCTGAGGCTCTGTGTTATACCGGGACCAGTGTCATCTGCAGTCCAAATCAGAGGACGTTGTTATGAAAATCTGGTGATACAGTTGCCTCTCTTCTGTATATGAGCACTGTCTTAAATAGTAAGTTATTTTGAAACCTTTGTAAAGGCTGTGCTTAAATTGCCACAGCTATCAAAACACAGTGACACTACCTTAGACCACTGAAAATACCATACCTGCAGAAGGTGCCAGTGAAAAGTGCCTTTGTTTTACTCAAATGTGCAAAGCAGGGGTGAGATTTTTTTTTAATTCTGTTGTGATGAATTATCTTAAAAAGAGTGGGACAGTGAAGTGGAGCAAACTGTGATCTCCCCCATCCCCAAACTGCTTTCTGGTCAGCCAACCTATCTGTTGGTCCTGGTGGACCCACTGATTGATCCAGTATCACCAGCTTCCTCAACGGATAAATCCTGGCTTTTAAATATTGGACTATCAGAAAGTGCAAAACAAGTTCGAGGTTCCCATGCATATTAGACTGGCTGTGTTCTCATCTCCCTCTGGCAGACAATCACCCCCCTTTGAAACAGCTTGCTTCCAAAAAATATGGCCTATGTCTTCACAGAGTACAGGCTGTTAGCTTGAGTTTTTAAAACCACTTCATTGATTTATTAAAACTGGAACAATATTTATTGCTGTAATCTTTATTACTCTGAAATAATATATAACTAAAGTAAAGTCAAGAAGGTTTTGAAATCTGCCTTCTGGCTCCTCTCTTTTTCTTCTAGGTCAAGCATCCGTTTTAGCTTAGAAAAGTGAAATTTGGAGTTTCGGGGAGTCTTGGAAACAGAGTTGGTTGCCTGTGCAGATTCACGTGTTCTGAAAAACAGAGGACTCAAATGTCTTAACGGCGAGAAGTCAGAATTAACATAATGTAACTGTGAAAATGCACATTTATATAATTTAATGAAAAATTGTCAAGGTAAGTAGTGTATTTTCATGTCAAAGTGAGCTGTCATAAGTAACTTTGTTATGCAAATTTTAAGACAGACATTTCACATTAATGGCACAAACATAATTGGGCATTCTTTGCACACAGGGGCTATTCATGAGAATCTTTGATTTTAAAGGTTGGAAAGTTAAAATTGATCTCCTCAACCATACCACTGAGAAAAACACTTAGTTATCAATTTGAAGTTTACTAAATGACTGATCTAAAATCAACATGAAATAACAAACTCCACTTGGCATAGTGCTTCTTTAAACAGGAGAGGAACAGGTACCTGGGAAGTGTTGAGGGACTGTTCCCTTTAGATCCCAGCCTACTGCAGCTTACAGGTGTCCTTTTCTTTGCAGATGGAATTTTCACATGCGGTGTCCCAAGGTTTGATTTAATATGTGGAGTGCCGGAATGTTGTCTGTTGGTTGCAAGAGAATCCCTGCTTTTACCATAACGTCTTGTTGTCTTGTTGCATGATTTGCAAGTGACCAGCTATGGAGAGAAGAAAGGAAACATCAAGCCTTCTTCCAGTCTTTCCACCTTGATGTTATAAAGCAATTTTAAAAATTATCCACACTGTTCTCCAGACACCATGACATAAATGAAATATTTGCTTAACTAAAAAAAGGGATATTAAAAAGTAACATATACTTTACAAATAGTATTTTAATTCAGATGTCTTACGCCAAACACTTCCTATGGGTTTATCTAGAAATTACTCCAATTCCCTAGCAACTAATTTCAGGAGACCTGTAACTCTGAAAGTAACATTGTACAGTGAAATACAGAAAACAACACTGTCAAGACAGAAAGATGAAACAGCACCTGAACTGGGCATACAGTATCTTGGGTATACAAGATACACTGACTATACAAGAGTACCCCTACACATCAGTGGTACTCATATTTGGCTAGAAACCATGACATACTATGTGATCTAAATTTCTTAGCATATTGTACCCCTGATAAAGTTATATGGCACACTTTCCAGGGAGTCTTGAGATAAAACATTTAAATCACCAAACTCACAAAAACTGTCATCCATTTAACTAATAACAGCAAGTCTCAGTGAACAAAGACGAGGGTTTCTATGAGGGCAAAAATACTGCAATAAGGAGGATGTTCCCAATAAAGGGCATTTTCTCTTCTCTTTACTTCTAGGCTGCAGGGAACTTCCAGCAGCACAGTAAGTTGAGAGGTGCATCAGAATAGATAATGTCAGACAGTCACAAGACTGTCAGATATTCCTGATATCCCTTACTGCCATGGCAACTACCCATATTAAGAGACATGAGAGTAATAGAGCCAGACAACTTTTCTGAGGCACGCAATTACAATGACAGAAAAAGAGTTACGTGATGCTTCTGGTTAAAAAAGCACACTCAAAAGACTGTCACAAAAATGTCTAAGCAGTTTTGAAAACATCTACACCAAATCATTCTTCATTTCAAAGTGTGTAAATTTAACTAAATAATGTTTAGAAAAAAATTACATTTAGAGATGCTGAAATTGAATGTTTTCAGTTACTTAAGTATTTTGACTATCTCTGGACATTGTTTTGTCAGTCCAACAAACTAAAAAAAAGAAATAACATTAACTTTTACTGCTCAGGTACTGATGTATTTTTAGTTCTTCCAAATGAAATTCAGGTGGGAAAAAAATGCAGCATCACACAGCGACTTAGCACTCTGTGGAATATAAATAGAGGTGACCACCTCACAATGCAGGAATTACTGGATTAACCATAAGCACTTCACAGCTAGTTTTCATTCCCTGAACTGGAAGTGATGTTAACTCCAAAAAATTTTTAAGCCCTTAAAAAAAATCCGTATGTTATATGCCTTTTCATAGCAGAAGCAGACTAAAATCAAGTTCTGCTGCTAAGAAAGGTAGCAGAGGTACAACCTGTCACATTGTTACTCAATTTAATTTCCAACCACACTTGAATTTTCATTTTCAGCTATTAGATTACTGGGATCTACATTGCTAATTTTGAAAGCTGCCAGCTGCTGACAGCATTTTAAAGACTTAAGACGAGAAACACTTAAATCATAATCCACAGGACAAATGCAAACTGAAGGAACACAAGTGCAGCAAATTGTAATTACGTACCAAGATTAAAATATTACCCAGAGTTTAAACTGGATCTATTTGAAACTGAATTTTAAATTACTTCTATGAATGCACAGTGTGTCCTTACAGACCCTCTCCTGCTACAGAATAACTCTAAGAACCCATTGTAATTTCATAGGACACTGTTCTGTTCACCAGCTGCTTAAAGAGACAGTTCTTAATGTACCCTTAAACATCTGTGATCACAGAAAAATAAAGCCAAGATTTCAGCTCACAGAATCACCGAACATCCTGGGCTGGAAGGGACCCACAAGCATCATTAAAGTCCATCTCCTGGCTCAACCACGTTCTGAGTGAAGAACCTTTCCAGATGTCCTTTATCAAGCTCAACCATGACCTACAATTTGGGGAGAATGCTTTATGGAGCACCTTGTTCTACACTGACAGTGGAGAACCCTGGTGATATTCCTTCAGTTTAATTCTGTTCTATTAACTCTTTAATAGTTTCTGGTTTCACAAAGTTTACTCTCCAAACCAGCAGATGCTAATCCAAAAAATACCAACTGTGCCAGCAACTGCTGTGCACAATAGGGTGCTGTTTCATTTATTACAACAGCCATTCACATAATGTGTTCTAAAAGTAGTACATACCTTTGCAACACTAGATTAAATGTATACTATTATTTTTCAAACAGTAGTTATTATAAAAAATAGTAATTAAATCTCATATTCCTGAGTACTTCTAGGAAAAATAACTGAAAGCCCAAGAGCAACATCAGCTTGTTGAAATTACCTCTGTAGTTTAGTTTTGAAAGACTTCCTATGAACAGTAGTATTCAGACAAATGTAAAAAATTCAATTAATACAGAAGGTAACGATCATTTGATGTAGCCATGAGAGTCCAGGGAAATAAGTGAAGTAAAGCTTGTGTCAAAATAGATTTGTTCAACTCAACAACTGATAAGACTGAAACAAAGGCATTAAATGTCAAGTTACCACAAGAAGCCTGACTTGTGTCAATGACATGTTTTGATTCTTAGGTATGGGAGCATTCTTAGCGATGGATTTACATCTACATAGGTGTATTAAAGCTCTGCATCTAGTACAGTTGCCTGGAATTAGTTCTGCCACATTCGTAGGAATAAAAGGAACAGGCAGAAATCTGCCACTCCTGCCATTTTTTACAAAGCTATGCTAATGATACAGTAGCTGACAATGGAAATACCAGTTTCCTAGCAGGAAGAAATCACTCAGTTTTCAGCAAAAGCTTAGACATCTGCAGAGTCTACCCAGACTGCTGCTAAAGATACCACAGGAAAGGCAGAGCTGTTCATGAACAGCTTCTCTGACAATGTGGGGTCATGGGGGTTTTTTGGAGGGGAACTCTTACTGTTCTTGTCATTGTGTTCATGATCTATCTATTGTGGAAGGTAGATTTTAAAAGTTTTGATTATGAAGTCATTCCAAAAGAAAGGAAGAGTCATACACTCGCAAAAAAAGAGATGTGTAGGTGTGGACTCCTCTTCTGAAAGGTTTCTGCATCTTCTTTTTATGCCACTGAAACAGGGACATGAAATTTAGGGAAATATCACGTACTCATCAGTTCCAAATAAATGCCCTTACCAGAATGCTTCTTGACTCCCTGTACTTTTTCAAAAGTTTTGTCTGTCTCATGTTAAGTTTATGGTTCTTTGCCTCTCGTTTAAGAACTTTCTCTATCTGTGGAGACACTTTCATCTTTGGTTTGAGACGCACCCGGTAGCCGTCAGGAGCCAAGAACTGGAAGCAGTATGGACATACCCTTCCTAATCCACGTTCTTTAGCTACAGATAAATAAAGATAAAAAGATGAAATAATTAATTTTATGAGCAAACATTAACATGGTATGTTTCAATTTAAACAATAACTAGGTACGTGTTTTTATGTTTGAGATATGCCTAGGACATCAGAGGCAGCTGAGTGCCAGCATGTGCTCAGCTAAGCACAATGCAGAGTAAGGTTATTATGTATGGCGTAAGTTTGCACGACACTGCAACTGTAGATTTTACTGAAAAATGGAATTCCTCCCTAAAAAATCTTTTAACAACAGAGGTTCACAATTCCGCAAGGAGCTCCCTGCAGGCACACTCTTTCACCAGGTCAGGGACACCAAAGCCTTGTAAAGCTCTTTGCCCATTTTAAGCGTGAGAAACCGACAGGACCTCAGCCTGGGATGGAGAAATGCTCTGAGATAAATTTCAGATCCAGGAAGAGGCTCCTGCATCCCGAGCTGGACTCGAGCCCCTGTCCCTGCTGCCTGGCGAGCTCGGCATTCTCGGGGGCCGCGCAGAGGGAAGGCAAAACGTGGGAGAGGGAAGGAAGGCAAAACATGGGAGAGGGAAGGCAAAACGTGGGGCAGGGAAGGCAAAACGTGGGAGAGGGAAGGCAGAATGTGGGAGAGGGAAGGCAGAATGTGGGGCAGGGGAAAGCCGGCGGTCGCTCCCGCCCCTCGGCATCCCCTGGCGCCGCTCCCCACGGCCGGAGCCCCCGCTGGCCCCGGGGCTGGTCTCGGAGCCGCTCCCTCGGCCCGGGCACCCCCACTCGCCTTGGCAGCTGCGAAGCGTCCACCTGCGGGCAGAGAGGGGACAGAGCACAGCGTCACGGCCCGCCCGGGGGGACACCCTGCGCCTCCCCTCCCCGCCCAGCCTCCCGTCCCGTCCCGTCCCTCCCGCGGTTCCCGGTGCCGTTCCCGGGTTCCCGGTGCCTCACAGCAGGAATCGTGCCTGCGCGGGGCAGGCCCGGGCCAGCCGCGCCGCCGCCGCCACCAGCAGCCGCCGCCGCTTCATGGAGCCGCCGGAAGCGCCGCGCGGGACCGGTGCGGCACCGGCCCGGCCCGCCCGCCCGCGGGCCCCGCTCCGCCGTACCGGGGAGAGCACGGACCCGGGCCCGTGGGACCGGGGAGGGAACTGCCCCCGCTCCGCCGTACCGGGGAGAGCACGGACCCGGGTCCATCGTACTGGGGAGAGCGGGACCGGGGGGTCTCGGCTCGGCTCCGGGGGTGCCGGGGGGAGGCCGAGCCCGGTCCGCGCCCCCCGCCCGACCGCGGCGAGCGGGGTGGTGTGTGCGAGGCGTGGGGAGCTTCCCCCGTGGGAAAGGAATGTTTTACCTCGGGCGAAAAGGAACGGGAGGAGGAACTTGTGTCTGTGGAGGGCGGCAGAGCACGGGAGGGGCTGTGTGCTGAGCCCCGGGGGGGCTGTGTGTTGTCCCTCTCCGGGGACATCCCAAAGCCGCCAGGACACGCTCCTGTGTCACCTGCTGTGGGTGGCCCTGCCCTGGCAGCGGGGCTGGACTGGGTGATCCCCAGTGGTCCCTTCCGACCCTGGGGATTCCCGGATCCTGTGGGAACACACCAAAGCCCAGAGGTGCCCGCCGGGGTGCCTCGGGCAGCAGCAGCAGCACCATCAGCAGCCTGTGGACACCGAGCCATCGCTCTGCGAACGCGCTCCCATTGAAAACCCCAACCCCCCAAACAAAACCCAAAGTACAGACTCTCAGCTTTCGCCCACTGATGTGTGCCCTCGGCCCCGCTCATTTGCGAGACGTTTTTCTGCTTTGATCTGGTGGTGTTCATTTAGGAGAGGTATTCAGCTGAGCAGGCTTCCACATTCCGTCAAGGAATTTGATTAATGATAATTATTTCTTATTTTCTAACGTGCAGTAGCCGAGGGCTTTAGAAGTAGGAAAAGCATGGGGGAAAAAAAGGAATTTCAGGGCTTTCTTCAACAGAGCTTTACAACACAGTCAGTAAATCTGGGCTTGTTAATGAAATGTTCCTTATAGCTACAATTAGGGCCTCTGCTGACTTTATTTTTTAATTGAAAATAATCTTTTGTTCAATAAAACGTCAAGATTACATTTTTGTTGCCGTGTTGCTGGCTTGGTTGATGATACTTTTTGTGTGAACTCTATCTTTCCTACGTGGAAGAGCAGGGATATCACAGAATATTTAAAACACGACCAGTGTTCATCAGTCAACAGATTTTTTGGCAAATGACATATTCCCAATTATTAATATTGGTGAGAAAAAAATGACAGGGTTTTTTGAACATTAGTAAGCAAAAATAGGTCCAACACTTTTTTGAGGAGTGGATCTGTTTTGATAGTTTTTTAGCCATGTTTCCTCCTTAGGAGAGTTGGTTGCAGAGGAATAATGGCAAGGCAAGATAATGCCATGATCTGTCCTAACCTCTGCCTAGCAAAAGGGAAATGTGCTGGGGATTTATTCTGTTGCCTGGAGGTGACAGACTGACTCCTTCCTGCCCCTGGAGTGGTGCAGGTGGACCAGAACACTTGGACCAGCACCCTGTGTTAACTTTTTTTTGGTGAGAACTAGTGCCTGAGTGACCTGGTTAACAAGCACTGTGCTTTACTTATTAAGCAGTGGCTAATACAATGCTAAGGATTCATTTTGATTTCTCCACCACCTGCTTCCCCTGTCCCTCCCTCACTCTTACATTCTTTATTATCCCTGCTTTTTTCTTCTCTGTCTCTTCCAGTCTGGCTGAAATGTTTATTTCCCCCCGCCCTCCCCTTCTGCTTCTGTAACAACGCTGGGCCATTCCCTTTTTGATCTTTTCTCTTTGCATTATAGATCATCTTTGTCCGAAAAGCAGCGGAAACAGCCACTCCCAGTGCCATTCATTATGTGCCTTGTCCCGGGTCCTGTCACATGATGTTTCCCATGTCAGGTGTGGTGCTGAATGTGCTAAACAAAACTAGAGACCAAGGGAAAATGACCAACCCCAAAGCCTCAAATTCATGGCTCTCTACCAGCCCCTTCCTGCAGAACTCCCATCAAAAGTCACTATTTCTGTGCATCCAGTGCTGGCAGGACCAAACCCTTAAAACCAGACAACCCTCAGATCTCCAGTATTTATTGCATCAATGGGGTGAATTTATACGCATTTCAAAGCAGAATGCATTCATTCTACTTTCCCCTGGCTTTTGTTCGCAAAACAACCCTCCATCCCCCCCAAAAAAAACAACAAACAAACAAAACCCCAAACCAACACATTAACAAAGCCATGTTACTGTTTCCTGCTTCTGTTGTTTAGTGTTTTGTAGCTACCACGGCTGTCCAACAAGCTGTAAATCCTGCCCGGTGTTTTGTAACCAAGTGAAAAATAGAATGCTTTGTGTTGACTTCTGGCCATCGTGTATCATCATCGATCGGGGAGGGCGGCGGGAGCGCTTTACGGTGTATCTGTTGCTCGCCCGTTCTCCGGGAAGGCGGCGTTACCCGGCAGTCAGTAGAGGGCAATAGAGAAATACAGTTTGTGATGCCTAAAGGATTTGAAGCCCTGATTATGTGTTTACAGAAAAGAAAAAGAAGAAAAGAAGAGCCAGGAGGATAGGTTGTTCAGTTTACTACCGGAGACCTGACTGTGACAGACCACCAAGGACATAAAATTTTCAAAGAGAGTAAAGAAGACCTTCTGCAGCACCTGCGAGTCTCTCCTTTTTTCTCCAGAGTTACGTGGGATAACTTAGGCAGAACTTACTGATGTCTGCATGTTCAGTGGACTCGGGAATGGACTGGGAAATGCGGAAAGGCACTCTTTGGAAGGAACAGAGGAGGAGGCATTTCAGAGATCCTGCAGGTGACCGAGGTGAGCAAACTCGCAGCTTCCCTTTCGGGTGAGATAATAGATGTTCAGTCAGCCGTATAAAAGTCATGAGCAAACTGAGTCAGTGATTGAAATTATATGAGAATTTTGCTTTTTCGGGCATGCTGGTGCAAGATTAATTTTCTGCTGGAAAAAACCCACAAGGATAATGATGCTACAAGGATAAGCGTTTCTAAGCATATGTTATTTTGGAGACATGCTAAAACTGGTGACCTGTTTTATGTGTCATATTTCATATTAGAACTGTTTGAAACATGCTCATCATTTTACAAGGTTTATGTGCTACAGTTGCTAGACTCTAGTTTACAGATAAATATATAAAAAAGATGTGACTATTGTTGTTCCTTTTAGTGGAGATTTTTGCTCAGCTTTTGGACAAATGTGGCTTGGAGGTTTGGAGGAATTTACTAAGAGATTTTTGGATGCATGGTGGGAATGCCCTCAGGTCCTTCAAAAGCTTTATAATCAGAAAGATAGATACTGAGTAGTGATAACAAAGAATATAGCAATAACAAAAGGAGATAAGCCATAGAAGTCAACGGAGTGACAGAGGGTTGGGAAAGCAGAAAAAAAGACAAAAGACTAAGTTAGGAAATAAACATATGAAACACTTTTTCTATTGCCAAGATCTCAGCTGGTGTCACCATAACACTTGGAAAATATCCTCAGGATGCTGGGAACCATTAAAGCAGTACAGATTATCAGAGGATAAACTTCCACTTCAGCTGCCACTAGTAGCACAAGTGACCAATAAGAAACGTTTAGGAAATGAAAGATGAAGAATCAAAGCACTGACATTCTGGGGATATCACTGAGCAAGTGCAAGGGTATCTAGAGGTCAGTCAAACAGTACCTATCTGAAATAAGGCAGGGTGATAAATAAGAAGAAATAAATCATAATCTAAAAAGTATAATCAGCTTTGGAAAACTAATTAGAAGAAAAGTTATCTGGTGTTTCTCATGAGCATGGATTTATTTTGTAAGTGGTATGATAGGTAAGGCTATGATGCACTGATTTATCTGTGCCTTGAGTGACAAAACATGTAAAAGATTAATATGATTATTGCTAGTTTATACATTGTTTATTATTGTTTATACTTACTTCCTTGCAGTATGTACCTGAGGGAGGTGAAAGACAACATATACAAGCCATGTCACTATTTTCCATGAGTTGACAACATCCTTCTGATAGGGAATGGACCCCATGAATATCAGAACCCACCTGATCGTGAAAGCTACAAGTTCTAGTTTCCAATCTTTTCTTCCTTTCGTTCAATTTGCAGTATTCTACATCTTTTTGTATACTTGCAAATCCATTCTCTCAAAGGAAAATAGAAATTAAATATGGTATTGAACAAAAACCTCAGAAAAAAATATACATGCAGTTTAAGGATATCTATACTTGTGCGCCAACTCTTTTTTAGAGTGGTTTCTTGTAGAAATTATTAGCTCTGTATCTGAAATGTGAAGCTCTAGGGCAATAAACATTCTCTTTTAGCTATTACCTATTTTCAGTGAAATTAGCAGGGTTGCTTTTTGGCGTTTGCTAAAGAGTTTTCCCACAGGTCGTATCTCTACAGATGTAGTCAAAGGTATTGTTGTAGTGGGGAGCCACACAGGTGAGCAGCCGGGGCTGAGGAATGGGAACTACTGCTTGTTGAAATCTAAGATTTGTTTTGCTCCTCTGTGTCTTTGGGGTATGTTGGGCTTGTTTATGGAGAGCTTATGAAGTGGCCAGCCTGGCACCTTGCCCAGGCTAAGGGCCAGGCTTTGAATGGCAGGGTGCAGGTTGTAAAAGGAGGCCCTCCTTGCATGGAAGTTATGGGAAAGGCCATCAACTGGTCACAGTGTCCTTCAGTAAACAGACAAATATGCTCCTATTGCCAGTTCTCCATAGGTGTCCTCGTCACCTTGAGTCATAAAAAAACTATTCCTTCATTTTCACTCGCAAAGCAGTTGTCTAAAAATGTTGAAATCCCAAGCAGCAAGATCCAACTGTGAAAAAGATGGTGCTAATTAATGTGTTAATTGTCATGTAAACCTCTTTGTTTAATGAGATGTGAAATAGCCCCTACTGTTAGGAATATCAATGTGCCCAGGAGTTTGTCCCAAGCGCTCAGGGTCATTTATTGCTGTGCTGCAGCACAACCCCGGACTGCTATTTCAGCCTCTTGCCAAAATAGAAACGTTTTACTTTCTGATGAGTCATCTGGGTTTCGCTGAGATCATGTAAGATTTCCCCCCTCTGTTCTCTGCTGTAAGAGTCCAGGCCCTGCCCTAGGGGCCTTGCTTTCCCAGGGAAGGATGGGGTGGAACCCTCTTCAGCAGCTGACTGCTTCCTTCCTTAATTAGCTTGGAGGGGACTGCTAACGAATGATATGGAGCATTTTCTCTGTCACTGGCGCTGGACTTGCAGCATTCCTAACCTTTTCTGGCCAGCAGTGTGGCAGAGCAGTGCTGGCAACTGAGTTGGAGTTTGCCACATATTGTGCTAAATGTTACCTGCATCAAGACAGAAAGGGAACTTTGTCAACCAAAGCAGAGAACTTAAATCTATTTCCCATGTTGGTCATATTTGCTAACAAACAACACAGAAGAGCTATGTGTTTCAAGAAAATATTTCTTTTTGTGTTTTTGTTTGGTTTGGGGGTTTTTTGTTTGTTTTTTTTTTTCCTTCTGGTGCAAAAGGGGATAGAGGAAGACTTAATTTTTTCTTAAATTATTTTCCTTCCCTTTTAATTCTGGACAACCTGTTCTAAGGTGGTACTGGTTTGAGCATGAGGTTGGACTAGTTGACCTCTAGAGCTTTTCAACCTTACCCTGTAATTTTAAACAATCATGCTGTTATTTTGGGTTCTTCCTGACTTCAAATTACCTGAGAGAGGAAAAAACCCCATGACTATTTTAAGAGAATTTTCCTTCCCCTTAAGTTACTATTTTAATTCATTTGAACATGGACCAGGGAGAATAAAAAACAGGTACTGCCAATAAATAACTGTGTTATGGAATAGTTCTTTGCAGTTGTTGGTTTCTGAATTTTGTCATAAAACGCTTTAATTACCATGTTCAGGCTGCTTTACAGAATTGTTATTATGCAGAAATTTAGTCTGCTGAGGGCTAAATTGTTTCATGGCTGTACTCCCTGCTGCAGTGGAAAAGTGGCTTCTCACACCTGTTTGTAGTATCCAAAGTTGGTCTCATGTTTGAGAAGCTGAATGTCATTGCTAATTCTTGCAGTTTTATGCTTGGTGAGTCAGATGGCAAGAAGGGATGAAATATTTACTGGTAAAGTAAGTGAAATAATATGAATTTGAAAAATCCATATTGGTTTTTCAGTAATCCATTTTATCTAAGTTCATTCAAAATTAAACTGTTTGCCCAGCTGACATCCTTAATTCATCACCCTTGCTGAAACCGAGGTCTTCAAAGCCATTTACAATGGCTAAACAAACATATATTTCATTAGCTTCGATTATAATGCCTGATGAAGTGCACAGAAGATCTGAATCTTTAGAGATGACAGTGATGGATATAATTTAGACACAGGAGAGGTAACAGAATCAGACTGATGCCTAGAGTGAACTCTAATCCAGAGTTTCACAGTCTGATGTAAGTGGGTGGTACAGTGCTCCTTATGTGCTTCAAAACAGAAGATTTCTTTTTTCTAAAACCCCAGAGGTCTCTGCTTAAGCATCCCAAGCCAGAAAACGCTAACAGTAGTTATATGCACATATATTAAACAAACAGCAGAGTTGTCATTAACTTGCTGCGTATTTGAAGTGTGGGGAGGGCCTGATGCAGTCTCTGGACTTTTTCAAGAAGGCACATAGGCATTTGCTTTTATGTATTCTTTTCATTATTATTAGATAATGCTAACAGTAGTGTTCAAGTATGCTCTGCATCAGTCCCCTGAAAAGTCATTTTGGCCCTCAGTGAAGAAAGACTTGTTTTCCTTCTTCAGAAAAGTAATTTAAGGGCTAGGCTGATGGCAGGGCAGACATAACAAAGTTTGTCAAGTCGGAATCGGTTTGTGCAAATGAAAACTATTTTTATACTTACTGTGTCCTTAAGCAATGTTTTCCTCGTGAAAATGTGTTTTGAGTTTGTTTGTTTGTTTGTTGTTGTTGTTTTATCTCCTCCTTTCTCCAAAGCCATCTGAGATCTCTGCATTCTTTATCACTGCTTGGAAGAAAAGACCTGGTTATCATAAGAACAGGAAAGATTGGATAGTGGAAAGCCTGAAGGAGTAAAAGTCCAGACGGAGATGTACTGGTATACATAAGGTCTATGAGAGCTTGTCACAGTGCCTGATGGCTCTCAGCTTCTGTTTCATTTGCTCTGCTGGTTAATCATCTGCTTGAGTGCTCAGGTACCATGGTGATGGACACACTACCAGTGCCACAAACCCAGCGTGCTGCATATTTATTGGAACATTATTTTTGAAAGAAAACCAAAAATAAATACAACTTTGAAACTCCTCAGGATAGCTAACATTGCAGCTTACTTTCCTCTCTAATAATGTAAATTAACATGGTAGGTAGGATATAGGCTCCTTCCTCCCATTTTAGATTTTTTCCTTCTGCTGTTGATATCCATAGCTTTCTCATTAAGTGGTTTGAAAGGTTTCAGACTTCTGCCATATGTTGAGTATCGCACATTTGTGCATTGGCCTTTCTGTGCCGCTATTGAGATGTTAGTTCCACTGTCATCAATATTAACATCAAGAAAAGAGCCTTGGAATAAGAGCCAAGCGCATCCTTGGTCTGTTAAGCCCCAACAGTTTGCTAAGTGTGACCTTTGTGAAACTATGGGTATAAAGTTCAACCTTGAAAATCTTGGCCAGCAACTAACTGCTGGAATGCCAATTGGCAAGCTGTTCTCCTGTCTTCTCCAAATGGGAAGCCTTGTGCCTGAATAGCTCCAATGCAGTATCTCTTCTGTCACGTTTTGAAGTCTAATCCTCACACAGACCTCTGTTGCTGTTGTTACTTTTTATAGCCCTGTGCTATTTATATCTCCATTTGAATATGAATGGTGGCTGCCATTGGGAAGCTAGCACTGAGCAGTAGTTTCCCACTGAGGGCATCACTGTGCTAGCATCCCTCCAAGACAACTACACAGAATATAGAAACCAATGTTATGTCTTTATCAGGAGCACCTGATGAGTTTGCTCCTGGTTTTGGTATCTTGAATGGCTTCACAACGTTGCTCTCTGGTGCCTGGAGCAGATAGAAGGTCATGCTTGCAGTCTATGAACCCCCAGCACATGGCATGCCCATGAGGCAAACTAAACAGAGGAGGGGATCAGATGGAGCTAGATGCAAGATATGCATCCACTGAAGCTGGATAACTGTTCCTCAAATTCCACTGATCGTAGAAGCTTGGTTTAATCTTGTTGCAGACCGCAAGAAATGGAAAAGACATGCTTTCCCTCTTACATTTCCCTGTTATAAGATTTCCGTGATATAAAAGTACCAAATTTATTTTTCAGGCCTATCTTCTCATCTTCTCCAACAGCAATTAGGTCGCCAATTAGTGTTGGACAAGTTAGATTAATACATGGTAAAAGCATGCAGAAAACCTCAAAACTCAAACAATGATGCAGAGATGCTGCTTATGTCTCCCTGGCATGAGGTAGGATGGGCCTGCTTGGTAAGAGTTGGAGACACAAGAGATGGGAAGACAAAGTAACACCATTTGAATCGCCCACATTACTGTTTGTTTGTTTTTTTTTTAAAGTAGAGACACTAAATATGGCAATCCTATAAACATTTCTGAGCCAAATATGAGTGAGACTTGTAGGACTTATGGGTCAGTACAGTGGTGTCCTTCCTAGCCTGCTTCTTGTAAGATCTGAGATGATCTTGTTGCAGGGGTGGTGGGAGAGAAGCCAAAACTTAGTCTATAAGGATTTAATTTGGAAGGCATTGGAACTGAGATCCTCTCCCCTCTATCCATCCTTCTGTGGTATGGGACATTCCACCTTGGCACCATCCATTGCTTGTACTCTCTAGGATGCACAGATCCTTGTAAAACATGTGGGTAACAGCTGCTGTGCTCTGGTGTTTTACTGGAGTGAAAGAACAAACCTTGAGGAAAGTGGAAAATGAGCGGTGCTTCCCTCCTCTGCCTCTCTTAACTCCAGGGCCAGTTCAGGTAAAGTCACAGTCCTGTCCCAGGTGGAAGATGGGCCAGACTGCAGAGGAAGGCACCAAATGGGTTGTGGGGTAGTATTGTGGGATGTGAAAGTAATACCTGAACAATCCTGGAGCCTGTAGTATGATTGCAAAACTGGCATCAGAATACAAGTTTTCTTGTAAAGTATTTGTGTTGCCATGGTATTGCCAGTCATACAGGCAACCCTTCCTGCCTCCTTTTCACTGACGTGCAGTAATTTTCTGGTTACTTTTTTGGTTACTTTGGTTATTTTCAATACTTTTGGCTACTTTACTTACTTTGAATAATTTTTTTGGTGTTCCTTTGCATTAAAGCTGAGAGGTATTCATGCTGTTCACAGTTAGGCTGCAATTAAATCCCTCATCTTTCTTTTCCTAAGGTTGTTTCATTTCTCAGAACCACCCTAGAACACGTGCAAATTGAGCGTGGATAGAGGCATTTCTTGCCAACAAATCTGTGCACTTGGATTTTTCCATGGACTGTTGTCTGGAACTTGGCAAGTCTTTCGACTCTTTCCTGGATGAGCAATTCTGGATTATTCACCAAGTTTTTTTGGAGTTGGAATGAAAATAAACACTAGCTTGGGATGCTGAGTGCAAACTCAAACCCAAGACTTTCCCACTGTGAGCCCAGAACCAAGAGTTTTAATTTGGCCCATTGTGGATTATGATCCAGTGTCAGAATTAGATTTTGAGTCTGAATGGCATGCAGCATCTGTCATACTCATGTAAATATATGAGCTTAGTGTTTGCAATATGTTTACAGCCTCCTATGCATTTCTGACAAGTGGTGTTTTCCTTTTCGGCTGCATTGGAAGAAGCTGTGGGCCTTGCTGTTGGTACTGGATTTGATACTTTTGGTAGTAATGAAATCTGCAGATACATAGAAGCATAATAAATGCTCAGACATGAGGGTCAGAAATGAGTCCATTTCTAAACAATCTTAATGTCTGTTGGAACGAGCGGAGACAGAGATTATGTAGGTTGCACAACTCTTCACTTTCGTAAAAGGTGATACATGATTTTTCTGTGCTCAAACACTTGATAATTTTGGCTTAAAGCAGTAGGCCCAAATCCAAACTGAGTTCAAGTTTTCAAATTGTCTAGTTAACAGCAGGTATTGGTATGCTTGGAATCAAAAATATTGTAAGGCAAGGAAAGCAATTACCTGGTCTGGTGCTGAAAGGGTTAATGAGGAATTAAGAAGAGGAAAAAAATAAAAGCTTCTAGAGTTGTGTTTAATTTTTCAGTCTCTTTGCTGTCTGCCAATCCTTTACATGAATGCTAAAAATTTCATTAAAAAAATTAAAAATGTATTTTAAAAACCAATTTAAGAAACTGAACATGCAGTGCTAACTTTGGAAAATTGGAGCTCTGTTTTCTGACAGAATCTTACATTTGTGACTAAGGGAAAACTTGATTATTTCAGTGGATTGCTGGAGAAGTAGATGTGAATCTCACTTTATCCATTCTCACCTTAATGGGTTGACTTGGAAACCTTCAGTTTCAAAGACAGTAAAGGTGTCAGATGAGTTCATATGCAACAGATGGATTTTCTGGAAAAAGCCTCAGATTTGATAAAATTTCTGAAAAATTTCACAACTAGCTGGAGACAAAGTATCTTTGTTGTGAATGCTTGCTGGTCCCACCAAAGCTGATGCTCTTTTGGGAATTGACTTCGGCTGAGACGAAGACTGGTTATAGACTGGTGTGAGCACTGAAGATGAAGACACTGGTCATTAAAGCTGTGTCAGTGTCTCAGCAATGAATTGATGTTTTTTTTGGCTAAAGTTCAATGTTTTTTGAATGAGAATGCTTGATATACGTTAACTGTTTCTGTTTCTCAACTATTCTTTTGTAGATATTAAACTGATGTTTTTCTACTGTTTGTGAAGCCACCAAAGAAACAAGCAGAAAAAAAAAACAAACAAAAAGCCCCCAACCAAACAAAACCCCACAGAAATTATTGGTTTAAGTTTGATGGCTGCTGTTGAATGTGCTTGTCTCTCATGCAACTGCTGAACATACTGGCATTGCAAGTAAATTTTTCAGCAGTTTCCTTTCAAAGTGTTGCCAATCCTACTTTGTGGGTCAGCCAACAATGGCCTCCTGAATTGTGCTTGCACCTGTTTCCTCTTCTTCTGGAATAAACAGTTTTGTCTGAAAAGAGCATCAATGAAGACCAAAGTTACACACCTAGCCTGGCCCACTGATAAAAAGGAAATCACATTTTCTTGGTGTTTGTATAATGAAAGTGGCAGCTGTTACCATGGGAATAGTCAATTTATGAAAGAAGAAGTTTTGAGGAGGCTGAACATTACCACTAATCGGAGAGATTGCAGTCAAGACAAAAGGTTAATGTTCGAGATCTGCTAATTATAAGAGAACTGCTTTTCTGATAATGTGAGGATGGATACAAATGAATTCTGTTTGATAAAAATGCTGTTTTCCTGGCTATTCCCTGAATCTATTATTTTGGATAAAAGGATTAGAGTCATCCCTACTGTAATATCTACTAATTTATTTTCAAATAGGTGTGAACTTAATGGGTATAAATAGGCACCATTTCCTGGAAAGGTTGTTTCAAATACTTTCTTACATGTATTTTAAAGATTAATACTTCACATTCCCCCTATGCTGACATTTTTCTGCATTTTGTTTTGTATTTTGCAAGTACTGATATCCTCTTTGTCCTTTTCTCTCTGTTGAACACATTTTCTGGGATGTAGAAATTACTGTGGTTCTTCAAATTTCTCCTTAAATGTGCTAAAATTGTTATCAACAAATAGAGAAAAGGCTTTGTTATTTCTGCTGCACTTGCTCTGTTGATTGACTGTGCCAAGACAAAGTGAATAATATAGGAAAGTCATCATCTGTGAACAAGAATGTTTGGGCCAGATCGTCTCTGCTCATATGAATGCCAAACCTCCACTCTCTTCAGGAGAATTATGTCTCTCCACAAGTTCTGAAAGTACAGTTTCTGTTAAATTTCTCAGCTTTAAAGCACCCATCTGACAAACTCCATCTAAGCAGCTAATAACAGTTTTAAAACAATTCCACAGTTTGCCTTGGATTATTTCACAAAATACTTAATTATTCTTAATTAAAACTCCTTTTGATTGTATTTATATGAGCCCTGGCTGTTCAAATAATCTTGGGCTCTACATTCTTCTATTTATTTATTTTCACTTGCAAGTAGCCTGCATTATCGCAAAAGCCTTTATCTGTGTAATTAGTTTTACATGGATTTTGTAATGAAAGCCGTGTGTGAAAAGTGGAATGGTAAATATTCTTGGTTATGTTCCCCAAAATGACACCAGTAACATCAAAGCACTAAAAATGTCACCACCACACTATTAATGGGGTTGCTTAAGGACCCTATGTGGGTGCGAGCAATGGGTCCAGGAAATTGTAAAGGGCATTCCAGCAGGAATTCCAGCTGTATTTTGACCTCCATCTTGAAGGTTGTAATTTTGCCGTTACTCTTTTATCTGGGAGACTATTTGAGAATCTCATAGGCTTATGGCTACTTCCTTTCTTTACAGCCTAGATGAATGTGTGGCATGTATACTGTCTTCCCCTCTGCCCATGCTGTTGTTGCTCTTTAAATTAAATAACACTTCTCCCTCTTGGAGGCATCTTCCTCAAGACATTCTAGGCAGAAGTTATGTGCAAACTTAACTTTTCTATTGCTGGGCTAAACAACTTAGCTCTGTTAGTATCGATGGACAGAGAATCTCCATGTCTCCCAGGTTCTACTGAAAATCTATATCCTCGCTGTCCTACAGCCTCACTGGCTTTTTTCATCATGTTACCTGTTTAGTCATCCTCTCATTGACAACTACAGTCCTCATTTGTCACTACTGTGTTGTCTCCCAGGTTACATTTGAATTTTCTGCCCAGGACCTTGCTGCTTACCCCATTTCTTTAACTCCCATCTTCAAGCTGCTCTATTTGTATAGTTTCAGTACTCTTCTTTACTGACAGTACAGGAGTGTGCAGGTAGTCAAGAGCCATAGAAGGACAACAGAAGCCCCGGGGTGGATCCTGAAGACTCTCACTGCTAATCTCAATTGATTTGATGCATCCCTTCTTAAAGGCACTTGCCTGTTATTAGTTCTCCTTTAGCTGTTTTTTTCACCACCAAAACAGTCTTAGTCCTCAGATTCCTTAGTAACATATAATATGGTGTCAAATGCATTTCTTAAGTCCTGAAAGATGAGATCTATTACACTTCATCTGTTCACAAAATCACCTACCTCATCTAAGAAAACTATAAGGATGATTTGTGTGGTGTCCTTTTGGGAAATTGCTGTTGCATTTTATCCCATTTTTCATTTACCTCTGTGTCTATATATTGTCTCTCTCAAAATGTGTTTTAAGGCCTTTCATACTAATGAGATCCAACAAAATAGCTTGTAATTTTCCAACTGCCATCTCCTCTTATTTTTCTTCACAGATTTTTTGCAAGTAAAGAAATCATATCTACTATTTTTCAGTGTCACTCCCAACTTGATGGTGCTATTAGAAATAATTGTCACTGGACCAGCAGTACATGTGAATGAAATTTTTAGGGCTGTGAGATAGTGATTAATCAGACTTCAAGCCTGATGCATTTAACTTTTTAAATCAAGTTCTTTGTTAGCTGTGGGAGTTTCTATTTGCATACCCACACATACCCACATTCTTATTATTCACCCTAACTTTGTCTCTAAATTTAACCTAAAAATTTCTGATTGAAAACTGTGGGAAAATGCTTATTGAAGGCCTTCCTTGTGTTGTCTTTAATATTTTTTCCCTCCTTCTTCCACAGTGCCACATAATTTTTCCTTGTTTTTGGTATTTTTGGTGGGGATTTTTGTTCTTCTTGTTGTTGGGGTTTTTTTGGTGTTTGGTTTTGGTTTTTTGTTTTGTTTTCCTTTTTTTTTTTTTTTTTTTTTTATTCTTTGCAGGACAGAACTCAGTTAAGTTCTTGGCAGTTCAAACTTTATCTTTGTACTTCTTGACTACTCAGATATTTCTAGCTTGTGGACAGTACCTCTGGCATTCTGCGTGAACTCTCCTTATTTCCAGTACCTTCTTTTTACAAGGTGCCACTAGCTGCTGGCTGCTGCTTTGTAGAAGCTACTTGTTCAATTTATTGTCCTTTTCCTGTACTACAGAACAGTCATAACTTGAGAGAGCCTAAATGCAAATTTTAGTGTTTTATTTCATTTTACAGTGCTTTACTATGTTAGTGCAATTCTTAAGTTCCTGTGCCTACCTTTCTCATGTCATAATCAAAGCTATGAAGACTACTTGTGTGAGAAAAGGTTTGCAGATCAGGGTCTACATTCCTGGAAGTGCTTTCACCAGGTGCAACAGCTTTTCACAGTGGTGGCTTTTTTAGCTTTTTAAGAGAGATGCATGAGTATCAAAGAAAATGTAAAATATTTTGGAAGATGAAACTGCTTGAAAACCAAAGAACGCATGGATTTGTTCAGGTGCCCAATATTTCTCTAATAGCTTTTTTGCTACTTGACTCAAGTTTTATTTCTGTCTTTTAAGTATTATTAGATTTTGTTTTAGCACCCTGGTGATTTGCAAATATACTGAGTGCTTGGGAAAATGGTCTTTCACAGAACTAAACTGTTGTATGGAAAAACTTCCTTAGTAACTACTTATTACTGGGATTTTTGTCAGGTCTCAAGATATGTCATGGCTGTGTTGCAATAATACTAGAAACGCATATTCAGCAGCAGGCTGTGCCCCAAAGAGCTTGCAGTTGAAACATGTAAAACACATTCAGGGCCAAAGGAAGCAAACAGTCTTTTCATGGTTACTGTGAAATGTGGGAAACAAGCCAGTGTCACTCATCTGGGGCATGACCAGTAGCTGCATCCAGTCCCCTTGGCTTCTCAATCTTTCTTGCAGTTGCAGGAAGGTTTTTCCCATTTTTTCCACTACAGTCATTAGTCGGAGTAGTAAATTACAGTAGGATACTGGGAATGAAAGGAGACGAATTTTCTTTTGTTTTCCTGCTGTTTCACTCACTTTAATAATCTGTCACTGTATACAAAGCAATTGATAAAAGGAGGAGGCATGGTATGTTCTCTGCTGGTGCCATTGCATTTTTAAGTCAATCCAGTAGGATTGTGTGTTAGCCATTAATCTCTTACAGGGAGGAGGCAGTGGATGGGTCAAAACTCGGTCTGCCTGTTAATTTACAAATTTTAAACAAAAGGCTTAGGCTGATTGAACAACGAAGTAGATTACAAAGCAGAAAATATGTTTTTTGTATTTAAAAAGCTTCCCTTTGAATTGAGTCTATTCGTAAGTAATATGACACACAATTCTGAGAAGATATTAGAAAGTCTCAGTAGCTTTAGATTTTGAGATTAGCTGGTGAGCTACACAAATGTGACCTGAATTATGACTCTCGTGTGGTTTCTACTTATAAATCCTTTTTCCAATACAAATAAATTATAAAATACATTTAAAATAATGAGTTAATGAGAAAAGAATTTTTTTTTAATCCAGTGGACACAGCTACTTTGCATAATGTAATTTTTTGCTTTGAGAATGAAAAAAACCCTCTTCAAATCTCTCTTGTGTATAAATACATCCA
Source organism: Anabacerthia variegaticeps (assembly GCA_035583185.1). Lineage (NCBI taxonomy): Eukaryota > Metazoa > Chordata > Aves > Passeriformes > Furnariidae > Anabacerthia > Anabacerthia variegaticeps. Next base: position 83,514,509 of record JAWWEW010000078.1, read on the forward strand.
TTTACTTCAGCAGCATCTGTGAATCTAAGTCTGAGCAATAAAACTCAGCTGGAATGTCACTTCTCTGTATGTCAGAAAGATTCAGGTGAGGTTAGTAAGGAATCTGTATGTGTTTCAGTACGTACCTGCTGCCGTGCCATCTTCACATCATGACAGGATCCTGAGTCATAGGAAAGCAAAGTAAGCAGAATTTTGTTTTGTAGAGTGTCATCACAGGCCTGTACAGAGCTATTACATCCCTCTCTGGCAGTGAAACCATGTACTGTATTTAGGAAGAAAGAAATAGTACTTAGTACTAACTGTACTTAGGAAGAACTTCTTTACTGTGAGGGTGATGAGATACTGGAACAGGTTTTCCGGGGAAGTTGTGGGTGCCCCACCCCTGGCAGTATTCAAGGTTAGGTTGAATAAGCAACCTGGTCTAGCGGGTGTCCCTGCCCATGGCAGGGGGGATTGGGAGTAGAGGATCTTTAAGATCCCTTCCAACCCTTAACATTCTGTGATTCTATGAATCACTTTATAATTTGCCAAAAGAAGGGCAACAAATCTCATAGAAGTGCTTGCATAATGTTAAGGAGTTTCAAGGAAAATCTGAACAAGATGGGATTCAGACTGTGAATAGAATTTCAGGTACCAGTATGGTGTTGGAAAGAGCACTACAAGAAGGTTTCCACTGGCACCAGTGTTGCAGTTACCCAACAAACCTCGCACTCAGTAATTCATTTCAACAATGACAACAAACTCCAAATCATTTTATCACTGATAATGTTTTTTCCCCAGTTTCTGTTCTAAAACAGTCAACACAAATCTTTGCTCCCTAGTTCTGATTGTTTGGGATTTTTTTTTTCTTTTCAGGGAAGAAGGACGTATGCAAACAATTAGAAACTTTTCTATCAAGAATGTGGAGATAATAGGTTAAGCGGGGATGTTAAATCATGGCGATGGAAATCTGCCCCTTCCAGTATATGTGCTTCTCGTCTGAGCAAAATTTTCAGAAAACAGAATCTTAGCTTTAGGACTTGTACTCCTCCATGAACTTTTCAGGAAAACAATTCTGCTAGATCAAGGACAATCCCTTTGTTAACAGCCTTTTGGGGTGATGGATGTTGATTTATAATTCAGAGAGACAAAAATAACTGGTTTAATTTTCAGGTGGGTAAAATGTACAGATCACTAGTTGAATAAACATACCATGACTTGTAATGCTTATTTGTTAAAAATAAAGCATATTTTTTACTTGTCTTATATGTCTATGTTGATTTTTCTTAGTTCTGGAGCAAGAGCTGCAATACAAATAGCATGGCATAGCTATTTACTCAGCAGTCATCCAAACAAACTGACCTGATTAGGGTGAAAATTTCTCATTGCAGCAGTTTTCTGTTGGTGTGTTAGGATATTTGTAGTGAAAGGCACGGTCCCTTTCCATGTTTATTTTCATAAAAAAATCCCAAATGTTCAACCACAAAATCATACATTTTTTAATTTAAAAAAGGCTCCGTAATGCCTTGTGAGTATTACAATTTAGATGGTTCTTCCTTCTGTTCTGCTTAGGGGCTTGTTTTCCTGTTTGGACCTAGTCTTCCATGACACGCCACTATCTCAGCTTTATGGTTATGGACAGAGTCTGTTCTCTGATGAATTGAGGGAAATGCAGTCTAATAATGTAGCTACACAAGGGAATGAGAATATGAATCACTCAAACTTTTAACATCTGTGAGGGCCAAAAGCTTATATTTAAAGCTCCCCCGGAAAATTTAAATCTTTTCTGCAAGGGGAAAAACTCCACAAATAATTGTAATTCCCTCTAGACACCTAGTTCTTATTTACTGTTGAACATGTAGGGTGACTTCCCTAAAATTATTTCCCAGGAAATGAGCTTAGAATTTGAACTGTGCAGAAACACAGCGTTGTTAGTGAAAGGCTCAGCCTTTTGTACAAATGATTTCATCTGACAGGTGGAAGAGAAGGGTGATGGTGAGTTGAGAGCATGCTGGGCTATTGGTATTCTTCAGCTATACTCTATTTGTACAGAGAATTTTTTGTTGATGTCTCTATTAATCCTTTCTCTTAGTTTGTAGCATTTGAGACAAATCATTTTTTTACACAAGTGTGCATGTGACATGGCCCACACAGCTGAAATTCATCTGTGTCAGCTTGACATCAATTACTGTCTGTGGCTCCAGGATAGGTATCTTTAAGCATTGAGCAACAAGCAGAAGTTGTATATCAAAGCCTTGAAACCAGCAGCTGGTTTGAAAAGTCTCCAATTTGGATAGAATATTCCCAGCCTGCATTGCTTAATCAATGATCTGTTTTCACTTCATCAGCAAAAGATAATACAAAAAGAAAGCTTCTCTATTAAGAAATCATTTGTCATTTCCAAGCTGGCTTCAGAGGTCTATGCAGTCACGTCCACCGAGTCACTAAATCTTTATGCCTCCTTCTCTTTGGAGAGTCTTAAACCTAGAAGCTTTAGCCTCTACAGGGCTGATCAGGATGGCTTGTTTTAAAACATGTCAAAAATGTTGGACAGCAGCTTGTTAAAAACTTCCACATTAGGGATCATTCTGATTGACTGGGCATAAATTAATGCCAGTTCTGTTTTTATTTTTAACACAAGTTGCAACAATACTTACACATCGTAATTGAGACTTTAGGCTGGGGTTGGCACAGGGACATAGTGCATCTAAGCTCTTCCAATTTTTCTTCAATTTAATCCAAAATATTTTATATTGTCTGTCTGTTAATTAGAAATCTGAGTAACTGTTACTCGGTGCAACTACAACACTTTGCCCAGAGAAGCTCTGACTGCCCCATCCCTGGAAGTGTTCAAGGTCAGGTTGGATGGAGCCCTGAGCAACCTGCTCTAGTGAAGGGTGTCCCTGCCCATGGCAGGAGGCTGGAATTACATGATCTTTAAGGTCCCTTCCAACCCAATCTATTCTATGGTTCTATGATTCTATGACTGTTGTGAAAGTGATTTTCAGAAAGACTGTTCGAGCACATCTTTGTTGTCTTCAGCTCAAGTCAAGCGTCACTGTTTCTAAACAGCACAGCTGTGCATTGACCTAAAGCTCTGCAAGAGACTCTTACCTGCAGCCCAGCCCTGCAGCCCAACACTGCAGCCCAAATCTCTTTGCCAGGGTTTTGTGTCCAAACACAGAGCAAGTGATGAGTGTGCGCATGTACCTGTGCCCACCCTGACTTCTGTCAGGTGACCTTCAGCGCATTCTATTTTTGACCTGGTGTCTGACTTGCTTTAAGACAGTAAGTGACCTGTGACTTGGAGCGGGTGTGGAGCAGGTACACGTTTCAGCTGATGAGGCCTCTGGCAAAGGGGTGAGTGGGAGCAGCCCGTGGAAAACCTCTGTGCCAGAATTCACTTGAGACTGGCCCTCTGGTGACTACAAAGTGGACAGGAGATGGAGGAGAGGGGAGCAACCCTTCTCCTTTACTCACTTTCAGGGAGGTTAGTCCCTGTCATGGAGAAAGAAGGGAAGTCCCTGGCTACAGGAAGAGCTTTTTGGCTCTCTGCCTTTGTATGCACCATGTGAGGGTGCGAGCTGTGTCTTTGCCCTCATCCTCTCCATTATACCACAAAGACAGACTTTCCTCACCTCCTATTTCAGAGGTTTTCAGAGCTCAGCAGCAAAGATGCAGACCCATGTTCTGCCAGAAAATGCCTTGACATTTTGTTAGTGCCAGTGAGGATTGGACTCTAGTATCCATAAACTGATTTTAGGTCTTTTTTGAAGACTACTCTCCAAGTTAAATCATTTTGTTCTCTGACTAATTCATAGTGAAGAACTACATGTCTGTTTTCTGTCTTGTATGCTGTAAATGGAATTTGATTATATTATGCTTATTGTACTTTGAACTTTTAAGTATTTCCTGCAGTTTCCAGGAAGAGAAAGGAAGAAAAAATAGGAGGAAAATGGTGAGATGACATCATATAATTCACTCCAGTGTAATTTGTGACTTTCAGATTTTGAGCATTTTATTTGATTTGCAGGTAATGATCTGCTGACAGAATAAATAAATTATAGATAGTGCTGAGACTGCTCAGCTATTTGCTGTGATATCACTCCTACATGAGGAACCTGCATCACTGTCTTTCTTCAAGTATGTTCTCTCCAGTGGTAAGTTTTTCAGACACATAATCTTCTGCATTAGGAGTTTTAAGCAGAGGGAGCAAGATGAGTTCTGAAAAGTCCAGCTGTGGACTAGATCCTAGATTTTGTTGTCAGAACTGGAAGCTATAGTCAGTTAACTTGGTTGTATTCTCACAGAATACATGTAAGGTTTGGTAAGGCTGTGGAGTGTAGTGAATACCACAGAACTAAATGGTAGGTGTCACTAACTGTAGTTTGTAATTCCTTTGTCCACATGAAGTAGATTGCATTTGCTCTGCGTGTAAACTTTTTCTACCTGAAATTAAATTTTTTAATACTGGCACCTGTATTTGCAACTTATGACTTTCAAAGTGGTATTAGTTCCTCTAAATAATTAAAAAAGACCCTCTTTCCCAATATTGAAAACAAACAAACAAAAGGCCATTAATAATTCTGACAACTAACCTTCGGAATGGAGACCTAATTAGTTGTTATTGAGCTTGGTCCAAAGATCATTGAAGTAATTTGGAGTCTTTCCATTGAAGTTAATTGACTTTAGAGCAAAACTCTTTCTCTGACACACTGGTTTAGCAACATAGGGAAGAGTAACCTTGTCACCCATCAGCAACATCACCTACAGACAGGGTGTGTCGGCTGTTCTATTTGATGTTGTTTCTGGTAAATATGTTGCCTGAATCGATGATGCCCCTGTGGGCATCTAGGGGATGTAGAAAAAACTTTCTGCCCCTGGGTATCTGGTTATTTGGCACTCACCAAAGCCTGCAGGTTGCACTCGTTCCAGTGTCTGTCGAGTTTTCATCAGAAGTGTCAACATTAACAAGATTTTAAACTGCAGGCGAATATAGAACATCGTCTGATCCTGGCAAAGAACTGTTTGCCTCAGCACTTGTGGGATAATGTAGAGTAAGCATCAAATCATTGATGAATCTGTAATGCAACACCAATCCCAGGAGTGCTCGGGCAAAATTGCTGCAAAGAGGAAGAAAAGAAACCAAAAGTGATTAAATACAGTGAAAGATTTTAAACATAAAGGGGGGGAAAAAAAGAGTACAGAATTATGAGCATAACCCTTTCATTCTGGCTTAATAAAAACCATAAGGAACCCACAGATGCTGAATGTTTAGTGGACCTTAATTGGTCTGGAATCATCCTTGCAGTTACTGTAGTCATGCATGTGGTAATGTTAACCTCTGGCCATTAGCCACATGTTTCTAGTCAAACTTCTGCACAGTCTATCAGTCCATTAATTCTCATCACTGTTAAACACCTTATTTGCATTTGTTGTCCACAGAGATAATTAATAAACATAGGTAAAAATGTGCATTGGTAGAGCAAGCCATTTAATATTTCTTTGTACATTTAAAATATGTGGAAAATTCACTAGCAATATCCAGAAAAGCTTAATGGAGATTAGAGAACCTTGGTGGAATTGCATTGTCAAAATGGTACATCACATCTGTCAGCATAGAGAGTTGGTCCTTAGGCTAGTGTTTCTGTGGATGCTTATTTGTTTCGCATCTCTGTTCTGTCTTGTGTCTGGCTCTCATAGTTCTAATATAGATCCAGTGGCATCAGTGCAGGTTCCTTCATAGTAATGGCTGCAACTTGTACTGAAGACCTTGGTACTCAGGAGATCCCTGCTCAGTTTCCATCTCTGTGGTGTATTTGCACTGAGAACATAAGTGAGACACTCTTCGCCCAGGGTTGACAGGGCTACTTTCTTACACTTGGATAGTCTGCTTTGTGACACATCTTTCTTTGCTACTATATTGCTGTACCTATGAAGCAGGGTTCAAATTCCATTTGGTGCCCCAGATTACTTAAAAATAGCAATTTACTTTAGTCAGTTTCAAATAATGATATCAAGATAAAAACAAAACAAAACAAAGCCAACAAAACCCAAAACCTCCCTATCACATTAATTATCCTCAGAGTAATCCACTCCCTTTGCAAATTTATTTTGGAAACTAGGTAAGGTTATACTGCAGTATTAAATACAGTCACCCGTTTGGATTAAAGTATTTGCAAAACTCCAGCTAATACTCTTATGAAGTTTAAATTGGAGCATGCATTCCACCTACTGATAGCAAAAATACTCAATGTACCAAAAATGAATGTTTATTTAAAGAAAACAAGGAGCCTTTTAAGTGATCATTCTGAAAATCTCAGTGTTATTTTGCAGTCATTTGTGTTGCACGATTCATGCTTGAAATATTATTTTCTACTTTCTTTTAAATATGCTTGTCTATTGTTGGAAATTAAGACATCATTTACTTTGCACTGGCTGATAGTTTTGGAGGTAGTTGGAGATGGTTGTTAGTCTTTTATGATTTGCAGCAGTGGGGAAGTCCCTTCAGACTATATTGGCCTAAAATGATGTAAGGATCTTTAGCTTCATGTTTATATCCAGGCCAGTGGGCAACCAAAAGAATTTGTCCCCTACGTACCATCAGAAAAAGGGTGAGCAGCATAGATGGGCTTGGCAATGAAGCCCTGCCTGTTCCGTGACAAAAGGGCCTCATGAGGCTTTTCAAGCCTGCAATAAAATACATACTCAAGGGATTAGGCAGGAGGGAAGAGGAGAATCTACTCTTTTTTTTTTCTTTCTTTTTTTTTTTTTTTAATCTGAACTCACAAAAAAAGAAGAAAGAACACAAAAGAGAAGAAACATTCTCTCTCAGGCATAACCAGGATAGAAGGCAATGTCTTACTGACAGAGGAACATATATTTAGCACCATAATTTATTGGAAGTGTGTGTGCTTGTTTCCTGAGAAATACATAGACCCTTTTGGTAATACTAGATGATGGCAATCTGCTCTGTAGGCAGATGTGCACGTAATAGGTGGTGCCTGAGGCATATTCACCCACATTTGGTGAATTCTCCTCTTGTTTATTTTACTATATGGTTAAGTTTTATTATATTGACTGTTGAGAACAGTATCTCCTTAATGTTGGAGATATGTTATTTATAGGTAATGTCCTTAACGTTATTTATAGGTAAGCAGATTTTAATAATGCAGTAACACTAATGATTTTTTCTAAGTGTAGGATAAAAATAGTGTCACTATTTTCCTGTGGTTGAGAATACTTTAAAATTGGTGGACTGGTCATACTGATTTTGAAATAATCTATTTTTGCTTTTGTTCCACATGATGAAAATTAATGTCAAATGGTCTCAGAATCTGGCTAGACAATACTTTTGCTTTTTTTAGAGTCTTTGTTTAAGACTTGTGCTCTGTCCTCTCAGCTGAGATATAGATGGGATCATTTTCTTTGAAGTTTTATTGTTAAGGTTCCAGATCAATACAGGACTTATGTTTGCATATTTTCAAGTACACAAGTAGTCCTTTTGAAATCAATGAATAAAGTTCTGACTTAATTAATGTCAATGCTAAAACTCCCAGTCGTTTCAGAAAGGCCAGACCTAATCACATTTTTCAGTGGAGTTATCTTGAAGCAGGGAAAGGGAGGATTGCTCTGTGCTTCACCAGTGAATGAAGGGTAGTCATATTTTAAAATTTTATAACAGATATAGTGCAGATGTCCATGGAGAATGGTCCAAAATAATTATTTCATTTTTGTAAAAATCTGCTTTAGTCATTCCAGTTCTTTATTTTTGTTCTGTCTTTTACATTATATATTAATGTTAACCACATACTATGATGACATGAAATGTAATCTAAAATGGTTCAGACAGCATTTAGATACAATTGATGCAAAGGTTCTTACTATATCAAACTAAAACCATTCAATCATATAAAAATAAATTGTTTTGTCATTACAAAAATGCTTTTGTGTTAGATTCCTGAATATCTTTTCTTCAAGACATTTGTTTAATGGGAAATTCTGAAGTGGTGACATTCTTTCTGATTTAGAACATAATCAAATTTTGAGGGGTCAGGGTTTCCTGCAGAACAGAAACTTCAATTTTGACCCCCTCTCAGTGCAGTGAGTACTTAATTCACAGTGACTGTTTGCCAACTCAATGAAAAGCTGGGTACTAAAGTGCTGTTCAAATTTGGAGTTTGGCTGGCTAATGCTATTCCTGATCAAAATAACATGAACATATGATCATACTGCTGGACAAATACATTGTCTGTGGTGCCTTGATTTTTCACAAGATAATGAGTCTTTTCACAGTTGCTCTTACTCAGACACTCCTCTCCATTTCTGGTTGACAAGATTTTTAAATAGAACCCAAGCTTTTGTAAAAAATAGAATGTTCCTTTTACCTTCCGTCTCCACTCAGAAAACAACTTCACAGCATACAGTCAGAAATAAGCCACAGCCGCAAGCAAGTCCTATAGCCACAAATAAGTCATGGTTTACTTTTAAAAGCTTTTGCAATAGATTGGTGTGCAATATAGCCTCCTTTATAGAGCCTTTTATTAATTTCTACTTATTTCTTAATTTCTGTTAGTCTTAATTTCTTGGCAGAGCACAATATACTAAGAACAACTCTTTATCCACTTACCACTTACTTGGCAACTTTATCTACAGAGCCACAGTGTTTATCTTTTACTGTAATGGTGATTATATGGGACTGATGCTGGTATTACACTATTTTATACAAATACAGTGCCCTCTATTTAAGTGGAATGCATCCCAATTTATACATGTGGCTGCAGAAAAAGGACTTTTTGACATTTCATCACATACTGAAAGTTCTGAACTCTTGGGTAATGCAAGTGCCTGGCTGGTGGTAATGTCCTCAAAAGGTTTCGGCTCATCTCCTTCAATATCTGTGCTACTGGAAGTTTTGTTCATACAGAGTCATATAGTCCTTTGTTCAAACAGGGCTGACTATGGTGTAATAACTGTCCCCAGCTGTTTGATGGGAACCTTTCACATACAGTCTGAGTGGCAAGTCACATAAACCTTCTTCCACATCGTAATGGACCTTGAAGGTCTGCTGAGCCCTGGAGGACAAGGGAGGTCAAGGAGAGGCAGGATATAAAAAATAATATTAACACACTGTAAGTGTAAGCAAACATAATGAGATTTTGCATTTAAATGAAATTTTATATACTCACAGGAGGCATCATCTAGTGGTTAAAGTATAGAATTGGGAGTTGAATGATGCTTGCTTCTATTCTTGGCCATGCTGCTGCAGATTTTGTTCCAAATAGAGAAGAGCAGAGGTCAAAAATATACCTGTATAAGAGAGCTTTCTGTTTTTAATAATAGCATGAGATAAAGCCATATCCCAAAACATTACAGAGAAACAGAGCTTTGATTGTAGATAAGATTTTTATGAAAACCAGCTCAGAATTTCAAAAAAGGGACAGATCAGAGTTAAATGAAAATGGATATGAGAGGAAAGTCACACTCAGTGTGAAATCATGTGAAGAGAGGTATGTAAGTGTAGTTTGAGGTCAGCAAATGTAGAAAGCACCAAGGGTAGTAATGGCACAATAATTAGTTAAAGGGTCATAAAATGTGTCCATCTCATACACCCATGAAATTTTGGTAGCTGTCTGGCAAAGGATGTTAAAAGCCTCCTTTTGTATGAATGTAAAATTACTTATATAGAGAGATTTGTGCAAAGTTCAGGGTAGAATTCATGGTCTTCACAGGGTTGTGCCTGCAGTTTGAATGGGAACAGGTTCAGACGAGTTCATGCCTGGCTGTGCTTACAGGTAATGAACACGTGAAACTGTGTATATATATGAAATGAACAGAACTTAACTGAGACAGCTTAGAAGGTATGAAGACGTTTGTCTGTAGGTTCTTTCTCCTGGCACGCCTTCATGACATCACCAGGTTTCTCCACCTTTCTTCAGTATTCAGGATCTTATTGAGCAGTTTAGTTATTTTACAAAGCTCGAATTAATGTGCTATTGATTTCTGTTCTGCTGTGTCCTCTAGATTTGGAACCTGATGGTGCTTGGACATTCAGACAGTGTGAAGATATTTATTCCCAAGATAAGAAAATATATAGGTCTTTGCAATCACATATGGACAGACCCACTTGTCTCTGAATATCAAGTGTAGTCGAAGCAGCTAATGTTAAGATGTTCCTGATGTTCCTTATATCTTGCTCCTCTACACACTCAGTGTGTCTCCAGCATTGACACTGAGCACTTATTATGTCTTGCACCTCACACCTGTCAGGATTTCAAACTTAGAAATGGATGGCTCACCTGCAAGATTCAGTATTACAGATACTCTTTGAGCATGACATTGACACCCTCAGTCTATTCTAGTGGCATTCATCCAGTAGTTGGGAGATCCCACTTCAAATCCCACCTCTGCCTAAGTAGATATGAATTTGCATTTTCTGTCTCACATGGGAAGTACCTTAAACAGTAGGCTTTAACAGTAAGCTTTGAGAATGAGTGTTGGAACATGGAGGATTGTCCTTCCCTTGGCTGTAACTGTTCCAATTTCTATGAAATGATTAAATGTTCATTGGATTGTGGAGGGGAAGAGGATCAACGGAGGACGCAGGAGGAGAATGGGTGAATTGTACCAAGGGATAGAGGAGAGGGGGATAAAGATTTTCAGATATTTGAAGGATTTGGTGTTGGAATTTGAGATTTCAAGCGAGAGCTCCAAGGTTGGAGAGGATCTTGTCTGTATTTTGTGAGTAAGGCATGGCTTAAATATCCATCTTCAGGAGATGGTGTGTAACTATGAACTGTTGCCTTAAGGAAGGGGGAAAAAAACTTTCCAAGACAACTTTATGTGGGTAAAGTAGAGAAGGATAGCACCTGTGTTGGGGACGAGGGGGCAAAGAGAAGAGCACCTCCATCTCCAGCAGCACCTTTCTTCCAGCTTCATCAGATTGGCTTTCTGTACATCCCCTGCTGAAGCACCTGACTGTCCCCATGTACCATGTGGTAGCACATCAGTATCTAAGTCAGGATATGATTTGTAAAGTATCAAAGCATCAAGGAGTATTTCTGAGGATGCAGTCCATCATACTTTACATATTAAGAATCCCAGTGGTACCTGTAAACCTCTTCGTAAAGCTCTTTAAAATCTCCAAATGAAAAATGAAATAGCAACATTTTTTCTATTCAGAATGGATTAAAAATCTAAGAGGGGCAAGGTTTTAGAGGAGATATTATCTTTTATTAGATCAACTGCTACGCTTGAAAGAAGCCAGCCAGCTTTCAAGCATGAACCTCTTCTTTGTAATCTTGATCAGTGCTCATTACCACAAGAGGTTGCAAAGTCAACCTCCCAGTTTGACTCTATCTTTGCATGCCTTTCTCATTTTATTGCAGGAAGTTATATTTTCCTTTATGTTGCTGATTTTGTGATTATTCTAGTTAGTCATCTTGCCTGAAGTATAGTTTTCAGAAGCTGGACTGCATTACCCTTTACAGCTCCAGAGATTTCTTTGCAGCAGCAGAATACCCATCTGCCGTGTTCCATCTGGTTCCCGGTTCCCACTTCTGCCTCTGCCACCTGAATGTAGAAAGCCAAAACAGTGGGTCCAGCAATTTGCATTTTAGCAGGCACACATGCAGGAACTATATTTAATGATTAAGTGTTTAATGCTTAATTAATAAATTTTTACAACTGGAACTCTAAAATGAACAGCTGTTGCTTAATTTATTGAAATTAAGTTACCCCAATTCACTTGGGTTCATGGTTAAAAAAAAGTTAGTTCCTTGAGGGTTTAAAAGACGAAAGAAGCTGTGGACATAGGGGAAAAGTAATTACGTTATTTTTTTCTGTATTTCCAAAATGTCAGCTTTCTGTGGAAAGTCAGTCTTTGTGTCCTTCCACCTGCCTTTCTTTGACTTAAAAAGTTCTGGTCTGATATCCAAGAGTTTCTGCAAATGCTCTACAGCGGTGATGGAACCTGTTTGCTTTGGTTTGTTTTCTTTTTAATATCTTTGCTAGGCTTTCAGAATTTATAGGTGGACATTCATTAATGAAAAAGCAGAAAAAATGAAATACGTTTTTAATTAATTTTGTCTGTAGAGTTTGCCCCCAGTAAACTGAACACTGTTATGCTCTATTTAAAGGTGTCTCCAGGAACCCATTTAGTTTTGCATCTGTACAAATTTAAGCCATTCTGAGAGGAGACTTTGTCTTAAGCTGAGTCCTGAGAATGGAATTCATCTGCTGAAACAGTAATGAAACTGTGTATTTTCATCGTAAACAGTTTTCCTAAATTTTTAATTGATGTTTGTTATTTTCATCTTCAAATGACAAGCAAGTCTTCTCCCAATCCCCAAATGTTCATGAATATACTGCTTATATTCATATGAAGCTAACCCATGACAAGCTAACACCTGTACCATATGCTATGTGTTCAGTGGATTATTTATGGAGCAAAGCATTATTCATGGATATGAACAAAAGTAATGACACCCCGGCCTTTTGTTTTCCTGCTTTCTTCTTGGTCCTTCTAACAAACATGCAAATTATAGAGGACTTCAGGAAACTTTACTTTATGGAAGGAGTCAAAATTAAAAATTGTGATGATAAAACTTGAAAATTGTCAGTGAGAATAACAGGGCATGAAAAGTCATTGCGTGCAAGGCATTGGGAGCTTGGCAAGAAAGTATCAAAACAATATCACATAATGGTTCCATTATAAGACTATAGATGCTTTGCAGAGTAACATCAATGAGCTCCTCTAAAAATTCTGGGGAGGTTAAACCAGCCTAAACTCACTTGCTGCTTTGGTTTAACGTAGGCATACATTAACATCTCTACAGTTGCTTGATGCTGAGAAGTGGAAGGAAACCTGCTATAATCCACTAAATATGCTGTGGTGTTAGCAAAACTATCAGAATTAAAGCACTTCAAATATATCACAAAATTAGTTACAATTGCAAAATAAATTATAATACGGTAAATCAAAAAAATAACAAATGCAAATAAATAAAGTGAAATATTACATTGAAGAGTAAAAGATACTGAAATATTAACATTGGGTTGCATTATAGAAATTACTAAAATGATGATTTAGGATTTGATGCAAAATTTATTGGTGAAGAATTGTTTCTGGAGCAAGTCACCAGTATTTGTTCTAACATCAGTAAATTCATTACAAAGGAGCCTGAGTGTACAAAATTTCCCTCTCCACCCATTCTTCCATCCCTACTCCTTTCAGAATTGTAGATACGCTTCTGCATGTCGCCAGGACATATTAAAATGTACCACAGTTCTTAAAAGCTATTCAGTTCCTTCTCTTTTATGCAGGTGCAAGAAAAATGCTTTTGTTGGCTCAGGCATTGATAAAGTAATAGCAATTTCTGCAAGCTTAACTATTCAATTTCGTTATTTATTTGAAGAAATTCTATGGAATGGAGCAGGGGGAGGGAAATTGAGGGAATTTTTTGCAATTTAGAGTTGACAGAAAATGGTAATTAATGTGAAATAGGAAATAGAATATGAAACTTTCCTATAGTTAGTTACTGGTAAGATTTTTGGGTTTTTTTCATATGAATGTCCTTTCCTTCCCCTTAGTAGATGTTTTCAGTGCATGACCCATACCTATTTGACAGTATGACAGCAATTCTTAAGGTATCTGTAGAGAACTTTGCTAAGAAAATGAAATCTATTGAGTAAATTTCAAAGAGCTGCAAGCAAAAAGAGGTTGAAAACTAATGCTATATGATAGTACCAGTAGGGAGTTAGACAATTTTTTTCCAGTATCATTATTAAGTTCTTAAGAGCTTATCTTAAAAAGTTTGACAGGAGAACAGTTACTGCCTTTAAGTGTCTTAGAATCAGCATCTCAGTTTACTTGAGTTTTAAGTGTCTTTAATGTATATAGGAAGACATTTGAATAGCAGTGATTGGAATTTTCTAGCTTGGTCATTTGGTAGACAAGGGTAGTATGCTAGAGACTGGCCCTTCTGAGGGTTGTATTATTGCCTTTCCACTGACTGGCTATATGACTCTTGCACACTGACTCACCTGATATGGTTAATTTATTATGAAGAGTCAGAAAATATGGATAACTAATTTCTTGCCTTTCAGCTGTGAAATTTAAAATAAAGCATCTTCAGCAATTCTTGGACAGGGAAAGAGGCAGAATACTTGAAGGCAGCAAAGCAGAGGTTTCTATGCCTGCAGACACATCCTCATGGCTGGTAGCCAAAGAGAGGAAAAAGTTGCTTGTGAAGATACCTGCACAAAAAGATTTTTCCTCTTGATTATAGTATATTCCTTTGAGTACAATGGAATATAGAATAATTCCACCAAAGATGATGTTACTGCAAGAACAGAGCTGAGTTTGGCCATGAGGTGCAGAAATCTTTTGCCTTTTCCCTTGTGGAAATTCACAGGAAGATTTGGGGAGGAAAGAAATATGATGTTAAGGAAAAAGAAAGTTATAGGATTGGGAGGCTGCCGTGGTGGTGACCAGCCTTCCACTGCTTTAAGTTCTGATCTGTATTATGTTGTGTGTTCTGGGTTTAATTATGGATCTGGAGTGTTGTGCTAATAAGGCTGTGCAGTTTTGTCTTCTTCCTCTCTCTGAGGCAGAGCTAATTAAAATAAGCATTAATTAATATGTGCTTTGAGGTCTCTGAACTTTAGGTGATTAAAATATTCTAAATAATATATTATAACTTGTAGCACATGCATCACTATGAAATAGTTTAATGTCACTGACTGTAAAATGTGACCTATCTTAAATGCCATACATGACAGGGAACAGAGCAGTTTGAATTGACCACCTTCACATCCCTGGAAGAGGTCTGTTTAGCTGTCAGTCCCTGGATTCCCTTCTCAAGGCAGCCATGGAGACATTCATGGAAGAAACTTTCCATCTTTGATCTCAGTACCTTTTTCTGATGCAAAGACTTTACCTTATAGTCAGGTGCTTAACAGCCTATTGCTGCTTTTATATCTGTTCTAGAAAAGTTACAGGTTTGAGTAAGGAATTTTTTTATGGCTTTATGCTTTTAGGTCTCCAATTAACCCTCACCATCTTTGTCCTCTTGTTGTGTGTGATACATAGGAAATAATTAATTAAATATTGAAAATATTTCTACCAGCTTCACAGTTTCTCTTTGCATCTATTACTGACTTGTTATGATGGTTATGATCAAGCATATGCACTGTCAGCAAGGTAGACAAGTAGGCTTTTTGGTCTAGAATTCTTATTTAAAATATGAATTCAGTGAGCAGTAAATATGGCAGTGAATGTTAATAGATGCAAGAGTTGAAACTACCCTAGTGCTAAATAGGGAAGTTCCTGGTCAAAGCGGACAACTTTTAAATGATTGGCACAGTGGTGCCACTCTTATAGCCACCTCAGGAATGATGATACCTTCTCCTTCACACACCTGCTGAGAGGAGGAGTGCCGCGTGCCGAAGGGGAACAAAGGAACGGTCCTCAGCAGGTTAGGGGTAGAAAGCTGGAACGAGTTTATTGAGAGCACCTGAGACTTTTAAGGGGTTTGGGAACTGGGAGGAGTTATGGGCAGGATGTGGCAAATATGGGGAAAGAGGGAAGGGGAGAATACAATTACGGGAAAGGGGAGGAGTGGCTAGGGTGGAGCCCGGCAGGTAAGGAGGGAGGAGACTGGGAGTGGCCAGCCTTATATGATGATGCTACATTGCATCACTGGCTAGCCAAGAGAGAAACAGGGAATCGGGTATCCAGGTAACACAGCCAGGGGGAGTTAACATACAAATACCAATAATATAACTATCTATCTAATACATATAATCACTATCTATGCTAAGAAAACTTTTTCAACACATTAGCTTCTGCAACTTGAGGTAGCTTGGGAATCTCTGGCATTAATCATTTGGTTGTCAGCTCTATCCATTCCTGGAAGGACGTGTTCTGGTTGTTCTGGCAGTCCTTCAGGCAGGGTTCCCCCACAGAGGGGGTTCTCCTCCCTGCTAGAAGTGATATCCTTCAGATCTCCTTCAGACATATTAGTAAGTTAGATAGTCCTCTTCTTTCAGGAAAAGGGTTAAAGATTTGCTTTTGAAAATGACCTCTCTGCTCTAGTCTTCCACCCCCATTCCTTTCATATACACAGTAAAAGCCTCCTGCTAGAAGTGACTCAAACCAAATACCTTGGCTACTGAGAATTTTGAGTTTGTATCTAGATTTCTAGGCTACTGTTTAATGCTGATTTGTTCTTATAATCACCATGGCAGCAACACTTAACTCATTTTTTTAAAAAATAAGCTTTTTAGACACTTTGTATATGAAACAATTTGCAAAAAAAAAAAAAAAAAAAAAAAAAGATAATTTTTGTAATTTATTACATGACAACACAAAATTGGAAGCCTGCAATCAGTGGGAAGTAAAAGCTTTCAAAAATAAAGCTCCAAGGTGATAAGTTAAAATTGCTGGTTGTCACATACATTCTACTGCTTTTATCCATAACTGTGCTGTTCTTTGTATAAAAGTCTGGATTTATTAGCAACCACTGGAGGCCTTCAAACCCTGTAAGCCCTTGTAGCTCCCAGGTTAATGACTAGTATTAATTGCTGCCAATGTACAAATTTCTAAGGCCCCATACCAGTTGCTATGTTTTTATCTCAGATGCATCTAAAAAAATCCAGTCTCTAGGTTGATTTAATGTCACTGTCTTCAGCACTGAGTATTACACTAAGAAAAAACCATTTACAGATGTCATGAATAGCCATATTTGTATTTGACTATAAAAAAGGGTCAGTTTATTGCAGTGACATGGGCTTTCACTCATGTTTCAAAGGGAAAAGTGGAGTTAATGCTTTGGTCGAGTCTCCTCTCTGAATGCAGAGTCATTCCACATCTTGCAGAAAGGAACTGTATGATTGATCACTTACATAAAGATTAAAGAACAAAGATACAGCTTTCCAGACTTCTTCCTGGCTTAGTGGTATCTGTTTTGTCTTTTATTTGAAACAGAGCCTTACTCTATATTGCCCCTCCGGAGCTCCTCTTCAGTGCTACATAGGGTACCGTCTCCCTGCAGGTAACCCAACCTGCCTACAGGCCACCTAAGGTCTGCAAACAACCATTTTCATGCTTTCTCTTCTGATGTCTCTCATGCTGAGGGACTACCCTCTGCAAATATCCATCAACATCTACTTCATCATCATGCTTCAAAACTATTTTGCTCCGTAGTTCCGTTTACGAGTTACCAACAGAGTACATGACAACACTGACAGCCAGTGGGCTGACACCATAACTTCCCACCGGCTAGGGCTGTCTCATTCTGTTCTTCCCACAACAGGTAGATCACTTGTGAAAGTCCTTGCCAAAGGATACGTTAGATTCTAAAAATTTACAAGGGATGACTGAAGCTCATGAAAATAAATCTACCAAGCATTGCAAATACTTGAAGCCCACATTCAGAGAAATAAGGTCCTGAGCTAAAATCATTAAAGTCAGAGAGATTGTTTCACATACAGTTGTCCTGTTCTTGTGATTCAATAATCATCCACTTATGGCCATACTTTGTGGAGTTTTTTTTAATCAAGAGACTGTCAACAGTCCCAGGAGCAAAAAAAAAAATAAAAAATGTTCAGAGATCTCTTAATGTCAATTCTGTAAAAACAGTGTGATCTGCTGGAGTGGAAAGACTTTTGTTCTAATGCACTGTAGTAATTCTTAGCTTTTGCTTTTATGTATCTGAAATGGGAATGAGACTATTTCACTCTTAGTTACCATTTTTATTTTTTTTCCTGTAACACAACTATATTAGTTCCACACACACAGAGACAATATTAGAACACTGGCACTCAGGGCAAAAAACTCCAAACCTTAAGCTTTACCCCCGCATCCCAGTGGCAACAGAGATGCTCTGATAAGATGCAAGTTGGAAGATGTCAGTAACATCCTGAGCCACAGTCTTCTCTTGGAGAATATTTTGATGGTTTCCCTGTGATTTATCCAGTGGCACAGTGTGAGAGGCTAAAACTCACTGTGGGTTTTAGATGTTTTGTTCAGTGCATTTTCTACCAGTAGAAATTTAATAGAATCATTTTCTGCCTTTGAAATACCAGATGCCATATTGATCTTTCTCTTATAAATGCAGTTATTATGGATTTTGATGCCTCCTTGCTTATAACAAGACACAGATATTTGTTGTAGAGCATGTTTCTGTATATGTTTTGTAAATGAGCGTAATTTTGAGTGATGAAGATTGCTTTTCTTTTTTGCATAGGTTGGAGCTACAAAAACAGTATTTACAAGGGGGAAAATTTTTGAACATTTGAACCCCAGAGAAGGTTTTTATTCAATGGTTGATTTCTACTTTACCCACATTTTTTTATGTGGGACTACAAAGGTAATCTGTCTGTCTGAGCACTAAAACAGCTAGAGGGGCTAATTTTACCTGTGTCTTCTTAAGGAGAAATACAAGTCCTCATTTGCTGAATATTAGTATTCCCTTTATTGTAATACTTTTTGTTGCATATACAAATATATTCTTTTACAAATTTCCTAGTCCTCCACCTTCTCCCACCTCTGTTAAGCAGTATTTCCCAAGGCAGAGATGAATTCCCTGGGTGGATTTACAGATGACGGTGGTGTTACCATTTGAGACACAAATCCTCAAAGATAATTTAAACACATATTGTCCTGTTGAAGCTGAGAGGAGGCTGGTGCCTGGTGGATTTTAGCCCTGATACACTGGAGTGCAAGCAAAAACTGAACGAGTATAGTCCACCACCAGCTCCATCAACAGGATCAGCTCTCAGCATCACATTCCCCTCCTGTATCATACGTACCCTCAACCTGTGCTGATCGCCTTGTGCTACTTCTCACATATGGACAGTCCGACTGCTGCAAGCATCTCACTGGAAACTACCAGTGACTCTCACTGTGTTTCATAAATGCATAGCTGTAAACCTTCTCCAACTCTGTCCTCTTGTCTGACTGACTGTAGAAACTCTTCAGAACTCCAGGTTTGTGTCATGTCCCACCAAACACTTCTCTGCTGTCCCTTGGCATCCAACTCAATTGTGTTTGCTATCACTGGACAGCCTCTCTGCTGGAGCTCAGTCCATAAACAACCAAGCATCTTTAGCATGCTCTGGTCACCATTTACTGTATTTAAATTAATTTACAGACAATTCATTTAAATTGAAATTGAACCACAAGCTTTAATCTGGATTTACTTAGAGACACTTTACCCTGATGGCACATGCATTCTGTGTAAATGCATGTTGCTGATCAATTTAAGCCATTAAATACAAAGTCTGGCCAAAGCACTTTTTATGTGCTGTTTTTTATGAATGACATTGCAGAAGAACTAATCGTACCTGTAGTATAGTACCAAAGACTCTACTACCGAATTATTCTTGTAAGGAATGTATAGATGCTTGATTCCTTTGTTTTCTGTTTTCCTTTTCCCATTTTCACTCATGCAGCTGTCTTTGGGAACCTTCTGTTCTCTTATCTGTTGATTTCACTCCCAGTGTTGAATATGATGGCCCTGAAGTCGCCCAAAATTTGTGGTTTTCCTAAAGCACTTTTGACCCTGGGGAAGTGGTGAAAACATTAAATCACTTCAAGTTCAGTGTCTTAGACCTGTCTACAGCCCTTTGAAAGGGATGTCTACAGAGCAGGTGCAAGGATGGTGTCCTTTGCCTCCTCTTCACCTCTTTGATGTGGCTGCCTTGGAGGCAGGCAGTGGACGGGGTGTGTGAGCAGGCTGTGAAAGCTGTGTATTAATGGGCTGGTCTTGCTAGGGCACATGCTCTGGAGGGTATTTCTCAGCTGTACCAGCTAATGTGCTTTCAGGCTCACCACTGTACAGCAGACATGTTTAGTTTTGAGAATATTTAAAGTTTGATCCTGTCCCTGCCAGACACTGCAGCCATGGTCTGTGTGACCTCAGTCTAGTTACTTACTATTTTTGTTCGTCTGGTCTTCTTTTACAGTCAGCTGCAAGAATAGTCATTGAAGTATATGAAGTGCTCAAAAACTGTACTTCAATAGTCTGAACTTCAAAAAATGCCTTGCATGTTATTCCTTCCTTAAGTGAAAGCATTTGTTCTCTGTGGGGCTGGGTAACAGAAGGGCATCCATGGATAGCATGGTAGCATGGTCTTTTATGTTCTTTAATGTTCATAAGATCTGAAATGGACATACATATGCTTTTTCAGAGTCAGAAGGACTTTGCACAAAATTTCCCCTGAATTAAAGAGTAATCAAAGACACAAAATACAGCAGGATGATTCTCTGGTAGCCAGTTCCATCAGGCTGTATCTGCCTGCATCCTTCATAAGCAAATGCAGTAAAGCAGGAGGTCTGTACAGAGCAGACACGTATCAGACATATTGAGTACAGTTTCTTACTGACTTTGCTCCTTCACCAATGTGGCTCAGTGGGACCCATTTGAAAGCAAATACTATCAACTGTAGTGTAGATGCTTTAGTAAATGGCTATGCCTGAGTGCCTGATTCAATATAGCCACAGCTACAGCCTAACTTGCCTGAACAGCACCTAAGTTAGAGCTAACATGTGCCCTGTGGGTAGGATTCTAGGTGTAATATTTGTGTAGCATAATGCTTGAGTATAGTTTTATATTCTCCATAATTTGGTGTGTTCCCACACAATTCATCATAGCTGTCACTAACGGAAGAGAGAAGGACATGAGATAATGGTGGTAGAAACTGTTGCACTGAATTTGGTAGCAGGTATCCACGTGGTTTCCCAAAAATTACCAGCAGGGGTGTTGTTCTTGAGTGTATCGATTGGTGCATGGCTAAACACACAGCTTCAGTCAGAGCTGTAGCTGTACTACTGCAAGGGAAAAAAGAGACTGGAAACCTATACACAGCAGGCCCCCACCTGAGTGGGATGTTTCCACCTGATACATGTTTCACATCCTAATCAAACTTGCCAGACTGGTAAAGGAAGCAGAGCTCAGAGAATGGAATAACTTATTTTATTTTTTATTTTTTTAAATTATTTTTAATTTTTTTTTAGTAGATTCTGTCCTTTTCCCTTATTTGTGAATTTCCACAAGAAAATCAACGGCAGGCCCAGCTTTTGGAATGGATCCAGCTATCAAAGTTCAATGGTATAGTGGCAACTAAGTACTTTAATTCAGTTTGAAGTTAGAGTAATTTAACAAGAAGGAAATGTATTGCAAAGTGCTATTCAATCCCACACATACATTAGACAGCAAATGGACTGTACATTATTATTATTTCATTTCAAATTTCTGTCAGTTGTGCTGTAGGAACAATTTTTTCATAGAGAGTATTTAATTCTGGAAGCAATAGTAAGTTCTTAGTACTAGAAGGAAGTAGCAGTGGACAAAGCCACCTGCAGACTGGCCAATTTAGAGCATCTCTAAATCTATCACCAGTTCCATTCTTCATGAAACCATCTTTCAGTTACATATTACAGACAACACTGACAGGGGCTTATCAGTGAATATGTAAAAAAGTTTCCGCAAAATTGAAGTTTATAGGCTTTATTTGCATTTTGGATCCACAAGAGCTACCTGGTGAGTGCTGCATGCGGCTGATGGCACCTGAGAGCCTTGTTTCTGTATGTCAGCGTGGCACATTATTCAGGCTGTGTCCAACCCTATTTTCTGGTGCCCTCTGGACACCATCTCTAAGCCTGCCACACATTTTTACATACAGTAGCAGATGCCTGTTCAGTTCCACCTTTAAAATCTTATTTGCATGTTGATTCTGCCCCACACTTTCCATAGAACTTTAGATAAGCTAGTGAGAGGCAGGGCCCCCAGCTTTTCTGGAATAAACTGCAATAGCAAACCTTCAATAGCTGCTCAGTTCTCCAGAAAGCAATATTCAGTGGCATGTCTCCAGCCTGTGGAGACTGATCTGAGGGTCACTGTACCCATTAAGGGTATCACTAGATGAAACTTTTATATCAGTCCATGTGTACAGCCACGTATGTTCCCTTGGTGCTATTTCATTTAATTAATTAGGTTTGTTTTAATAACTGACTGCCTAACTCTGCTTTGTAAACTGGTATCTAGAAAGTGGTGAAAGGACGGTGTTCAGAGTGCACAGGCAGGACATGGATGGTGTTACATGAGTACATTTCTTTGGAGAAGGACAGCTGAATGAGAAGTGGAAAAAAAAAAATTAAGGCCTGTCATGATGACAATGACAGTCTCCTTGTGCATCCTCACCCTGTAGGAACAGGGAGGCAGAGCAGCCTGAACCATGTGAGCTGCAGCATCCCCGTTGGAGGATGTGTACGCACAGCAGCAGGCGTGTGCTGGTGGCTGCTCTGAGAGGAAAGCGTGGCTCTGCAGAGTAAGACCGTGGGAGGACAGCACTGCCCGACAAGACAGAGCTTCTGTCGGTGACCTTTCTCCCAAACTGATGCCAGTCCTGTGGTGAAAGTGGAACTTTTGCAGGTTTTCTTCTGTGGTGAGTGGAAGTGGTGGACCAGCTTCCACTCTCTTTTCCTTGACTTAGGAAAGAATCCCTTTTTGTTTAGGAATTAATGCCTGACCCAGTTTTGGTTTGGTCTGGGGAGATGGGTTTTCTCTGTGCTACCCACTTCACTTGATAATGAACTGCAGCCCTCTCACAGCATAAACTAGCTCTGCCTAAGGAGGGAATGCTTGCAGAGGCATGGGTTTGCTAAATACTGATGCCAAAGAATCACTAGCACAATAATTTTCACCTTCACCCAATGCTCCATCCTTCTGGGCTCCTGAAATAGCTGGAATCTTGATTAATTCATGCATTTTATGCATGTTTGCCATACAGCTGGAAAACAAGCAGCAGGCAAGAATTTATGATTTTCAGACTTTTTTTGGAGGTTGAGGCAGAATTGGAGAGATTCTCAAGAAACACAGTGTCCAGGGTGATTGAATCCATCAAGCATAACAACATGAGGAGATATCATGGGAATATGATGCAAACTTTCTCAGTTCAGTGATGAGGACTGTCAGCAGAAGCCTCAACAAAAATACTCAATTTGTTGAGATTGTGTGGTTTTTTTTGGGCCTCTTTCCAGAACTGAACATATACAATGGAAAAAGTCAAGCAACCTCCAAAACTTTGCAAAGTCACAATGCATGAACTGATAGTAAAAGAAAGCGAAGGCTGACAAATTGAAATGTTTGGAAAATTCATAATGGATATAGGGATAGAAAAATCTTGCTGGAAAGGGAATATATCTAAATCAGCATGAAACAACCACTAGTCTTTAGAATTTTGTCTGGTGGTGCAACCCCAGCTCAATGGAGTGTGAGACATGACAACCCATCCATGGCAACTGCAGGCCATTTCTGTACCACGCTGTGTATGCTCTAGTAGGAACAAGGCTCAGTATCTCCAAGTTACAGAACTCTGGAGTGATCTCAGTGTTCAGCAAGAGACATTGAGTATGAAGAATGAAGGGAAGCTCCTTAAAATAAAGGCCAGATGAGACACTTACCCTAAAGCTGAAAGAGCCATTAAAATAATTGCTAACTCCTTAACCTTTCCAGAAAAAATTAGCTGAACTGTAAAAATTGAAGGATTAAAAAGTGAGGGGGGTGGGGGGAGAGAGAAAACTAGTAAGAAAAAGACACTTTTAATTTGCAACCTGCTCTCTTCATCAGAATTACTTTAAGATAATCAGGCAGATGTGGATGTTTCTTGGAAGGTAATGCTTGAGTGGTGAAGGTAGAATACGATAGCTGGATAAAACATGCTTGCAAATTTGACAGGTTACATTATCTTTTATTGACATCCAAACAGAACTGCCAGGCTCTGGAGGCTTTATTTTTGCATCAGCCTCTTTTTTTATGACATCTGCCATCTTTAGAAATTAAACAAACTTTTTATTGCTGAGTTTTAGCAGATTATTTCAAGCAGTCTTGACTGCTTCTTGGTAAATTGTGTGATATGTGATGTGCTTCTGACTTGAACCTGCATTTTTTTTCTCCTTTTCTTTTTCTCTAAAATCATTCAAAATAATTTATGAAATTCACTCTATGTTATAATCTAACTTTGATCTGGGGAGACAATACCAAGGCGAAATAGAAAAAGATGGATTATAGTTACTACATTAATAGACTTGCTGAAAAAAAAACCCTTACACTTTATGAAATGAGAACGATAAGAGCATGAATTAATAATGCTTTAACAGCAGTGGCACAAAATCCTTGGACAGTAATGCTCCCAAACTACTCATATTGATTTAAAATCTATATTTAAGACAGTTAGGTCTAGAAGTCCCCCTTCAGCCACATCAGATATAGATTTTCAATTTACAGGCTTATTTTAAATCGCAGTCTTTAATTCAGAAAATATCATACAAAGCTTTCCATGTTTAAAAGTAAATTCCTTTCTTTCGCTCTCTCAAATTTTGCTAGTTAAACAGTAATCACTGATAGTGACCATGTTTGTGCATGACCATGTCAATCAGAACTGCCACATGTCCCACAGAGGCCTCATCCCAGGTTGCATGGTTATAGGCTTTGGAGTTCAGAATGAGGAAAATCCCACTGTGGATACAGATCAGGGCAAGATGAGGCTTATGGAGAGCTGAGGGCCAAATTCTGTCTGAGGTGATGTGTACCTATTGAGTACCACAAGGGATTGGGTTCATTGTTAAAATTGTTTTACTACTAATAAATAGAGATTGATCTTCTTAAAAAATAAAGTTAACCAATTCTTTGCTCTGTATTGCAACAAGAGAATTGACTATTGCTTTCTTGCATTCCAAAACAATTCTTGAGGACTTTGCTCGAAGTATGCACTGTTCACTCAAGGGGAAATGATTACAGCCTGCAGCTACATTAATGTGCTGATATGCAATTAGTACAGTGTCACCTTAAACAGCAAATTAATTCAGAGTGGTTAGGTAATCTGTAACATATACCCACATTTATTTTTCTATAAAATGACTGAAATTTTTAGTGTGCCCCAGAAAAACTGTCCTCATGAAAGAAAAAGGTGAACTGGTGTGGAACAGATGTGAAACTTAATTAGAAGAACGAAAGGCTATTTGCCACAAACTCAAAAATTGTAACAAAGACTGGGGACTGGAAAAGAAAATTGATTCTAACGGGCAAGAAATTTCTCCCTTAACTATTAATGGTAGTAAGGCAGAGAAGGCAGTATCCAGACCCAAATGAAAATGCTAGTTTACATTTAATGGCTTAAAAATGAGGACAAATCACCCTGTCTTGAGTTCATATTCACATTCTGTGTCTTCCTGTGATGTGTTTCTGGAACAGGTAAATAACCCCCTTCCCATTTTGTGTCCAGTCACACCACTAAATTTTAACTGTGGGTTTCGTGATAGAAGTGGGAATTCCTCTCAGACCTCCAGTTTATAGGTTTGGTTTGATGGCCAGGTCTGGAATGGCATGCCCTCCCCCAGAGAAGTACCCCTTGGACGCCTCTGAGGTCACATGAGTGTGTTATATCTGTTCTTTCTCCTTATGCAAACCACAGAAGTAATGAGTGTCTGGCTAATGATATCACCACTGATTGTTCTCAAATGGCTCACTGTGAAGATTACACCGGCCGGTTTAGCTGAGAGGCCAAATTTCAATGATCATTCGCTGCAGCTTCCAACTTCCTCTCACATCAGGAGAGAGGGGAGTGAAACACCAGGCAAGAGGTGATTTGCAAATCTCTCCCTGCCTTCCATCAGTATTCATCATGACTCAAAGTTTATAGCGGTGGAGTGAAAGATGATTGCACTGTCAGACTAGGGAAATGGATCCTGAGGAATGAGCAGGTTTCCCATTTATCCATAAATCGACTTACCCTTGTTGGTAGCATAAAACAGGTAAAAGGATGTGCTGTACAGAGCAGGTTGCTGTGCTAATGCATCCTGCTCACTATGTGAGATCTCGCAAGCGCAGACAATGAAACCCTTCCACAGAGGCTTGTGGACTCAGATCAGCTTCTCGCGGAAATGCCTTCAGTGAAAAAAAATGAGGAGAAGGAAACAAGAGAAGGAAACATAGAATAATTAAGTGGAATCTTCTCTAACTCAAATGATTTTCATGCTTTTCCCGCTGGGCATCAGCAGTTCTTTAAGGATGTGATTTCAGCTCTAACCTTGAATTTCCTTGCTGTGGAAATGGGATAGACTGAATCATTTAGCTTTATCTGAACGTAATTTTTCTGTAAAAAGCAGATTAATTCTGGGTCCCAAGTTTCTAGTACTCTGTTTTGATTTCCTTTTAGTGCCTATATAGGCACAGTTTAGGGAATTGGTAAGACAGATGGAGCTTGGCATGGGGTTTTTTTTCACACTGAATGTAAAAGTGGTTGGGTTTTTTTTACTATGCAGCTGAGATAAGAAAGGCAGGTGGCTGGAAATAACTAATTTCTAGATAAACTATATAATTCATAGGAAAAACCTCGGAAAATACGCACAAAAAGATTTGGGAGTTCTTAAAGCTGCAGGCTAATGGCTGAAAACTGTTGCACTCGTTATTAGACAACCTTAAGAGCCATATTATTGTCAAAAATACTGATGGCATTCCTTTTGATGCCCTCATATAGAAAGACCTTTTAATTCATAGCTTTGTCCTTTGCTTAATCTGAGCTGTGACCTGTACTTTATTCCATGTGAGATAAATCTGAAAATGAACAAAGTTGATAGCCGTGAGTTTTATTTAAAGTAGATAGGAAAGCTTAAATAAAAATTAAAATCTTTTGAACAAAAGTTTGACATTTTAGAGCAAACAGCTTTTGTAATTTGCTAAGTTCTGTTAATGTGAGTACTTATCATCAGAGTGCCGGTACAGGCTTTCAGTCGGCCATCTCCATAAAAATAGCAGCTAAGTACACTTCATTACCTCTCCCGCTTCTTGGAGTTTGTTTGGAGAAGCAAAAGTACCAAACGAAGTAGCGACAGCATAAAAGTAATATATGGAGAGTCAGGGACAAAGAACCAATAAATCTGCCAAAGATATTTTGAACAGAGATAGCAATAACCTTGTCTTGTATACCTGGCTCCAAAGTGCTGATCTTTATTGTAATGCACAGCAATATACTGTACTGGATTGACATTTATATATATATGTATACATGTAAAGGGATTTTCAAGCTCTGCTTTTCAAAGCATTTCAGTTGGGAACGCATTCTGAGTCCACAAGGAAAAGAACACATACAAGTAAATACCACGCTCATAAGAAATTCAACAACAGCTCCGAATAGTTTCGTTAGCATTAATTTATGACTTGAGCAAGCAGTAAAAAAACATGCTGTCCTGTGAATATCCGCTTGGATTCACAAGTGAATTTCAATTTAACTCTTTGAACTTTTCCAAGGGGTTGCTTTCTGTGGATATTTGGTACCGACCTTGATTAGCAGAAACTGTTGTCAGCAGTGCCCCTTTTAAATATATAAGTTTGAATGTTCACCAAAAATGATTCGTTGAGCTGTGTATCCACAGTGTCAGTTAGTTAATTAGACAACTAACCTCATCAGGAATAAGTTTTACATGGCTTATATAATTAAGAAGTGCAGTGTGATTTGCAAATGTTCACAACTCCTTATGAGGGATCTGCAGACCTGGAACTACTAATTATAAAGGCATTCATAAATAATTCTGCATAACAAATTTGGAAATGTTGTGATCCGTGTAAGGGCAATTTGCAAACAAGAAACAAAAGGCAGCATTTGTTTTTACATGATTAGTTGCTAATTATTTGCTTAGCTTTATCTACTGTTGAAAGAACAGGTGCTGGCAAAGTTACCAAAGAAATGCTTTCAGCCTTCAGGATCTGGAGATTGTGCTGGAAAGGCAGTAGGGCTGATACAAACCCCTGTGAGCTGGTGTGACTTTGCTGAGGTCAATTGAACAGCAGCTTTTAATTCCAGGTCAGAATTTGGCCTTTCTGCTCCAGGTTGGCAGCTACTTGGGTCCTTTTTCCATTTGCTGTGTTGACAGTAGCAATAGCACACAGTGTTATCTGTGCACGTGATTTCCATTCTTCTCCACTTCTCTTTCACAGATTGACACATAGGTTGAATTCAAAAGTGCAGGAAAAGAGCTTTGCCTACGAAAGGAACCTGCACACCAGAGGGTTTGCTCTAAACTGTTGTGAGACCTCCGGCTACAACACAGGACATGGGAGCTTTTCTGAACCCTCGTGTCTTGTGTTGCAGCCAGAGGGGCACATCTTTTCAACTGAGTCTGAGACAAGTAGAAGAAGCCAACGTGAAAGAGATGTAAAGAGAAAGTGAGAGACAGGTACAGGCGTGGGACTTCACTGAACATCTAAGAGAAGCAGACTCAGGAATGTGATCCTTGGCATTAGCCTTTGAAGCTTTCTCCTAGATCCAGAGGCGATATCAGATTTCTGCCTGTTCTTTAGTGCAGATTGAAAGCTCTGAATCAGGTAGTAAAAGTTACTGTACTTGCAATGCCACTGGCATTGATCTTTTTGTTTCTTTCTGACAATTTGACTAGGATCACTGAATTAAACTGTGCAGTTTGCAAGTGTCTCATGGTCTGTGTTTTTTGTAACTCAGCAATTTTGTTTCTGTTCTTCAGCTATTGTAAGTGTGAATTTTCCATAGGAATAGAAATAGAATTAAGTGCCCTCACATGTTCTTAGCCGAGCGCATGCCTATGATTAGCATGGAACTTTTTTTGTTTCTCAGCAGGACAAATTTTTCAGTTTTTCAGCAGCTGACTTCAAGGTGTGCCTGAGCTTGGGTAGAACCTGCAACACTTTCTTTGTTTTGACTTAACTTTACCACTTGTTTAAAACATTGAATGCCTGTGTGTCTTATCTAATAAGGTGTACTCAACTGAAATCTTCATTTTTAATGCTGCATTAGACTGGGTATACTGGGATATAATGTTTTAAATATATGCATTATAAAATATATTGAAATACTGAAACACTCAAGAAGAGGACTCTGGATTTGTATTTTGAGTTGTTAAACTAACAAGGATGATTAAAAATGGTCATGTTCCAGTCCTTCCATTTTGACATCTTTTAGGAAGCTACAAAAGGCATGTCTCCTCATGTGGCAATAGACACGTTTAGATTTTGTTATAAGAGCTGAATAATTTAGAGTATGTTTCCAGACTGTCTCTGATCACTCAGACTTTACCCCATTCTATATTGATTGATTTCAGTGGCAACACACAAAAACAAAGGTCTGTTCAAGGGGTTAAGAATAGCAGGAGCTAAACCTTGTATCAGCACAAGACAAATTTTTTTTGAACATTGCCTTTAAAATAAATGTTTTATTTTTTTAGTCCATTTTAGCTTGCTATTTCCCGGGGGGTTGGGGGAGGGGGGGGGAGATGGTTATAAGAAATGTAAATAAATATTCTTACCTTCACTTCTCTGATCAGACTTGGTGTTTCCTGCACACTCTGTGTGGTTATCATTTAAATGAGAGAAAATGCTTTCATGAAGGAAGTGTCCTTCTGGGTCAGTACTCCTGTCCTAGTTTTCAATGCCATTTACACTCTTCTGTTTGTTCTTCTGAGCTTTGGTACAAGTTCAGCAGAATGAATTAGCAAAATAACCCATTAAAGACCGATGGTCCATTGCCATCTATTACCCCTTTAATTCCCACTGGGTTGAAAAATCCAGTTGTTGCATCTCTGTGTGCACGTGTCTCCACATGCAGCATATTTTCTAATCCTGGGAGTGCAAAACCTGAAAATCTGAAAATTATGCTAGAGGAGCTTCATCTCTCAGTATTCGCAAATACAAGTCATGCTCAGACACATTCTGAGGGGAAAGGGAGTGAGAAAAACTTTCCCATCCCAGTGGAAGACCTTGGAGGTGTCAACACTTCAGGAGAAAACAGAAACATATGCACTTGAATAGAAGAGCAGAGCTCTGGGTGTAATTCTCTGCAATTGCAAAGTTTACTACAGCCTAAGCATTTTACCTAGTGATTTTTTCCTTTCTGAACTATCTCATATGGGCTAGCAAAAATTCCAAGAGCTTTCTAAAATACTTAGAGTGAAGGCTGTACTTTGGGGGTTTTTTTGGTGATCTTTATTCAAATACTTTGCTTCCTGTTACATACATTAAGTTTTGCACTTGAATTACAAAGCAAATGGCTGTACTGCAGGAGAGAGGTGTTTTTTTTGTTCTGGAATCTACCAGCTAGACTGTACCAGTTGAGAAGGTTTTTGCAAGTCGTTAGCCATCAGACTACAGAGAAACTCCTAGTTTAAAGGAAAAAAAAAACCACCCAGCAGTTAAGTATAGTTTAATATTTTTCCCCCCAGGAAGTATTGTTATTATAAACTGTAATTAGTGGTTTTAACTCAGCAGTATTTAATTTCTTTTACAGGAGAAAAAGCTTCCTAGCTGAGCATCTTTGTTAGAGCTGTCAGTGTCTGCATTCATAAAAGGAAAAGAGCTGTGATAGAAAATGGGTAATTTCTTGGCTGTATAGATGCACACCCTGCCAATCAAGAAAGCCAAGGCCTCCTAAAGATATTAAAATAACAGAAAACGGAATTTTGTCAAACATTCAGGTGTTCTTCAGAGAAACTATTTGCTCAAGTGAGAAGTTTATTTGTGAGCAATGGCTGAATAGTTAATTACAGTAGCTGTACTAAATATCACTGCTGGCGTTGAGATATATTTAGATTCAGCTCCCTCTGTCTTAGAAAACCCAGCAATTAAAATGCAGCACAGTAACGTAACTTAACTGATAATAGGTAGAGGGCTGAGGAAGCTTTGAGATGCTGCCAAATCTGCTATGGAAACCATAGATGAAGCATGAAAATGGTGTGAGCTATTTCTTCCTGTATTAGTCAGAGCCCTTACTCAGTTCCGTCAGTCCAACATGCAGCAGTACAGGGATTTTCCAGGGAATCTGAAGGAGTTATGTGCCTTTGACAGTAATAATCACTACAGCATTAGTCTTACTGTCTGCAATTTATCTGCTTCACAAGATTTACTTCAAATAATGAACCAAAGCTTAGTTCTGAACAGACTTAAAGTATCCCTTTAAAAGGCTCTTTTCTTTCTCCTCTCCTTTCACATGAGGTTTATCCATCCTTTGGATTCTGAATTGCAGCATATGATTCACATCTTGTCTGACTTCTTGCACAGATCAGCACAAGTCTACACGATCATCCCAGTTCTCCCTATAGAGGCTCTGATTTCATCTTGTGTTCCCAGATGTTGATAGGGAAGGAGACTGTGTGTGGGACATAAAACCTCAAGGATTATCCTAAACATGCCTGAACCCTTTGTGATTTCCTCTGTTCCCTGCTTTCCCGTTCTCCTCCTCTACCTTCTCTGGGTACCCTCAGCCCCTCTGGTTTAATGAGCATTAAAGTTGTTAAGGCCTATTAAGGCTGAGACCTTCAGACAGTCCCAGAACAGAGCATGTAGCAGAATGCAAGCTCTAATATGTAATTCTCGACTGTAATTTTAATTGTCATCCACATGCAGGAAATGCGGCACAGTATGTCTTGAAGGACAAAGTGGGAAGGCATTGTCTCTTGGGCACATACTGTTTTGACTTTGCTGGAGGAAACCTGCTTTGCAACATGTATGGAAAAAGCCTGCATTCTTAGAGGCTCTGAATTTTCCAGGAGTTGCAGTAACTGTGAAAAAGAGATGTGATAAAGAACTATCCTTGTCCTCATTTAATCTCTGCTTATATTTTGAAAGTCCCGTGCAGTTCACTGAAAGATTTTCTCCACCTCTCTTCAAAACATGGAACTTACTGATTGCCAGAGATGCATAGTGACAGGATAAAGGAACTGATTTAGTCTGTTTATCCATAAAACAGTGGCACTATATAAGTTGCTTTAGCCAGTGAGTTGGGTGGAAAGCAAACGCTGATTCAGTCTGCGAACACTATGTAGAGCATCAGAATAAAAGTGACAATTCGCTCAGATCACAAAAAAAAAATCTTGCCTGTCACTTACAGCACCGTTCTTTAAAGCTCCTTTCTTTCAGTATGTGTTTTGAATTGAATTATTATATGTATAGTGCATGTCTTTGTTTCACTGGGTATTTAATTGACAAAAACCTCATTTTCAACTGAAAAAGGCAGCTTTGCTGGAAGCACAATAATCCATGCACCATTAGCCTTGGTTATAGCAAAAAAGGAACAGTAAAAATGTCACCTTCTAGCTGAGGTCAGTTTCCTGAGTGGATCACAGGTGGTGTTTGTTCACTTTACTGACTAAAATAAATCTTACTTCTGGCTGCAAGAACAATGCAGCTAATGGAGATTGAGGTGGGCTTCAGGCTGTGTCACATATATTCAGCAAAGATTAATTTAGTACTTTAATGAAGAATGTTTATCAGTAGTCATGATGCAGGGGAAACATCCATTAAGAGCCTTGGGTGAACATCCAATAGTCAGAAAAGAGATTGTCCCTGTGAACTAAGCCTGGCCAAAGGGGCATGGTGAGCATACGGGTCCCCATAGAGATCCTTGAATGGGGCCAGGCTGGGCAAGGCCAGCCAGCTGGGGGGACGTTCCTCCTCCTTGCTGGTGAAGGAAGGGAGCAAGGCAAGGTCTGGCAGAGTAATCCCATAACTCTGATAGAAGGTCGACAGAGAATCCCAGTCAGACTGATGGTGTGAGTGAGGTCAGTGTCTGTGGCAGCAGGAGAGTGGGAAGGAGGTTTCTTCCCTCTTCACACTGGCCTGCAAAGCTAGCTAGATGTGAAAGGATATTTTTCAAAGTTGTCTGCCTTTTTAAAGACAGAGTAGCTTCTGTGGCACTACAAGCCCTGTCCTGAACCCTCCTGCATCCTGCTGCTGGCTGACACAATGACACATGGCAGGATTCCTGGTCATCATGCATGTGGTATCAGGCTGTTGGATCTCACCCCAAGCGTAGACTCTTGTCTGGCCCCACTGCACTTCTGATGATTTTCTCCCTACTTTCTGCTCTCCAAAAATAAGATAGAACCAGAAGCAGAAGGGAGATTGGTGGGATTTTCGACACAATGCCACCGGTACGTCTTTTCCTAACCATCACTGTGACAGAGAAGGGCTCTGAACTATATGAACCCAGAGGGGTTCTGTAGGTCATATGATGCAGCTGGAGTGGGAGAGAACAGTGCTGGGATTAAGGCATTCCATTAGGACAGCATGGAAGTGGGCAAAGGCCCCCAGCATGGGTCATTCTGCTCTAAGAGGGTGGGAGAGAGTGATAGAGGGAGGGAGAAAGAGTTGGGGGCTGAGAGAGGAAGAGGAGATCCAGACCCACATCCTTCAGGAATGCACTGCCTCCCTCTCCAGGAAGTTTTGCAGTGTGTACTTACAAGCTACTATTTCAATGTCAGCTTTATGGTTGTTTGGAATGTCACTGGCCCTCAGCATTTGATGCAGAAATGCAAAACCACAATCTCTGCTTTAATTACAGAAGGAGGCTGGGACTGTTTTGAATTTCGAAGCCATGACAATCAAAAAATGTTTGGAAAGGAGAGTGGTACAGAAAAAGAGACAAAAACAGAGCATGTGTGGGTGTGTGCAGGTGTAGTCTCCAGATCATGAACTGAGGAGAGAAGTGCAAACATTTTGGAGCCGATGTTAGAGATGCTGTTTCCCTTGTGTTCATCCAGAGCAAGCCAATCAACTTCTGCTGAGCCACCTGGCTTCCCATTAGAGTAATGGGTCATGAAACTTTGCTCACAGTCTTTGCTGCATGAGCCATTTCAATTTTTCAGAAGAGTTGCAAACCTGCAAGCTGAACCTGAATGTCATTCACAAAAGCTACTGCCTTTACCTCTCTCTCCTGTGTGGGTGTATCACACCAGGTTCCTCAGGCAGTGCTACAGTTCAGCATTCTCTGTTTGAATTTGATCATAAACACTGCAAATGACAAACACATTTCCTTCCACTCTGCTAACAGGAGAAAAACAAGAAGTAGACAAGGCACTGAGATGATAGACATAACTACAGGTGGAACGCATCCACCAGGTGACCAACAAACAATATCCAGGACAGGTGGAAAATACTTTCAAAACTGTGGCAGGGCAGGTTCCCCTATTCCCACACATGGTGTGCAGCTACAACTGTCACTGTCATGAGTGTCCAGAAGAAACACCAAGTCCAGCTGGCAGAGGGTTCCAAACTTTCCATGGTGTCAGTTTCCCCATAACGCCCCATTGTGTACTGGGACAGCTCCAGACAGGGAGCCACAGGCCTCCTGTGGCAGCCCTTCGGCTGCATGCCAGGATTGAACTGAGTATCCCTTGGGCACTGGCTCACTGCTGCACACTGACCTGCAAGGTAGCAGAATTCAAGGCCCAGTCGGTGGTGGCAATGTCCTCCCTTCTCTCTCCCTGCCAGCAGAAGTGCCTGTGTGCTGGGGATCACAGCTGAGTCACTCTGCAACCTGCATCCCTCTTCCTTTGCTGGTGTAGGGTAGGGGAGAGTGGGGAAAGGAGGAGAAACTGGTTATGACCACCTGCTGTCGCCACCTAAAACACTGCTCCCAGAGTGCTGCACTTCTGTGTGTGTTCCTCTGCCCTCTCTGAGGAGTGGGAATCACAAAGAGGCTGGGAAAGCTGGGTTGAATGGAAGCATCTACCTTTGAAAGTTTCGTGGGAGATTTAAATGCTGAGCTTCTCTATCAGGAAGTCTTCAAAGCCCTTTCTCCATATTTTTTTGTTTGTGGATTAGTCCTCGTCCCTCAAAAATATGTTTGTCCATGCAAGAGAAATCAATATTGATGCAGTCATTGTAAATCTAATCTCTTCCTTTTCCTTAATTTTGTCAATGTCGTAAAAAGAAAAACAAAATTCTCTTCTTTCCTGGGCCTCTTATTGTCTCTGTTGACAGCAGAGGCCAGTGCTGAGGAAGCACCTGGAGCATTCCAGGTCTATTGCTCTTTTTTCAGCAGTGGACTCCAATATAACCAAGTTAATTGACCAAGCCCTTTGTTAGCAGTGTACAGTGCTGCACGGGCTAGGTGATATAGTAAGGGCTGAATATAATAAGGCTAAGAAAGGCCTTGCAAACTATTTAAGGAGAGAGTCAATAATTCTTATGTGCTGCCTTCTTCTCTGAAACACATCCATCCACACGTATTATAAGAAGAGCTGAATCACTGCATTATAAATAGAATCACTACGTATTTTTTCTCCCGGAAAATAATTTCAAACTGAACATGCCTACTCTATTCACTTTGAATTACTGCTCCTAAGAAAAGAGGAGATGATGACATTTTCTAACTCTTTCTGCTTTCCCCATTAGTAGTCTGACTGTTAAAAGCCTTGACTGTTAGCCTTTGGGATGCAAACCTGCTCCCATTTAAGTCAATATGAGTTTTATCATTGACTTAATTGGAAGTGAGATTGAGCCATTGGGCATGTGAGTGGCTTTGTGTAGAGCTTGAAAAAAATTAGTAGAGGAGACTGAGGCAAAATGTAGTGCCAATTTTTTCATCACAGCGATAACCCAGCTTTGCCCAGCCTGCCAATAGTCATGCTAAGAGGAAAGCCTAGCCTCAAAGGAAGTGCTCATAATATTATAGCTTAATTAGTTTATGGGAGAAAAATGCTGAAGGGGAGAGCTGCTCCCGTTGTTAGATATTTTAGCATTGCAGCGCTGACTAATGTTGTCTGCTCAACACTAAGTTAGCCAGAGTCCTTGCCCTGTTCCACTGCAGCCTGCCCAGGATTCTGTGCTCCCTCCTCAAGCCTCAGTTTTGGTTTAATGACAGTCATGCTGGGTACCTCTGAAAGCACAGAAAACATTGCTTTTCTGTGTATCTAATTTGCCCATTATTAACATTATCCCCAATCTTTTAAGTAGGTGATTATTAAGCAAAGAAATAGCAATGAAGCAAGGAAAGAATGTGATAGGGAGATTTACTGTGTGGGAGGCAGAGAAAAAATTAGATTTCTTTAAGCTATGTAGTACAGTTATTAGGAAGGTAGGCTAATTTTTCAGGGAGCTGTCGTTTAAATAACCTCATCTTATTATTCATGCTGAGGTATTTACTACAGAAATTCTTTCCCTCAGGTCATCATTTTTTCCAGCACCAGAAGTTGGGAACTCAACAATTGTTTGCATACGCAAATAATGCAGTGACATGTTACGGTAATGCGAATGGTAGATTATTAAAGGACATGATTTAAAAACACTCCACTGGTATTCTAGTGGAATTTGCTTGTTTGGCCTCTTTTAGTATTTTCACCATGTCTCTCCAAATTTTCTATCCACAGTCTCAGTAGAGACAACAGTAAATTTTCCCATCTTGATTTGTTCCTAATGCTGCTTCTTATTATCTGCTGCCTTTTCTAAAGGTGCCCCATCATCAGTCCCAGTGACTGTTAATAGCACCCACCACTACAGAACACTGAAGTGTATTTTCTTTTGATTATTTTCTTTTCTCCCCAGCTCTATTCTGTTGCTCCCACTCCTGGCCCATGTATGAATTAATCAGACTGACTTTTAGGCTAAACTGTGGACTCTTAAGAGCATGTGTAGCTCTTTACATAGAATACATTTTCCAAGCCATGGACTAGGAGGTAGTCTCAAATTGTTTGTGGGTTTGGCAGTCTCACACTGCTTGGCAAAAGTTTCCACTTAAGGCTTCTTTCAACGAAGTGTGTCCAGCTCTGCTCCTGTTTTGTTTTGCTTCACAAGACTGTTTACAAAACTACTTCAGCATGTACTTCTCAGCTCCAGTCTGCTGGCACAACATCCTAAGCACTCCTCCTGACTTTCCCAGTGAGCCAGGAGGTCTGCATAAACCCATGGCTCTTTACTGCAGTGTCAACCTCTCAAAACTCAGTGGGACTCTAAGTCTTCTATAAATGAAGATAGTGCTGGAAGGTGGTAGGCTATTGTTTTTATACTAGAAAAAATAATAAAGGGATCAAGGGGGTGGGGGGAAACAGGACATGCTTTTGCCATGCTTTCATAATTTGCAGTCTTAGTGTAATCTCTTGCTGCTGATGGTTTGCCAATGAAATAGGTCTTTTCTGTTACAGAGAGAGCACTTTTGTGCTGTTGGCTGAGTGTGACCTCACATGCCAAAGGCTCCAGGTTTAGAAAAACAGCACACCATGTAGACCTGTGCTAGTTGTGTTAGGCTGCTCACAACACATGATTTGAGGACAGAGACACTGAAATGAAGATCATCTAAAGTCCCTCAAAAATGGCTAAGATTTAGGAGCCTTCTTAAAGATGCAGATCCAAGTGTGCCCAAGACTTCTCCAAGTTAGGCAGTGGAGAGACACTCTCACTTCCACAGAGTTTTGACTACTCATCTCCTGCAGAATCCACATAGCTGTTCCTCTAGGACAAATTTGGGGAGGTTGGGCCTACCACAAATACAGGTTTTTTTCAAAAGAAATGTTAGATTGTTTAAAATTAGGTAGATATGAACATGAAGCTGAGAAAAATGTGTCATTAAAACATAGGCGTGGTTCTAGTAGGTGAAAGGGGAAATCCTAACCCCTTCCTAGGGTTGATACCTCCAAAACAGCAGCAAAGAGGGAAAATCAACTTTGAAAGCAACCACTCTGATTCATGTAAATAGGTGTAAAAAGTGCTGAGGAAGTTCTGAAGTAAGATGGAAAAAGATTAATATAATTGGTGTGACTGGGGTGGAAGGTCGTGCATTTTTGCAAATGTTGAGAATAGGAAAATATGAATATAAGGTTACTGGGAGATGTGTTTGTCCCTGAAACTTCAATGACTGCACTAATCAAGCAACACCAAAAGACCATATTTTCAAGGCAGGTACAGAACTGGTGGAGTGCTAACAGAGACAGGAACAGGACAGCAGTGTTGTATAAACAGCTCTTCTCACCTCTGCTGCTAACTCCTCCTCCAGCTGCTCCAGGTCCACATGCTTTCTCCTCTCCTTCTTCCTCTCTTTGTGTGTCTTTTTCTCTCATTTCTTTCTCTCTCTTTCTTCAAACAAGGCTAATGTACATGCTTTTTATTGCACCAATAGGGCAGGGAACAGAGGCTGAATCTGCCTGGCAAATTTGCATGCCAAGTTCACTAGACTATCAGGCTCCTCTCATTCCCAGAAGTATATGCTCTTAAAAACACTTGTAACAGAAGTGACACTGTAAACAAGACAAGTGTCCCCAATGAGCAAACAAAGCCTTTCAGAATTAAGTTTTCAGTAATATACATCAGCAGTTAGTCAATGGTTTTCATAATATGGTTATGGCATTGCACTCCTTGTAACAATAAATACTACATTCATTTTGTTCTTTTATAGGAAAAGAAAAGTGGAGGTAAGGAATTATAACTTGGGAATGTGAAGACAGGAAGAAAGACTATAACTGGGACATGGATGCAAGGCAGAATACCTTGAAAACCTCTTTCGGATTTATTTTTCTGTCTCTGTGACCATGTCTAGTTCTTTTAGGTTTCTTTTGCTGCTGTGCATGTAACTAGGATGGGAAGACAAACTCCCTTCTCCATCATATGCAAGTAAGAGACAGTTCCCCCCAGTCTCCAGTGTTCACATGCATACATCCCTGCATCAGCTCCATGTTGCACTGTCACCAACATATTACCATGCATGACAAGCACAGGCCTGTTGTCTCTTGGTTTGCTCACTGCGTGCAGGTGGCACCAGTTGTGTTTGCATGTAGGGTTTCCATGGGGGTTTGCTCTCTGACTGCCCTGCTGGGGCTGAGACTCACTGACTGGTGTGATCTCTCCGTTTTTCTAAGAGAAAAGCAAGACTCTAAAATGGGTTGGAAATGATCCTTAGTATCACAGTATCCTGGAGCCCTAGGCATTCCAGCTGCAGAGATGGGGTGGCTGTGCTTTTTCTCCAGTCAATCCCACCTCCAGGAGCCTTGGTGGCCCACTCTGAATGTGCAGCACACAAACTGGGGCTTAGTGAACACCTGTCAGTGCTTCGAGCAAGGGTTCATTTCTGGTCACCTTCTCCTTTTTCTGGCTCCCACAGTTCTGTGGGTGCTGTGGGATTCATGCCCCTGACCCAGATTTTCCTTCGTGGCCCTACACAACTCCCAAGGCCAGAGGTTCAAAATTTTCTGGTTAACAGTTCTGCTTTTGTTCTGAGCTCTCTGTGAAATAAATTAGCACATATTTACTTAGCTGAGAGGCACATTGTGGGGCCTAATGGATGGCTTCACAGTACCTGGTATGGTGTAAAAGCCTAGAAGAACCTGATAAGGAGGTGAGCTTTACTTAATTAAGTTAACCTTCAGATTAATTGAGCTGCTTTCTAAAAAAAAATGAAATGTGAGAGCACACAGTTCCTTCAGGGCTGTAGTCTCATTTCTGGGGCTGCACTCATTAGATACAGCCAAACACAGTGTCTGTCAGAGGGTATGTACATCGCTGGGTCACACGCTGGTCCTCTCTGCTTATTTATGCTTTACAAAGTGTAAATTTCAGAAATAAATTGTTGATCTACTCTGCATGCAGTGAAACTTTGCCCAAGGCTGGACTGGTGATTTTGTTTTCCATGTGTCTACTTGCTCCTTTGGATGATGCCCACATGCTGCTATTTCAGTTTCTAACCAAGCAATTATCCAGCTACATATATGTCCAGCAAGCACACTGAGCACAGCTGCCTCCCCGGTGACTTCAAGGAAACTCAGGTGTCTCTTTCCCTCCTTTCATTGAATTGACCCTTTGTACATTACCCTGTAATTCTTTTTCTTTAGCAATTTATGGCTGTAAAGGTATATCCTTTAAAAGCCCTCTTGCTTCTCTTGGCAGATTGCAACTCTTTTTCTTTCCCTTTTTTTTTTTTTTTTTTTTAATGACTAATTATCCAGGGGCTTTGTGGATAGGCTCTTGGTTTTAGTGCCTCACTGCAGGCCCCTTTGCACTCAAGTGTAAAAGGCAGAGAGGTCACAGTAGCAATGCTCAGCATAAATTCCTGCTCTCCTCACCCCCCTTGGAAATCTGTCACCCACCTCTTTAGCTCTTGACATGAAAAAAGGGACAAAGAAGCAATATGTGGGAGAATCATTGTGGTGTTTTGTCTGGCAGTCTGACATGCTAATGTTTCTTTTGCTGGGAAACTGCTAAAAAGGGAAAGGGCTTGCTGACCTGCTGGTCTTGCTATCCATGGTCAAGCAGAAGAAGACGCTGAGTGGGAAACCAGAGCTGGTACAGTCAGTAAGCCATGCAGAAGCACACATAAATCCCCTGTCGCTGTGCAGATGAAAATCAGTCAGCATAAAGTTCTCAGAAGATGCTGAATGGCAGCCTAGGTAGAAGACAGAGGACAAACAGTGTCACCCAGTGGAGCCGTGGCAAAGGGGAAGGGAGCCTTCAGTGATGCAGGGCCCCAAAGAGCCTCAGCACAAGCCCAAGAGTGCTCCTGAACAAGGGACTGTACCAACAAGGGCCTCTGCCAAGCCTATGCTAACTGTCTCTGATGGGAAGTCTTTCAAACTGTGCAGCAGCATCTCTTAGAGGAGTTATTTTGTCTCTCTGGGCTGAAAAAGGTGAACAGAGCCAGCATGACTCTAGACAGTGATACCTGGTGTCATCAGGGGCTGCTTCACATCTAGTGGAGTTTTAACTGTGTAAACCTCTTGGGTAATAAAAAGTTTAAACATAGTTTTTACATTGTAGGCAAAAACTACTGGTTTGGTTTTTTTCCTGGGAAAAAGTAGAATTCCAAGTGATCATGAAGACTTGCTTGAGAGCTGATGTGAGTGTCTGTGGCTTTGGGTGATCTATCCAATCTCAGAAAATACAGCAATCTTAAAGGAAAAACAGATATAAAATGGAAAAGGGAGTGGTTTACCTTCAATGGAAAGGTCTATAATCTAATCTAGCATTGGACTAATATATACATGTATATCTTTATGAATTTAAAGATTATTTCTTCCAGTTCATACTCATCATGCTTGTAAGATATGTTTCAGAGGACAGAAAACATGTAAGCAAGGAAGTAAACTTAAGTCGTGCATTATTTGTTGCTTTTGATCATGTCATCTTGGAGTCCTCAGAAAGAGATCTAATGGAAATATTTATAGTGAAACAGATGACAATACAAACCCTGGGGTTTGGCTCAGGAAAGTGAGATATCCAGGCAAATCACTTTTTCTTACTGGAGAAGAAAAAAAATGCATTAAAAAGTGTAATTTAATGCATGCCATGGTTGTAGAAAGGTGTTTTTTATATAGGGGACCACTGATGTATTTCGTTACAGGCAGTATATACCACTGTAAGCCAGTCTGCCTCTTTTATTTTGTGCATCTGTCTATACATCCACTTCCTATTCTAATTTAATTTCAAGAAACTGAACTTCCATGAAGAGATTTATTATGTGTGTAATGATTCCAGACTTTAAAAGTGAGCCACAGGTGATTTTAAAAATGAGATAAACTTTCAAATACATCAAATGTCTCAAAGGATGAAAGATTAAGATGAATTTGGTTTTACCTGGATTTTTTGCAAATGCCCAAATTAGATTTCACACTGTCTAAAGGGATGTGGAGATCTGAGTTTGCATTTGGGAGCCTGAAGGTTGGGGATGGCTATCACGTGGTGTCTGGATGGGAAACTAGATATTTTTGACTTTGGATATAGTCCACATTTCTCTAAGAAACGTGCTCTTTGTCCAGCTGGAAAGTTTGTCCAGCCACAATTTGGAGACTTTGGTTGTTTGTCAGAAGTTCCTGAGTGATAAACAAAGCTTACCAAGGGGGCAACACCGTACCTTGTGGTGCTTCACAGCTGGGGTACAGGTCTGTGGCGTGGCTTCTTGCCGCACGTGTGCCCAGGCAGCAGGCTGTGAATCCCGGCATAACCTCTCCTTGGAAACTGTCTCCTGAAGTCATGTTAGCTGGGGCTGGACCCAGGTTCCCAATGCCTCTACAAATCTAAGGATGGCTGAGAATGCCTGCATGGGATGTATCCATTCTCCCCATGCAAAGAGAAACTGTCAGTTCCCATTTCTAGTCAAGATTAAACGACAGCATCACATGAAACTACAAAAGGAAAGTATCCAGGAGGGAGTATGTGATCTGTCCTCCCACCTCAGTTTTCTGCTGCTAGATCAAAGCTACCAGGAACTTAAAGGGGCAGGTCCAGAGAAAACCTAATCCCCCACTTGCTAGTGCTTGCCATGTAGTGGTAAGGTTTGTGGTAACTGGTGGTTTCCCCAGTGCCTCAGTTCTTTGAGTCACACAGCTTGGTAAGGATTGTTTTCTTAAATGTTAATTTCCAGAAAAAAAGCCTGAAGACGTGATCAGAGTCCTCCTTTCTCAATGAGAAGTGAAAAGGGGTCAAACTTACTGTTTTAAACAGTAAATTTTAAGCTTTTCTGAGATCTAACTTGTGTTTTTTAAAGTGTGGCTGTGACAACACTGCACTACGATTACGTAGCACAGTGTAACAATGCTTCCTACTGCCATCACTATCTCTTTACCTTGCTAATCCTTTCTGTTTCTCCATTTCCTTCTTCCTGGGGTTACTGCAGCTTCCATTCCCCCTTCTTTATTGCCTTTCCCAGATTTCCTCACTCCTCACCACCTCCCTGTGCTTCTCCCCTGTTACTGCGAGCAGCC
Source organism: Anabacerthia variegaticeps (assembly GCA_035583185.1). Lineage (NCBI taxonomy): Eukaryota > Metazoa > Chordata > Aves > Passeriformes > Furnariidae > Anabacerthia > Anabacerthia variegaticeps. The sequence goes on from JAWWEW010000078.1 coordinate 83,556,975, forward strand.
AGGGAGCACCAGCAGGGCTTTAGTCCCTTGGTCCATTTCTCATGCCCCCTCCATCACTGGCATTTCTCACCACAGGCTCCTGGTGGCTTTCAGGGGCACAATCACCCAGAGCTTGCTGTCTTCTTTAAGTCAAACATACACTTGGCAGAGGACAGTTTTGATGCTGAGGTACATAGGGTTCCCTGGCACTTCTACAGCAGCTAGGGTTTGCCATCACAGGGGATGTGCAGCTGCAGCAAGATATACCAGAGGGTCACAACTCCCAAAACTGATCTCATGGTAAAGGAACATGGCCTGACCTACCTTAGCAAGGAGAAAGATACAGGAGAAACAAATGATGATGGTGGTTGTATGAAAGGAATAGAAATAGGCAGGGAGGAAATGGTTGGATTTCAGACCTAATATTTAATAGTGTTTTACAATTTAGGCTTCATTTTTTATCCAGTTGAAGTTTAGTCTATGGGGCTGTGGTTGCTGCCTGTGGAAGGGAAGCTAAGGGAGCTTTAAATTCAAAGCAGAAAATTAACTCTATGTTCTTTTTCCATCAAAGGCCAAAGTTCTCCTTTTTGAATAATGCCTTCTCTGCTTTTCTTAATGTGTTGCTTTCTTGGGTTAAATGGGATTCAGTGTGTGAGTTGACCTGGACAACTATTGGCAAGCACATCTAAAAGCTACACCTCCGAGGAACAATTGCAGGGAGGGCTGTCATGCAGCTCTGCAGGCTGCTCTGGCTCGGAGCAGAGGAAATTTGGCAGTAAAGAGTGATGGCTTTATTTGTGCGCCAGTTTCAGGTGTAAACAACAACTGCTTCATGCAAAACCTTCTGTTCATAAAGCTCTTCTTTTGCCTATGGAGCCATTTAGCAATCACTAAACCCTGTTCAAATGCAGAAGCTGTTTTTTTCATTCTGAAAAGATATATATGTGTATTTCCTTCTGATAATGTAGTGTTGCTACCAACAGCTATCACCGACATCTGCTTGAAATAACTCTTCTGGCCTGTTTGTCTCCCCTGCTCTACATGTTCCAAATCCTACTGAATTTCCATGTGACCACGGGCAGTGCTGTCTTGTGGCGCTGGACTAACTGTGAGTCAAGTGTGAAAATGTGCCTGTACACAGCAAGTGACAGTCACATATGCCATTGGGTGCAGCTGTAAAGGGGAATGAGCTCTGTATATCACCACTGCAGGAGACTGTCTGCTGGTGCTAAGGTGTAGCAACCTGAGGTTGCAGAGTAGAGGTGCTGACCACCTTCAGTTTCCAGGAATTGCTGTGGCTGGTGATACCAGAGGCTTCACCTCTTGTAATACCCCTGCCCTTGCCCTGCAAACTTCTTTGATGTAACTTTTGCCAATGCTCACTGGATGTGCAAGCGCTGCAGGACTTAATGGTGCTATTATGGTTAGCAGGAGTTTGCCTTTCCTTTATTCATGCAAAAAGTGCCACCTCCACCAAGGCGCATTAAGGTCTTCCTGTCTCTAGCTGATGCTAAATATACCATTTAGAGTCCTTATGACCCTCTCAAAAGTACAGCTTACATCCTGGGCAATTTCTACAAGTATCCAGTACTCACCAGAGATCATAAATTCCCACTGGCAGCAAGAAGCCCTTGAAGCATAGACACAGAGCTGCTTGCAAATCTACCTTGGAGAAAAACATAAGAAGCCCAGAAAGAAGATGCCCAAGCTCTGCAGTGGTATACCCATGCTTATAGGCATTTCCAAGTGATATCAAAGCTAAGCATGGGCTACACAAATGATTGGGGAAGAATGAGAGCAACTCAGCTGGGTGTGGGGAGCCCAGTTCAGAGAGTTAGATTCAGTTTGCTTCCAGGGAGGATCTGAACCCACATCGAGATCAAGACATCCGACCCACCAGCCTATTTGAGAATCTCCAAATCTATTTATTTACACCGTCTTCCTTTGAGCACATGAGGGAAAGCTTGCCAGGGCATTTCTACTGTTCCAGAGAGTGAGATGGCTATCTGATTGGCTTCTCTTTCTGGCTGTCTCAGAGAAGCAGAGGAAGCATCTGAGCTCATTTAGCTCTGAGCAGCAGAGGACCCTTCTCCATGTCATCTCACTCTCCCCTAGAGGACTAACCCAGAGCTTTGCTCTGTTGTCCCTGCAGCAATGTCAGGATGATGCACCTGGACACTTCCCAGGACCAGTGGCTTCTTGCAAACTGCAATGCTTAAGCTATAGTGTAAGCATCAATGTGGGTGAGGAGTGGGTACCCCACACCTTTGTGTTGGTTCTGTGAGAGTGAGGGTAATCACTAACCAGATGGTGGGAAGCAGCACTTACATAAACACAGTCTTAAAGTAAGTTAATAGGAGGCAAAGCCCTACATATCTCTCTGTTTTAAGCCTAAAGCACTTTACAACCTCCTGGGAAATAAATTTCATGGTGCTGTTGACAAGTTTTAGAGGTAAATATTTAATCCTCATTCTGTCAATAAGGCAGCTAACGCACAGAGGGTGTGCTCTTCCCCTCCGTTGTACAATGTACCATCAACCATGCAAAATGTCTCCCCATCAGAATGGCAGAGTCTTGTCTGCACCTCTGGGCATCACATACAGCAGGACACCTGGTGTGGGATAATGAAAGCCAAACAGATGAAAAGCCTCCAGGGATCATAGAAATTCTTGCTGATTTTGTTTGGCATGGTGTGCATTCAGGAGTGATTTCCTTAGGGCCACAGTGCAGCCTGTGCAACTCTGTGTGAAAGCCATGGCCCGAACTCAGGTCTCTGATTCCTCCCTACTCCTGCACTTGGGCTCAGCTCTGCTTCCCTTGGCACAGACAAGGGAGCTCAACAAGCTCCATCCTTCAATTTCCCTAAGAACCAAAAACGTTAATGCTGGAAATGCTCTTTTTTGAAATATTAGTACTTGAAATCCTCTGCCAAGTATTAGGCCAGTAAAATCTTTCTACATAAATTGTGTTGTAATTAGCATGATTTGTTTAATGTCACCTTGTCTGGCTGTCTGAGAAACTGTCTCAAAATACAAAAGCACCACACTTTTCAGTTGAGAGAGTGGACTCTGACTGCACTAAGACATTTTTATTTCTTGCAATTTTTTTATGATGGCCTTTTCAATTCCTTCAGGCTGGTGAGTGTAAGCCAAGTCAGGCAAAAATTCCCAGATGAGGAAAATAAGGCATAGTAAAAACAAGCATCAACATTTCTTAATAAAGGTAACATGCTAATAATTAACAGATGTTGTATTTAGTATGCAGAGCAACACAGTAAAAACATCCTGATAGCCCAAAAGTACTTTGTACATGTGCAGAAAAGCCATTTCATGTAGAAGTAATAGAAAGCATGAGAGGACAAAGTAGTTTGCTTGCTGGAAAGGGGCATTAGGGGCTGGTGTCCCTCAGCTCCCGTGCTGGTCTCCCTGAGCTGCACACCCAGGTCTGAAGGGCCAACACGAGTGAGTGATGGCAATTTCTCCATGAGGTGACTAAAAGGAGAGTAATAGGAAAGTAGTCAAGGAGCACTGGAAAGACTAGAGAAGAACTGGGTAGCAGCACTGTGGCTTCCCAGTTGGCTCCAGTACATTAAAAAAGACCCAGCTTGAATGTGGTCCCATCCACCAGAGCCCAGAGGAAGCTTATGACAGACACAACAGGAGGAAAAATGGTCAGGTCTCACCATTGGGTGTTGGAACCTGATAAAATGACTTACCTTCCCCATCCCATGAGCATCACCAGCAACCTGAGAAACTGAAAAAAATTACTGGGAGGCCTTTTCAAGCATGAGAAATGTTTGGGGATGAGAAAGGTGCAGGAGGAGCACTTTATGCCCAGCTCAGCCACTGCATTTTTTAGCTTTAATCTTCCTTCCAAATGTTTTGCTTTTATTCCAGCTAATTGAACAAATGTCTTAAAATTCACAACACAAACTGAATTTGATTAAATCTAACTTGGTTCATATGATAAAGCACTGCAGTTAGAATGCAGCTAGAAAAATACATTATGCTAGGACAAATAAGTATGGTTAACTTCAATAAGAATGGAGGTAAATTGCTTTTCGTGTGAGATGTGCAATTTTACCTCAGTACAGCTTTAATCAAAGTAAAATATTATAGGGTAAGGGGAGAAAAAACCACCTCACAGTGTAATGTTTTGTCTACAAACAACTCAAGAAAACTTCAAGCTTAAATAGCTAAAAACCGCCAAGACTATGCATTATCTGTCCTCAGTATGTAAACAATTAAGTTAAGGCAATATCTGGCTATGAACTAATTTATATTTATAACAGGCCAAAAAAACACACAGATGTGAATTCAAGCTGTCCATTACAAGTTTGTCTGCCACCAGAACTTTCACTGAAAGGGAAAGAATGAAAATAAATACAGGTATTTAAATGGAGTTTGCATTCCCTTTATGCCAGTGTTTTCACAGACAAATGAAAAAGAATGTAAATTAAGCATAGCTAATAAATGGGATAGAAAGTATTAACCTTGCATGTATGAGGAATAATGTTGCTCTTTGTTCTTCAGTAGTCTGTGGTTGATGTTATGTTATCCACACTGGGTGCTTCAAATTCCCACTTATGGTGCATTGCAGCCTCCTTTCTCTCTGGGCAGAGCCTGCACTTTTTTGAGAGGGCTAACATTGGTATGCCGCTGCCATTCCCTGCTTTGGTTATAAGGGTGTCTGCTTGTGGCAGTGCAGGATCACCTGCAATCCCTTTCTCACAGGGCCATAGCTGGAGTTGTACCTCCATTTAGGACACAGCAAGAGGCTGTGATACACCACAGCATGGTTCAGATACTGCAAAAAAGCTCAGTCTTTGGTTGTGTCTGTGGCAGGATGGGAAGACACTGACAAGCAGGTTCCAACAGAGCCTGGAAAGGGTCTCACCCTCCAACATTTTTGTGTGCCACAGGAATGTATTGCCTAACGTGGTCGGGGGAGACACAGACTCTCCAAGGGGATGCCTGACCATATTAGAAGTGGGTGACGCACAAGAAACAGGCTTTGTTCGCTGCAAAAGTCCTTTGGCTCCAGCATATTCTCTCTGTGCAGATTTCCTCCTCAGCTTTCCAACTGGGCACCACAACCATCCAGTCTAACTGTAGAAGAGGGAGCAACACTGAAGGGTAAGAGTCATCAAACTTTGTGCTGGTGAATCATCAAGCTGCAGGCCTCTGAGACCAAAAATTAAAAAAAAAAAATCCCACCTACACATCTGTCTGCCATGGAGAAAATGAGAGGAAGTTTTGTGACGGTTCATGATCCATGTTTTGCTGCCCGTAAGCTGCATGACTGCATAGGGAGAGAAGAACTCACTGCAGAGTTCTGAACATGAGCAGGATGAGGGGTGCCTGCTGCCTTCGTAATGGCAGTCAGGGTAATCTCTTGGTCCTTGTTCTTCAGTCCAGCCTAGAAAGAGCACAGGAGGTATGTCTCAGCCACCAGTACTGAAAGGATCTGCATGAAGGATGATGTTGCAATCTGAAGAACCACCAGAAATGCCTCAAGAGAGCTAGTAAGACGATTCTACACCACAGTGTCAACTGGAGTAAGAATAAACTAAAGCAAATATGTAAAGCCTAGATTATAGTTAAATGTTTGATAGAGACAAGATAAGGGTTCATTACATAAAAGACAATCTGGACTTAGCACTAAGAACCACATACAATCATTTCTCAGAGACATAAATGATCTGCTGTCTCACCATTCAGTATGCTTTTTTATTGAGTATCCCACCAAAATCATCTTCATCTGGATTTAATGTGAGAACTTTAGCTTCTGGAAGGCAAGACAAGTAGAGACATGACACCTTCTACTGTCCACGTGTACATAGCTCTTTTGCACAGAAACTAATTCTGAGCTGATGGAAAGGTGGCCTGTGCTCTCAAGCATCCTTCACACTCAGAGCTCAAGGAAGACTTTTACATGGTCTTCCTTGGCTCTAACTTTGAGCACCTAGCTTTAACCCTCAGGTGTAAGGTTGATTTGGCTGTGGGGAGGGGGACTGGTGGGGAAAGACAGGCGCTTCCTTCCAGTGAGGTTTCACAGCAGAGAGGGCAGCGTTCTTTGTTGGGTTGCTTGGCCAGCCAGAAACCCCAACCTGGGAATCAGGCATCCTGGGCTCGTAGAGGACATGGAGATATGAACAAGCTAGTGTCTTCCAGTGCACAGAGAGATCCTCACTAGCTGGTGTAAACCAGGGTTTGCAACCTTGCCAACAGACTACTGAATCTCCTTTCTGGATGGCCCTGGAAAGAAAAGATGACCAAGCAGCCTCTTTGCAGACATCACTGAACAGCTCCAGTTACCTCTTACTGTCCCTCAAAGCTGTGGGGACTCTGGAAGTCAAACCCACTCCAGGGGTGGCCTGAGATGAGACCACAGCCCACCTGAGAAGACAGGAGAGCACCAAAGGGAAATACAGCCAATTTCTGCTTTGGAGGAGGCTCGCTCTCTCTATTGGGATGCACCTACTGCCATATCATATGACCACATGCCTCCTGATTTCACAAGGAGCCCTGGATCAGTTCTCAACAGGATAATGACCTGGTAAAGGATGAGAAGCAACTAGTTTTCCCTGCCTTCCTTATCCTCTTTCCTGTGCCCTTCTCCCTGGCACATGGTGAAGCACAGCCCCTGCCTCCTCATGCAAGAAGGCCAGAAGAGATACAGGAACTGCAGGAAAAGCAGGGTCTTCTTTTGCTCCTGGGACACAGGCTGAGCACATCTGACTGACCGTGGCCGCCCTGGTCATGGTCTCTGCTACCCTTGCCTGGCCGATACCTTATCTTGAAGTAGGAATGCCTGCCATGCCAAGGGAAGTGTTTTCATACAAGGTCTTCGACTCATGTTTTAACAACCCGTCTTGCTTCTATTTTTGGAGACTGTCTAATGGAGACAATCATGTGCACCTGATTCCAGCTGAAATTCAACATATCTCACTAGTCTTCAGAAAATGTGTCTTTGTGCCTATATGATAATTTTTAATCTGCTGCATCCAATGACCCAGATACTGCTCAGGTCAGGGACAGGAGGCCTTGGGGGCAGAGATGGATGTTCCCTTCCATGTAGCACTCCTTCTTCTCAGTTGCCTTCCTTCAACAAAGGATCTATCATCTCTGTCTCTTGAGGTTCAACCAAGCTTTTCTGCTCCATGTTTTCAGCTGTGATTTATTCATGTCCTTCCTGTTAGATTCAGAAAGAAATTTTTTCCTCTTTCCAGCCCCTCAGTTTTATTAGTGCACAAGTGTGTTCATTGCACAGAGCCTCACACGTGATGGGATTTAACCAGAAACATTTCACCTGGCCAGATCAGAATCTACCTCCTCTTGGCTGCACAAATATCACTGTCTGAAAGTGCAATACTTCATGTAATTTTGATTCTGACAGTAAAGGCTGCACTGAAATCTCATCTGGGCTTGTTAGTGATATATTGACTTAAAATACCCGCTTTAAAGAAGGCTAGGAAAGCAAAGCAAGAAAACCTCAAATCTCCCACTGAAAGCCAATCCTTTCAAGGGAGAATGGGCAATTTGTGAAATAGAAGTATTTTCAGTGCAAGGGAGATAGATACTGTGTATTTCAACAAAGCCAGGTATTTCTGAGTTATGTAATCTTAATAATTCAGGTTTTAGTAAGTGTAGCTAGTGCCAGAGTCTGAAGCCACATTGGTAAAACTGATCACTCACCTCACGCTGTCTATAACCAGGTATTTGCTGCAGTTCCCAAACAGTTTAAGTTATGCTGGCCATAAAGCAATTTTGAAAATTTTCCCAGTGCAGGCAGGCTTGAAAAAGAAGCCAGTTTATTGCAATTCATGTAAGTGAAAAATACATGACATTAAGTTGCTTCCCGGAGCCATTCTTAAATGAATAATGGATAAACAATGTCAATGACCCCCCTTGCCCTTAACTGAGGCATAAGCAAAGAACACCCATGGTTGAAGGTTTCGTTCAGCCTGGTGGGAAACTTCCCAACAGAAGGAATCCCAGGCAGAAAGAGGTATCTGCCACTGCTTTATATGGAGATTACTTTCCCCATGACCACTCACTCCCCTATAAATCTTTTCTGCTCTGTGGATTTGCACACTAAAAGTATGTAATAAGGAAGGAATATAAACTCTCACTTTGTGGTATCACTGGCTCACATATTGCAGCTCAGCAGTCATGGACACCATCCAGCATTAACGCTCAAAGGGAGCTGCCATATTTATGACTTCTCCAGCCTCACAAGAGCAAGAAAGGCTGGCAGAGTGATTGAAGCACAGCTGAATGAAATGCAAAGTATAAAGAGAGCAAAAATAAAATATTTGTTGGGTGGATTCCTAAAGAAATTATGTTTATGCTATGCAGCTTGTCTGGGTGAGGGTGTGTGTGTTGCAGGTGTTCTTTCTGCAAGCCCCACACCATACTTTGATCCTGCTGAGCTGCTGCCAGTGACTTTTAACAGGGGGGGATCAGCAGTCTTGGAGACAATTCAGTTTGCCCACGATGGATGGAAACAGATGCTTTTATGCCTCATGGGTGGAAAGGCTGATAAATTCATTGTTATTAGGTGTCAGACTATGAAAAGAAGGTAGAGGTTTTTGAAATTATTCTTATTATATATAGTCTTACTGCACTTATTCTGCAGTCCACAGAAGTTCCCCTCCATGGCTTAAACTGGCTGAAAAATATCTCTGTGTATGTTTCAAATGCATTTGCAAGGTTCTTCAGAAATAAAAGCTTTTCTAATGTACAAGTCACCTGGGAAGAGGTGACTGCACTTGCACAGTCTTTTCCTGGTACCCTCTGGTTTTTCTAAAACCATCTGCAGGTGCAGATGTTGCTCCACTGGGGCAAGGCTGCCATCACCCAGCCCAGGCTTTGCTGAGGGCACAGCATGCACTGTTGCTTGTCAATTACACCAGCCCATGTGGAATGTAAAGTGGGAACTTGATTTTATAATATCTATTCAGGCTTTTTGGTGAGCTGAGAAAGTGAACATCACCGTATCTACAAGGTGGGCAGGGTTTTCCTAAGCAGTGCTCTGCCACATAGTGGATGATGTTTATATTTCACAGATCCACAAATGGCAAAATTGGGTTTGGGGGAGAGGGAAAAGTTCAGAAATCTACAGTCAGAATTGTTTTGCAAGATCTACAGTTTTATACCTATCAAATGCCACTGCTTCCATTGGGAAGATCCCCAAATATCCTGATTTCCACAGCAGGAAAAAAATCATAATAATGAATGCAATGACATCAAAGACAAGCCATTACCTGTATTTGTAACTAATGTGATCATGGTGCAGCAATGCTGAGTGGATATTTACTGCTTCTTATTGCAAACCTTAGTGGTACTCAGGTTTTTGCACCCACACTCATAACATAGTAAGAGGGGAGAAATTTCAAAACAGAGGCTAATATCAAATGCCTCCATCCAGAGAAGGCTGTGAGCTCACTGTCTGATGTTCAGAGGTGAAAAAGCACCAACAGCTTTCGTTTCATCATTTTTAAAATCAGATCGCTTGCTCAGATGCTGCTGTGATTGATAATGCCAGTGCTTGTCTGTGCTCACACCTCTGTGAAGAATATCCAAAACAGTAGTCCAGGACTAGGAAAGAAGTTTTGTCCTACACTGCAGCTGAATGAAATGGAGCTCATGCTGCGGGACTGATTATTTTGGATTTGTGAAATTGAAGAAAGCTCTCCCCACACGCTGTATCAGCTTTTACTACTCAAACCCCTCCCAAAGAGTAAAAACTTTTTACTTGATTGTGGCTGCTAAAGCACGATTAAATATATAACCAATATGTAAGTTGAGATCCTTTTGACTCTGAAGAGAGCCTGAAGCAATGATTCAAAACTATGTGAACTTTCAACTTCAACTCACTCAGGGCTATGGGCTCTTTCATTGTAAGCTCTGTTTTTCCAAGCTTTTTTTTTTCTTCCATTTTCTTTTGCTACAGGGTTCATTATTTTTCAGAGGATGGGTCTTTCTGCCCTGCAGGGATCTGTTTATCACTGCTGACTCTCTGCATCTTCTCCACGGGAAGAAGTAATTGGATTGTACTTTCTGCACATGACCAAGGCAGTGGAAAACTCAGAGCTGAAGGCCAGAGAACTGAGCTGTCTAGAGGGTAGGGAAGCACCTGATGCTTAAGAAAATGAAATGTCTGAGTCTTATCACAAGATCTTCCCTTTCTTCCCAAAGAGGAACAGGGACATGCTGAACTGAACTCACCAGGCTGCCCAGGTCCATGAAGCCTTCAGGGAACAGTGAAAAACAACCACCTGGATAATCCTTGACAAAAACCAGGCCAGGGGCACTAAATGTCTGCAAACATACAAAACAATAAATATGATATGGGATGTTAAGAGTTCAGGACATTTCTTAAAACTACAATGCAATTACCACAGAATATAGTGGTGTTTTTTACACTGTCAGGGCCTCCATGTGCTGTCACGTGGCTGGTGTATATGATTATGCAGGAGCAACTGCAATACTTCAGGCCAGAAAATAAGTAAAAAGGAAAAAAAAAAAAAGGAAAAAAAGCATTTATTTCATATATTTCCAGATAGGATTGCATTTATTGTAATTATAAGGCTTCAAAATGCTATGTTGTAATCTTAAGCATCATGCTGTTTCTTTGTTCCTAAAGACACCAGAATCCTGACATTATTATATTTGGGAAAAGTGATGAGATTCCCAAGAATTCATGGTGTAAGTCTTTTAGAGTTTAGTAGATTTATTATTTTCCTTCAAATGAATGCCTGCTTGTCATTGTCAGCCTTCCACTGCTTGCACCCCCCTCCACCTCCTTAGATCCAAGCCTAAAAAAAGAAGCTCTTTGGAGCTTGATGTGTTGCTTGTAGCTATGTTAGAGAAACTGTGCTATTCTAGGAACACTCCGGCTTCTCCAAAGAGCTCCTCCAGCGGTAACATTGTTTTCACCTCAGCCGTAAGAACTTTCACTGGTGTCCTATCAAGCCCCACCAGCCAAACCCCAGGTACTGGCTGATCTTTTGCAAGACCTAAAAAATGTGTATGTGTGTGTGGGTGTGTGACTACGTCCACATGGGTGTGTGTCCATAGGGGTGTATGCACATATGCTCATTTGTTCTTATGAAAGAGAGGTTTAATGGCCAGTTTTGAAACCACCTCAGCCCCATTACAGCAGATTCATCCTGCAGGCCTCCTCTGGCATACAGCACTGACATGGACTTGCAGACCTGACCCAAGCACCACTGAAAGGTTTACTGCTGGGATGTATTGTTTTCCTCTGGACAAGCCATCACCTCTGTCTGTCCCTGCAGTGAAGGCAGAGGAGGGTGATACGTGCCTATATGATGGTCTGTGTCTCAAGAGAGCCCCTACCCAGGCTGCGCTAGTTTAGATTTGCATGAGGACTGCTTTGTACAGGAATGGGACTGGGCTGCATCAGAATATCACTCCCAAACTTGTGCTTGTCAGCAATGGCACAGTTTCTTACACAGGCTGATTTGCACATTTCTCTTAAAAAAATATTTTATCAACTTTGAGTGGAATAAAAGCACTCGCACAGAGGGAAAACTGTCTGCTATTATTTTCCACTTATAAAGGACACAAATCTGCATGATGAGCCAAATTCTCCTGTTGCAAAGATAATTTGTTATGTGAAACAGTTAAAACAGCAGAAAGAAGCCATTCCTGGAATTTACGAGGAAAAAGATTTTTCTTTACAGCAGCAAAGCACCACCATTGTCCCACTCAGCATAATAATAGTCACAGTAAAACATGGCAGTTGCAAAAATGTGGGGGAGTATGATTAAATCAGTATTTCTTAAATAGTTCTGGAGTGTGCAAGCTGATATTTTGGAAGAATAATGGAGAATGCACCATGTTCTGAGCTGTCAGAGTTTCTGAGGGGGCAGATTCAAAGGTTTTGTATCACTTAATACCTCATAAATCTCCAGATGAACGGAACAAGAGCAAACAGGACAGGGTGTTGTATTTGCATGTTAGATGATCAATGATTTGTTTTCCTTTTTCTTTTTTTTTTTTAAGCAAATCCATACTTTAAATTCTGCTGTGATAGAGAACTAAAATTGCACAGTACCATACACAGATCTCCTACAGATAGTATGAGTTGGCACATATGTGTGTGAGCGTATTTGTGTTATAATTTAAAATATAACGTCATCCCAAGCTAAAAACATTTAGGAAACTCCTTTGAGAGAAAGTCTTCACCTCAAAAAGGGGATGCATGATAATGAAAATCAATGTGGCAGCCAGAAACAGCATTAAACCTTTACCAGCAAGATATGGCACATCAAAGAAGTTAAATTGATCTTCCAGCCTTCTGTCCCAAATATTGCTACTGCAATATGAGCCTCCCTTTCTCTGTGCTGACAACTACACAGTTATTTCTTGTCCACATCAGCGTGCACTGCATGTTGTCTTTGCCACTATGCTCTCTATATCCAGAAATCTGAGTTACAGTTAAAGATCTGGATTAAGAGAAGCAGAATTTTGCATGGACAATGATACTGTGAAATACTGTGAAAGCAGAGATATATGGACCTTTAGCTTGTGAGCAGCCACTGACACTGGGATTTCAGCATACAGCATGGATGAGGCTAAACTTGGTATCATAACAAAGTGTGGGTCTAAATAAAAGCTGCCTTAAACTCCCAGGAGGTTTGCAGCTTCTACGTGATGACAGTTGTTAGAGAGTAGCTCTCCTACAGAAACAACTATACCAAATATAGCCTGCTGGAGTAAATGCAAGATGCAATGCTGGAAGAACACTAAAAATGTTCTGCTTTCTCTCTGAATGCAACACTATTTCTGTGAGAGGTCATAGATGTCATATCTTAAGACATTTGTGTATTTGTCCCTCTAGCTCTGTCATTCCCTCAGTTATTAACACAACACAGCCATTTTCAGAAGCTCCTGGTCTTTCTTGGGGTCGTGCTTTGTGTTGAGAGATTCCTTCATGAACCAGCCCCCGGGAAGCTGGTGAGTAATTTTCTCTCCCAGATGAATGCCATTTACACTGAAGGTAGGCCACCAGGAAACCCTAATTATGTCACCTTTTCTCCTGGTGTGCTGTTGATCAGTTTCATAGCTAATCTTCATTTAGCTGTGTATTCATGCAGACAGCAGGATGTAACTGGGAGAGGAAGCAGCCAAACACAGTAATGCAGACATTTGCCTACTTTACTACAATGGTGTACTGTAGAATGATAGAATGTCTTGTGTTGGAAGGGACCTTAAAAACCTCTGGTTCCAACTCCCCTACCATGGGAAGGGACACCTTTCACTAGACCATTGTCTGTCAACTTCTCTGCTGTCCCTTTCCTCCTGCTCTGCGCAGGATGGCATGTGGTTTCCTCATGCAGCTGCTGTGACCTGCAGGAACTTTGCAGGCAGGTACAAGCTGCAGGACCTGTAAGACAGCAAAATATACCAGAGCTGAACGCAAAGCTCTTCTGGTCTACAGAATGCTTGGTTCATGTGTGGGTTTCAAAGCACAGCAGGCTTGTAAGGGAGCTTATAGGAAGACTCATTCTTTGGCCTTTTTATTGCACATAGGCTTCCTTGTCTGCATCTTGGTTTTTGTTTTTTTTTTTGGTCGGTTGGTTGGTTGGTTTTTTTGTTTGCAGTTGTTCTAACTTCAGCACATAAAGCAGAATGCAGTGAAACCCCTTGTATGTCAGTACAAAACTGTAGCAAGAAATGGTTTCAATTGAAGCTGGGCCAGATTTCACCTGCCCTGATCCATAACACTTTCAGCTCCCCTGAGGAACGACCTTGCTGTAAAATGCTGCAAGTGGACGACTCTGGCGTGGCTCCGTGGCAAGCCAGAATAAAATGCTGCTCTGGACTGTGGGAGGGATAAGATGTCCCAGTGCTTTTGAGTCTCTACAAAGTACACATTTCCACACTCACAATGTAGGTCTCACTTGTTATGGGGAGGGACAGAAACTGAGCAATGGCTTCCTTAAAAGCCCTTGCCACCAATGGGTGCCAGAGGAGGGGTTACCTAAGTAAAAGTGAGACTTTGGACTGCTACAAAATAGGAGATGTCCGAGGGGGATGTGCGTGCCTCTGAACGGCTGGGCCATCTGTGACTTGAAACATCAGCAGAAATCTTGGCTATAAGCCCCCACCATTTCATCTTAAAATTAATTTTCATAGTAATAGGAGCAAATTCATGCTTGGAAACAGTAGAGCACTTAGAATTTTTTTCTATTTCGGAACTACAAAAAAGAAGGGGACAAAGTGCCAGGAAATATTGTTTCTTGGCTGAACTCTTGTAGACTGAGTATTGGTCCAGGGTTAGTTTTTTTGCATGACTCAGTGGTAAGTTTCTGAACAAAGAACTTTATGATACAAAGGCAATACTGCAAAAAGCATTTAACTCTAGATGTGCTGGAGGTTGTTTTGAAAACTTTTGGTATCATTTCTTTCCTTTTCACAGCAGTGCTTGGAAATGGATTTGAAACCTTCCTTGGGGATTGCTGTAACAAAGTGTGTAAAAATTTAAGTGCTTTGTGATCTGTATGAGAAGACATAGTATCAGGCAGAGTAGATAATTTGAATTACTTAGAGGAATGATGTTTTTGAAAGTCTTACTTAATTCTTGTGAAAACTAGTTGGTAGTAAAATTACCTTCAAAAAGCTTCTCTGCATACTCCCCTAATGAACTTCTGATTTACATGAAGTTTGTAGATATGACTTCTCTCTCCTAATGTCATTTTCTTCCTTTTATTCAAGGCAGATTTCTGTTTTAGGGAGAAATATTATGTGATGTGCATAGCCACTGTGGTGGAATTATTGCAAATACCTCATTTGTAATGCTTTTGTTCTTCAACTATGAAACCCCACATCTCACTTCTCCAAGGAGGAGAGGATATTGTGTTTGACTTATTACCAAGCCTAAAGCATTGTTAGGATTAACTGCAACTAATCACTAAAATATGCCTTCTCATTTTGGATCTGTTGTGACTCTTCAACATGGGAAAAGCACTTCCTACTTCAAAATCTGTTTCATTTCCAATTTTTTTCCCTCCCCAAAGGCTACATCTGGGCCTGTGCCTCCCTCATCAGCATGCCTGTGTCATCAAGACTTAGAACATGAGGAGAATGAGGTGCCCAGCACACAACAGTGAAAGCATGCCAGTACAAGGATCAAACCATAAAGTGACCAGACTTCAGAAAAGAAGGAGTAGGAAAGTTGCTGAGGTCTCCACACAAGTCAGTTCCACCAAAGTGGAAGTGAAACTCTCTCACAACTCAGCATCTTCTCCCCAACACCTGTGGAGGCAGTTTCCAGCATGTCACAACCCATCTTTGCCTTTCCAGGTAAGACTTGGACATTAGTATGAAAATTGGGAAAATGTTTACTTCTTTTGATGTGCAGTAACTGCTCTATCTATGATACAATACAATTATGTAATTTATTGAAGGATAATGTTGAATAAAGGGCTGTCAGATACTGCACTGGAGTTTAGAAAACTGATCAATAACCTAGTGTTTTCCAAAAAGCCACCCTGATTTAGAGCATGGAGTAAAAGTAGTGAAGTCAACGCGCGCTTC
The DNA here is from genome assembly GCA_035583185.1 of Anabacerthia variegaticeps. Lineage (NCBI taxonomy): Eukaryota > Metazoa > Chordata > Aves > Passeriformes > Furnariidae > Anabacerthia > Anabacerthia variegaticeps. The sequence continues at coordinate 83,572,526 of JAWWEW010000078.1, forward strand.
AGGGCATAAGCAAGTTTCATGAATGGTTGGGGTAGGAATAATATCCCCTTCTGGCACATTAATTTATAACTGCAGAATATGGGACTGCTGTGCCATTGTTCTCTGAAGGGTATTGTGCTGGTACTTTTAGACACTAGGTAAGTAATTTTTAAAATTTATAGATTCTTCAGCTTCTTTCAGTGGAAAGACAGGTTTTCAAGGACATTTTACACAGGTCAATTGCTATGTTGAAACCAAGAACTTAATTTCCTCAATCACATTTCATGATTGCATTAGGGGCAGTTCACAGATGTCCAGGGACCGATGAACAATATGATGAAAACCAAGAGAAAACTCAGACCAGGAATCAGATTCTGTTCGACAGTTTTTTAACACCTGACATCTTTAATCAATGCTTGATTTTTTAATTTATTTATTTAAGTTGCAGAAGACATGTTTCAATTCATCTAGAAAATATGAACTTGGAGGAAGACCTTAAAAGTCTGTGGCAAGCTTATAAGGACTGATATCTGACTTGGTTTTAATTGTTTAATTCTAGACTGAAAATGAATGAATTCACCAAGTTTCATATTTCTAAGAAAACAAAGACATAAATCTACAGCCATGTTGACAAACGATGTGCAGATTTCTTGTGGGAAAGCTGAAAGAAAGCCCACACCTGTGGGAATAGTTTTCCCCAGATTATGTCACCTGTGTCTATCATGAAGGAATTTTCTTCTTGGCTGCTCCAATGAGGATTTTTAACAGTTGCCTCCCATTTACTCCACAGCATTTCATTGTTGAGTAACTTCTATTCTTCACACCATTTTAATTTGATGGCATGTACAAGTAATGCAGAGACCTTTTTTTCCTAGGGGAAATGAAGAAAATAATTCATTCTTTCACTTGGTAACTCAATTCAATTCAATTCAGGTTAATTCTGTTATGAAAAGTGTTTAGCTAATTCTGCCAAATTCAAATACGAAAGAAAAAACGTCAATAATACTGACCACCTTCTCATTACAATTGTTAGTTCTTTCATGTCATGCTTTCTCCATTGAGGATTTTGTTTTGCAGAGGGAGAAATTAGCATAAAGTCTTAGAAGACTTAAGTCACATCTGTAGTTTCTTCACGTTACTGAACTGCAATATACATGTATGTACATGGAATAAAATCTCAGCAATGCACCTTTCACATTGATTTCGTTTTTTGATTTCATTTGTGGGATTTTTTCCTTTATATTTACTTTAATATGTGTTTGCCGGATGCATTGTATGCACAGAAAAAGATGTAGTAACAGGATAAGAGTGTGGACTGCACTCTGTGTCCTTAAGAGACAAAGTATTACTTGGAAATTTCTGTGGCACAGGACCCTGCTGGCAGCTGCTGATCTCATTCCTCTCCCTCACATGTGGTTGTTAACACGAGGACACATAAGGGAATGTCCGAGTATCAGAGAGGCCATGACCAAAGTGAATATTGATTCTCTTTTTCCTTGGTGTGATTGGCTGCATAGAAAACATTGATCACTAGTGCAGCCTTGAGAGAAGGCTGGATGAATTCATGGAAGAGAAAACCCCTTGAGAGCTACTGAATACACAGAAAACCAGTCTGGCTTGGAATGTGCCTGGGCTGCAAAAGGCTGTAAAGTACTTGGAGAAGAGAGGAGATGCTGCTTGAACTTCTCTGGTCTCACGCTCCTTGTTCCAACATCAGCTTTTGGGCGTTGGCATCAGCTGTTCTTATTTCATTATGCTTTTATTTACTGTTGGAAGGAGACGAGGACTGGAAGCTGCCCAGGACGCTGGCTGCAGGCACTGAGAGACCTCTCTTTCCCAAGGGCTGGCTGCAGCACAGAACTGACAGGCGCTGCAGCTGCCCAGTCAGAGTGTTTCATATCCAGAAAGAATTTTCCAGAGTGCCTAAATGGCTTGAAACTGCAGGTTCTCTTGGTCAAGATCAAGTGACTTGCACATATTGGGAAACTGCTTCTAGATAGCTTTCTCTCTTTTTGTCTCTCTACCTGTTTTTGCACATTTTCAATTATGCAGAAATGCATCATTAAGCTCCACTTCTCTATATTTAATCAGGCAAGGAACAGTAAGCTTCAAACATTGATAGAACTGAAATTATTTTAATGTGAACCACTCTTTCTCGGATAGAAAAGCACATATTTCTGTGTTAATTCTGAGTCATGATAACTGGTACTGGTAACTCTGTACCCACATCATAACAGACTAGATGGATAGACTGCAGCAAAACGAACTATGTGTTGCATTTAGAAGCAAGTACTACCTTTAAAAAATTTACCTGTCTGCCAAGACTTGGCAAAATGAGAAAGTTCAGCTCAGTACTCAGAGCAGTTCCTTCCTGACTGACTCTCCTCGTGGCTACCAGGAATGCCGGGCATGTCAGGTAACACACGATGAGTAACAGCGAAAAAGCACTTCATTCCTCATAAAAATGGAACAAGCTCCTTATTGATAAGGGGTATTACAGCTGCAGATGATGCTGTAGCCATGCTTCTCAGCCATCAGGCAGAGCCCAGGAGCCTGCCAGGGAGCAGCTTTTAGCAGTTTTGCAAGGTAACATGTATAACAGGGGCACTCTGCAATCCCAAGGAGACAGGTCCAGCTGCCTTGTGCCGTAGCATCTGACCTTTCTTTACACCTTCATTACCCAAACAACACACACTAGCAGTAAATTCTAACATGAAACAAGCAATAATAAAATACATCTATTTAATTATTCACAGTCTGCTAAGTCAGGAGAGCCACTGGGACACCCTGTGCTGTTTTGAACTCAAGTTCTCTCCTGTCTCATCTGCAGCTCTGCTGTTTCATTTGGGAGATCTTCAGTTTTTGTCTTCTCCCTGCCTGCTATATCCACAGTGTAGATGCTGTTCTCTCCTCATGTGGCTGCAGCTGGCTGCCCCTTCCTGAGGAACTGTGATGATTTTTTAAGTCTGTGGTGATCTGTTGAGACAGGTGGCTGTACAGTCTCAGGCAGGAGGTCTCAACTATCAGAGTCTCCTGTCTGTTCGAGACTTTACAAGCTAAATGCCTTTGTAAGCTTCTCCCCTTGGACTTGAGGGTGGCATCAGATGTCGGGGCTCTTTAACACTACAAGGTTTGTGACATCTGGCCAATACCATGGTGATAACAATAAATGACAACACTTATAGCAAACATCTTCAGGATTTCCCCACACTTTTCAATGATTTTCAGGCCTCCTGTGGCCTTTATCTGTCCATACTGCTTTAGAAATGACATCCCAAGTGATTCTGACATCGAGGATTTGCATGGAGCTGGTACAGAGGCTGGTAAGAGACTACTTGACCCTCTAGGGCTGGGGGCATTTGAACTGGAAGTGGAGAGGCTATAGAAGGGTCAGACAGATGTGTATGGTCTCTCTTTCTTCTCTCTGTCATGGGACTTTGTGTACAAGTGTCAATTACAGATGTACCCCCGAAACTCATACCAAGATTCTGACCTGTTTTTGCATGCTATTTTATGCAGTATATCATGTCCGACATGACTGTAATGTCTTCTGTCTTACTCAGATACAGCCCTGCCTCTTGCTTTTTAAAATTTTTTCCCAGAAATTTCTCTCAGGCAGACTTTTTCTTCCATTATTTGGTCTCAAATCTGATTTCACCACTGTTTTGCTCCACATCAAAATCTGCAACCTCACTCCCTTTACACTTAAGGCTCTCAAAAGCCTAGAAAGTTGTTCCAAGGCAGCTGGTCTCTGTGGAGCTGGGGCAATGAACTGGAGCAGCTGTACAAGTTTCTGTTATTAAAAGCAAGCAGACCTGTCCAGTTTTTTGTGTTTTCTTTTGTTTTATTTGATTTGGTGGCTTTTTTTTGTTTGTGTGGTTGGTTTTTTCTTGGTTTTTTTTTGTTTTTGTTTGTTTTGGGTTTTTTGAATCCCAGGGGTCAGGCTGGGCTATCTCCCTACCAGCTCACTGTTTTCCTTGTCTGACAGTGTTTGCTGTGGGCACTCATGCTTGGCCAAAGGATATGCTCTGTGGCTTTGCTCAGGGAAGCCTGTCCCCTACATGTTAAATATATGTTGTATAAATAATTCAAGTTTTTCTGGAGATACTGGGTGGTTGCTTAAGAAAAGTGCTGGGAGTTAGCACAGGCACATCCCATGGTGGTCATTGCAGGCAGTAACTTATAGCTATTTCTTGGGCCTCCCTTCAGGGCTGTAAAGGTTTTGCAAACAGACATCTGTATGGTACTCCATAGAGCAGCCCCTGCCTGCGATACTGCCAGAGACATTGCAGGGCAGTACCCTCTCCTCACCTGATTGCTTTGGAGTCCCAGTGACATGTGTTGTAGTTGTCTGAACACTCAGCAGTGACTTCTTTATGATGCTGCCTAATCTCTCTAGGGCTGGATTTGTTTCTTGCAATAATTTTCCTTACACACTGGAATCCCACAAGCAACCCTTGTTTTTAATTAGGGGCTCCATATTGTGTCTGAAGATACCCATAGTGTCAGAGATCTCACATCTGAAACAAGGCTCTGTGGCCCCTGATTTTTATTCTCAGTTTTGAGCACAATTACTAAATCCCTTTACAGCCTTATTCTGTCCAGGTCAAGTCTTCAAATAACTTTCTCGATGGTTCAATTGTTCCAAGCATTATTTTGAAAATAATAAGTGACTCTCTCGGGTCACTTCTTGTCTGCCTCGCTCAGTGAGACTAAAAAATTTTACTGCCATGTTTTCTCAGTGTCTTTCATGGCCAACTCATGTCCATATAGACACTTCGAACTAGCTTTTTTGAGGTCTCAGTGACCCAAGTCCCTTCTGGCAGTTTGCCTGCTTCATTTCCAGGCTGTCTTTCTTTGCCTGGACAATGGGGTGTTCATCAGCAGGGCTGCTGCTGCAGTCATGCATGTAGTACACTGGCTGATGACAGGGCTCTGTCTCACCTCTTAGAAAAGGACGGCTTATCTGCAGTATCAGGTCACTCCTTGCTGTGCACTCCCTGGTGTCGTCTCTGAATACTTCCTGCTTAAAATCTACACCTGATCCTCAATCCTCTGGAACCGAGCATATAGAAATACTTGAGTACAAGAACTCAAAAGTAATTTCTACATTCCCTTATGGAGTAGCACTGCCTCTGGTGTTAGTAAGAGAGTCCTGCTGGAGCCTGTAGCAAACATCTCTCAGGCAGCTGTGGCAAATGAGGAAGCATTTAAAGGTGGGCTGTCCTAATATCATCTGTTGGAAAGGACATTATATTTCATATATTTGATGTTATTGCTCTGAAAGACTAAATGAGGGAGCACACTACCAACTGAAGTGCTTATGGAAATTAAAGCCATGTTGAAATGGATTTAAAACTTTTAATTCAAAATTCAGCACTTAGAAATTTTGCATCACCTTCTACTTAATTAAAATTAATAAGGTTTCAAAGAGTTTTAGTTGGGATAGATGAGAAAAGAATTTGGCCTTAAATGTGTAATTAAAATACAATTACATTGGAAGGAAGTCATTACTGAGGTTGTACCTCAAAAGCATACCTAATGGGCTATCAGGAGAAAAAGGTTTATGCATTTGGTATACCCACTATATAAGATATAAAAGGATGTAGTCACCAAGAGAAAGAGAGATATTACCAAGATCATTTAGGTAGGTAGTAATGGTTCTTTTATGATCAGATCCCTTTGGCTATATTCAGAAAGGGTTCTGCTTCATCTTAGTTTGGGATGTACAAGCACCTCTACAAGTTTTCCTTCTGACATATTTAGTTGTTTCCCAGCCCTCTGATGGGGCTATAAGAGAGGGAAGCATTGTTCAACCATGTCGGACATCTCTGGATGACGGAAACATTAGCACTGAAAGAGCTCAGCTGTCTGATTTTGGGGGCCATTTGACAAACTCAAAGTGAAGGTCCTAATCAAATCCTGGTTAAAACCATGGAGAGAGCTTTGCTCTTCATCCCTTCACCAGTCTGCATGAAGCCCTGAGCACAGCACCAGCATTGTGGTGTCAGAGTTATGCACAACCCTACACTTGCAGGTTTTGTTTTTATTTTATTCTGCTGGCACACCTATGAAAAATGGTTTAATAAATATGGCATTCCACAACATGCACAAAACAGACAGGTTTGGGAGTTAAGGTCGAAGAGTAAGCATTAAAACTGAAGCCACATTTTGCTCTGTCTCCACAGAACAATCCATCATTCATTTGACTGGTTTTGTTTTGTTTGCGTTTGTTTGATTTTGGAGGTTTTTTTGGTCATGTAATAGATTTTGGTTTTAAAGTCAGTGGCAAGGTTTCTCTTGACTGTACTGGAGTTTGGATTAGGTTCTTGGAAATAAATATATTATCTTTTATGATAAATCCTATAGGTAGTCAGATGGAAAGTTCACAGCCCCATTCAGATCAGCTCCATTTCAAAGGTTCAGAGTCATGGATCAAGTTGAATGGTTTGGAACACCGGGGTGTAACCTTGAATTCAAGTCACATCAAGAGTATTTGCTTGTAAGCTTTTGATTTAACCTTGCTTCTTCACACAACTTTCTGAATTTTTAACTGATTTTTCCAAGAACAGTGAATTTTGTAAAAGAAGTGTGTGAGAGGAAATGTGCACCTCTTATCTGTTCAGTGTCCCCTTTGATACAGTACAAAAGCCGATGTAAACAGCCTGATGTTTTAATGAATGTATATAAGTTCCTGGAAAAGAAGTGAACTTAGCACTTAGTGAAATGCACTCTGCCGAACTGGTGATATTCAGTTCATAATCAAACTTTTATTGTTAAAAAGAAACTGTGGTCAGACCCTTTACATTGAAGATTTAGTTCAGTAAAATAAAATTCTATGGCAATAATTTCTGTCTGCTCTTAGATTCCCTGCAGTAAGGCTTGTTACATGGATAAGAAGCACGTAGATCTTGACCTAGCTTTTCTTATAGCAAAATCAGGTGTTTTCAGTAATACTCAACAAGGATGTTTTCAAGCATCTCTTTTCATTTTTAATGCAACACCGAAGATGTGTGGTTGTCAGTGTTGTGATACTTCATCATCTGAAATGGCTCCCTCATCAGAGGTCCTGAAGAAGCCTGAGAAAGGGTGTTTCGTGTACAATGTCAGCACCACTTTCAGCAGGGCAGGACTGAGTGAAGCCAGTCTTCTGTGGCTGTAATAGAACAAGCACATCCTTCCCTTCAACAGATTCTTTCTTTGCCCCTAGAGTCTTGTAGTAACTCACACCTGAAAAAGCAGTCTCAATGTCTTCCTCAAGCTAATTAAAATACAGATTCAAGCAGATGAGCAATATTGCTAAAGTGTCCGTTTGTTAACTTGTCAGTCTCTGAAGATTTTCACGTTTCAGTGATGACTGAGGTAAGTGGCAGCAGAGTTCTGAGACATGGAAACCACATCTGGAGAAATTACACCTCAGAATCGCAAAACTCTTAAGGATTGACCTGAGGTGTCATTAACTACCAAGATCAAATAAATGTAGTGAAAATATGCTCCCAATCACAGAGGTCACTGAAAAGCCACATAAGTTTGGTTTGTGCTGATTTTTGCCTTTTTATACCCATAAGAAATATTTTTTTAGTGCTTCCAGAGTGGGTGGTGAAATTTAGCAGAGGAACTAATGGCCTGAGGCACACAGCTGAGACAGGCAAGGCCCATCACTTATGTGCACAGTATCAGTGTTAGCAGATTGTGTCACTTACCCCCTGCAAGCCACGGCTCCTCCCCAGGTGGAGTCACTGGTGGGACAGGTGCTGTCAGGTCAGAGAGTATTATAATGGCTGAACTCCACCAGGTGCAGAAAGAGGACATTCAAGCCTTTTTGCTTGTATTTTGCACAAGTTCAGAACAGTATGGTTCAGTTTATATGGTGGTGTTCAGTCAGTAGATGGACTTGATGATCTTGGAGGTCTCTTCCAACCTTAATGATTCTATGATCTTGTGAATGTAGGTAGACACTGTCTGACTTCTATGCCATCCAACTTACAGTGTTATCCAAGTCCTTTGGATTTATATTTTGAATCCTGTACACATCTTAAAAGATATATCTACTCTCTAGGCTATAAATTTGTAAGCCATATAACTAACATGCATGAGGGGCTTATGTCCAAGAATATCAGGATTTGCCATTGGTTTTGCACAGTGACATGGGATAATGCCTACTTCCTTTTTTCTTTTTTCTTGTACTTGTTAAAGGCAAAACACAAATCTGTGCATTTTAAAGCAGCTTTCTGAAATTGCTTGGCCAAATAATTCCAATCTATTGGACTAAAAATGAAATCTAAAATTAGACATAAACCCCACAACTTTACCTGTCTTGGATTTAAGGCTTATATTTCTGTGAATTTCTAGGAAAATATTTAAGAACCAATTTAAATGCTAATTAACTGGTTGGCCATAAAACTAGGTAAAAGTAATTTTCAATAGCTGCTTCAGAGCCACAGTATTGGTCTTTCCTTTGTTGGTCTTCACTTGTGACATTAAATTTGCAGGTGTTGCTGTGTATCACAGACCTGTGTAAAAAAGGGGCTTCCCTGAAATCCTTAAGAAAAAGTGTTCTCCAAAACTGAAATTGTTCATGTGAACTTTGAAAATCTGATTGTAGATCCAGACACAAACTAACAGAATCCTGAGGAAGAGTTAAAGGCAGGAGTACTTGTCTCTTCCTGCCCTGTACCTGGTGACTTGCCTATGGAATGTCTATGTGACTTGCTCTCTGGTGTCAGGAGACAACTTGGTGTAGATTTCTGGCTGTCTGCTATCTGGCTTTCATCTCTGTTCAGTTTGCAGGCACATCCACTGGTTACATCTATCCTAGAAACCTAAGCTGTGGCTATGGGCACAGAGTCATCTATGTGGCACAGTGATGATGGTGACCCCTTGCCCCATTTTGGCCTGCACTGACCAGCACTCTCCCAGCAGTTCCTGGACATGATAAAAGGACAAAGCCCAAGACCATTCTAAACACAGTGTGGGGAAAAAGGTAATTGAATCACATGGACAAGAACTGTTCTGTGCCAGGGAACAACTCCAGACATACCTAATTCATTGCTATATTTGTAGCGTTTGAAGCCACTTCCATTTGATCAAACTTGTTTGGAAACTGCCTAGGAAATCTCAAGGTCCTTTTGGAGAGCTGGCAGGGAAGAGAAAAGGGAAAGAAAAAGCAAGTAAACATATATGCCAGAAGCTTTTTTTGCTAAATAGCTGAGCTAAAAAAAAAAAGAGAGAAAGAAAAAGAGAAGAAAGTTTTCTTCCTGGCACTTGTGGATTGGGTCAAAATAAGGCAACTATAGGCAACCATGAGCATGTTCATGATCTGCAAAACATGTATGCAAGGGAAGGAAAGACCCAGGAATGACAACTTGAAGAAGAGTGAGAAAGTTGTTCCAGTGGAGCTGTTGATGGAGGAAGGTTGCTCATGGTGTGTCCCCACATGGCAGAGTGCACTCACTAAGGCTCCTGAAATGCCTTTGGATTTTCTGTCAGAAGAGGAAACATGATCTTGTAATGCAGTCCAGTTTGAACAAAGATGAAGGCATGGGACAAAGCCTCAAATCCTTGGTTAAACTGGTGGGAATATAACTTGTAAGACGGAGAAGATAGGACAGTTCTGAAGAACGAGACAATTTACGAGCCCAGCAGCTGCCCAGTGCACAGTGCCATCTTATTTGTACTGTATTTTTGCTTAGGTTGTACGCAAAAGAACTGTGTCCTGGATGTGGCTTCCCTCTGCTAGGTGTCAAGCACCCCAAAGCAGCAGAGAAATATGGTCCCTGCCAGCAGACACTCACTCCAGAGAGCAGAGACTCTCAGCTCGCCTGCTGCAGGGAGATGGAGGGATGGGACACTTTGGCTGTCACCTCTTCAGTGTCTCAGTGTGTTCAACAGCTTTGGATGGGACCAAGGTGTGGGGACATCTGCCTGCACCACTTCTGAACAATCAGAGATTACTTCTTATCCTGTTGATTGTTCACAATATTGATTGTTAGTGGGTATGGAGTTTAAATATTAAGGGACAGCTTCAGAATTAGACAGGCAGATACCTTAGTCCTTTTTCATTAAGAACACATCTGGGGGCATTTTTGCCCTCCTGAACAAGGTTAAAAAAGAAAAGTTATCCTCATAAAATCTTATAAACACCCACAGGACAATTTTGCTTTGAAGCATCCAAGTGACAGGGCAAAAGCAGAACAATTTGATACTAATGATTTCAGTCACCATCTTAATGCTTCATGTATTAAAGATCATTTTGCAATAAAGACATCATGATTTTACAGTCATATTAGAAAAATAAACCATAGCACTTACCAAGTACTTTTCCTCTAAGACATGAAATAAATTGGAGCAATAAGTGTTTTTCTCATTTTAGAGCTGGAGAAAAAGAGGCCCAAGGATATGACCTCATAGCATAGTTTGGGAGAACCTCACCTGCCTTCTAGTTCAGGGGGCTGCCCATCGGGTCATACTGTCCCTCACCTGCTAGTTCAGACAAGATGACTGATGACAACTCTCTGCAGGAGAGAGCAGATACAGATTGATGTTCTCACTTCCTCTGTAACTTCAGGCACTTCACCAAGACATCTCAAATAGGAGTGTTGAAACTGTCATCAGGAAAAAAAATAAAAGCAGAAAGAAGAAATGTCAAGATCTATTCACAATAGACAAGATGAATACAATTCACCAGACCTGCTGACAATCTCTGGAGGGAGGTGGGGTGGCCACAGTCACCCTTCCCCATTATTTTCCTGGCACATTCTCTGTCCTTTCATCTACATGAGAGATGGAATACTGTCTTCCCCAGCCTGGGTGGCTGCATCCCCCCTGCTCCCACAACAGCCTCCATCACTGGCATTTGGGTCACCAAGAGGTAGGGAGCACACAGATATGTGGCTGGTACCAAGCACCCCTTTGAGTGCAGGGAGCACAAAGTTGGGAGGCCGATGATATGTCAGATTTCTAATTAACATTCACCAGCGTCCAACCTGGGTCAATTCATTATTCATTGGAAAATTTTCCTCCCTCTCTTCTTTTCTTTTGCTGTCACCCACTAAGCAAAGGTATTTATTTCCCTCCTATCGGCATCTCAGCTAATATGTTGCTTTCAGATTGTGACAGAAGAGAAAGAAATGGTTACAAACCAATCCTGGAGCAGTCATCAATATTTACAGGAGTCTGACAATGACTTATCTTAGACCACCTATATTTAAGCCACAGAAATGCAAATGAGGTTCTGTCTGCCTTGTGAGCAGTGAGGATGGGATATTCTTACACGGGAGAAATCTGTTCCTCTTCCAGAAATGTTTCCTTATGGTGCTGTCCTGGCATTTCACTGTACCATATAATCAAGAAGTCAGATAGAAAAGCCAGCACAATAGACAGGGTGGGTTTCCTGTCTTAGGAACAAGTGTCCATAGCTTAAAATTTTGGCAGAGGAAAGGAGAGGAAAAACTCTTTGCAGTTGTTCACCATGAGAGCCTCTGCTGTGCTCTTTCATGGCAGTTGCCCAATGAACCAGTGAGTGCTGAGCTGATTTCAAAGATTGATCCAGATAAAATATTTAAGGATTGACATGATCAAATATGCAGGCATTGATATGAACATTTCACTCTCCACCGTTCTTCTCCAAAACAAGATCCCATATGTTGCACACTGTGGGTAAGATGGGATGGGAAAAAGGGAAGAAGAAGGAAAATCTCTAAACTGAATGTTCTCATCTTGAGACTTCAGGGGAAAGAAAGTTCATACTGATGGGGACACAATCCTTAAGATGAGGTTTCATTACAAGATGCATGCAGTAGAGGAGGACTGTTGCCTGCTTACCTGCTGTCCTGGGGAAGGATCCACAGGTGCTCTCCTTGTGATGGTCACGCTCACTTACTGCAGAATCCTGGCCCTGCGACACTTGTTTGAAAGCTGTTCAGAGCATCAGATGGCACATCAGAGAGCAGAAAGCAATTTCAGCCATGGGATTGCTTCTGGTAGCAGCAATCATTGACAATTCAAGGTTGTCAGCCTCCCAAACTGACTTTTACTCTCATATAGGGATTTTTTATTTTATTTTCTCAGCACAGCAATCTTTATGCTAGGCATCATTTGCAGAATTGGCTGGAAAGAAACATACTATCTTTTCATCAAGTTCCCTAGACCTGAATCTTCATGTTTATTTGTCTTTGCATGACTGAGGAATGCACTGAGGACTACTCTGGGAGTAGAGGCTACCCTAAGGAGTAAGGAAAAGTCCAATGAATCTAGAGATAATCTCACTGTATCTTGTATGTGTGATATGTGGGAGGACAGCCCCCCTCTTTTTTTGCTGGTTGCTTATGTTACTCTGTATGAAAAGTTATTTCCAAATGATGAAAGTGTTTGCCAGGGGTAGACATGTTGTTATGAATGGCATAACTTTTGAATTCTGCTTATAATTATCTTCCTTCCTTATACCTTTTTTCCTCTCTCTTTTTTCTTTTTTTCCTATAACTTTTTATTTTAAGGTCCGTATCTAGAAGAATTCCTCCCTTATGTGAAAGACTTAATAGTCCATTGCTTGATTTCCATGTTAATTAAGTACGTGGCTTCTCTAAATAAATGCCACATCCTTAATATGTACTTTTATACCCTTAGCAATGATCTGATAACATTGTCAGAGGAAAATACAGAACAAGAAACTGCAGGGATTAGATATCAAGGAGGACACTATAGGGACTGTGTTAATTGAGGTAATCAGCAAGATTAAGATAAGTCTTGCTGCTTCCTCGTACTGGTCTTAATGACACAACACAGACCCCCAAGCACTTTACCTGCTGTACAATGTGCTTAAGTTGCTTTCTTATCTAGGGTGTGCAATCTAATCTGCTAGATAAAACACTTACCAGACTCAAAACAGCTGGTGTTAAAAGCAGTATTTCTAAGATATGACACCTGTGTAAGGTTTTAAAGACTACTAAAAATAGTGAAGACCAATGAAAATTGTCATTTGGGGGGTGGGGGTGGATGTGTGGGTGTGTGTGCGTGCGTCCATACACATAGAGACAGAAATGTATGTGGATCTGTGAGTGCACAGGCTTGATTGAGCTAGGGTTATGCTGCTCCATATTCAAGAAAAAGGCTTGCCCAAGTGATCCCCAGGGGTCTTTCTATGCCATATTTCCCTGAAATTCTAATAGAAGCCATGGGTGAGGATGTGATACAATTTAATATTAAGATTTTAAAAAAGCCTATCTGCTTCAAGAATATTGGTGATTTTCCTTTTTTTTTTTTTTAAGGCTTCTTTCTCAAATTAAACTGGAGATGTCTCTGCAGCAAATGATTTTGCATAAATAGGCTTTGAATAATGGAGCTGTTGTCAAGAAAAAAAAAGGCACTACCCAAACCTTTTCCAAATCAATTCTTGACAGAGTTCTTCAAACAGAGATAAACATTGCTGGTGTAATGATTTGCCACATGACCTTGCACTTGAAGTGCCAAGCAAAGTGAAAAATAGCACATTCAAACAAGAAAAAGTGCTGATTCTGATTCCCAAAATAATATTTTTCTAGATGGAACTGCTTCTGCTATGGACCAGCATGCACATACACAGAGAAAGTTAAGATTTTCCTCCAGCAATATATGACATTTTCCTCTCAGCTTAGATAACTGAGTGGCTATTTGGGCTCGCTAAAAACACTTCTGCACATCTAGGGGCAATACAACTCAAAAGCAATTTAGGAGGAAGGATAAGTCTTGCAGTCAAGGCAGAGGATTAAAAGGGAGAGTTCAGTTCAATGATGTCCTGACCTCTGAGCCTGCTTCTTTCTCTCTCTGAGTTTCCTATTCCCATGAATCTATGTGATTAAGGAATTTCCATTTGACCAGAGACCCTTCCCATCTCTGTGTCTCCAGAGCCCTCCTTTTCCATGCATATATAGACCAACATGAGGAGCAAGACGAAATGAAAAAAAAACCCAGTGGGAAGAAATCTGATATAACTGGCCTACTAAAACTGCCTGGAAGGCTTTGTATCATGGCAGTGTTAAAAGCACTGGATGAAACCTGCCTGGACAGGGCACAAGCCATAAAAGGGAAGATGGCACATTCTCCACCATTCCTGGAATGGAGATGGTGAGCATCTCAGGGGCAGCAAACCTCCTCTGTCTGTGTGTCAGGGAACTGCTTTTTAAACTGCACACACCTATGAAACCAGAACACTGTCCTTCAGAGAGGAGAGACCCTTTGCAGCCCTTTGGGCCCAGTGCAGACCAGTGTCGTCCTTCAGCATTGGACTGCGTGGCAAGGAAAACTGAGCTGAGGCAAAAATCACAGGCTGCCTAGGGACGGCTGCCTAGGGACAGCTGCCATCACTGCCCTGACAAGTTGTGTAACTCCAAGTGCCACATGCATTCAGTAGGTAAAGATAACTAGCTTCCCAAACTGAGAAAAGTTACAAGTGAAACTGACTGTGAAAACTTATTAGGCAGAAGCACATATTAAATGGCCAAAAAGCCATTACTTCACAGTAAAGGAGCTGAATAATATTGGTGAAAAGCACATTCTCTTTCAGTGGAAGAATGAAGGCAGGAATAACGAATTAAAAAGTAATATGCAACATATGGCAAAAAGGGAGAGGCAATAAAAATCCATATAAATAAGAGTTTATGAGGTGTAGAAAATAGATAAAGAATACTGAAGAATCAGAAAAAACTTCATGGCTGGTCAGACTTTGTTTAAGAAGAAAGATTTTCTTGAAAACATAAGAATAATAGCAGAAAAAATATCAAGGCCATAGACTCATTACTAGCTGAAGACAGCCCAGTCATTAATAACAATGTACAACCCCCCCAAACTGTTCAACAATTATTTTTGCTCTCTATTTGGAATAATGCATTTTCTGACACATTACTAAGGTATTGAACAATTTGCACTAAGGGTTAACAATTTTTTAAATTGGAAGGTCCACAAAAGTGGCCCCCAAGAGTCAGTGCAGGATATTTTTAGCTTGTGTATGTAAATTATTAATATAAATATTTTTTTTAAATGGGGAAATTCTCATAGTTCAATGTCAATATTGTGTAAAAATTCTGAGACAAAAAAAAACATGCAGGC
The DNA here is from genome assembly GCA_035583185.1 of Anabacerthia variegaticeps. Lineage (NCBI taxonomy): Eukaryota > Metazoa > Chordata > Aves > Passeriformes > Furnariidae > Anabacerthia > Anabacerthia variegaticeps. The sequence goes on from JAWWEW010000078.1 coordinate 83,587,586, forward strand.
GAATATGGTCCAGTTTGCTTGATATCCACATCAGGCAAAGTAAAGGAGAAACTAATGGAAGATTTAATTAATAAACAGTGAGAAGACAGATGTATGATTAACACGGCCTTAGTTAGAAGGAGTTTGTGGTTTCAGGCTGACCACCTGTGGTGGGAAGAGTGGTTGCTAGTGGGCAACAAGGCAGGACGGATCTGCCCAATGCACAAGGCTTGAGAGTGCAGGACACCCAGGACCAAGACAACAAAGACCACGGCACCGCTTCCCTTCAGCGTGCAAGGCAGATGCTGTAATTCTCCTCTGCAGTCTTCCCGTAACCCCGCAAGGGGTGGGTTAGACCCCAATGGCTGGAGCCATGCAGTGATGGGTGGTACAAAGGAAAAGACACAGGAGCCAGGGATAAAGAGTCCGAAATGTCCCAGAGGAGAAGAAGGTGAAGGAACCTGGTGGCTCCTAGTGGCAGGGGTAGCCTGGGCAGCCAGGGCAGTGGATGCAAGGGGTCTGGCTCTGAGACAAAATACAGGACACAAAGATAGGGTCAGAGGGGCAGTGGGGCAGGAGGGCAGAGTGGAGGCAAGACCAGTACAAAGGCAGTGGGACAGGGAGCTTTGGGGCAGAATGAAGAACATCTGAATTCAGCCATAAGATAGCATTTTCTGGAAGAGCTGCATCCTAGACAAGGGACAAGACAGGCTCCCTTGGAACAAAAAATTTGCTGTTGTGCTTTTGTCCGCTTTATTGCCACATGCATGCTGTTCATGCCAAAGACAAGCATTCAGCATTGACCAATGAATTTCAAATGGCTTCTCTGTTTTAATTTGTTGTTCTTTAACACAGAAAGCTATTCAGATAAATAAGGTGATTCTGCATAAACCTGTGCGGATGAAAGAGGGGCAGGAAGGAGGGCAGTGTAGGTGCTTCAAGAAGTGAAAGAAGCAACTGGGCTGTAGGTTGCTCAGATGGCAAGAAAATTAAAAAAGGAAAGGAGCATGTAATTTGGCCTTGGAAGCTTCATCAAATGTCCTTAAATATGAAATGATGAGTGTGTGTGAGTGAACTACCCTTCCAAAGGAGTGCTCCAGCAGATTAACAGGGAATACAATGAAGGGTCATTTTTCTCTTGGATCTGTTTAATTTCTTTCTTATATTGAATCAGTGAATTGCAGATTTTCCTTATCGAAGGTCCAGGCTCCTTTGGAGCTCTCTGATGGTGAGCCATATTCTGTGCTGACTTCCATCCTAGGCAATCCCATCAAGTTCAATTACAACTTGTGGAGAATAAAGCAGGACAGATGTTAGCTTGATGTTTTTAACAGTGTTGTGGCTGCTAATGAAGCATGGTCTGATCTGGGACATGCTCAGACACTGCTGCCAGTGTCTGCAGCAGAATACTGTCTTTAATGTGAAGATGCAATTGATTCATAATTACATCATATATACAGGAAAGCAGAACAAGTTTTCTCTTTTGTTTGGTTTTGTTCCCATTGAGGAGTCACTCAGATAAAATATGAAAGAAATAGTTCAGAAGTTTTTGGCAGTGAAAATTTTCTTTTGCCCCTGCTCCTGCCCCACCCAAAGTTAAGGGAGCTGATTGTCTTGTTACGTAGCACAGGCAAGTTTTAAGACTCCCCTTATAAAATAAAGGATGGGAATTTTGCTTTTATAAAGAAGAATTGCAGAACTGGAAATGATCCATATTTGGGACATGAATGCAAGCTGTTATGCAGATCAAAGTATCTATTTGAAGCTGAATTACTCAACAGCATCTATCTATGCCTCTTCAACACCTGCAGATTAGCAATGTAATCATGTGGACGTTGCTATAACTACATCTCTAGAGCAGGTGGGGTTCTTCATCTTTTGGAGCATTATGTTCGTTCTTTGCAAATAAACTATATAAGAGTATATTTAAATTACCACCCCAGTGGTATCAGTTCCTGTCTCTAACTGACACTGTCATGCCTGATCTGTGCTTATGCTGTTAGTCCTGATTGTTTTCCCTAGAACCAATGCCACTGCCATTGGAGCATCATGCCCTTCCTGTATGGACATACGAACAAGCACCAGGGCCTTGCCAATCCACGCCCAGTAAGATTATAAAGCAAGTGCTTGAGTTTAATCTGAGAAGGAATGTTCAAGTGTATCTAGTAAATATGTAGTTTTGCCTTGGGGTTAATGGCATGTATGACTGTAAACTGGAGCTAAATACTGCACATTGTAAAACTATCAGCCTTCAGCAACAACACTTTCCATGCTCTGACTGAGTGCTTAGACAGCAGGAGTGCTGGTTGTGATGGTTTTCAGCTGCTTGTTTGCCTAAGTCTCTTTCAGAACAAGGGCTCCAGTCACTTTGGTGGTTTTCTTTTTTTTGTTTGTTTTGGGTTTTTTGGTTTTTTTTTGTTGTTGTTGTTGTTGTGTGTTGGGGGGTTGGTTGTTTTTTGTGGTTTTTTAGTTTGTTTATCTGGGTTTTGTTTTTTGTTGTTGTTGGGGCTGTCCAGATGACCTTTCCCTCTAGATGTCTGTCTGCAGTGAGTGGCATATTCAGTAACCCTTAACCCTCTGACAGTCAAGCCCACAACCTGCTAGCCTTTGTGAAAACTCAACAGCAATTCCTGTGCAAAAAGCTGATAGACTAAAAGAAAAACCCTGACAAATAGAAAAAAATAGACAAGAAGCTAAGAAAAGAAAGCACCAAACAGTAGATAAAAAACAAATCAGAATGCTTTGACTTGTCTAATTTTGTCATTCCCCTTGTTTGTCTTTAGCTCTAGCTCTTCATCAAGTGCAAGTTTTTCATTCCCTAGTGAAGGTAGAGTAGCAGAGATTTCTTACTAAAAATTGTCAACATCAATAACAACAACAGAAGATGTTTTCCCTCCCTGGTAAATTTTAATTACTACGCTAGAAAGCTGAATATCAGAAAATGCTCCCAACATAACAATATTTCAGTAGCTTTTCAATAGAAAGCTTGAGGTTTTCCCCAGAAAGCAGATGTTATTGAAAGGGCATTTAGCAAAGAAGCAGAAATTTTTGCCAATGCCCAACTTCTTCCTCAGCATTGCTCTATTTCCACTTATTCCTTTTCCCTCCAGTTTATTTTTGTCCCTCAAGTCATCTCTCTGATACACTGACATTTTAACTTTTTACAAATTAATGACATATGTATGCTCCTCAGAGCCTTCTGTCTGCCCCAAAAAGCAGTGCTGTAAAATTTATTTCTATAAATTCAGGCAGATAAAAATATGTCATGCTGTTTTGAGAGAAATCCGCCTTGATGTCAATTGGTGCATTACATGTCATAGAATCATAGAATTGTTTAGGTTGGAAGAGATCTTTGTTTTTTTTCTGTGTCTGTCTTCAGGCTGTTTTCTTTCAGGCAGTTTCTTCTACAAGTTCTCCAGACTGCTGGTACTGATGACAATAATGAAGAGGCCACTCATTAAGAGAGCGACTTTTTGGTGACCAGTCTTTCCATTTACTTCAGGAATGGCTGTTAAAAAAGGCAAGTCAGACAAAAGAAGCATGAAGAAAATCACATCAACCTTGCCTTTCTTTTCTTCTGGTGCTGTCTTGGTCATAACCGCGTGCTGCAAGAAATGTTCCTGCGATCTTGGTGCTGAATTCCCATCAGGACTGAGCCATTACAAAGCAGGTATTAAGCCTTGGTAAATGTAAGACTTGGGAAAGGTGTGGCCAATGGACAACTAAGAAAATGGATTAATTTGTTTTTTCAAGCTTCTGGTCCAGAATTAGGGTTATTTTTTCTTGGGCTGTTTTTCCTCTAAGATCTATTAAAACTTGTAAACTGGTAATTTTGTACTACAACAAATTAAGAGTAATATTTGTTCATTATTTAGGTGCCAGGAATTTAATTTTGGTTTTTATGGCCTGCCTGACAAACAAAAAGCACACACAAATTTCTATGACCAAGGTTTTCAAAAGCAGCTGACAACATGGATTACTGTGGTTCCCCACCCTGAGACTCCTGTAGTGGACTTCCTTCCTTGAAGTCAAGCTTTCCTTAAGACAATTACAATCAAGAAAATAAAAAAAATACCCTATACCATTAGTCAGTTTTAAAATAAGACATCTTAACCATTAAAAACAAAGAATATGGTCTCAATAATTGCCAGTGTGCTCCAATTGCCTAGGGCACTTGAAGATGTTTTTTGAAGGGCAAAAACTCTTGCTGGGAAGTCTCCTGAATGACTTTGTCACAGAGAAAATAAAGTCAGTCTGTTTGAAGTGGTAGCAATCAGTACTTGGGCTGAGGCAGAATCTTGTGCTGTGCCTGAAAGAAATGCAAAGGGAAGAGATACAACCACAGAAACCACCACCTGTTTCTTTTGGGGGTAACAGGGTTAGGGGAGGAAGCTAATCTCCATCCCTCAGTACAGCACTGTGCTCACAGCCCCTAACTGAGCTCGATCACGGACACTGTGCTGTACCCTGCCTGGGGATCCGTCCGTGGGAGAGTGGTCCCATACTAACCTGGTTCATCCTCCACTGGCTCCTGGTGGCAGCCCCAGGCACACTGACTGGCACCTTGCTGCTGGTGCCGATGTGCCCAGCAATTCAGAGGCCAAAGAGCTGCAATGGGTCACCCACAATTCTCAGCACTGCTTCCTTTCTATTCCCATTGCTATGGAAATTGTTTCTGGAGGCAGCCCTAATTTTCCTTTCATCAATCAATTAGGGTCAGGCTCTGCTCTGGGTTGTTTGTTTCCCTAGCGCGGCTCCATTTGATATTACTTTCTCCATGATAAATTAAACACAGCTGGACCTGTCTGAAATTGCTAAGAATTCTCATATAAATTGAAGAAAAAAAGGGGGAAATAAAAGATATAGCAGGCATGAGGAGCAGGAATAAATTGACATTTCAAAGAGGAAGGAGTGGGAATAGCTGGGACATGACAGCTGCCCGGGGAGAAGGATGCCCTCTGATTGTCTGTATGGTCAGGTCCCACCATCTCTCAGAGTCAGGCAGACTAACAGTGTGGTGCAAAATCCGTAGCTCCTGGGTGTATTAGTGATGACACTCCTGGCTGTGGTGAGCTATGTAAACAACCAGAAGATTTCTGGAAAAGTCCATTTGTGAGGCTGTCCCTTATCCCTTTTCCACAGACTCAGCCAAGCCAAGACTCCCATGTTCTGCAGAGGTTCACGTCCTCTCAGGGAATAAGTAAAGGAGGGGAAAAAAGTGTTTTGTGGGGTTTTTTTTTGTTTGGCTTCTGTTTTTTTCTACTATAAAAGAACAAGGTTTTTTGAAATTCTCTCATCATGTGCTCCTTTAATTCAAACAAATTTATTTTAAATTTTTTCTCTGCCTTCCCCCACCTTCCATGGCTCCTTGCCACAGCAGTCTACCAAAGCATATTAACAGATTACATATAACCTTCTGCCACCCTTCATCTACTTTAACCAATCTAAAACTAGACAAACTATCCCAGGCACTGTGGAGTAGAGGAAGCAATGTGTGCATATGTGCGTGCATGTGGGCTCTGACCTAAAGGAAACAACTTTAATAGCAAGAGGCAAGAGGTTATTTTTATTTCCAAGATGTCCGATTTTGCACCTTCTTTTTGACTTTTTTCTCTCTTCTGCTAAGACAATCAGCCAAAGGTCTAGGAAAATAATAATTGCAGTGCTTGTGTGTCAGGAACAATGATTTCTGAAAAACAGGACACAAAGATACCCTGTCAATGCATTCATCTTTTTTGAAGCGATAAAGTCCTAATGATCTCTGAGTGACCTGCAGAGAGAAAGACGCATAGAAAGGCAGACCTGTGTTTTGAATTGGCCCTGGGTGCAGATATTTCTCAAAAAATTGTGTGAAAATGGCTATTAACTGCCATCTTACACCTCCCGCCTCCGTATGAAGTATTTTGAGGGGATCTTTGATTCAGAGGCATCAGCAAGGGAGTGAGCACAGCATCATGTGAAGAAGGAGTTACACTGGCTGCATGTGCTTGTGAGGAAAGACATAAGGAAGCCAAGGAATACAGGGGCTTGGAAATGCATCCTAGTATCATGAGGGTTCTGGCAAAATTAGAATAACTGCAATTCCTGTATGACCAGGATGAGGTTGGACAGCAAAAGAGAACCTGTGGAGTGTGGGGGAAAGAGATGCTGTGACCCATGCCTTCCGTTCACCCAGCAGAATGGCTCAGATCACCTGAGATCCAACACGCAGAGGGCAGAGGCAGAAACTGGACAAGAATAATCCCAGCACCCTGTTGATACATGACACTCACCTGTAGAAAGGGATAACTGGGCCATGTAACTGGGCAGTTGCCATTCCAGCTGACGGTGACCACTGGTTTTCTACTGTGATAGACCTAAATATTCTCTTCAAAATATCTCTTCAGCAATTTTGGAAAGGACTCAGAGATGTACCAAGTAAGTTTGCTGATGAAGCTAAACAAGGATGAACTGTCGACTTCCTCAGAGACAGAGACCCTGCAAAGAGACCTTGATAAATGAGAGGGCTGGGTAATCCCCCAACTGTATGAAGTTTGACAAAGAAAAGTGCCATATTTTGGACCTGGGATGGGGCAATCCTGGATATTCATGCAGACTGGGGAATGAGATGCTGGAAAGCAGTCCCATGGAAAGGGATCTGTGAGTCCTGGTCTATGGTAAGCTGAATATGAGTCAGCAGTGCCCTGGCAGCCAGGAGGGCCAACCAAGTCCTGGGAGGCATCAGGCAAAGCATCACCAGCTGGTTGAGTGAGGGGATTGTCCTGCTCTGCTCCGCTCTGCTCTGGGGTGGCCTCACCTTGAATATTGTGGGCAGTTTTGGGCACTGAAATATAAGACAGAGAGCATCCAAAGGAGAGCAACAAAGATGGTGAAGGTTGTGGAGGAGAAGCCGCATGAGGAGTGCCTGAGGTCACTCGGTCTGTTCAGCCTGGAGAAGAGGAGACTGAGGGGAGACCTCACTGCAGTTACAACTTCCTTGTGAGATGAAGGGAGGGGCAGACACTGATCTCTGTGGTGAACAGCGGCAGTACACAAGGGAATGCAATTTTGTCAGGGGAGGTTTAGAATTAATATTAGAAAAAGATTCTTCACCCAGAGGGTGATTGGGCACTGGAACAGACTTCTCAGGGGAGAGGACACAGCATCAGACAGAGTTCAAGAAGCATTGGGACAACACTCTCAAGCACGCAGGTGTGATTCTTAGGGTGGTCATGTGCAAGGCCAGAAGTTGGATTTTGTTGGTCCTTGTGGGTCCCTTCTAACTCAGCATATTCTATGATTCTGTGATTCACAAAAAATGCTTTGTGTAGCAACTTAAAATAAAAAGGTTTTGGAGAAAATTTTTCTCAAGCATTTTTGCTTCAAAGATCATTCGTGCTGGTTATTATGGAGTGTTAGCTAGGTTCAATCAATCTGGCAAGAGGGTTGGATGACAAACTATAGAAATTTCTGGGTAACCTGAGCTGACACAAAATCTGTTTCCCCATTGTGCTGCCTTTGAGCACATGCAAAAATCAATAGCTCAGAAAGCCCTTCAATGCCTCTGTCCCCACATGAACTCTATTTTTTCCCAGCTGCTACTCATTTACCTACCAAGGCAACCAGATACTTCCTGAGGTTTGCTGCCAATATTATGCGATCAAAGGTGAACTGATGTCAAGACACAGCAGAGTACATGCTGAGAGATTGAGCATATTCAGAAACAACGGTTTGCTTCCCCCAGTCTTCACACACATCTGTAGCTATTCACTCATGCACATATTGCTAAAAGAACACCTGTTATAGGGAGACCCATCCCCACAAACTGATGCATCCTGTCTGCTTCTCTCAGTCCACAGCTTCAGCCTTCCTCACTCTGTGAAGTGCATCAGATTTCAGGGTAAAACAAAAAATGTTATTAATAAGGACCTACTCAAGAACTGGACTTCATCACAAAGTCATCTCTGCCCTGCCTGTAAAGTAAGGAAGGTTTGGAAGATCGTTTTATCCTCTGACTTGGTACAGAGTTGTTCATTGCATGTAGAAAAATATAATATCTTGTTAGACAAGTCCTGGGCACTCAGCTCTCTCACACTGCTGCATGGCAACATCTCTGACATAAATCAAGAGTTTAAGTTGACCTAATGTCTGTCTTAGTTGCTACACAAAGGTTTTAATGATATATTTAGGATTGTTATTATTTTTTTCCTTCATCTGAATTGGAAAATATTTCAAGGCAATGGAGTATGGAATAAAAACATTGAGGCTGATGAACTTGGTTGCTTCTGTCTGGGGAAGGAAGAATATTTCAGCCCTGATAATTGTGCTTCTGATCTCCTAGTTAGTTAGCTGGCAATTTTCTTTCAGATTTAAATACTTTTTAGGATAGAATTAAAACTGTACTTTTCAAATTTAGTGCATGTTCGAACTTGTAAATTCTCTGCTAGTACATTAGTTTTGGGAAAATGCTCATTAGAATCTTTTATTCTCTTACTAAAAATAATTCTTGAGGACTGTTCCAGAAATACTTTGTGTGAAATACATAGTGACCATTTCCTCAAAGAATTTAGGATTGTTAAGGTGACAAGAGAAACCAGTTTAAAGCCTTGGCTTTTTTGATTTGCTGTGCCAAATCATTCAGAAAAATACCAGCATCAAGATGGTAACAGTCACATCCCAATCCCCCACTCTGCAGTCCTGAACCAATAACTTCCATGTTTCCTGTGTGTAGGGACCAATTATTCTGTGTTATTATAAATTCTTTCAAAATTAAGCCTTTCCCTTTGTGCATGAAAATTTTGACATAATATTTCTCAGCTTAGAGCATTACTGAGCACCAGCTAGACTTCCCAGCAAAACAGCGTTGGACAGCCTTGCTCGTCAGCAGAAGGTAGGGAAGGAGCTCCCAGTCTGGGTACCCGGGGAGGTAAATGACTGTTGTGGGTGGAGGAATGTAGACGATAAGCCCAAAGTCCCACCACTTTCTTATGTGGGGAAGTCCTTCAGCTTGACTGGAGTCAGAGGAAAATCTGTGCCCATACAAGTCACACTACAGTTTTGAGGATCAACTCCCCTGGATAGACCAGAGTTTTCCTCCTTGTGGACACTCTCATGCTCTCTAGCAAGAAACATTTATTCAGAAAACTTTTTCCACTGATTGGGTATCAGCTGATCATTAATGGAGTGCTGGGGTACTGGAGAGCTGGATGATGAAACACCAGAGCTGTGGCTGCTCAAACTCATAAACTCATATTGCTTCCTCTCTGCAATGATGCTCCCACACTGATATCCATTTATTTATGTAACCATGGGTTAACTTTTTTCTTTTTTTTTTTTTCCTGAGCCATTGTAGGACTTGTTTCCAGTAGGCGTGTTACTTGATTAATGATCTTTCTGTTAACACTTGCTCGTATTCCATATGGGATCTTTGGGCTATCTAAATCTACAAAATACCTAAAACATTTTTTTTTTTCTTTCTCAGCTTATATCTGTTTTTAATAACAATCTCTTTCTCCCTCCTCCAAAGAAAAAAAAGATCATTTTCTAGCTTGCCCAAGCTCATGTTGAGTGTTACTTGTGATTCATGTTCTCACCTTGTGGAGTATTCCAAGAAAACAGAGCATGGACAGGCTCTGTCAGGAAGGGTTTTGTAATGTATTTGTCATTTCTTTTCTGCATAGATTAAAGGCTAAATTTTGTGATGGTAGATGAATTTGTAGACCCCATCTCTTTGAAATCACACTAGCTATTCAAAAGAGAGAAGCTGCTTTTCTTTTAACCAATGATAGTAGCACCATTCTGAATGCAATTCAAAAAATATTTACATCAATATAAATAAGCACTGTGTAACTATAAATAAAGAATACAGTAATACAGTGTTATCACTGAAGTTGAAATTAAAATTGGATCCTGCCAAGCCCTAAACATAGATCATGACAGAAAAATTCAATAAGTTTTTTTGATTGTAGGTGCTGTAATTATAGGCCAGGTAAAGGAAAGAAAAGATTATAGAGCAGACATAATTTGTAAGGATTTCAGTAACATTTCTGATGCAATGCCATGAAAAGAATTACTACTTGTACATGGCATCTACAAGTGCATCTACCTTTCTCCTCAGGGAGGCTCCCTAAGCAGCACTTGCCCCTTAACCCAGGATGTGCCGCGGGCTGTATGACCATGGGCTGTGTGACCACAGCCTGTATGACAATGTACCTGTTTCCAAATAACACACACTGCTGTACACTGGGTGACTCTTGCTAGGGCTGCCCCCGACCCTGACTCCCTGCAGCTAGATCCCCTCTCCCAGGGGAGCCCCTGTTGCACGATAAATTAAGAAGCCCTAGGAGAGAAGGATACATTGACTGTCTCTAAACCCAAGACACTCATCTCAAATTAAGTTACTTCTTTATAGCCAAGTCTTGGTCCAAGCACTGTGCCCTCTACTGCCAGAGCAGTAGAAGATTTGCGTCCGTTGGGAATGTGTAAAAGTAGAGGTGGGCTCAGAAAGGCCCACAGAGATGTTCTTACCAAAACAGAAAGCATTATGTTTTCGTTACTAGGAGTGCACTCTCTTGTTGCCTTGATGGAAACCAAGGCTTGAGGCCAAAAGCAATTTCTTGTACTTCAATAACTGAAAATGAAGCCTTAAAGAAGAACATGTCAGGGAATTAAATGAGAACCACAAATTTAGCAGGGCTAGTAATTGCCCAGGAGAATATTGAGGTGAAATGTATAGAAAAGAGGAGTTTTGAGACACAGTTAAGTGAATTATTGGCCCCATCTGTAACATCTGTTATAAGCTTGACTGCTGGGTATTTACTTTCAAAGACATCAGCTTGCACTACTGTCTGCTGAAGAGCCTTAAATCAGGTGTGCAGGCGCAATTACTGAAAATGAATCTGTCAGAACAAATCTCAGGTAATCAAGAGTCCTGTTTGGGCTCTCTTCCTGTACCAGTCCTTTGCTCAGAGATAACCAAACCCGATGTTCCTCAGATCTGTTGGGAATGAGCAGCACGGGTACAAGGTAGACTCACTAAGAAGGTTAATGAAACATCAAAAAGTTTACCACAAGCTGATAATGGCATCTGGGAATCAGCCATCCATAGGGACATATCAAATTGTGTTTGTCTTTGTATCTCCGTTAAAAGAATCAGGACTATTTTAGTGCCAAATAGCAGATATAACTTGATGCCATTTTCAGAAGCACCAGCAGCCTCTGATGGACAACACATGACAAGAGCATCTCACACCTTCGTGCAGTAGCAGGTACATATTCTGATAGGTTTCAGCACACATGAGAGTGCATGACAGATTTGTAAAGTGTGTGTTCCTGAGGAATGGGCATGAGACACGCTTTTGCTTCTCTGAGCTCAGTCTATGGACTTCTGTCTCTGAGCAAAGATGTCTTTTTTCATTAACTACATCTCTGTTTTGTTGTGCCCTTCTTATTATAGATGGGATTCCCCCCAACTTGTCCTTTCTATCTATAGAAATGTCTGTAGGAAATGATGCATGAATATATAAAATATTATGGTTATGGACAATGTCAAGAAATTCCTATGCTAACACTTAAGGTTTTCAGATATATTTTGTGTGATTTTAGTTTTTTGTTATGGTGATTGTGGGTTTTTGTTTTACTAAAATGTCGCTCAAGGGACTGCTGTTGTCTGAGTTTCTGCAGCATGTGTTTGCTTCAGTCCCTGCTCTGCACACCAAAGACACATGGAAGCTCATGGAGTCATGGCTCCTGATTAACTGCAGGCAAATATATCAGAGCTCTCCTGAAAGGGGATCAACTGTTTTTTCAAAGCAATTATTTCTGTACTGTCGCTTCTGTGAAACAGAGAGAAAAAAGTCAGGTATTGCTTTCTCACAGCCTCTGTCAGAATTACTCACACTCCTTTTGCCCCCTAAGGATGTATTGCTCAGATGAAAATGATAACATGAAAGTTTAGGTTTGACAAATATTTTCAACACTTTTTAAAACTAGGTATTAAAGGGTTTTTTATCTTTTCTTCCTTTTTATTCAATTTTGGGTAAATGGGAAAAATTTAAATCCAGGTGCTATATTTAACGAGAAAGGTTTTATTTTTCTTGCTTTTTAAATAAAAATCCTACTTTCAACTTCCAATTATTTATCAAGGAGTTTTTATTTCAGGCTGTACTCTGGACGTCTGATTTATATGAGGCAATGCTGTGTTTAACCTCCCTAGTACAGAAAGCAATAAAACATAAAATGAATAGGTGAAAAGGCATAGCAAATCCCAATTGCAGAATTACCTGGCAGGTTCTGAATCATAGGAAGAATTCAACAAAATAAAATTTACTTAATATTGATGAATGTGGCAGTAATGCCCCTGGAGAGAAATAACAACAATCAACACAAATGTTTAGAAAGCATTAATTTAGGAAAATACCTTGGGTTTTTAGTAGGTAATTAAAAACATAAGAGCTTGCATTGTGAGGAGAGCAATCTCTATCCCAGGGTGTACAGAGTAAGGAGGGAACTGCTGTGTGGCAAAAAGGGGAATGATGGGTGCAGCATTATGCAGTGTGGGTAAGGCCAGAGCTGGGAGCACAGCATGCATTTTCAAGCCTCACTTTCTAAAAAGGACACTGAAAAGTGTCAGAGGGTGGACAGCATGAATGGTGAAGTGAACTGCAGGCGAAGTGTATGATGGAAAGCAATTCACAGGGCAGAAGGGAGCCCCAGCTAGCACAAGGGAGAGAACTAATATTTGTGTGCTGTTAGGATGGACATTCCCTGCATCAGAGATTGTAAAGGGCCTGAAATTAAAAGTGGAACAGCCTGATTTAGATACAAGAGAAATGACTTCATAATAAGGGCTATTACGCAGGCAATAAAATAAACTGTCTGATGAGAAAGTGAACATGAGTCACCATTGGTAGAATGTTTCCAAGGCGAGACTGGAAAATGTAGCAGTGGGATTACCATAAAAGAGGCCTCTTAGCATCATTTGAGCACAGCTGATCTAAAAGCTTATTTGCTGTTGTTTTCATCTGCAATTTTGGGATCTCAGAGTTTGCAAAAATTACTCTACCCACAGTAGAAGAGGTGATTAATTAAATCCATCTGTCAAATGTGATAAGCCTAGATTGTGACTGGGACAAAAGATCCAGCCCTGCAAGCCTCACCTCAGCTGTCTCATCTGCTTTACAAGCGTTTGCAAGCGCAGATCCAGAAGCTGGAGGTGCTGCATTCAAAGTCATCCGCAGAGGTGGCTTTTACCACAAGCATTTGCAAAGAAGGCTGGCACAGCTCCTGACTATTTTAAAACGTTTGCTTCTGGAATTCGTAATGCTGGTACCAGTTAAATACTAAATTATCATAAATGTAATTTACATGTCTCCCAAATAAGGGCATGCAAATGGAGAAGAGGGTTTCTGAATGTTCATATTTTCAAATTAAAGGGATGTAAATGAGCCTGCTGTTCAATTCAGTGTGTAATGTGTTATTTCACGGTTGTCTCCTAGATATTACAGGCCCTTTTTACATTAGGCAATATCACATCCCACCCAAATCACCATGAGATAAAGATGTTCCCCTTTAATATAATAAAGGACAATGACAATATTCCAAAAGAGAAACTAGCATGCGCAGTGGTTTGGTACAGATGCACTGGCTCCTGCTGGAAATACTCCACTGTGCCCCCTCCACTGCAACATGCAGTGTTGCGTAGCACCTTTCAACAGAAAGTCTTTTGTGGCAAGACTCCCATTGACACCTCATCCTTCCTTCAGCACCCCACACCTTACTGAGGAAGCAGCTGTTTCATCTTCCCATGGAGCTGTGCTCTCCTGACAGCACAGGCGTGATGTGACGCTCAGGCTCTGAGTCCGCTTCTTGCCAGGGGATTTCTGCTCTCCTTGTTTGCTTCATGTTCTTATAGCCAAGAAGAAGGAAATTATAGGATGGCTCACAATTCATTCATTCATTAGATGCTGGTGACAGTTGTTCCCTCTCTCCCCAACTATCTTTAAAGGAAAAGTGGGTGCTGCATGTAGCGTGGTTAAAGGCACAGTGGGAGGAGATTGATTTGTTAGACTTTAAGGAAATTATTTGTTAGATTTTGAAGTAAATCATTGCACAGTATGGACAATCATAAAACATTTTTAGTTCACACCAAAACGTGAAATTTATAGTGCTGTTCACTAGAAAGTGAAATGTTCCCACAGGCTGAAGGGAAATCTTGAGAGTTTCTTTTTCATTTAAGGGGGAATGTGTTTCAACTTTTTCTTCCCTCCCCAGCCTTACTTTCCATCAGAGAGCCCCATAAATCTTTTCTGGTTACAGCCCTTTGGTGTTGTTGGGAAGCAGAGAGTACACTTTGAAGGCAGAGTGGTTTAGGGACAGACAGATCTCATACTTTGCTGCTCATGCTAAGGTAAACACTTTGGGACTGCTTTTTCCTGCCATGGCTTCAGGGTTTTTCTGGGAGGCTGAGGACAGCCCAGGCAGATGCTCTGGCCAGCTTCTCACCTGACTGAGGTGTCTGGGGTGCCCACAGCACCAGGGCATTGCAGCTGCTCCGCTGCCTACTGCCACTATGCCATGGCATCCTATCTGCAGGGGCCTGAAGAAAAGTGGGAAAGCAGCCTCATATGCTCTTTGCATTACAGTGACTGACCTCCTCCTTTTCTGCCTCAGGCAGAGATTTCTCCCTCAGTATCCACGAGTCTCTTCTCTCAGCAGGGCAAGGATATATTTTGTCTTCCTCATAGGGACTGACCCAGAGCACTGACTCCTTGTATCCTTTGGAGTCCTGCCAGAGGGAGGTTGTGCTTTGGGAAGGAGTGTTGCTTCCTCATCCAGGAGTATAAAGAGCATACTAAGCATGATGCTATCACACCAGGAGCCATAGGGCATTGTTTCCTTTACCTCTTGAAATTGTAGGTAAGCTGCATAAGGCATTTTCTTGGAAGAAGATAAGAAGCCTCTTACAAGCTTCAAGCTGGACAATACTCTCTTGCTGTCCCCAGGAGCTTTTAAACTGAGCTGATGGAGGAATGGCTTGCTGTGGAGGTGCTGACCCTCTCCTGTGTCACAGGGTGGGCAGGCTAAGGAAAAAGCGATGGTGTTACTACGGGTCCCTTTCACTTTCTAGTGTTTGCTTTGGCTGTGCAAGTATGACTATACCTGAAACACAGCTCCTGCTGTGACTTTTCCAGCTTCATTTGACCATAACAACTGCTAAATGAAAGGGATTGCAAAGGCCACAGCCTGCAGAGACATAAAATTGCTTGGCACACTGCAAACCAAATTCTGACTGGGCGACTCTGGTGTAAGTGCAGCTCCACAAAAATTGCATTCATGTAGTCATCCAGAGTCACAGCATTGTATCTGAAAACAGTCACTGCTTTTAATATTGCAATTTTTCTTTACAGCCAAGTTCAAAGCAATGTGCTAAAAGTGCAAAACACTGAGCACTTATATCTTACATCAAGTTCTGCCATGGGTTTCATGTTATCTTTCCTGCCTGAGATGATGTTAAGGTGTTAACTTGGGGGTTGGCAGGTTGGTAAAATAATTTTTCTGGCTGTAAAACAGTGATATGACAAAACAAGCCTTTCCTAGGAATACATCTGTCATAACAATTTTGTGTGGCAGGCAAGTTTCTCTGGTCCAGAAGGAGATGTCTCATTTTAGAGTGCTCTACCTCAGCAGCAGAGCAGTAAATGGAAAACAACTTCTTAATGCTCCATGCAAAGCAACAGGAAGTTGGTAAGTGTTATAATTCACAAAGGAGAAACAGGTGAAAAAGCATTTGTCTTCCACAATGTCACTGGGTTGGATGAAAGGGCGGCATATCCTCTTGCAGAAGATAACAGAACCAACCAAAACTGCATGAGCCAAAACTGGTACATGGAAGTCCATCTTCCAGGCAACTGCTCACCCACAAATCCACAGAGCATGTTTTGTTCCCATCACTGTGAAGATCTCCCTCTGCAAGAGCAAAATGACTGCAAACAACACAGTGGTTAAGGCACATTTAAATGCAAGGCCTACGCTGGGCTTGTAGGCAAATCCCCCTCAGCTTGGATGTGCTTAACATATGGTGTAATAGATGTGTCCTTGTTTTAAGTAGCATTTTTTGAAAGACTGAATTTACTTCTACTTCAGAATGGAAATCCCTGGATTTTTTTAATGAACCCATAGCTGGTTAGCCCTCATTCTGATGAGGATAAAATGCTTTGAGTGTTATTGACGGAGAGTACTATATGAGGTATTATTTATCAAGTGTCCTGGAAAAGTTAAAATGTGATCCTTTTGTTCCAAAATTGTCATTAGTTTGCAAATTCAAAACATCAATTATTTCAGACAGACCAAAGGCTGTGCTCTTCAGCAAGTACTAATTTCACAGGAAGTTTTAACTTTCAAGATTTATCCATATTTTAACATAAGTCTCATTTGCAGTTATTTCATGCAGTTTTCTGCTTGAAAAAACAGTCTTAGCTTTAGGAGATAGTATATCTTTTCAGCCTTCATAATGCATAAAACTGTTAAAGCTATTACTTGGCTTAAATGCCTTGGAAGAGAATTTCTCCCCAA
The DNA here is from genome assembly GCA_035583185.1 of Anabacerthia variegaticeps. Classification (NCBI taxonomy): domain Eukaryota; kingdom Metazoa; phylum Chordata; class Aves; order Passeriformes; family Furnariidae; genus Anabacerthia; species Anabacerthia variegaticeps. Next base: position 83,604,116 of record JAWWEW010000078.1, read on the forward strand.
AGAAGTGTTGCAAAACTTAAAATAAAAATGGGAACTGAAGTTCAGAATGGAATAATTTTGCATCCTAAATTGCAATGGAAGTGAAAGGAATAGACTGCAACATAAAATCCTTATTTCTGCTATTGCAGTGCTGGAAGGCAGATGTTACTCACCAGAAAAGATGAACATCATAAAGTCCAGCCAGTCAAAATATAAAAAGGTTTTTTTCTAAAAGGTGGTTTTCTTTCATAAACAGTAATATAATGGCTAAGTTATTCTGTAGTGCTGACTGACTGAGGCTCTCAATTGTTGCATTCCTTATAGCAGCACGAAGGCCACAGGATTTTCACGGTAAAGAGAACAATTGTGAGTCTCACCCATGAGTCACCATTAGCAGTTGCACGTCCTCACTGAAGCAGAGCCACCTTGAAAGTTTTCCTCCTACTCCTCTGAAGCGGATGCAGGACAAAAGAGATTAAATCTGCTACCCCTCCTTCTTCTGACAAGACTGAAATTAAGGTGTCAAAACAGAAGAGTGCCCCAGGATCAATGTTTCCTGCTCTGAAAATAAACATTCCACCTTTCCTTCAGTATTTACTGCATTTACCATTTATGCAGCAGCAGGAGACCGTTATTGTGTGAAAATATTCTGCTCTACTGACATTACCTTCTAATTATATCTTCATTAAAACCAAATTAGAAAGCGGTCAGGAAAGTTAAGCCAACTGAATTGCTCATTTGGCTGAACATCCTGACACTTTTCTTTAGAACAGTGATGCTGGCTCATGCAACAAAATGTTTAATGATCTGCCTCACTGCTGGGAAATGTTGATTTTCACTTTAAATGGTGAACTTGCTGCTCAGTCACACTGCATTCCTTCTGAATAGACCCTGCTTACTTAAATACTGTCATGGCAGTGTAGCAGGTCTAACCTGTCCCTGAAAGGTGATGTTGCTATATTGGGTTTGCTACTGTAGTCTCTTGACATCAATTCTTCATTAAAGCTGCAGGCAAAAATAATCTGTGCCTGATGAGCGCAGAAAGAACAAGGAGATTGCATTTCCCAAATACAGAGTTGGTACCTCCCCATTACCCTTCCTTCCCCTGCCCTATGATGAGGACACCTATAGAGGGATGCTGGGACAGACACCAGCTCAGCTTGCCAGCTGTTGGAAACATCTCCTTCCCATGAAGGACAGAATGACGTCTGCCTGCCAGGCCAGCTGTGGCACCACTCCATCCACAGGAATGCAGCAATTCTTGACACAGACATATCTGGGCTGCCCACACTCATCTTGCTTGCATGCTGGAGCAGACTAAGGGTTGTGTGACTCCTGTGGCAAGTTTTTGGGCAACAATCTCTCCTTCATCCATAGACACAACCTCTCTGTGCTTCGTGTTCTGTAGGAGTTGCGTGAGAGAGACCCATGTTTCATGTCCTCATCTGGACAGGTTTGTGCCACCAACATCAGAGAAGAGCTCAGAGACCCAGTCGTTCTATTTTAACAGCTGCCGAGTTTTTCTCCTATGCCCCAGGCTGCAGAATCCCCTAACAAATGTTTCTCCTTCGCATATAGCAATCAGGCTCTTTGGGAATGAGTTGTAGCACCTAGACCTACCACCTCGGGCATTACCTGCCAAGTGCATTCACAAGCAATCTGACAAGTGCCATCAGACAAATGAACCAGGGAGACAGGGATAACCTCTGTGAACCCACAGACAGACAAAGTGCTACAATTGCCAGTATTTGGCAGCACGAAGACACACTTCCTCTTAACCAGTGTTCTTATCATCAAAATTAGCTGGTTCTTTTTTAGGGAACAATCAATCAATATTTAGATATAATGCAGGGAAAAGTACCTAGAGAAAAACATGGGTTTTGAGGATCTATTGTACACAAAACTGTGTAGGACAGAAAGAGATATATTTCACTTTGAGCAGACAACAGAGATCAGACTTCTTGTAGCAGAGGTCTTAAAGCAAAACAGTTTGCAGAGCCTCAGTGAGGAAAGCCAGAAGAGAAGTTTACCTGCAAACATGTACAGCTCAATATCATTCACGCTTAGGTGCTTTGGCAGCCAGAAGAACACAGAGAGATGGGAATGCTAGAATCATGGATCCATTTGTTGCCGTGAACAGATAAGCACTTACAACTGCAGTTTAAATAAGGGAAAAGATATATTTTTTGTCTAAAAATTGAGAGAAAAATAAGGAAGTCTGTGTTAAATATATGTCTAGTTCCTTCTTGTTCAGGGTTTAGAGTAAGGATATTTGTAATGGTATTGCATAGATGATACAAGGTAGATCAGGCAGGAAAAGAAATTTTGCTCTTTCAGAAACAGTTACCAGCTTTCCATTTTGCCTTTGAAAAGCAACGTAAAATAGAATTCCCGAAGAGAATCAATGCTGGCACTAATGTTGGCAGCCAGTACAACATACATAAGATGTCTGATATATAAGAGAAATCTCAGCAGTTTGGAGCACTTAGTCCAAACTCTCTTGTCCCTCCACCTCTCAAATCCATAGATGCAAGGAAATTACTCCACCTGCCAATCAGGGGGAAGTCATCTTTTCAAAAAGGTTGACCTGCCTGCGATGCAATGGATGGATTTTTTGCATCTGGAGTGGGGAAAATAATCAGAAGAAAAATGAGCACAAGGATGAGGATGTAAACCCCTAATCAAGGAGTTATAATGAATCATTTGGATTTGAGTCCTCTAACACAGAGGAGAAACAGTTTGCGTTCAGCCAGGCTGTTGCTTCTCAAAGGGTTGTACCTTAGTTTTAGGAGCTGTATTTTATGGATAATCTGTGAGGCTTTATTTTCAGTGCGAAACAAATGTGAACTAAAAGGAAAAAAAGCAGAGAGCAAGAACATGCAGCAGGAATGAAGCTGATGCAATCATTTCCAATCCTAAAACAGAGGAAAAAATTTGAGGATGTGGCTGGTTTAGTGATCACTCTAATCAGTAAAATTGACTGCATACAGATGACTAATTTTCAGTTCTATTGAGGTAAATTGAGACTTATATACTTCAGCTTCATGCTACCACTACAGGTAATGAAATACAAATGATCTGTGAATTCATAATACAAAGAGATTTGTGGATTATAAAGAGCACAGAATGTAGTTTTGGGATGAAGTTACAGAAATACAGATTTGATATCAGGTGAAATTTTAAACAAGCCTTGAGGTGAGTTTGCTTTCATTTTAGTTATTCCTCAAATCCATTCAGGTCCATCTGTATTTTAATCAAAAGTGATCATAATGCTTTCACGACTAAAAGGAAAATGGATCTTGATAGATGATCATTATATCTCATTTTGTTAAAAGATGAAGAATCAACAAGAGGAATTTATGCAGCAAGATGTAAGGTTCTGAGAAATAGTTATGAGGAGAAAGTTAAAAGACTATTAAAAGAAATGAACTTAAGCTGTGCCGAACATCCTAATTAAAACATACAGAGGAACAATGAAGCAGGAGACACATGAGTATCGACTGATGTGGATAAATAGCAGAGGAGGAGAAGAGTATGTTAAGATCTAAAGTTATCCTAGGGAAAAAGAGGTAAGACAGGACACACAGACATAAGTATTTCCCCTATTGAAGAAGAAAAAGAATGCAGAGAGCAGAAAGACATAGGGCTGGGCATAAGCTCCAGGACTGTGACCCCAAGAGCACTCAGAATGAGGCAGGTTGGAGGTAGGACCAGGCACTGACAGTAAGTGACAGACTCCTTTGACTAAAATAAAACATTACCACTGTTTTGCTCTCACTGACATTACAACCCTCTGACAAGGAGGGGTTAAAAGGTTCATTCTGGTGAAAGGATGACATTCAGCTCTGTAAAAGATATAGAAGCATATCACAGGAAAATACAACGGTGCAAATTTTTGCACTTTTCCTGAAAAAAAAGCCAATATACTCTCTGAGTATAAAACACAACTTGTAAAATGTAACAGGAGCATGCCTTAGAGAAACTTCAGCCTCCCTTTTGCTGGGCATCAACAGCCCCAATAAGGCTCCATTGACAGTGGTCTTGTAGGTGGCTCTTGCACCAGGTTGTGTCAAGGAAAATCAACATTGAGTGCAGTTATTTACAGTCCCCACTTCACTAAGCAAAGTCTAGTCTTAACCAAAGACACTCCTTGTTGGAGGTGAGATTATAAGAAATGGGGACCTGCTCTCCGGCCCTTCCCAAGTCCTCTCTGGGACAAGTTATTGGCACTGTAGTGTTGTCTGGACCTTGTCACCGGTGAGCCACAAAGGCACAGAGAACACAGTGGTTTTGACCTCTAAAACTCCCTCCCAGAGAAGGAGAGCATCATGTGCTGCAACAACCACAGTGAGAAGGACATGACACTAACAGTCTTCTGGAAAGGCAAAGGCCAGCAGGAGACAGGAGGCGTGGAGTTTTGCGCCTTGAAAGCAAATGAAGTACCATGGTCCACCGTCAGATGAAGATGTGATGTTGAATCACAGCAGAGAGGAACCAGCCCAGATGCTCGCACACCACAGGGAGAAAGAGACAGCTGGAAAGGGAGCATTGAATCAGCTAGTGGGGAGAAGGACTGGTACACAGAGGAGGTCAGGGATAGGGGACAGGACCGGAACAGAAGGAAACAGCCTTTGTCATTCAGCTGTTGTCCTTTTCATGACATATTGAGTGGAAAAAGTTTTACTGAGTGGTCTGTATCAGTCCATGCTAAACTTCCAGTTTTACTAGGAACACTTCAGGACTAGAGACAGAATGCACAGAAGAGAACGGATGCACAGAAGTGGCAGAGCAGTGAAAATAGTACAAAATAGTTACAGGTGAAACAAATTAGAAAAATGATGTGAAAAAGAAAAGTGCTGCAAAATGATATTGGATGACTACTTTTCAAGTTGAAAACGCAACAGAAAATGTATGCAGCTGGTAAGGAAAAAAACGTGAATTATTAGCACATCTTTATTACAAGATGGCTAAAAAAGCTATTTTTTCCCCCTCTACCATCTTTCTTCAAATCATTTAACTAAGTCCTAGTGCCTAGGAAAAATAATTAAGCTGCCTGTATCCAAATTTTAGCTGTTGTTAGCACTGATGTCGCTGAAGTCAGAGGAGTTATTCCTAAAAAGCACAGAATCCCTGATGAAGAGCAGCTTCTTTCATAAACTGGTTTTCTTCTGTTTTCACATGAGATGCTTGAAATATCACCATTTTGAAACAAAACCATTAGTATGTTATTACCTTTACAGAGATAAATATCTACATTTTCCTCTTTCCTGAGAAAGATATTGCAGCCATGAATTTTTCATACCGAAGCTAATGTAGTCACCCCATGGGTTACAATACAGTGTTGACAAAAAAATTAGATTCAAGGAAAACTAATTTTTATCTTTTTTAAAAAAAATGTTACCTTAAAATTATGGTAAAACTGAGTGGTGGAGTGTTGAGACACAACCACAGACAATTCTTTGAGCAGTGAAGAGAGATTACCGCAGTTGGTATTTATTTTATTTATCTATACTGAGCATTTTGCCTTTAAAATATTCATGTGGAGAACAGTGGCCTTGTCCTTGGAGGATGGCACATCCCACAGCTATACCAGTGTGCCAGTAGGATCTCCACTGCTTTCAGGCTCACCAGAGTGGCCCACAGAGTGTGGGGAGCTGAGAACTGGGGCAGAAGAAGGACTCTCCTTGATATCAAACTTGTTTCAAGCCTGTGAATGAGACGTTTTTCACTGGGAATGGAAACCAAGGATCAGAGTAAATGCACAAGGAAACTCTGTGCCTTGCTCCATATCAACTTTTTTAACTCATATGAACAGAATGAAACATAGTGAGTAGCAGAGCAGACCATGTTGGGACACTATATGTGTAAGGGACAAGCAGCCCTTAGTTCTCAGATTATGATTGGAAGAGCAACTGAAGAAACAGCATCCCACAACTTTTTGGTGAATTGAAACAGTATGAATTTCCTCTTCTCAGCCACACATTATTCTTACAAAGAGAGCTTGTCTAAAATTTGGGCATAGTAGACACAGCAATCCCTTTCTGCTCCAATATAGATCAATTTGATCCAATATAGATCAATTAATGAATAATAAACTAGAAATCAATTAATAGAACTCAAATCAAGCTAGAGAACAATTAATAGAACAACAAGCTAGGAATTGTATATATGTCCCTTCTAGGTCCTTTTTTAACTCTTTCCCTCCAAACCACAACTCTTCCCATGACATGCCCATCCAATGCTTCTATTTTCAAGTCTTTTGTACCCTGTTCTCTTGGCTTGGTCCTTCACCATATCATGAGAATGCAAGTCCTTCTGGGTTCTTGTAGGCTTATTAATAAAGGAACCATTGCCTTAGTTGGAGGCAGGATACAGCAAGCCAAATAGTTGCTGCCAATTTCCTTCTTTGATGCTGCTTCACAGGGCTTGAAGGATTTCAGCAGGGTTTAGGCGTTCAGATATAGACTGTGTTTTTTCTCTGTGATAGGCAGACTTTCAACTGTTCAGAAATATGCTTGACAATTAATCCCATGTTTTGAATTTGAGTAAATGTGATGTATTTTTACTCTTGCTGAGACCTAACCTCACTGCTTGCAAATGGAAGGAGCTGTCAAACTTCTGCAAGCATTATTTATGCCTGCAGAATTAATTACAATATCAAATCAAATCTGACTCTCTTCTGGCACCTGATTTGCACCCGAAAGCCGGCGACTAGACATTACAACCCAAGTGAAGGGACAGAAGCCCAACTACAGCTTGAGCTGATAAACAGAAACCAGAGTTTTTGAAACTCTATCACAGACAGCACTGTGCTCCCTTTGGCAAAGGAAATTTTCCTGAGGAAGAATTTATATAATGACTGAAAGGAAGCAGTGGGCTATGAGCCTAGAAGATAATATTTTGGCTTTCTCATTTCTTCTCCTCACAAACTCTCCTGTAGAGTTCTGTGCTGCACAGCACTTAGCAGGGTAACCGGTAATGAGGCTGTATTTTGATCTTGTTTATATTTTGTAGAGGTTTTCCGTGTATATAAGCTTACTTTTATAGACTACAGAAGATGAGTACTCTCTGATCATACACCTAAAAAGGGTTTGCTTTTAATAGAGAGCCCTCCTGTGCTTCTTATGCCATATCTGCTCAGGACCCAAAATTTCTATCTGGTTGCCTCGGAACATTTATGCTTTAAACATCGTCTCTCTGTCATGTTTGTTTACCATACAGCTTTGTAGGTTCACCCTGAAAGCAGCGGTGGATATCTTCCCACTTGCTCATTCGGAAATATTTTTCTCATAAGTCCAGTTCTTATGACCAGGCTTGTGTCATAATGAGCCAGAAGAAAGGAACTGGATATTGAAGTGACCCCCATTCAGGATTCCTGACAACAAAACATGCACTGTATATGTATTGACTTTGCCCTAAATGAAAAAAGAGACTGGGCACTAATTTACTGATGTATCGCAGTAATGACCTTCTCTTTGCTGATGAGTGGTTGTTGACCAGGAAATAGTAAGTCTGCATGAAAAAACCCGAACAACTCTATAAGGAAAAAAGAGAGGTTGGAGTAGGTAGATATTCCTTGTCTGATCCTTTACATAAGTCTAGGCTGATAAGACAGGCATTGCCAGCTCAACCAAACTGAAAAGTGGGCATGAGTTTCCAAGGGTTTCAGACCTGTCCAACCACACTTTCCTTTCCCTCCTCAAGGTGGGGCCTGAACAGAACATACAGGTTCCCGCACCCTGTCCTATAACCAAAGAGAAATTAAGTTGAAGATGCCTGGAGGAGATGTCTCTTTTCTTTCTCTTGAAGTTCTAAATTATTAATGGTGTGTTAATAAAATTATTAGTGGTGTGTTAAGGTTAGCTGAACAAATCTTTCTATAATTTAATAAATCACTCAATAAGTGTGTGAAATCAACTGTGTTATTCCTTAGTTAAAACATATAACAGCTGACTGATATGCAGGCTGGCTAATGTAGTTTAAATTAAAAGGGTACATGAGTAAAGAAGCCTTCTAAGGACCAAAGTAATTAGAACAAAAGATGCCCATCAGCTGTCATGAACTTATGAGGGTGTGGGAGCAGATTAACAGACGCATTTACCCCCTTCAAAACATCTTTCATTAGCAGAAAGTAAAACCTCTGTGAGAGGGCACCATGACAGCATCTAAATTGCCTGATCTGAAGGCAATACTTCCTGTTAGCTGTCACTGCTTCCTCCAGCTTTTGCTAGGCAGCAAGCCACAAAAGAACACATCCTGACAACCATCCCCAAGCTCAGCTGTCTGTGTGTGTATGAGCATTTTTCATGTGTCGTCTTCAATTTGCCCTCAGTAAGCTGCCATTTCAGGACAGGGAGCAGACGAGAAGGAACATTTAACAATATTTAGGCTCCCAGTATGGGGAACTATTGTTTTTATTCCTGGGTCGCAGAATATTATTTCTTCTTTATGGTCATTTCATCTGCACTTTAAGAAGAGCTATCAATGTAAAAGAACTTGACCTGTAGGCAGGCAGCTCCTCAGGTTCTGGGTTGGGTTCATCAAGGAAGAGTTTTACATGGAACCTTGGCCCCCAGCTTTCAGAAGAGGGAAGACAAAAGAGTAGTCAGAATATCATCAGCTGTCCATTTATCCCTTCCCTCCGCTCCACTCTCCAGCAAAGAGAAAAATCTACACTGTTGTGAAAGATCACAGAAAACAGAAATATTGGATAGGCAATGTCATAATGAGAGAGAGTATTATCTCAGAGATGAACTCTGCTCTAGCACCATGCAAGGCAGAGCTCACTCTGTTCCCCTGATGAAAGGGAAACCCTTCTTTTTAAGTACTGTCATGAAGAAGGTTGTCAAATCAAGGACAGATGAGATGTCAAAGTCCCCATATATACACAGGAACTGTGGAACAGCAGGTTCAGTGATTTTCCATATCCCACTCCAAGATGCTGTGAATGAACAAAGTGAGCTCTTCTCAGGTACCCAAGCAAAACTTTGTGTTCCCAGGATGCAGCCACACTGCTGACTTCCTGAGGAAGGTCACTAAACTGGCCGGAATGGAGTGACAAACAAGATATTTGAGTAGCTGGCAAAGGGAGGATAGGATAGCACAGCCCATACAATAATGCCTCAATGACAAGATGGTTTTTGGTTGGCATCAAAATGATCAATATGCTTCAAGAGAGGCTCACATTTTTCTACACATTTCTGTGGCCAAGAAACTGCCTTATAAAGTTATTATATTAACCTGCATAGAAATGTGTTGGGATACTATTAAGAGGCTGACTTAATCACAAGGATTAAGGGCACAGCTAAAACTTCTTCAAGGTGATCAGTCAGAGTGTACTAGTTTGAAAGAATCAAGTGTAGAATCAGCTTTATTTAAAAATCATCTTAAGTGGATCAGAAAGCAGATGTGCATTTCATTTATAGCAATGAGGAAATAAAGACTGTAAGACCCCAGCCTGGGAGGCTGGACTGGAGAAGGAATAGATTTAACATGCAGCATCACATTATGGTAATTCTCTAGGGCAGGAACTATTCTTCCACAAATACATTCAGTAGCTAGGAATTGAAAAAAAACTCTGGGGGAAGGCCATGCAGGACCTGAAGTCTCCTATCACCTCATATATATTGTTACAATTAATTTACTTATATACAAAGATAAGACAATGATCTCCTGAGAACATAGACATATGCATGCCTTATTTACAACCCCTGAAAGTGATGACCAATGCCTCTGGGAATCATGTCCAAAAACCTGAAGGAAAAGAAGGTGACATTAAGTTATTACCCTGGTTCATCATGCTCAGATATCTTGACAGCCTTCTGCAATGACAGGATTTGAGGGAAGAGCACTGTATTATGTTCATATTGTCTTAATCAAAATATTTGACTTTGTCTCCCACAACACCATCATAGTTTTATTGATGATTTACAGGCTAGATAAGTGGACAGCGAGTAGATCTTCAAACTGATTGATTTGCTCAACAGGTTTCAGTCAGCATCATGAAGTCCAGGACGACTCATACTGTACCCGAGGGATCTACAGCGGAGCCAGCAATGAAAGCTGGCTTAATCTAAAAACAACATTAGTGACCTGGATGACCTGACTCTGTGCTGACCCTCATCAAATTGTGCAGGTGACACAAGGTTGGGTGGAGTATCTACTACACCAGATGGATGTGCTATCATTCGGGAGGATTTTGACAGGATGGAGAAATAGACTGACGGGAATCTTACAGTGTTTAACAAAGAGAGGTTCAATACCCTGCTCCTGAGGAGAAATAGAATGCACCAGTATAGGCTGTGATCCTACCAACCGGAAAGCAGTTCTGCAGAGGAATAATTTGGCATCCTGGTGGACAGCAAACTGACCATGAGCCAGAAGTGCACACTTGCGGCAAGGAAGGCCGGCAACATCCTGGCCTGCATTAGAAAGAGCCCTAACAGTGGGTCAAGGGAGGTGACTCTTCCCCTCTCCTCAGCAAAACTGCAGTGCAGGGTCCAAGACTGGGTTCCCCAGTACAAAGCATACATAGATATAATGGAGTAGGATAAGCAAATGGCCACACGGGTATTAAAAGGTCTTGTTTTCTAACATAAAATGAGAGGCTGAGAGAGCAAAGGCTGTCCAGCCTGGAGAAGAGATGACCCAGGGGGATTTTATCTCTCTGTATAAATACCTGATGGGAGGCAGTAAAGAAGGTGGAGACAGGCTCTTGCTTGGTGACAGTACAAAAGGTAATAAGCACTAATTGAAATTCAGAAAAATCAATTTAAATATAGGAAATAAAAACATTTTCACTCTGAGGCTGGTCAAACATTGAGACAAGTTGCTCAGAGACATTGTGATGTCTTTGTTCTTGGATGTAATTAAAATCTAACTGGGCAGTCTTGAGCAATCTGCCAACAGTCCTGATTCTGAGCAACCTGCTCTAGTAGATGCTGCACTGAGCATGGGGGTTAAGACTAGATGATCTCCTGGGACTTCTTCAAACCTCAACAATTCTGCTCCTCAGGGCCTTGACAGTGGTAAAGCTGACACAGCCCTGCAAAGGAAAGAGAAGGTTAAGGGTAAAAGAAGATGCTTGTTTGCTACAGCATACTTCCAAGTGGCACTCCCAGACGAGATATTACACTGGTGACCTAATTAAACCACATCCTTTCCATCTTATTTTTCTTCCTTCATGGTTATCAAAGAAAATATTCTCGTCTGAGTAGTACCGTTCCAGTTCTAAATATGCTTCTACATCCCTTCCAGTGCTGCATAGACTATTCTCCATTGCCAGAGGCGGCTAAATGAAAATGGGGCTTTAATTAGAAGAGAATATTTCCTAGTCTTCTCACATCCCTAGGGGATGTCCTCCATCCCTAAGGGTATCTGGCTATCCATTATTTACCATGATAAAGTCTCGGAGACCTCCAGCAAGGATTATGGCTTCAATGAAGCAGTGTGTTCCCAAAAATTTTGATGGTGATTATAAGGCTCCAGAGAAAGAATCACATTTTAGGTGAAAGCTTTGGGGCCTGCCTTTCAAAACAGGGATGCCATAATTGAAAAAAAAAACATGCCTGCAAGGGTCCCATTCAAATGACTTCGGATCTTTACTCACTGCATGTCAGTGAGACTACAATGAAAACAATAGACTTGTGATGACACAGAGGGATGTGCTCACTTGACTGTATAATTTATGTTTCACTCTTAATGACTGCACCCACTTTTACATATTTCAGTTCACCAGCAAGCTGAAGGATAAGAGGGAGCCCTTTTGTAATATACACCTTTGGACTCCAACAACAGCACAAAGCCAAAATAAGTGAAGAAGAGTGCAAAAACATAGTAACTGCTTAAAAAGACTCGCTCAAAAATGTAGTGGGAGGAAACAGAGACTTGACTGCCAGAGAGTCCCAAAACATCAGCTGCTCTTTTGGGATGCAGGACCCTTTTATCACACCGCAGGACTGCAGTGGTCCATAAAGTGACAGAAAATACACAATCTAAGCAGCAATTTCTCATCTGTGTGAAGGCAGTGACACTGTGTATCAGGTCACAACCTGATAAGACAGGATAGGATAAGAGAAGCTATGCTGGACTTCCCTGTAAAGTTTCAGAGAGGAGGTTTTCTATTTTTTCTTGGCTCACTTTAGGAAAAAGTGGTAGGGTTTCCTACTGGACAACATTTCCTCTGAATGCATGTAAGAAGTCTCCTCATCTTCCGCTGAGCAGGGTACTTAAGTAGGATTTGCCAGCCAACATGAAAAGTCCAGGAGCCTTTTGCTTTGCAGGCATTGTTTCTTCATTTCATTATCTATTTATAGTTCTTGCCTTTGATGGATGTTTGTATTTAACCTTGTATTTCTTAATTTGTAAATCAGTCTGTATTTACCATGGTTAATTTATTAGGGCAGATTCTTCTTCTCAGTCAGCTTGGTGGGGGAAGAAATTGTGTTTAGGACCAGTAAATCATTCCAAACAGATCTCATCTAGTAACCTTAGTAACTGAGTGTTATACTGGAACAAGCAATACTTTTATGGTGATATTTTTTCATTGTGAAAATAATGATAAAACAACACATTTGAGGATGAAATTACCAATAAAAGTTGCTATAAAAGAAGCAGCTTATTTCAGAGCAAAATTATTTTTGATCCATTTCCAGAACTTCTGTAAACTGTCCCAGAAAAAAACTTTCTATTGTGAACACTGTATACTAATTCTTCTATTACTAGATCTTGTAATGCAGACTTTAAATATATTTTATAAGACTTCAAGTCACAAGATTCATTTAGCATTACTTCATGCTTCTTTGATAGAAAGGAACATGAGGACTATACATTTCATCAAATATCACTTTCCATAACAAAGGCAAATGCTCCAAAATACACCAGAACCGTTCCTGTCCTAAAAATATTACCTTGAAAGTCTGGATAAACACTAGCTCTATTCCTGGCACCACATCTAAAAGTACCATTAGAAAAATCCTCATCTGGCCAGAGGGCAGTCAGACTGCTCACTGGTGTGATTTCTTACTCACTCAGGCATCTCAGACCCCTAGAGCTGAGTGTTTGCAAATACTCCTTCCTTGAACTTGACACCTGGTCTATGTCCAGCTGCAATCATAGAATCATAGAATGGTTTTGACAAGAAAGTATCTTAAAGATTCTTTAGTTCCAACCCCATGCCATAAGCATGGACAACTTCCACTAGACCTGGTTTCTCAAAGCCCAATCAAGCCTGGCCTTTAACACTTCCAGGGATGAAACATCCATGGTGTCTCTGGTAAACCTGTTCCTCACCACTGTCACAGTAAAGATAGTGTTTAATCTAAATCTACACTCTTTTCGTTTGAATTCATTGCCCTTTGCCTTGTCAATACATGTCTTTATAAATAGTCTGTCTCCATCTTTTTGTGGGTTTCCTTCGGGTACCAGAAGGCTGCAATTAGGTCACACTTAGGACTTCTTTTCTTCAGGCTGAACAATCCCAATTTTCTGTCTTTCCTTGTAGAAGAGGTTCTCCATCCCTCTAATCAGTTTGGTGGCCCTCCTCTGGACTCACTCCAATAGGTTGATATCCTTCCTGCTCTGGGGGCCTCAGAGCTAGTTGCAGCAATCCAGGTGGGGTCTCACCAGAGCAGAGTAGAGGGACAGAATCACCTCTCTCTTCCTGCTGGCCACGAGGCTTTTGATGCAGCCCAGGATAAGAGTGCATTGACGTATCATGGAAACTAATCCTTTAGCTTTGATACACAAGATGGCTGATCTGATAGGTGATTTCAGAGCATGCTTAACTCATATCACATCCTCAGATATCACTCTGTCTTCAAGCAAACTAATGAGAGAAAGATGGGAACTTCTCTTATAACAGCAAGTGGCCAAAGCTCATCTTTCCTTTATCACTGCCTTAGGAGGCAGGAGACCTCAAATGAGACGGAGGCAGACCCACACATATCATGTGCCAAATCTAGTCTACCCCTCCCAGTTTGTGGATTTAGTTCTTTCCAGACAAATGAAGCAATGAAATCTTGCCTCTTTGGGAAACAGCTCTAGCCTTTGACTCTAGGATATCCGGTCATTTTTTAAAAAAAGAAATATAGAGAGAGGAATCTTCTTACCGATGAACACTACAATTCCTGAGGGATGAATATACCATATTATTGTCCCACAAGCAAACACCTATGCTAGGCTACTCTTTTTGTTAGCATACCCCACATGCTCAGCATGCTAGCCTGGAAGCCCCTGCCATAGGCATGGGACTTAACGTGCACACAAGTGTCCAAAGGCATGTCTTCAGCTCCTGGATTGCTCATCTCAGCAGTGTGTGTTCCAAACTCTGACTTTTAGACAAGCTGGTACCTTTTCAGGTCTAGCCTGATGTAACGTTTCTCATTGTACTATAAGGCTTTGAAAGAAAACCACAGCCATGGTGACTCCTCACATGCACATAAAGAAACATTAACATCAGTTTTGTCAGAGGTCTTGTCATACTGGGCTAAAAGAGTTTACCATCCAGTACTGTGGCCCTCAAAATACTGAAAAATTATTTGGGCCAAGGACAGCAAAATGCCATGGAAGCTGAAGTGGGATATAATGTGTTCACACAGGGCAAGAGTTATTTGCTTTCTCTGTGCAAAAAATGCCATCAGCTCTTTGTTAAAAACTGATTGAATTCTTCATCAGGACAGCAGAGGGAGAGGCCCTAGTCTGCTTTTGACAGCATTAGTTCTCCACACAGACTTCAAGACTACCGGCTATGTGAAGACAGAGTCACTGTGAATAGTGTAGCAGGATATCTTCTCTGGGACACCAGCTTTTCTGTTTAAGCCCACTTCTGTGCCACCCCCAGCAGCTGACGGGCTTCAGAATGATACTCAATCCCACTTACCTTCTCTGAGATTAGATAGCGTCTTCTATGAGTCACAAACACATCACAAGGTCTTTTCAATCTGGAGAGGTTCAGTGGCTTGGCTGGAGGACGGAGCTTCCATCTGCAAAGCTACATCATACTCCCATCACTTTCTAGCTTTTACATCTCTCATCATCTGCCTGAGAACATAATAGTGCCCCAGACACCATTTCCAGCAACAGACATCATCGGCCTCTGCTAGGACTCTTTTCTTTTTAGCCAATGCAGATTTACAGAATGGCATTTTAATAAATTTTTTTATTACTAATTCCAGTTTGATTCCCTCTGCTCATCTACTCAGACTGTCTCTTTTGTCTTCTCTGGGTGTGAGATGAGCATCAAGTTAGAAATCTGAAGAGGCAGCAGTCTCTGTGTCCTGTCTCTGCAAACAGCACGCATCAGGAAAGACTGAGGAAGATGCTCAGCATGAGAGGAAAGGCAAGATGGAAGCAGGAGGAGTAAAAGTAGCCTTAGAGCAAACACAGCTTTTCTAGTTGGAAAAGCATGTCATGCTCAGTGGCAGAAGTGCTCAAGAACGTCTACTATTTCTTAGGTACCATATAATGGGAGACAGAAATAACAGGACTTGAGGGCATTTAGCACCTGGAAATATGTTATTTCTCGAGATTCAAATTCAAATATATGTATCTTGCTTTGCACAAAAGGAAAATGCAAGAACCTCTCTCAGATACCCATAGGAGAAATGAGGCTGATCAGGGTAATTTTAAGTGTTGGTCATCACCCTTGAAGCTTTCCTAAGAGATATTCTTTTTCTGTCTATTTTTCCCCTTTAAATATTGTATTTCACCATAAAAACGTCACAGAAGCCTTACATCAGACCACTTGAAGTATAGCTCTCCTATGTTATCAAGACTGTGAAATAAATTTCTCTTTTGGCAAGCTCACAGAAAATCTTGGTCCTTATCTGCTAAATGCGTTAGGTTTCCAAATGATTTCACAACCTGTTCCAGATAAGCACACAGTAAGAAGTTGAGGCAAATAGACTTATGACTCCTTTTCTTTCCCAGCCAAGTTTTTCATCTCAGAAGTTAGAGCACAAAATCACTTGGACATTTCTGTTACTGGTGATTTCTAGACCGTGCTGGCACACCAACAAATTACTGAAGAAGGACGTGGCAGAGCTGATATGGCCACAGCACCACAGAAATCCATAATGCCTTCAAAGTGTATGGGACACGGCTTTTGTGAATGGGGCATTGAACACATTTGGCTTTTTATTGTTGTTTTCAAAGCTCACAGAGTCAGGCTGGGATTTTTGTGGTTGAGTTTCTACAATTGGGTAGTCAGAGAGGGGGAGGTGGGAATCAAGACTGGAGTCCTTTCTGCATTTGCGTGGATTGCAGTAGCTTTTGCTTTTCTTCAATCTCTAGAAGAGAGTGCTAACTATAAAAAAAGGGAGTACAGCTTGGAAATTTTAGTTCTTAAATTCTCTCACTCATAATCAGCCCTGAGAGCACAGAGATTACATTTATGTTAGTTTAATATTTATGAGCCATGAAACAAGATGTTTCTGGTGAATAGAAGGTGAACTTCTATGCGAGCATGTAAAACTTAACTCTGTTTAGCCTTGATATTTTGAAGATAAATTGTTGAACTTGAACAAAGAAGAGGCATTTGTACAGACCCTCCTGACCAGAAAGGTGACACATTCTAGCCCAAGTGAATTTAATTACCATCTTTAACCTCTCAGTGCTGCTACTGACACTGACATCACCATTCGCTGCAAAGAGTCCATCTTCTTTGTGAAGAAATTCCAGCTCCTGTCGTCAAGGTGTTCATTAATTTGAAACCAGGAGCTCTGAGACAGTTTGGATTTCTTTATAACCCTGACCTTATTATGCACTCTGGAACAACTGCATTATTTTAAGTGCTTCCTTCTTGTCAAGTTGCTTGTCCCATTGCTCTGATGTTCCTGTTTTCATAAGCGTTCTTCTTGTAAAGAGAAAAATATTTTTGCTAATTTAAACACATGCTGTGGTCTCCCCTTTCACATCTCCCAGGAAAACCAAAACCAAAGAACAGCAAAACCTGTCCCCCTTTCCAAGTTGTGCAAACTCCCAGTGAGAGAGGCTGTGAATTTTCCTGCTGTTTTCAGGCAGAAGGAAGGGAGCACAGTTTTCCTGCCTGAAATCTCACACTACTGCTGCAACTGAGGACTCCAGCCATTTCATGTTCCCCACTGGTACCTGCTGGAGGGCTGGCTGGTTCACCTTAAGAGTGTATTTCCAGCATGTCTGAACTGAATTTGCTTTCCCAAGAGGAACCAGTGACAAAATGTAAAATATACATAAGCCTAATCTTATTAAGAATGATTTCCTGAGTACTGCCTATTTCCGCTGGCATGCAGCTGATCTTCACGCTCTCATCCAGTCTTTGTTATTATCAGATGCTCAAAGAAGTGTGGGTCTCCTACAAATGCATTGGCACCAGCTGGCAGTGACTGCCTGTATCTCTACACCCACATAGGGCAGCAATTGCACACAGTATTTGCACTCAGATCTTCACAGCTAATAATACTTCAGCACCTCTTTAACTGCTTTATCCGTTTTTCCCATTTGCAAGCCTCAGGCTCTTGACAAGTAGACGGTAAGTGGAGCTTGAAAATTAAAAACCTAGGTGCTGTAGGCTTTTAGCTTTAAAAGACCCCGATGTTCCCCTAGTTCACACTGTCTGCCATTAACATCAACTCCACTGTCAGGAGGTAAATCTGGTGGTAATATTTGCCTATTAAAAATCTATCATGGGCTTCAATTCACTGGCATTATCACTTTCCAGTGTTAGAGAGCAAGTTCAGAGTATTGTAAATTTCTGAAAGTGTTCAGCTCAAGGAATATAAATGTCCATTTTTAAATCAATATTTTGTGACAGAGAACTAGAAAGGTCTTAAAAGAAAGAAGAAATTAAATTTTTTTTTCCTGGTATAAGCGAGTTACTCTTAATTGGCTTTTCTGATAACATAGAAGAGGCAGTTTTTCCAACCTCAGCCCCAGGAGGTAAGAAGAGTGTTCTCATCTGGACTCAGATATTGATCTCTTGGGTAGCCTGGGGCTTGCTGACATGTCTTACTCCTGGCTCTCTCAGCTGATGGCAGGTCCAGGAACTATAATAAAACAAATGTGTTTTAACAGCAGTGACAGTCATCCAAGTGCCAAACTTTTAAAACATGGATCAAAACCTTTTTTTGTGCAGCTTCTTTATGTCTTATGTTTTCCCCGGGAGACTGTTTTCACTGTAAGACTTAGCCAAATAAGTTCATGATTTTGAACGAACTGATGATTCTCTTTCTGATCTCAGTCATGTTTTTGAGGAAAGTGCAACAGCATTGAATACAAAAAACAGAGCTCAGCTTGATTGCATGATATGAAAACGTTTTGAAATTTTGTGTTTTGAATCTTACATTTTGTTACCCATGAAAGCATTTTTGAAGCTTTGTGCTTTAAAACATATATTTTGACCCGTTCCAAGGGAATATTACATATCCTACAGGAATGTTGTAGAGAGTAGCTTGAGTATCACTGGGTCAGTCAGTCATTTCTACAGGGCATGAAATTGGGCCATGTTCTGTTAGGGGACTTTGGAGATCTCAATTACCATGTAAGTAGAAAATGCTATTGAAATGTCAGATATGTGCCAAGGCAGGGTGGGCTGATTCAAAGGCACAGGGCAGAGAGTTTCTGAAGCACCAAAGTTGTGCTTGGTGCTTAAAGGCATAAAAAAGCATAGAAAAAAACCTGTTCAAATAAATAAGATCATCTTTCCTATGAAAGAGAAATTGATATTTCTTATTTCTCCCTCAAGGCTTATAAAGAGCTGCCATTCAGGCAGAATAAATAATAAGACTTTCCATGATTTCAGGAACTGGAAGGCAAAACTTTCCAAGTGTTGTTTTTCCTTCTAGGTACCATGACTTGTCAGTGTTGTGGCTCCACTGAATAAGGAGGCTGTTGGCCCTTTTCAAGATATGTTCACAAATTGCAGAGGAGGAATCTGCCTTGGATAGAAAGGCAAAAGTATATGTTAGATGGATAGAGATACGCATGTGCAAATAATGAAGGATAAGTTTATGAATACGTTATGCTGTTATTAAAGTCTCCTCAGACATTAATGGCATCCCACACTAAAAGCAGGTCGATTTTTTCTTTGTTGTCAGGGATTAGGTTCAGTGGCTGGGTAAATTCAGAGGCTCAAAAAACCACTTAGATCTTTGCTAAAGACTGTTTTTTCTCAGTAAATTCACAAATGCACTGGAACTTGCCAGAAGTCTGCAGCCACGGTAGATGTGTGTGCATCATGCTCCTCCTAGATTGACTATGGAACCAGTAGTTCCTTCCTGCTCTCCTCTACTTTCTGGTTTTCCTGCTTCCTAACTGCTGCAGCCTTCCTGAAACCAGGAGCAAACCCCATGCACATCCAGGCTGGGAGTATGAGTGCGTCGACACTGGGCAAAGTCAGGGATGCACAGAGGCAGCCCTGCATTATTCTTATCTATATGGAAGCATTTTCTAGGGTCTTCTGCAGGTTTTAAGGTTTGGGTGGGATAAAGGAGGGGAGATAACAAAGCTTATGTTTTTGGTGGGCAACCTGTTATATGTGTGTGAAGAGACATCACAGCAGGAATGGCTGGCAAAACTGTGATGCTCATGTTATCACTCTGGCATCTGAATTCCAACTGCATATTTTTTCGCTCTCTGTCACAGAGAGATATAAGCACAGAAAAGCAGGAAATAGCTAATTAACTTTCTCAGTTGGCCAGGGAATAAAACTGATATGTTTCAGAGAGATTCACAGCCTTCAGGTAGAGACTGTGGGTGAAAGGGATAAAAAATTTTGAGGTAAGTTTTTCCATGAGTAAACTAACTTGCTAGGATACTGTGTAAAGTTGATAATGAGAGTTGACATCCCAACATTCAGCTGAATCACTTCCCAATAAGCTCTAGAGCAAGCAAGCAGAAAAAGGATGAGTATCCATTTTCTCTTCCAACAGATGCAGCCTGGTTTTCTTCCTCATTCACGGACTAGAGCATGGTGGGATTGAATTCAGTTGATTCTCCAAATTTCTCCATCTTTCTATCTACTCTGCAATAGACTGACTGAGCTTTGGTCATATGGATATTTAGAGAGGTTTGAGCTTTTTCCTGCAAAGCCTGCGTTTGTTTATGAGTCAGATTACTTGTGCATGGGAAATACAATTCCTTACGGAGTTATCCTTTATTTTACAATCCAAACCTGCCATCATCATTTCAGCAATCTGAGACCACACATTGAAACTTAGGTGAAAAGTCATAATCTGGACAGCATGAATTGTGAATCAATGAAGTCTGGAGAAAATCTGATGATGAATATTTTTTGGCCTTCCCAGTAAGGAGAAACTAAACATCGTTAAATATTACAAGATATTACTACAAATTACTCCACAAATATAGGTCTGTGAACAACTCATGCACAAGAAGAGACTAATTAATACTTATTTGCAGGGAAATATCTCACCTTTTTCTTGCAAACTGAGAAAATTCAACCCAGGAATTATGAAGAGATTAGGAGAAATATTTCAGATTATAATTATACATCTAAATTTTACTTTCCATAAAAATTATTAAATTGAATAATTTTCTTCCATTTCACTTTTATAGAAAGTTTTATAAAAAGTTTTACCAGGAGCTTTCCATTACCTGCACTTTGTATTGGCAGCCAGCAGAGTGTCTCTGCAACAAATTTTCAAGATATTCCTCGGAATCTGTTCATGTAAAAAAACTGACGATTTATTTATAAATGTGAATTACCAAGGCCTGCCTCCTATGGTGGTGGTAAAAACCAAAAAAAATAGTAATAATAATGGGAAATTTGATGCATACTTGTTTCAGCTGACTTCATGTAAGATCCCTTATTAATCTTGAACCTTCAAATTTCACTGACCCTTTTTTATATTAATTTCCATTCATTACAGGAATGGAGACTAGATCATGGGTGAGAGCCTCTTAAGTCAGTGAGTTTCTTCCTCCTGGCTTAAGTCAGACATGAGACACTGCTATAATATAGTTTGCTCTTCCTATTTGATGCAGGCTTTCTGCATGCTAAAGTTTTTTGGGGCACATTCCTTGGAAACCAAGAGTTTTAGAGACAAACAGCTCTCTGCTGGGCATATCTGAAACTGCTAGGCCAAAAAATGAAATGAGTAGGACTTCTTATTCCCAATTAGCTCTCAAGTTTGCTAGAAGCTGTCATGCTGTTTAAACAAAAACTTGTAACTTTCCCCAGGCCTGGAAGGCTGCGTTTCGACTGAGGTCTACATGTTTTGTCTGTTTAAGGAGTGTACCAAACATAATCACCTGATTTTGATAAATTAAAAAATACTTAATTTGAAACACAGGAAGCTATGTTTCTAATAGCTGACTATTTTTAAGCACCTCAAATAACATGCCAGCAGCTCTCTTAGTCTTGGTAAACTCTTACTCTTTACTCTTCTGACGTGTGTGCAAATTCCAAGATAAAATTGTAGACTCAGTAACTGGCATGTAGAAAGGCCGGCATTTCTTAACTCATTAGGAAGGGAAGATTGTCTCAGAATGGCATGTTGTCTCAAAACTGGATTTTTATACAGCTTATGAATTAAAACTCTATTAGATTATCTCACATTTGACCAGCACATTGTCTCAGAATCTATTTTAAACATTCAGAAGTGCCACTATCACTATTATTATTGCTCATTACTTAGACTAATAGGAGCTCCAAGCTTCTACCAATGTTATAGAGCAAGTACAAAAGGACTTTACAGATATCATTTACCTACACAGTTCAAAACCTTCAAAATATTTCAAAACCACCTTTAAAAAAAGACAGAGCATTTTCTTCAAATTCTGCTCAGAGGGGTTTTTGCTCTGTTTAGAAAGAACAAAGAGCCTTATTTTAGGTTTGCAATCAGACCAAGACTGAAAACAAATGCAGCCATTATAACCTGCTGTGAGAAAGAAGGTATAAGAAATTATTTTCTGAAGAGTGTTGCAACAGAAAAAAATTTCTGAGAGGGTAAAGAGGAACCTTCTCATTAAATAACAGGACTAGATTAAAGTCTGGATCATCAGAGCTTGCCTGCTTTTCTTCACTTTTATACAATTTGTCTCAGCTTTAGTATTGGCAAAACACCTATATTTGGTGCGGAGTTGTTATCTTTCAGGCAGCCCATAGGTGCAAGATTTGGGAAGGTGAGAATACATGTAGTATAATAAAATATTACACACTTCTGTGTGCTATAGATGAAGTGACAATCAGACCCAGCATCAGTGAGTAGATTTTGCATGAATGCATCCCACCTGAGCTGCAGATTTGGTTGTGGAGTGACTCTCAATGGATGGCTATGTCTAAACGGAAAACAGCCAAAACCCATCTTGGCAGTGGCAAAAAAATCCACTTCTTCAGCTGCCATGACCTACAGGAGGGTGCATCTGCCTGTCAGCTGCAGTTTCCCTGGGTGCTGTGAAACCATCAGTCTAGCTAAGATTGATACAAAGGCTTCAGTCACACACTTCCTGTGCCTGCAGGGACAACTTACCCATTATGACTGCTGAATTTAAGAGCCCCCTACTCTCAGACTTCTCCTCAAATATCTATCGATAGACAATGGTCAAACCAGCTCCTAATGTTCTCTTTTATAACTAAACTCTTGGAGGATGATTTCTTTATCATTCACATAGTCCGTCTTTTTGTTTGTTTTTAAAATTCCTTTGCATCTTTTCTTTGTCCTTTCAGCATCAAAGACACTAGAATTAGAAAAAAATGACAGGGATATCCTCAGCAGCCCTTCACAGAAAGGCAAATCTCAGTTTCCACAAACAATGTGAGCATCCTCCTAGATATTTATCCAAAGCCAAGTTTGTTTCCTTCTTGACATTATCTTTTAGGGAGCTTCCCTTCCTTTGGTCCTCCTTCACAACATCTCATACTTTTCAAGTACGAGTGTCTAATGAATGGGCCATTTTCACGCTTACCTTATGCCTGAGTATGAGACAACATGGTAAATATTAATTGGCACTCTATTTTTGACCATATAAGACTGCAGGGTATAAAGAACGAAGTCATAGTGGACAAATTGCCTGGAAAAAAAAGATTCTGCCACTACAAGAAGACACCAACTGTGTTAACATGCTTGAATTTTATTAGTTTATTTAGGGTTTTTTGTGAATTTCTTCCATACGTGA
This sequence comes from Anabacerthia variegaticeps, assembly GCA_035583185.1. NCBI lineage: Eukaryota > Metazoa > Chordata > Aves > Passeriformes > Furnariidae > Anabacerthia > Anabacerthia variegaticeps. The sequence continues at coordinate 83,627,207 of JAWWEW010000078.1, forward strand.
TAGTATTTTCAACCATGCAAGAAAGAAGAGGTAAAATTCATTCTCTTTCTTTCAGGGCAAGACAGATGCCCACCTAATGTGAACAGAGTCCTGCTCAGAAAAGAGGACACAATGACCAGGGACAATCACTGTGATCCTTTTAGCAGCGTCTTGATACACTCTTCTTTCTGTTTCGAGCAATGATGAAATTTAAAGCATGTCAGATGAAACATCTGTGAGTATGGAAATATTTAACTGGGGACATGGACTGCTTTGTCAGAGCAAAATGCACAACATGCATTAAACAGAAATAGGGTAAGGGAGGCACGAGGCTCGTGGAGCAGCATGGTGAGAGGGGTTAAGTAGAAAAAAAAAGACAGTGTAAAAATTAAAAGTTGGGGGGTGTTCTTTTCTTTCTTTTCTTTTTTTTTTTTTTTTAATTAAGCACCTTGTTTCCAACTGCACCATCTGTGATATCATGTTTGGTCTTTATTAGGTACCCTCAGAAAAAGGATAATTATGCGTTTAGTAACAAGACAGTACTTTTAATATTTCCTGTAATATGTTTCTAAAGTCTTATCCATATGTTTTCAGAAGATTGTATCATAGATTTTCACTGGGAAGCCAGGAACATGATAATAAACATGTGTGGTAGCAAAGCTGAGAATGAAAATGAATGATGCTCTCCCCCAAGACCTTTTTCCTGCACTTTTTCTAAGACAAGTAGGTGGCTACGTTTTCATTCCCAGTATTTGATCACTGGAGCAAAGAAAGCAGACTCCATCCTGAGCAAAATGGGCAGAATAGAGACATATTAATATGAAAAAACATCAAAGAGGAGAATAAACAATTTCCCTCCTTAAAATAACAATTTTAGGATAGAAGAAGCTTCAAATGAGAAACAGGTTGTGTGATCTGCCTGACACACCATGTTGCATTTCATTACATTACTCTGATCACAACACAAAAACTCACTCTAAAAGCTGCAGAGACCAGTTTGAGAGCTGGTACCAAAATGACAGGAAAAAATCTGCCTTAAATCTAGGAAGAGTTTTTGACAATTATCTATTAAGAAATTCTTCAAGCACAACAAGAACAGCATCTAACACACAGCTTGTAAAATGCCATGATTTATTAAAGTGAGGACATTTTGAGAGCTGGGAGGTATAAAACTGAGCCTCTGGGAAAAAGAAACAACTAAGAAATGAAAGAATCAGAAAACGCTGCTGTGAAAGGTAAACCATGTAAAAGAAGTTAAAGATGGAAAAGTCTTGCTAGGTCATGTAAGTCAGTGCCCTTACAAATACACGAGAGACAGAGAAGAGCAAAAGTGCTTTGGGCTTGAACATCATAAACTGACTGAGGTTGGAGCAACAAATTACAGAGAAAATGGGCAGCCACACCCAGGGAGGGTCTCTGCTATTACCTCAGGGAAACCAGCGACACAGGGCTTTCTTAATCTTGGCACCTGCCTATCATGTTTCTCTTGGAAAGAGAGAAGTATCTTGGAAAGAGTCATAAATATCTGCCTTAAAGCTATTCCTTTTCCATTGCTGATAAATAAAGGCAGTTAAAAAGTCCATGTGTGAGAGAACACGAGGTCAGCAAGGGAGAGATAGGAGAGAATTTGGTGATGGATTGGATCCCTCTGGCCCAGTTACATTTCCAATTATTCCTACGAATAGGTCATTGACAAGAGTGCAAGCTGCTGGGCTCAGAGGTAACAGAACCCAGAAATGAGCAAAAGCAAATAGAAGAGAAATTGGAGAACTAGGAGAAAAGAGAAATGACAAGGAGAGGAGAAACCTAACTGAATTTATGCTAAGTCAAGCAGAATTGGGGAATAAGAATGGCTTTTTCAAATGTCTTGTGGGGGAAAAGAAAGGTGGCCAGAAAGTAGTTTCATTAATAAATGAGGGGAAAGTGAAAAAAAACAAAATGTCTTCTAAGTCCAAATTACACCCTTACTACTTTTTTCTTGAATAAAATAGAAAAAAGGATGTAGCAATTGGGAAATAACAAAAATGCTATCCAAATAGCCGTTAGGTTAGTGGGGGTTAGAGGAACTGTTGAAAATTTTGAATATCTATCATACAGATCAGCTGGTCTGGTTTCCCTCATCCTCAGGTGATGAGGGAATTAGCCAGTTAATTTACAGAATCATTGGCAATTATTTTTGAAAGTCATGGAGAAATTTGGAGGTCCCAAAGTCTGGAAATAAAGCAAATAGAGTATTGATTTACACAGAAATAAGAATGATCTTGGCAATTACTGCCCAACACTTTTATCTTCAATCTCCAGTAAAATAATCGGCCAAGCAGTACAAAAAGAGCTATTAGAAAACTTCAAGAAGGCATTGGATACATGAGCAACAAGTGACATGGGATAAAGAAAGAATCAATTCTAGCGGGATTTATTGATGTTTTATACATAGAAGAATAGAATCAAAAAATAAGGGATAAAAGTAATTAAATTGAAACAGAAGCCTCCCTTCAGCAGGATGTAAGAACATGCTTAAATATTTCCAAGTCAGTTTTGAGCAACCACTGGATGAAAGAAGATGCTTGTTTTCATTCTTGAATTTCAGCAACAAGCAAAAACAATTTGCTTAATAAAGACATACAGCAAGAGCAACAGCGGAAGGGGGACTGATAAGAAGACCTACAATAAACTGCAGTAGAGAGAGTGATGAAGTAGCAGTAGCAAAATATTCACAGGGTTTCTTCCAGTTTTGACTCTGAGTAATACCATCATTAGGGATGCAAACGATGTTGCAAAGTGTACACTCAGAAACTGAAGAGAAAGGATAAAACCACAACAATACACACTTATCTACAGAATTGCAAGCAAGAAGTAACTAAAGGAAGCAAAACCTGCACTGACCCCTACTAATACAACACAAAGAAATGTCATCCAGGAAGAAGAAACACAAAATAAATAATGTCAGGCACTTAGGAAAAACATAACTGGACAGCGAGTTGTTCACTGCTTGTATTTTATGGATAAGAAACACCATAAAGCCAGTAGATTATGGTGAAGTGGGGTGATGGACTGTCTCGCCTGTGCAGTGCTGAGGGAGGGAGGCCCACGCTGAGATCCCTCATTAGTTACCAGAAAACATATTTAGAATCTCTGGAGAGGGTTCAAAGAACAAAAAACAGAAATGGTTAAGGTGTCAAGGTACAGCATTTGAGGAGAGATTATGACAAAAAAGTTTCATTATAGAGCTTGGCTGTATTATGTTAAGACTTTGTGCTATTCACAACATGTCCTATGCAGAGAAAATTGCAGAGTGATGTCTGAGGGCTGGTCACATACGATCACTTTTTCTGGCGTGTTTCTCCACTGCTGGCACAGAGACAATATTTACAAATTTACTACAGCCCATATATCTCCACAAAAAATGGAAAAGGCAAGGAGTGAGATTCTGTGTGTTTCTTGCAAAAGGACACATCAGACTACATAGCTTAGAGAAAAGGGGAGTGACACAGACTTAAGCCACATATTCATGCTTCTAAATCTGAACGACTACAACATTTATATACGTAAGACAGAGCTATCTTTTTATTGCTCCATGGACAATACAATCTCCACAGCCTTAATGGAGACAAATGCTAACTGCACATTGGACATGCCAGGGGTCAGGGGTCAGGTCCCTCAAGAATACTAAGCACAACTTCTGCAATTGTTTTCTTATTTACTTTGTCTTTCTGATGGTAATAGAATCTTTCTCCACTAAATGTTTTCCTTTATTTCTTGCCATCTTTCACTCAGATCATCCTAATTATTTATCATTACTCCTTGTTATTTGCAATGCTTAATATCTCCTTGAAGAATGCATAGTCCAGCCTTGAAAAAGAGAGAAAAAATAACTTTGCCAGTTTATTGAATATAATTATAGGTATAAATATGGTGAAAAAAATAGTGTCAGAATAACATAGAAATGAGGGAATATATATCGTTGGAAAAATCTGATTTTTTAAATACTGATATAACTGCTTAGCAGAGGGTCATGGAGGTGGTCAGCTATCATTTCTAGACTCCTGATTTAAATTAAACACAGGCTAAATTTGATAAAAATCTTAATAATCATTAATGACCTCATGCTGTCAGCTCAGCTATGATTATTAGCAGGTAACTGTCTAAAAGAGTTGTGGGCTCACACACGTGTATAGAGCAGCAGGCTGCCTGATTGCCAATACCTAAACGGGTCAAGACAGGTACGAGATATCCTTTTGATGGCTAAGAATCAGCTTCCAATTCAAGACTGAGACGAGCCTGAATGATGTGGAGAGCGAGCCGTCTGGCTGCACTCACTCTCTGGCATTTCCTTTTGGAAGAGGATTTACCAGGGAGAATACAAAAGACACAAAGGAACATCCTTTCATCTGCCGGCTGCTGCATGACCATATCCTGACACAGAGCTGGAAAGTAGAGGTGCTTCTTCAGGATCCTCTGTCCTTATCACAACTGCCAGCCCCATTCCAGTTTTCAGTATTAATATCAATCCCCCAGTTTTCTAAATATCTAACTGCATCTTCCCATGTAATAATTAAAGACACCATAGGGATGCACAGCTATGGCTGCTGTAGGATTTTGTTTCCAAGATCTCGTTTTCATTTTCGCAGAAATATCTGCCTCTTTAGCCGAAACTTCCCAAGATTGCTCTATGCCTGAGGGAGAATTTTGTTTTTCTTTTGAAAGCTTGATCAAAAGCTGTACAGCCGGGGGTTTAGAGCAGGGAGACGAAAGGAAAAGGATGTGGCTTTTTTTATAACAAAATAATTTGCGACTTTATTTGAGCTTTCTTTACATTTTCAGCCAGAAAGAGATCAAGTGCAAAAATGTTTGACAGGATGGTAGTTTTACAGAAGATATTATGAGGTTTTGAAAGTCATATTTAGTGACGCAGGAAATTTTGTGCACGCGTTGTCCTCTCTCAGCTCCAGCTCCTCTAATAATACCACTGCCAAACAGCATTCTCAGAGAGGGCTGCTTGCTGTCTCAATCTTTCTGACTTTGACTTTTTTTTGATTTTGAAATGCTTCATTTTAAATTCAGAAAGCTTTTGTGAGTTAAAGCAATGCTCATATAACCTATCTGCATTAAAAACAAAGGAATGAAAATGGGAAGAATTCCAAAAACGCCATCTCACAAAATATATTCAAATCCTCCAGCACTTTTAAGGTAACATAATCCCAGTGAGATAGCTATTTACTTCGGATACTTTTTGGCTTAATCTTTGCCTAGATGAAACACTAGCTTGTGACCAGTTACAGTTCCGGCATTTTAGGAAAAAAAACCTAAAAATCAGGCAATGGTTAATAAAAGCAAGCAATAGGTTATTTTCCATCAACTCAGCTGCAGAATTTCTTCAACCAAAAATGCCTGACACAGCAGCCTTCACATTTCTAAGGACCCTCCAAAGATTTACAGCAATTTTTTCTCAAAAAAAAATTAAAATGAAATCTGGTTTTAGGGGCAAAGAGATGAGGAAAGTATTGCCTGGAGGATTAAAAGAAAAAAATCCTACAAAGAGTCTGGGTAATAAAGTCAGAACCTTTCAGTTTTGGCCATTTACTGGTTGCATTTTTCAAATACACATATATTTTAATATATTAATATTTCTACTGGTCTCTGAGGTATTACTGACTCCACCAGTCTGCCATTCCTGAGGAAGTAGTCTCAGGTGTCAGTGACATGCTTCAGCAGCTACAGAAGGAAAAATTCTAACTCACCAAGGTGAATTAGAACACCAGCAGTGCTGTGTTTAATATCCCCCTTGGAAGAGTGCAATTCTTTTGGCACTATAACACTCAGGAACACCTTCAGAGTCCTAGTCTGGAAATCCCTAGCCCATCCTAGTTCTTCATGCCTTTCTGAGCCGGCTACTCCCTTCCCTCAGACATCCTGAGGCAAGCCTACCCGCTCCCCAAAATGGCTCGCAGCTGACATCTGTACCTGCCATGCTTGCTCAGCCCCACAATCTCCGATGAACAAATGAACCAGCAGCGCTGAAATGAAAGAAGACAAATTTTTAATTGCAGTCCATGAACAATTGTGATTTTGAATCCTTTTTACATCTTCAGCATTTTTTATTAATGCTGCTGCGAGGAATGTTAAAAAAAATTATTTAATGGATTCTTTTGGGCTTCATTCTGATTTTTAAGGCTGAGCTAAATATTAAATCACTAAATGTTAAATCACAAAGGACTAAAAATATTTCCTATCAGAATTTCTTTAAATTCAGAATGATGAATAACAATGAAATGTCCTCTTTACTGCTCATGCTGCATGGCAAATACTATGTCCAGTATTGCGTCCCCGGACACAAGGATGTTGACAAACAGAGTGAGCCAAGCAAAAGGTCACCAAGACATTTGGGGTGGCAGCACTTGCTCTGTGAAATGAGGCTGAGAAAACAAGGTTTGTTCAGCCCAGGGAAGAGAAAAAAACCAAACTCTTAAAAATTGTATGACTTCCCAGCAGCCGGCCAGTACTTACAAAGATATTACAGAGAAGATGCAACCAGGCTCTTCACTGAGATGTGTGACCATAGAACAGGACAGTGGTCACAAAACGAAATAGGGCGTGTCAGAGAGGATATAAAGAAAAAACCTTCCACCATGAGGACAGTCAGACTTTGGAGCAGATTACTCAAAATTATTCTGCAGGCTCCATCTTTGGAGGTTTCCTGTACCTGACTGGAGAAAGCCCAGAGAAGCCGGGTTTGAATTCAGCACTGGCTCTTCTTGTAGCCAGAAGTGGGATCTCCCTTGAGTTCTTCCCTCCAGACTGTGAGGTTCTGCAGTTCTCCTCAGCACTACACACTATTAATTGATCAACATTGTGGCAACTGCATGTGGTGACTATCTACAGTGTGTATCTTGGTGGAGCAGAAGGACTGGGGGAGGCAGGGAAGTCCACCGTTCTTTTTTTGCTGCACATCTGGGTGTTTGAAGACATTGCATTCAATCCCTAGTGTAACACTATGGCCTATAGTGTTAATGCCCCCACTCAGTGTATTAACAGTGCATTCAAGCCCCTCCTATATGTATCATGGTTAAGTCCTCAGGTTCTGTTTCATAAAGCAGAAAGATGCACAGAAAGAAATGGAAAACTTCCTATTTGTTTTTTTTGTTGTTGTTGTTTTGTGGTTTTTCCTTAATTTTTTTTTTTTTTTAAATCTAGTGCCTATCTACAGAAGGCTGCTTTGTCCTCCTTTCCATTTACATGGCGTGTTTTAACCAGCCCACTCCTAGAAGCACAGAGTGCCATGGGGATTTACAGCTGGGACTCAGAGGTATGACTGTTTCCCTAAGTATTTGTTGATACGCTTTACTGCTCCATTTGGAAGCTCGGGCCATTTAAAAATACTATTATCACGAGGAGTTGCTAGTTTTTAAAAGGTGTTTCTCCAGCCATAACGATTCTATATTGAAATGTCTAATGATTTACACAAACCATTTCTGTGGTTACTAAGCACACACACAGCCCATACCTGCTTGAAACACCATACTGAGAAGCCAGAGATTTCCTCTTGCTTGACTCATTCCTCCGGTGCCTGATTTCAGAGAGTAAGGGGAAACATCAGAGACTTCTCTGTCTAAATTGGGAAAGTTACTTTCAGCATGACTACTCTCTGCCATACAAGGCAGTGGAGGTGGAGGTTTTCAGGGCTTGGGGACAGAGTGTCTCCATATTCCCCCTGTTGTATCGGACTCAAACGTTTTATCATCCTGGCCTTCTTATACATCCAAGTAACTCTTTCTCCACATAGCAACACAGAGCTCTCTGTTACAAAACCGTCTGCAGTACGTGAAGGAGGAGAGAATAACAGCAGCCTTTTCTTTCCCTCTGCTGGCAAAAAGGTGAGAACTGTAGCCTTGTGTTCATCCTGAGCCTGCAGAACTGGCTGCCTCATACTAACTCTGGTAAAGGACATATAACTAAAAACAGCCGTATGGATTTCTCTCTCTCTTTTTCTTTTTTTTTCAATTTACCTCCTTTATTAAACCCTTTCTGTGCAATTGTTTTGATTAGAACAAATGTTTACAGCCCAGTTATATATTCTTGACAACAGGATTTTATAACGAACAAACTTGACAAGCCTATAACTATTGACTCTCATATTAAAAAGACGGATTGAGATTTCCAGGAGAATAATTATACACATGTACAATCAGTGATTAATGAGCTTTTTAAAGAGAATCAAAACTGCTGAATCATAGCATGTGACTTTAATATCAAGGGCAAAAATCAAGGATTTTGTAGACTTGCATAAAAACAAAAGGCCAAAATCTGTACTCATTTTACAATCCATGCAAGTCATCATTTTCTCTGAAGTTGACATGGGGTGTATGTCAGGAAGAATTTATCCTGCACAGTTCTACATTAATTTTTACCATTATATCACCTCCACATTATGAGGCTACCAGTTGGTCTGGGTGACTCCATACAAGCAAACCTCTCAATAATTATTCACCTCTGCACTCTTCCTCTCCCAACCTCCAAAAAACCTGCTTGTAAAGCTGAAAAAGGATGATTTGGTTACCTGGGCTTTTTGTTGTTTGCAGTCTAGGCTCTTAAACAGAGGATGGGGAAAGGGGGAGACAGCTCCCATGTACCAGAAACTATCATGTGTGTCTGCCACTTCTCATTTGTGGTGTATAAGAGGGTGAAATAAGGAGGCAGTGCAGGAAAGGTCACTCTCGATTTACTCCAAACCCAGCTGAAACTCTCGTCTGCCAGATGTCTTACAAGAAGTTGAGGGTTTTTTCATGAAACTCCGTACCAATTTCCACACCAAAGAGGTTCAGATAAGCTTACACATCTGCCTGAACCTCCAAACATTTTGAAGTTTGCTGTCACTGCCATTTTTCCCCCATGCTGCTGTTTTCTCTCATGCTGACTGAGCTCTTACGGAACTACCCAGCCCTGATAACCATGAAGAAAATAATAGGAAAGAAAATTTAAAAATAGAACAAAATATTGTTTTCAGAAATTACAGGCTGGCACATGGAGAATTATGGTCAGTGACTCCAGGGTAATCCTAACACAGGCTATCTGGTAAATACAGCTTTGAGCATACATCATTAAATCTAACACAGATATTTGCTTGTGTTGTTTTATACCTCTGTTCTTGCTGACCTGTCACGCTTAACCATTTAATCGGAGATGACAGAAGGAAGACCTCCATGCAGAAAGTTGTGGGCCTGGAGATCAGGAAGAGGCTTTCTATTTTTGGCCCTGTTGCCATCTGTCTACTGCCCTGGGCAGGTCACCTCATCTCGTGCTGTCCTGACTGCACACAAAGAAGTCAGAGAATCTCTCCCTTTCAGAGATCATGGTCAGATTTCACTCATCTTGCACAGAAAATGGTCTTTCTGTGAATAGCTGCTAGCACCCCTCTTGAGAAACATAAATGTGGTCTTATATTTTTTGCTGTCACTCATCTTTGAACTTGTGAAGCTGCATTTTACCCCTGAAAATCTGGGATCACTGGATGGGTAGAATCACCACCTTGGTCTTTGGGACTGTAGATGGCAGAGCAAACTGAGAGGGCACAATTGAAAATTTGAATATTGAAAATAAATTAGGAAGTTGATCTGTTGCCTCCAAACAGGAGGCACAATTCCCTACAGTGCCTTTTCCTGTGGCCAGGAGCACAATGGCAATTTGTTATCAGCAGAGGTGTAGTGCTTCCACAGTAATTGAAACAGACATCTCCCTCCAAGATACACCAAGCATCAGTGCTTTTAATGTGAGGGGAGGCTAAGCATGTAATGGAACAGAAGAAAAACCATGAAAAATACAGGTAAATACGCGTAAAAGTAGACATGAATAGCTGAAAACATGACCAAATTGTGTTCAGAATCACAACACGCACAGAAATGCTGGTGGCAGATGAGCAATGCCTATTTACCGGCAAGGAAGCAACAGCTTTCCTTCCAGGAGAGCAGTGCTTGCCTTTCACTCACAGAGCTTTCTCTCAGGCTGACAAGTTGATAATTGTAGCTTGATTGCTGGAGTATTTTATGCAACATGAGTCTCCTTCAGGGATGTGATAATGCAGTCGTGGTATCTCCCTTGGTTTCTCTGGCTGTTCTGTGCCCAGCTATATCTCTAAGCATGGTAAAGAGTTAGCTGTAAATGGTGATCAAAACATCTCTGGTTGGAAGAAAAGAGACAGATTTGCTTCACTTGTCTACGGTCAGGACAAACATGTACAGTGTTGTGTTGGCAGTATGGTTATAGTCTCTTTTATGCTCTTTTACTGTATTCCTTGGAGTTGTTCTCCATAATTTCTCTTGGTACAAAAAGAGCTGTGGGTTTTCTGCAGGTCTCTGCCTGTATCTTCATAAAACCACTGGATACGTAAAAAGATAAACACAGAGAACCAAAATAAGCACTCTTGACCTCTTCTCTTGTTAGCAACTGGGGACATTGTTACTGTTCAGTATCACACAGGAATTCAAAACGTGCTGGGTGTTGTAGAACAAGAAACAGACCTCCAGCCCTGGGACAGGACTATCTGGGATGCTGTAAAACAGGCAGCAAAAAGACTCAAAACTGGGCTCTGATGAATGGGCAACTTTGGGTCCTGCCTGCTGAAGTCTAGTGTCAAATGTATACTTCATGTCTCAAACTCTCCCTCTTACAAATAATATTCTTTGAGATGTTTGGACCAAAGAAATAGCAGTAAATAGTTACAATTTTGTAATCCTTTTTCTTAACACCCACAATATTTCCTGAGCTCTCAGAAGGGAACTTGCATGCTAATTTCCTATTCCTTAACCAAGGCTGTTGCAGGAACTCCTTGGTGGAGCAATGATAAAAGCAAGCACTTCATGTCATCATTTTGACTTCCAAACTGGCAATAACAAAGCTCTGGGCTTCTGTTTCCTGGTGTTTCCAAATGAACAGAACTTGTTTTGCAGTCAAAGAACAGGGGATTTGCTGCCTCATGCTGTTCTGGAAGCTCACCAAGACACTGAGAACCACTCTGGATTTTTTCTTCCCTTCACATCTTTACTAGTAATTAATGTTTCACAGGCCAGATTCTGGAGTGAAACCTCCTTGTAACACTCCACCTGTTAGTCATATGCAAGTCCAATTCTTCCATAACAGAAGCGTGGGATCTGTGACTCTGAGACGAATGGGAAGTGGCAAAAGATATTTTAATTACCAAAGATGGAACACATTTGGAAGACAGATACAAAATCTACTTATCTCAGCGGAATTCCTTTTTCACTGACCTAAGCAGTCTTTTGATCAGATCTCCAGTTAAGGAAAATGATTTTGCTGCTGCTTAGCTATTTTTCACTGTAGGCTGATCGACCTCTGTCTTTCTCACTCTTCTCAGATTTGGGCCACTGACAAGCCGGGACAGAAATGCCGGCTCCTTTACTAATCTGATGATGCTGCTTTTTATACTGCCTCTCAATTTTCCCTGCTTCTCTTCCTGGTTGCTCTACGATGTATTTGCAGACTCCCAGGAGAAGAGAAAAAGTTATACAGGGGAGCAAAGAAGCTGAATATCTGCTACTGAAAAAAGAAATCCCTGGATCTTACAGTCCTGCAGAGCCACTGAAATGTACAAAAAAGATGAGAGTGTGAAGAATATATAAAAATGAAAATAGCTTTAAAGGGCCCACCAGGCTGATATTGTTCACAAACCGGACAGGACCACCTCTCTAAGTGGCAGGGACAGTTTCTCCACTGTATAAGAGATCCCCATCCTCCCCGGGACATCTGCAGGAGAACATTTCTGTAAATTTTGATTGGAAAGCCTGTCACCTGATGTGACTCCTGGCAGCAAAAGCAGCATCACTTCAGTGCAATCCCAGCATGAAAAAGTTAATAAAATATGTCACTGAGAAACCACTTGTACCTTCAGGATAAGAAAAGGTCACAAATGAATGCATGAAAACTGGATATGCTGCATAAACTGTTGATTGAAATCTCCTTTCCTCTCATATATGAATACAGTAAGTGAAACAGGATCAGCAAACAAAGAGAAATGACTGATGATTTTTCAGATTAATGAACTTTGGCTAAATTTCCTTTCTCTTTCTTTTTCCCATTGTGCACTGGTTACTTAGGCCTTAGGTGGAGTGGACACTCTTCTTCCTCGGTGGATTAAAATACTCAAACCAGCATTTTTTTACAGAATAAATAAAAAAATGCGGGCTACTCAGTTCTTCTTTTGTATTGTGAAATTCTGGAAGAATTTAGTGGCTTCTCTGAATTTCAAAACAAATATTACCTGGTGACAGCAGCTGGATCAGTCTGTTGTGTAAATGCTTGTGAGAGCAGTGACAGTGCTGTTAATTTCATTAGGGCAGCTCCTATAGAACTGTATCACATGGTTCATGGTCTTAAAAATAACAATTGTATAAGAAGAGCCTGCAGTGCCAGCAGTTATATTATCTCCAGGACAAAGAAAGATGCATATAGACTTAATGAAGAGAAAATGACGCATTTGTTAGGACTCTAAATGAAATATGAAATTATTTCATCTAGAGCAGAATATTGTGTGCCATTGCTTTGTTACCTGATTTCATGTAACACTGGTAGAGACAGTGTGTTTTAATTAGGGTTTTATATAGATTTTGTTGAGAAAAGTTTTATGGACTGTATTCATACAATTCTATCAAAACCAGGGGGTTGTGTGGAATTTCCTAAAAGTTTCCAGAATTTCCCTTTAAAAGCAAGCTGTGGAAAAGCTATGATTAAAATATGCAGACATGGCCTTTCCATATAGTCTTATGATACTTCCGTCATTCTGTCACCCTGTGTTGAAATAATTTTTTTTTTAACTTTTTAACAAATTTCATGCTGTATAATATAGTAGATTGCACATAGTCAGGAGCATATTCACAGCACTCCAATTTGCCCTTTGTATGGTTTGCACATTATATAGTGCAATATAATGCCAAACAGGAAGTCAAATTCATAAGGAAGCAAGTCTAACTGTTTTAAAAGCACTTGTTTCTGCGGATAATTTAAATATCTTTCAATAAGGAGTCTTATTCACAAGAGTGATGCTCTTCAGCAAGTCAGATGTTCCTCTTCCTTCACAGCTTAGATACAAACCAGAAAAAAATGAAGAACAGAAAGTCAGGAAAGTCATTTAGGAAGAGAGGAAAGAAGAGCAAACATTTTTACCTTGACACTAACCAAGCTTGAAAGGGACAGAAAAAGTTAGTAGAGCGGCAGTGTGCACATGAATATGTGCGCACACACACATGCCTCCCAATACAATACATCAAAACCTCTGCTCGGTCTCCATATATTTGGTCCCGGGCTCCATTTTCACAACTGATGAAATAACACACACTGGGAGAACCTGCTTTTTACCCAAAGCTTGTAATCGGCAAGACATAGGATATGAAGGAAGAATCATCACCTGGTGGAAACCAGACCCAGAAAGACAAAGCCCACATAGTGAAGTCCCTTTTAATCCCACGAGAGCTGCATGCCTAAGTGTCTTTGGATTTGCCCTTAACACCTCCAAGGACCCACAGAAAGCATATGAGGAGCAGACATAAGCCAGATAATTTAATGTCCTTATTGAATGCTTTAGCCACAGAAATCCCTGTTTCCTCCTCGCCTGCATGAGACTGCTGCTCATGTGGCTTTCACTGCCTTATGTTCTCCTGCGATAACAAGTTATAACTGCATGAACAGTTGTCTAAGCTGCTCTCAAATAACAAAATTATCAAAACCCAAATAATGTTCACTACCACTGTTTGCTTCACTAGTCATAATTGTAGGAACAAAAGAAATCCTCTTTTATTTCTTATTAAATGCTTTGACGGTATTAGCAAAATGTCCCCATTTTCTTTATTTATTATGTTACATTAATAAAGCAGAACTGAAAAGCTTTGAAGAAATGCCTTTCAATCTCAAACCAGAAAAGATTATTGGGTGTAAGCCTAAAGTCTTTACAAAAAATATAATTGAAAATGACCGGAGTAGAGTCAGTGTTCACTGTTACGGGCTGCATCATTCACACAGCACAAGGCAACAGACGAATAACCCAGAGCTGTTAAAGACCAGATTTTGCTCAGAGTAAGGTATTTATCAGAACTGGCAGAAGAGAAATATGCAAATACCTGCAAAGCACATAGAGATGCTGAGATATCAACAGGCCCTGGAATATTTCTCCTCCTAAGGTACGTGTCATGTCATTTGAAGGTCAGACCACTTTCAGATAACAGCAAAAGCTCTAGTTCCTGTAACAGAAGAATTAATTAAGCTCCAAGTGAGAGGTGAATTTTTATTAATCACTCTGAAATGGATAACTTTTCCTGAACCATCCTGTTGGTACTTGGAAATGTTGGTAGCCATTTCAGAAGTCAAAATTGTTTAAATTACCTTCACTTTAGCATGGACAGCACCATCTTGAAGTGTCCTTTTGCTAAAGTACCCTGCCCTATCACATTGAATTACTGTCAAAGGTGCATGGAGTCCTGCCCAGACAAAATATACAGGGAAAGAGGGAAGCCTAGGCCTCTTCAAAATCCATTGAAACACCAACACAGGCATCAGTGTGTTCAGGATGGTCTCTTGCCCAAGAAAACTACACCTGGAAGTCATATTTTTCCTCTATCAAACACATTGAGAAAAAGACAGCCCTTTCCCATTTTCTTTTACATTTGGAAAACTCACCATTCCCAAGGAAGAAATGTTATTGCTTCAGCAGTCACACAGGTGAGCTCCTCATGCTTTGTACTCGAGATGCTTTGCGAAGGCTCGTTCCCGGCCTTGTACTGGCTCTGGTCCTTGTCCCTGACCTGCCTGAGAGAGAGAGTCTTCTCTGGGCACAATCTCGTCTCTGTTGCAGGGAAACTTTGATTGCAAACTGAACAAGCAGTCATAGTTGGGAAAATATTTCTGTTTAATAGAGTGGGGTCAAGCCGCAACAGAAGGAGGATACCAAGTGATGCAAAAGTGTTCTAGGCATAGGAGCAGTGCAGTGGTCTTTGGGCGGGATGCTGCAGCTTTTCTCTTCACTGGTGACTCATGCTAATATTTTCAGCTCTGTGGGAACAGGGCACAGCATTATACAAAAGAGTTTCAACTCACATCAGTGAGGGAAAGATGGAAAAAGACAGGAGAAAAATTATTCTAGCTTCTAGAAGAGTTCCAATTAAAATTAGATTTTAAAGTAAGGCTAAGTTAGTAATTTAATAAAAATTCTGTGTACATAGTTAAAATGTGATCTTGTGTCATGCAAACGAACCTAAGAAGCAAGAAAAAACCTTAGAAACCTTCATATTTAGAGTCAGCATTTTCATCTGTTAATCAAAATATTATAAAACTACAAGGCAGGGGACAACATTTTCAAAACCTTTCAGATCAGTGCCTAAGATGCCCAGACTCCCCCACTCCCAGCCAGTTTACAGTGGTGCCAATTATGTTTTGATAGGAACATGTGTTGAGATCTGTATACATTTGGCAAACTATTCATGATTTTTCAGACACAGGAATTACAGACCTTGTTGAATCAATATCATACATCTTCAAGGAGATGGTCACAAGAGACAAGAAACAGTTGCTCAGAAATAAGTCAAACACAGGTGTGCCTGTCAAACACAGCCAGAATACAGGGAGCACAACAAACTGTCCTCCTGTCACCTGCCCACCCTAAGCCTTCAGCTCCTTGGTCAGCAGTGCAGTGCCACCATACAGTGATGTGTCAGGTGCTGACGATCACCTTGCAGGAGGCATTTTCCTCACTACTGCTGCCTTCACTGTCACCCCTCCACGACCTACTTGTCCCTCACAGGCCCCAGTAAGGAAAGTGCCACACCACCAGTTCACTGCTGAGATACAGAGGAAAAAGTTTTCTTTCTTCTTCCTAGTTATTTGCCATTTTGTTTGTTTTAATTATATCATCCACCTCCCATCTCAGTAGGATGTAGCCCAGTGGTGTTGGGAGGAACTGGAGCATGAAGTGCTCCTTAACACCAGGACTGATGGCAGAGGCAGGCTTGCCCCTGCTGTGGGTGACTTCACTGCTGTGAGGGAAAACCTTGAAAGAGGTTTTCCAGTGCAATGAAGGAAATGAGCAGGGACAGTCTTTCAAATAAACACCCCACACTTCAAAGAAAAACAAAAAGTCTAGCGGACAGATATGCAGAGAATGGTCAAGGCTGGTCTTGGTAAAGACAGTTAAACATTGAAAATTCTACTGTGTGCCTTTCCAAAATAAACACGTAAAAACTACTCACTTCATTCAGGAATTACAAAAAGCAAAGCTGAAATATGAAATCTTTTTAGACCTGATTTATTCTAAAATCCTACCCTTTATTCATCCATTTTTATGGACATCAAAAGCACCTGTAAGTGGCTCTAGGGCTGAAGCTTTCCTTTAAACGTTTACTTCTAGGATGTTGTTGGAAGTTGGGACTTAAAATGTAACTGAATAGTCATATAGGAAAATAATCTGGAAGGCTGAAATCAACCAATAAGAAAATAAACACAGGCTATGTATTTTATGAATGCAAATAAAAGTCAAGAAAATTTAAATATCAAATGCATCCCATGACTTGTTTTTGAACACCCACCGATAGCATGAGAGTCTCTTACATATTATTTTTCTTATATATAAAAATAACAATGAAAACAGGAAATGTCAAAATAGAAATTATTTCAAGCACCTGTGTTTTTCAGATAATATTTTGCAGAAAGCAATTCAAAAATATTTACATCCTATTGTACTACAAAATTCCCTTTCAAATTATATATTATGTAACATATTCTGGTTAAATTTGATTTTTTTTTTTTTTTCCTGATCAGATAATTTACAGAAATGATTAATAAAATATTTCAAACAACAACTAGATTAGTCACGATGTATTAATAGACAAACTTTTAAAGAGAAAACAGAAGCAAAATTAATTGAATAAATTATTCATTAA
Organism: Anabacerthia variegaticeps; assembly: GCA_035583185.1. NCBI lineage: Eukaryota > Metazoa > Chordata > Aves > Passeriformes > Furnariidae > Anabacerthia > Anabacerthia variegaticeps. The sequence goes on from JAWWEW010000078.1 coordinate 83,644,117, forward strand.
AATTTATTCAGTAAGTTTGATTTAAATGCTTGTTAATCCTTTGAGGGTTCATGTAGCATAATATTACAGTAACCCTGGTCAGGAATTCCAATAGATGACGTGTGTTTTTTTTATTTCTGAAAAGCTACGCTCTCAGATTTGCCAAGCAATGCCAAAGTTGAATAAAAAATTAGATTGGAGCTCTCAGAACATCTTGTTTCACTAGTTGTTTTCTCCAGCAAGAAAATAATAATTTGTTTAAATAATTTCAAAACATTACAGTACAAAATATTAATATAAAACGATAATAAAATGCACTATCATACAAATTAAAAGTACAATAAATATATCAGATTTTTTCCAATACAAAATTTTATCAAAAGTGATAGCTGTTCTGTGAAAGACTTGGACAGACTGAACTCTCTCCTGACCCTTTTGTACCATGCCAAAACCTCATGCTCTCTTTCTATATCCATACTGTATGACAAGAAATACGTATTCAACACTAATTATAATTCATGAACTAAAATTTCTAAATTTTAATCTATAAAACTTTGTCAAGAAACCTCTCCACAGTGGTGAATACCCTAGAACATGGTGTTGGTTTTGCTCGAGAGACAGGAAAAGTCAAATATATTGTTTATGTAAAGGCTGCCTCACACCTAGACATGGAGCTCTTCGATGTGGGTCCATCTTCAAGCGAAAAAACAAATGTTCAAGTAGAAACAAAGGATGATTCTTATTACATGGATTTAAACACAGAACACACATTTTAAAGACCAAAAACAGGTGCCAGAAAGAGCATAAAACCAAGTTTACTTATCCACCTGGGCTTTTAATGAGCCACAAAAGGGCTTGCACTGTCTGTGCTCCCTGCTGTCAACAAGCTGTCTGAACACCTGTAAAGCCTCAATGCAAGGATTCAATTCCTAAGCACAGTGACCTTCCCTGAGGATGCTTCTGATGTGGGAATATATGTTGACTGTCCACATAAACATATTCTTGGCTGCAGTCAGCCAAACCTCCTACCTCTGACTTTCTCCGGTCTTAAACTGGAGAAAGACATAAGTTTTACCTCTCCTTCCGGATGCTTATTGACTGCCCTCACATAAAAATGAGCAATGCTCTCCCCTCTGGGGTCTGCCCATGCGGAATCACCTCCTGTAAAAAAGGGCTGAACTAACTGCAGACACACCAGGTGCTTGCCAGGAGATTAAGCACTGCCATTGACCCATGGAGGTCCAGCTCAGCTCCTTCAAACAAGTGCCTCAAACAGACATGGAGAAAAGAGGTTTGCAGGAGTCCATAACCAGATTCTGGATGTTGAAATTTGTGTGGGTGAACACCTGGGTGACTGGGTGACCAGGCACAGCTCCAGACAGGGACTTACAGGGCACTCTGTCAGAAAATTGCCCCATCCCCTTCAGAAGAAGAACAAAGTCTCCTGGCTACCTGAACTTTATAGAAAGGGCCAGCAGATGAACATTGGTGGCAGCCAGGATTTCCCTTCAAAGCTGTACAAGCTGGGAAATAACATATCTCTCCAAGAATACAGCATTTCTCTCTCCTTCTCCTCACCTTCTGGGGCTGCTCATGGGGTCCAATGAGGATGGGGAAAGACAGCAATGAAAGATGGTTAGCATAGGTGAGCCTTTTCCTGCGTAATAACCTAGCACCAGCTGGGACTGTGGCACGAAGCGCTGCCTGCTGGTGGAGATCAGGATGAATGCAATGCCCAGTCCCTGTGCTATAGTTCCAAAGGTTTGGGAGCTGAAGCCCACCCCACACTGCCTGCCCCTAGAACCAGCTAACAAAAGGATTGCTGAGAGCTTTGCATTCCAACTTAGTGACTGGGCAGTATTGGGGGAGGTGGGGGAGGGGGAGAGAGGTTTTTTTACAGGATTTTGCCAAATTTCTCTCCTCCAGCTGCTGTGTGGGTGCCAGTCACCACTTGCTGATTTGGTGGAAGCATATGGAGGGAGCTCCTTTGCCTCAGCCCCCCAACTTCGTGTGCCACTCTGCCGTTCTTTGGAGAAAGAGCAGTCGCCATGACCTGGGTTTGCTACAGACTCCTTGAGGGCCAATACCACCTGCAGAGGAGTTGCTAGCTTCCCACCCCCCAATATTTTTGGACAAAGGATGAGGAAAGGGTCATTACACTACCTATGGGAAAAGTTTCAGCCCGCCTCCTGTGGCCACTATTCCCAAATGAATCTTTTTTGGAGCCAGCACCTCTCCCTGGTCACCATCTTTCCCTCTCTTGAGTCTGTGAGTGACTTATGCTACCACTGCCTCCCCAGGCACGGCATCACCTTCCACTGTCTGTAAATATAACTGCACAGAAAGGGGAGGGATAGGACTTGATCTGTTTGAAAGGTTTTGGTTATGGTGTTGTTGTTTGTTTTGTTCAGGTTTTATTTTGTTGTTGGTTTTTTTGGTTATATATATTTGTAGTAAAGAACTGTTATCCTTTTCTATACTTTTTCTGATTAAAGTCACTTAATTTCAAAGGTTGTGGTGGGTCTTGGGAAGATGCCTCCTTCCTAGTCGTGATAGGCATCTTAGTTTTCTTTTAAACTAAGACACGCCGGCACAGACAGAAGGGTAGATATGCTTAGCCTGGTTTGTGTGCATATTGTGTTAGGACCTAATAGAGTCTGGTTTTTGAAATCTCATTCGTGCTGTTCAGTTAATTATAACACCTAATTTATATCTTTTATTGTTCTGTGAACTTGAAACTTCTATTTCAATGAGGCCAGAGCAACAGATGATGCAAAATGTGCTCTTGTAAATGAACATGGGTTGTTTGCAAATGGAGGGAAGACATTCTACGGCAACACTCATTTCCAGTTAGGATATTGGAGGAAAAATTGCAGCACATTAAGAAAGCAATAACAATCAACAGGGTGTGCATTCATCAGTCAATATGTATGCACAGGGAGCATGCAGGAGCACGAAGAGCAGCCAGCCATGCAGGCTTAGGTAACAATTACTCTGGTGCGACGCATCAGGCCCTGTTGATCGATAACACAAAACAGTGGCGAGAAGAAACATCCACAGGCTCAGCTCTCACAGACTCCAAGTGCCACTATGGAACTGCCACACCAGCCAAAGGCCGCCTCTGGGGTCCTATTTTCCTTAAGGAAGAAAGGGATTAAACTGACGGACTTTCCCAGGGGAGTCACTTGTTCTGTACCAGGAAAGAATGGCAGTACTTCTGCTGCTGCTCTCCCATAAAAACGGCTAATACATCCCCGCAGATGGTGGTAGGGAAACTCCTTGTTAGCACAGTTGAGTCACTCACTAGTCAAGGCTGGTAGGAAGGGAGCGTATGACCCTCTGTTCAGCAACAGTGTTAATGTCCAGAAGGGTCCTTGAAAAGGTCAGAAGACAGAGCAAGCCATCAATATCTACTCAAGGCTCTCACTGGGGCTGACCTCTACTGTAGTTGTCCAGGACCATGTCTCTCTTGGTCATAACAGAGGTTGGCTCCACAACCACATGACACCAAATGATACGCATTGCTCTGCTTCCCAGAAAAGAACCACCCTGCTACTGTAATGAAGATCTCTGAGACACAGCTGGACCTTTCCAAGTCCAGTCCCTGCTCAGCATACTCATCCTCTCATCCCTGACATCAGAATTGACATTCAAAAATAGTATCAGAATAGAAAGCAATTAATTTTGAGGTTTATTTCCCTTCCTCCCCCACTGCATTTGCAGTTGTGCTTTTTTAGAAAAAAACATGCATTTCATATGTGCTGAGTTTTCTCTTTTATTTTTTTAACAAAGAAAAAAGCAACAAAAAAAAGAAATTATTCTTTCTAAAGGAAAATAAAATTTGCAAGGGACACCTCAGGGAACAAGGCAGGTAGTCCACAAAACAGCCTTCGAATGCTCCAGTTGATTGTTTGTCACACTCATGATGTACGCGCACATGATATGCATAAATCCACTTGCCTCATACAGAGAAAACAAAAAAGGAGTGAGTTCATGGACTGCTTTTCATTCACTTGCCATACACATATTTCATTGCTGGTCATATGTATGCATGGCACATAGAGAAAGAACAACAACAGTTACATATGGTGCCTACTGCTGTTAACAGCCTGTCACACTGCACTTCCCAGTGTTTGAACCAGGGTAGGCTCATTTGAAAGGATTTTGCAAACCACTCAGACTTTCATTTTGGAGGAAATGGATAGAAGAGGGTTACAGGACAGCTTTAATATTATTTTTATGCACAATCATGAAGCTAAGTTCCCTTCCTTTCTCTCTCTCCCCTCTAGCTGACATCGCAGTAGATACTTGAGAGCACAAATTGACCAGGAGTCTGCATCTGCCAAAAAACTATCCTTCTTAAGCTGTATTCATCAGCCACCTCTTTTCCCTTTTTCCCTCTGCCCTTCAGGAATTAATTCAGTATTTTCCTTTCAATATATTCCTTTCCACAGACCACATTTCTTTAATCTAAAAGTAAACAAACATCTTGAACCAGGGAAAAGAAATTCCTCTTTCTACTATCCTACCAACAGCCAGGCATAATAGATTTAATATACAACATCATGTGTGAATAGATACAGATATTGTAATTAGTGGAGCGCCAGTGGAGTGAATGCAGTCTTTATGTGCACATCCATTTCTCTGTTCCCTATATTTTCAGCCATTTTTGACCCTGGGTTTTTTAACTGTAGTTTTCCAATTTTCCAACTTCTTTTTTGTGATGTTGGACATGATGTGGACCAGATAGGTCCACACGTCACTAAAGGGGCATCCAAACACAAAGAGAGTTGGTTGTTCCCTAGCCCTTTTGTATTGCCACAGAAAGAACACTGGTGCACGGCAGTGGGCATTAGGATTGACCCTAAAATATTTGCCCCTTTCTTACCTTGAAAAAACATGTAGCCAAAATCCCCCCCATCCTGTTCATTACTCAGAAGAATGACACAAAATTGGAGGGATGGAATATCTCTTCTTTGAAGACAGGCTCAGAGAGATGGGTTTATCCAGTCTGGAGAAAAGAAGCCTCCTGGGAGACCATAGAGAAACTTTCCTGTACCTAAGAGGGCTTTGTAACAACAATAGGACCAGACTTTTTAGTAAGGGCCTGTTGTGATAGGACAAGGGCTAATGGTTTTGAACTAAAAGAGGGCTGATTAGATTACCACAATGAGGGTGGTGAGACACTGACACAGGTGACTCAGAGAGGTAGGAGGTGCCCGATCCCTGGAAACATTCAAGGTCTGGTTAGTTGTGACTCTGAGCAATCTGTTCTAGTTGAAGATGACTCTGCTCATTGGAGGGAGCTTTTACTATTTGACCTTTAAAAGTCCCTTTCAACACAAATGATTTTATGAATACAATTTTTATGTATTTCAAAACAGATGCAACTATTGTCTTTTTATTAAAATAAATAAATGCAAGCAGTGTGAATTAGAAGCCTCTGCAGAGTCAGCACATATAGAGGGAAGTTAATATTACCATAGTTAAGTAGAAAATATCCTGTCATTATAAGCCTGATCTTGTCTCACTGTCACTATTTAGCTTTGCAAAAGTGAAACCAGTCTCTTGAATTTTCATGGGCCAGATTTTATGAGAATGTGAAATTTGGTCAGAAAGTTTGGTGTTAAGTGAGAAAAAAAACATCTAGGTAAGGTAGCATTTGTACTCCTTCTCTTTTCTTTGACCATCTTTAGGTGCATTGGCATGCTGTGAAGAAGCACCAGTCATCCTTTTCCTAGAACACCTAGTACCTTTCCAAAGGAAAGGACAAGGAAGCTGGTCACACAATCTGTAAAGAGCTTCTACCTTGACCCATGCTTAGCAGCTTGTGCTCAGGACAAGCACCAGTTTACTTCTGTGAGTGTTATGGTCTTTGTATACATAAAATACACATTTACCGTTATGGAGACATGGCCCCAGTACAGACTTTAAAAAAATCCCACAAAAGCAGACAGGTTGCAAGAAGCTGGCCTAGACGGGATGCTATTGAAGTTGTATCTATGAAGGAGGGTTTGATCAGATGAGCACCTGCTCCATAAGTGCTCACAATTTCTGAGTGGTGAGCTGTCATGAGCAGCTTACACAGCAGGTTTGGTGGTTTGGTTAGACTGGCTTCAAGATGAAAAAGACATATTATTTTGGTGCAAAGATGGGCATTCATTAGTCAAGAGGTCAGCAGCCTCTCAAAATCTCAACAACGCCAATCCATGCATAGCTTCAGAGGATGAGGCTGGTGTGGGTGGAACAGGAGTGGGAAAATATGCAGAGAGGAAACAGATACATGGAGAGATGCAACACAGTTCCCTTCCCTGTGTGTACACAGTAACAGGATCCCTTTATCTCTTTCATCTGTGAATAAGGTTGAGCTCAGATTTCTATTGCTGCAGGTCAGGCCCTTGCTTTCTACTTCTGAATGCAATAAAGTGCAATGTTCTACAACTCTGTAAGCATTTTAAATTACTTCACATATGGTTTTGAATGCTTGACAGATTTATATTAAATAGAAATGGTTTTTATGAAATAACTATGTGAAAATGTTTCTTTGCAAATCACTGTGTCAGCTGTGAGCAGAACTTAAACCCAGGGCTTGAATATACCAATCATAGCTTCAATTTTGTGTTAGGCTATCTGAAAAGCCTTGGGGAAATAAAAAACAAACCCACAAATATTTCAGCTTATGATCCACCAAGGGGTTAAGCTAAAGGACAAGAACAGAAATATAATTTTAATTGCTCATATTTTTCCTAGCTACTCCAGGAGATTCTGCCTCATAAATTCTCATGACAATTGTATAATGCTGAACATATCTGTTGGGAATCCCAAAGGGAATACTTAACCCTTTTACTTTCTCTAAGTTTGCTAATTAATTCTATTTCTTTCAGCTAGAGGAGACAGCTTACCCAAATGACCAGTCCTGAAACAAACACTGACGTAGGTACTGTACTATACTGTACGTGCTCTGTGCTTTCAATTTCCTTGCCTGGGTCACAGAGGAATAGGCAAAGTCAATCAGGTAAAATTAGAATTGACCCAAACCTTGCTATTTAAATAGGTTTTTGAATCATTAGGGTGTATTAACCACTGCTTTGCAGGTCGAATTCGATGGCTTGTGTTTAAGCTAAAGTCCCACTGAAGTCACTATGGGAAGGGTAGAATTAGACCCTGGGTAGTTTGTTTTCCCCAGTAGTGGCTGCTTGCTTATTGCAACTGTTGAATGTATGCATATTCATTACACCACGGAGTTTGGGAAGCTGCACTCTCTGCAGCTAATGTGCTGAATCAGATAGTAAATCAGACTGATTAAGATACACACTTTGGTTTAAAAGACACACTAATCACACAGCTTTATCTTTGGAACTGACTTTCTTATCACAACACAAGGGAAGCTGTAGACAATACGGGGACCTGAAGAGTCGTCTAATGTCGACCTCCAGCTGCAGTGGGGGAAGCCAAGTGCCTCCTGCAAGACTGACAAATAGCACAGCCACTGCAGCAGGAAGACCAAGAGTGCTCCTTGCAGAGACCCAGTGACCTCAGATTTCCCACAGTCCCTCCTGGCTGCTACAATGCTCTAGCCATGGAGCAGTAGAAACTCTTAGGAGGCTCCGGCAGGATTCTGCAGAGCAATATTTGCCACCTAGGAAGTAACTCAGCACAGTGCTTGTGACTCCTGTTATTTTTAACATTATTCACAAGGGGTTTGGATGTGACAAATCTTTGCTTTGTGGTAAGACAGAGACAGTCAGCTGGAGAAGGGTTAACCCTATCACTGAATAGATACACCAAAAAATATACACATAGCTGACACTGCAAACAATGCCTCATGCTTGGAATACCTGGGGGCTTTAGGGTATGAGATTCTGGGGATTGTGTTCAGGCACAGGTATGCTGGGACCTGTTTCTGCTCCTCTTATACTCATTCTCTGCCACAGAAGACAATATGCATTAAGCTGCTCTTCTGTATGCATGATGGGGCTCCTTTTCACCTTAATACACATTTCTTTACTTGGCTCTCAGATACACTGCAGGTGTACATGCACTCTTAAGAGATGACTGTGGAGAATGCTTGTGGATTCATTATAGAGCACCTTTGGAATAATATCTGCATTCAGTGTTAGCCATTTCATGTCTCTCTGTCCTAGAGGAAAGGAATCCTTCTTTACACAAGTAGTTCTGCATCTGTCTGGAAGCCAAGCGTGGGAGAAGAACAAGACCTCTATAAATGTGCTCAGTGAGTTAAGTTGTTTGTTTTGTGATAAATAGCATGCTATGCTGATACCTTCAAGTGTTTAACATTTATGACTCACAATTTAAAGCCTGAAGCACGTAGTGGAGTTTGCTTCCAGATTTAACCTTCTGAAGCCCTCTTTGCTTGTACTCCAGACTCATTTAGTTTGACAGTTGTGTGAATTCCAGCCATTGGACTGAAATTGCCATCCTGGTTTGAATGAGCAATGCTTCCCCTTTGCACAACAACAACATCTGAAAAGGTGCACACACATAAAAAAAGCACACTTTGGTTTCAAAATCTGTCAAGTGTTTGCAAACACCTCTCATTTTTCATCTTGTTCACTCTCAGCCTTCTCTGTATAGAAGTGAAAGACGTGGGAGGAAACTATCCTCTATTTCATCTCTCTAGCTATGCCACCATCAGCAGCAATATATACAAAGGCACTGTGCTCTGTAAGGTGAGATTGGAAGAATGTGTTGGACTTTGCTATTCTGCCACAAGTTTTGTCAGATCTGTCAGCTTTTCCTTGCCTTCCTCTGGCTCCTCTGGTACACAGATATCCAACAGAAGCACATCTGCTGCATTTGTGCAGAACAGACACGTGCTAGTGAAAACATGATGGCAAAGCTCATTTCCAGTAGAGGTCTCCAAAGTAACATCAAAACCCTACCAAATACAATTAATTAAACTCTAGATCAAAAGAATTGGCAGCTGGGATGAACTTTTATCTCATTCTGTGTGTTAAGCTTTTTCTTGATTCTACTTATCTGAGAGCAAACTGAAGTTTTAGCTATCCTTAAAGCCTGAAAAAATTCAGAGGTATGCACTACCTCCTCAAGCCATTGTCCAGCAAATACTAATGCTCCTGAAATGCACCATCTTCCATCTCTAAAATACCCACCATTCTCACTGCCTGTGTATTACTCACCTTCTCTTGAATTACCCACAGAGTCAGGCTGGGAAGACAGCAGAGATGTAAGAAACAGAAGCGATATATTAGTCATCCTATTAATAATAAACAAGGGAAAAAATAGTGAATTAAGAAGCAGAAGTAGGGAAACATTTCAACTGAGATTTGAATGCACAGGACACAGGTTGGCATAGGTTTGAGAGACAGACCTCTCACCAGTCAAAGTCAAATTGTGTGGCAGGTCAGAGAGATGGTCAGAAGCAGAGCAAGACAAACAAGTCAGCCTGGCGCAATCCACAGAGTAACTTATAAGTAAAACACAGTGTGAGTGGGCAGTGCTGTGTAGTCAATCTCAAATTAGCAGAGAACTCAGCATGGAGAAGTGCAAGCATGCCCTGAAATAATACTGGCAAAAAAAAGGCAAAGGATGACAAAAAGCAGCATTTGGCACATATTTCAGCGACTGCAGAACAAGCAGCAGGGACAGTCAGAAAGGAATGACTATGAGAAATAGTTCCCATGTGATGGGGTGGCATAGCTGCACACAGAAAAGGAAGAAAATCTGTAGCTCTGCTTTTCTGTCATCCTGCTTTTGCTACTGTCTTAGTTTTTGCAATATCTGAGATGGGGCATGGCCAGGACACTAATGTTATTCAATACCACCTCGAGTCATTGTCAGGGGTGGGGGAAAGGGGACCTCTCTTGTTTCTGAGGAGAAGGGCATTCCTTCCAGTTGAGAGAAAACGTGGTGGATGGAATGGCCAGGTATTTGTTTATTTTGGGGGGCTTTTCCAGGTAAATTGCTTCTTTGTCTTATACATTCTGTTATTAATATTGTTGCTGTTACTGTTTGTTTTCTTATCTCATTGCTGTTTCCAGTAAATTTTTCTTATTTTAGCCTGTGATCTTTGCCTTTTGTGCCTCCAGCTGGAGTGAGGGGAGGGAGGGGTTGGGGTGTGTGTGAGTGGCAACAGGGTTTTAGTGGGAGCACTGCACTGGAGAATACCATTCCTAAACCATGACTGTCACTAAGTAAGCAAAACCCATAAGAGGGTGGAGACAACAGTGGTTTGTAAACACAAAAGATGACTGAGCATTTCAGTTACCTCTTGACAACTAAAGACGCTACAGAGACTCTGCATACCAACCAGGAGGTGCCACTATTGATGCCCAAGCTACCATCTCCATCACCTACCTATCCATCAGCAGAGAGGATAGCCCTCTTTATCAATCACAGGACATTTTCTTGGGCCCATAGTTTCAGCAACTATTTCTTCTTGAAAAGGCACCTTGATGTTGATGTCCTGAATGACCCCTCTTTCCACAGTGCTCATACTTTAAACTGAAGTCAGAGCAGAAGGGACAAAAAGGATTACAAAAGGAGCATTTGAGAGAGAGAAAACAGATCAAGGACATCCTTTGTGCTTTTAAAGCCTCTTCGACCAAGATCTGTAGGTTTGTAACAGTCTTTGCCAGAGAAACTCATATGAAAGAGAAGCTCTCTTCACCTCTTGGTCAGCAGCAGGCTCTGATTCCAAGCAGATTCTTGCCCTTTCTTGCTTGTCTCCCCTTTGCAAACCAACATTGCTGCACAGTGGATCACATTTAGGATACCACTATATCAAGCCATGCAACCTCACTGGCTTGTGCAAAGCATGTTAGATATCTGTAGGAGGGAAAGATCTCTCGTACAAGAACCTAAAGAACACAGTATCAAATAGGCAAATGCCATTTCATTTTTAAGTTGGAAAAAAACAAGTGCCTCAGAGGAAATTGTTTTCAATATTTTTTTCAAAAGTAGACTCTGTAGGATGATTTAGATATAGCCTGTGTTAGTACGGAGATATCATCTTAAGCAGAGTATGGTATCGAATAGGCAAATGCCACTTCCTTTTTAAGAAGAAAACAAACAAGTTCTTCAGAGCAAATGGCTTTCAATATTTTATTTTCAAAAGTAGATTTTGTAGGATGATGTAGCTAGCCTGTGTTAGTAAGAAGATATCATCTTAAGCCTGAGGCAAGGGAATAGGAAGAAGCAGCATGCTGCATAGGCAGACCCTTTGCCAACAGCAGAGATTAACTAGCATGCAGATATACTTCATAAGTGTTCAAATGGATGTTGGGCCACGAAGAGAGACTGCAGTTAAGTGGAAATAAGCTTTGCTGAATACATGACATGCCAAAGGATCTGCAGAGGAACTCTTAGCAGAAAGAGCCATTAATTACTGTAGCCAGCTGCATTTCATATACAGTGCTCTCCTCGTGAACCTGAAAAATATTACTGTAATAAGAAAAAAGACGTCCTTCAAAAGCTTCTTCAGGTGCCCTATGCAGAGACTGCAATAATTCTTTGGGATGGATTATTTTCTGGCTGTATTTCTTAGTAGGTGTATTCCTTGGCTCCATTTCCAACAGCAGCTGACGTAACTAACATCACTTTCTTCTGTCGCAGTCACCTTCCCCTATCTTTTCCCTACAAAAAGAGCTCAGACAAGTGTGGGAATGGCAAGGGGGGGCTGAGGGTGGGGTGGGGGGGAGCTGAGAGGGAAAGAAATGAATAAGCTCATCTAGCTGTAAACTTTACCACCTCCCCCCTGCCATAGTAGAGCTAAAATTCCTGAAGGCCTTTCATGAAGGGCAAAAACTGTGCCTTCTTTTTTCCTCCAGTTCTTTTGATGTGGCTGTGATCCTAATCAAACAATGAAAAATAAAACTCCATGCATGGAAACAAGATCACCTCTGGCTTCAATCTCGCTTACATTTCCATCCCCTGGAGTTGAGTCAGCATCAGGCGCACCAGCTGCTTAAAGAAGAAAAAGGTGAGCTGCAAATATTACTCACAGGCGGAGGCAGCAGCAGGCAGGGACAAGTGACTCAATTCCCAGTTGGCTTCAAGAGTTCCCATCATCCTCTCTACATCAGCACATTTTAAAGTAGGTTCAACATGACCTTGTAAATTCTCCCCTACGTCACCACAGGGGCTTTGAGAACCTCCTCCTTCTTTACAATTCTGCTTTTACCTCTCTCTTTTTCTCATGCATACTGCATTTTATGTCACTTGCCCTAAAAAAGCAACGAAAATTTGTCTGTGCGTGTCAAGTTGCCTAGAGAGAAGCAACTTTTCTAAGCAAGGTTTCTCTAGCTGGGACTACTCACATTAAATCAGAAGCTAATTCCTGAGTATCCAGGACTACTGCCTGGAATGCACACTTAATTTTCTAAAAATAAATTGCCATTATTCATAGAATACCAGGCCAGATGGGGACCTCAAGGATTACCTGGTCCAACCTTCCTTGGCAAAAGCATGGTAGAAGCACAATCTAGACAAGAGAGCTAAGCATCCTGTCCAGCCAAATCTTAGAGGTGTCCAATGCTGGGGAATTCACCACTTCCCTGGGGAGATTATTCAAATGGCTATTTTGAATTGTGAAAAATTTTCCTCTTGTGTCCAATCAGAATGTCTCCAGATGTAATTGACACCCATTACCCCTAATCTTTTCCATGTGACTACTTGTAAAAAGAGATTCTCCATCTACCTTGTAGCCACACTTCATATACTGGAATATGGTGATAAAGTCTCCTCTAAGTCTTCTTTTCTCAAGGCTGAAAACTCACAGCTCTCTCAGCCTTTCCTCATATGTCAGGCTTCCCACTAGTTTGATCATCTTTGTCACTCTTCCTCTTACACCCCTTCTAGGGACCCTGCATGCTTGATTACCTCTATGAAGTGCCTCTATACAAGTGCACACAGCATGAGGAATAAACAAGAACTAGAAATCTACGTGTCGTCACAGCACAATGATCTCATTGCAACTAGAGAGATTGGAATGTTGTCATGGGTGGCTGTGTACTTTCCAGAAAGGAAAGGTCAGTGAGGTGAGATGGTGGAGTTGCTTTTTATGTGAGAGCAACTTCAATGTATCAAGTTCAACTCGGGGCCAGATGAATGAGTTGAGAGTTTATGGATGAGAATTAAGGGGCAGGCTAATATAGGTAACACTACTGTAGGTGTTTACTGCAGGTCAGCTGATCAGGAGGATGAAGTTGATGAGGTTTTCTCTGGACAGATGGAAATAGCCTCATGGTCACAGGCCCTGGTTCTCCTGGGAGACTTCAGCCACCCAGACATTTGCTGGTGAAAAAAATGGTTCAGTACACACAGTCCAGGAAGTTCCTGCAGATCATTGATGATAGCTTTTTGTTGCAAGTGGTGAATGAGCCAATGAGGAAATGTGTGTTGCTGGATCTTGTACTGACAAACCAGGAGGGCATGGTTTAAGATGTGAAGGTTGCAGACAGCCTTTCCTGTAGTGACCATGACACTCAGGATCCTGTGCAGAGGAAGCAAAGCAATAGGCAGGACTAGAACCCTGGGAGTCTTGGGGGATGACAAGTTGACAATGAGCTGACCACGTGTTCTTGAGGCCAGGAGGGCCAATGGTATCCTGGGGTGCATCAGAAAGAGTGTGGCCAGCAGTTCAAAGAAGGTGATCCTCCCCCTCTACTCGGGCCTAGTGAAGCCACATCTGGAATATTTTGTCCAGTTTTGGGCTCCTTAGTACAGGAAAGACAAGGACCTACTGGAGAGGAGAGGAGAGGAGAGGAGAGGAGAGGAGAGGAGAGGAGAGGCGAGGGGCGGGGCGGGGAGGGG
>JAWWEW010000078.1:83658580-83681398 GCA_035583185.1 Anabacerthia variegaticeps
AGAGGAGAGGAGAGGAGAGGAGAGGGGAGGGGAGGGAGAGGAGACTAAGAGGGGATCTCATCAACTTATCTAAATAAGTTAAATATCTTAAAGGCAGGTGCCAAGAGGATGATACCAGACTGTTTTCAGTGGTGCCCAGTGACAGGCCAACAATAATGTTCATAAGATAAAACAGAAGTTCCACCTCAAGATGAGGAAGAACTTCTTTGCATTGAGGGTAGCAGAGAACTGGAACAGACTGCCCAGGGATGTCATAGAGTCTCCCTCTCTGGAGACATTCCAAACCCACCTGGATGTGTGCCTGTATAACCTGCTCTGGGTGACTTGACTTCACAGAGGGTTGGACCAGATTAGCTCCAGAGGTCCCTTTTAACCCTAAAGATCCTGTGATTCTGTGACTCATTCCATGACTTTCCTGGGAACTGAACTAAGACTGATGGACCTCCAGTTGCCTGGATCCTCCTTCAAGACCTTCTTGTAGATGGGGGTGACATCAGCCTTCTTCTAATCTTCTGGGACATCCCCCAGTCTCCAGACTTCTCAAATACTAGGGAGAGCAGCCTCACAATGGTTTCAACCAGCTCTCTTAACACCCTTGGATGGAAAACATCAAGGCCCAACAATTTGTGGGGTGTCAACCTCCTGTTCACACACCATTTTTTCCTTCACTGACAGTGGATCTGAGTTCACATAAACCTGCATTTTTGTTATCAAGGCCTGGGGACCTACACACTGGTAAAGACAGAGTTGAGGAACATGTTGAGAACCTCTGCCTTTTCAGCATCACTGGGAATGGATTCACCTCTCCTGTTTAACAGCAGGCTAATATTTTCCTTCTGCTTCTGCTTTTTGTCTAGGTACCTGAAGAACACATTCTTGTAGTTTTTGACATTTCTGACCAATTTCAAATCAAGATGAACTTTTGTTTTTCTAACTGCATCTCTGCATGCCTTTGCAATGCCCATATAATTCTCTACTGCGACTACTGTATGACAGCATTGACACCTTTCAGGAGAGGTGTACCTGGTACACAGACTCAGACTACAAAGGGCAGGGCTCAGATGGTTGTACTATTGCTTTGGGATAACCTCATTTACTGAGAAGTTTCTTGTAAAATATGTGGGGCATTGGAAAAAGCCCTTGCACGACGAGATGAAGATTTCTGACAGGGTATATTTTTGTCCTGCAAGGTACTGTGAGCTTGTCTTCTTTTTTTAAAAACAGAGTTCTTCACCTGTTATAAATTGCTTGAGACCCTCTGGCTTTCACATAACAATTCCAGTTTACAGAAAGTGAAAACTTACATGAGTTTCCATGTTTTACACAAAAGAAAGATAAAATAGAGATCATAGCTTGCCAAGTGGCTGACACTTAAAAATTACAAAGCTTAGGATGTCTCTCTGTAAACATATTTATCCATCTGGTTTTATGACTTATGTAATACCTCTCAAATGATGTATCTAGCATTGTCCTCTGTCTAAGGCAGTCCTTGAAGTGTCTTCTTTCTCTTGTCAAGTCTCCCAGAGAGATTTTGCTCTCAGTGTGCTCTACAGCTGTATAAGCTACGTAACACAAGAGACCAGATCCTATCTTACTCAGACAGGCATTGGCAAAGTTGCTCATACTTTCAGAAGTGGGATCATACAGTGAATGTAGACACCTGGGTCTTGTTTCCCTTATTGACTGGACTCTGTCAGTTCATTAATCAGTTGCTAATTTCCCTTCTTCCTATTTATAGTGCCAAACTTTAAAAGCCTATGCTCTACTGTGTTGTGAGTTTGTCAGTCCTCTTACACCTCTTTATAAAAAGCAGCAACACATCAGAAAGATTAGCTTATGTCCACTGAGCTTATGGTGATGACTTTGGTAGTAGCACCCAAAGGAAAGTAATGAATCCTTTATACACAAGAATTATTTCACCCCTACTAGTGTAGGCATCACCTTATTGCTGTACGATTCCCTTAGCTGAATCCTCCTCAGTGACTTAATAACTAAGGTGATTGCCTCAGGCAATTAAAAACTCCAGGATCTATTCCAAACTCATTTTGTTTCCAAGCTAACAATACAGTAGTGAAGGTAATTTAGAATCATTAAGTGTTCTTCACTTACTGTTTTCCTCTCTGATTTCATGGCACTCTGAGAATACCTTGTCTTGTCTTGTAGTGGGAACTATGGTAATGAGCTGAAGGAAGGGGTGGAAGAACTCTTCCTTCATGGAGTCACTGAGGGGCAACCAATGCAGGTGGGACACAGCTGCATGCTTCCCTGTGGCACAGTTACTGCCTTCCATCTTTCACATCCTTCTGCCCTTTAGGTCTGTAATTTTCTGACTTTACATTGCAAGACTAGAACTACCATAGCCTGATATAGTCTCTGACATTCAATTGGCTTTTTGTCTCATACTTACACACTTTTTAGGGAAAAACAACATGAGTATCTAAAGTGCTTTGTAGGTCTAAAGAAAAAAAATCTTCCCCCCAGGTGGAGAAAGCCCCTGTTCTGCAAATCTGCTGACTGATGCACAGAACTGTGGCTTCTAAGATGTTTTCCTACAACCTTTGAAGTAAAGCTGACCTGCAAATAAGAAGAACATACTTTTGCACGGATGTTTGAAAAGGAAATTTTGAACTGACATGCAGAACGAATGGTTTTGTTGAAATTTGCAATTTTTGAGGGGAGGTTAATCAAAAACTGGGGAAAGTTTCAGTTTGAGAATTTTTCATCTTGTTTTGAAAAAGAAAAAGCCTCTGGAAGAAGTAAAAAAAAAAAATAAAATTCAAGTAGACCTATATTTAACCACTTGGAAAAAGTAATTTTAGCCAGGCAAATTAGCATAGACACTTGTAACCTGATTATGAAGATAAGAATTACAAGTATTCAGACTTCAAATTTTCAATTGGATTTCCACATCACATGGACAAAAGGACATTAATTCTTTAAATAAGCACACTAACTTCCACCATCTGTGGAAGAGACCAAAACGTTCTCAAGCTTTTACAAAAATGTTATATAACATATCATTATTTAATAAGGAAAAGGGATACACTCTTCTGTAATGGAACTTTCCAAGTTTGTTGAAGAAAAAAAAACAGCCTGTTCTGAAAGGTGAAATACACAGCTTTGTCAAATCAGTGAAAAAAAAAAATTATCTGAAATGTCTGCTACATCTATAAGGCAATTACATTTTTAGCACTACCGTAGCCTCCAGTCCTCACCTTTTTCTTCCATTTCACCTTTACCAGGTTTTTAAAGGTGATAAACAACTAGCTGGTTTGATTTAACCTCAATATTGTAGCATAGCATTTCCAGATAAAAATAATGACACAGCTGGGTAGCTCTGCTCATGTTTGTAAAGCACTCTGGTGTTTCTTTTAGGGCAATGCTAACAAAAAGTGGATATGGGACACATATAAATACAGACACAAGTTCACTTTTTTCTCTGTATTTACCCCCAGCTCTCAGTTTTGTTTACTTTTTGAGCCACTCTATAGGTTTGTTCTTTACGTTGTTCGAATGAGAGCAAATAAGCACATATATTTTCCATCAGTGGGACAAGATATTTGGACCATGCTGTAGGAAGATAATTTATTAACTGCTAGCCCAAACTCCCCTTCCAGTCATTTAAAAAAAACAAAAGTTGTCTATTGCCCTGCTATAATTGAGATGAGCCTTTGCTGAATGTTTCATGCACCAACCTAACACACCACAGTGTAATAGTCTTTGACATCTTCTTGCCTCTGTGGTTTTATGAAGGGTAGATTTACACTAATTTGCAATTAAAGGAAGGATAACTTTATGCCAAATATACACTTTTGAACCCCAGTCATGTCAGTACTACAGCTGTTCAAATAAAGTTAAATATCCCTAATAATTGAAAAAGTGTTTGCAAAATAATGGTGAAATATCTTCACTGTAGGCTTGGGACTACTTAGACTATAAATGAGTTAATTAGTAAAAAAATCCTTGTAATAGAGAGCGAATCTGGGCAGCTGATCACATAGATCATGCCTGTGGATCAAAACATGAAGAGCATCAACACTGACAAGCTGAGTACTCCAAGGTAGGAGCCAGTGCCAGTGGGATACCTGGATTCCCATAAGCTCAGCCAGACCTCCACTTTTTCAGAAAACAAGGAAAGCAGAGGAGTGAATTGCATTTGCTGCATGGATTAACAAACTCTGTGTCCAAAACAAATGTATGTTGTGTACAGTGGAGCAGGCAAAGAGGAGCCAAAGTCTTTTGCCTGTCGGCCACTGTGCCTGCTTGAAGTAGAGTCCAGCAACTATCTAGTGCTGCATCACTTTTTACATGGATCACACAGAAAGAAGTTCTAGAGCACTTCTGATACAGAGCCCAACTTTTGGGTAGGCGAGTCAGGGTCCTGATCTGTGAGAGGGGCTTGCTCTGAAGGGAGAGACAGCATTTTTTGTCACTGTTCAGACGTTCCAAAAGTAAGTCAATGTTTCATAGAATCACAAAATGGCTTGGCTTGGAAGGGACCTTAAAGATCATCTAATTCCAACTCCCCCCACTGTGAGCAGGGAAAGCTTCCACTAGACCAGGTTGCTCAAAGCGCCATCCAATGCGACCTTGACCACTTCCAGGGATGGAACATCCACAGCTTCCTGGACAACCTGTTCCAGTTTTTTACCACCCTCATAATAAAGAATTTCTTGCTAATATCAAGTCCAATCCCACCATCTTTCATTTTAAAGCCATTCCCCATTGTTCTATCACTACAGGCCCTTGTGCCCTTCACGACCTGCCTCTCCAGCATTCTCGCAGCCCCCCTTTAGGTACTGGAAAGTTGCTGCAAGGTTTCCCTAATCTACTACTCTCCAGGCTGAAAAAGCCCAACTCTGTCAATCCGTCTTCATAAGAGGGGTTCTCCAGTCCTCTCATCACCTTAGTGTCCCTCCTCTGGACTTGCTCCAACAGGTCTACATCCATATGCTGGTGGCCTCAAAGCAGGACACACTACTCCAAATGGGGTCTCACCAGAGCAGAGCAGAGGGGCAGAATCGCCTCTCTCAACCTGCTGGTCATACTTCTTTTGATGCTACCAAGCACAGAGTTGGCCTTCTGGGCTGCAAGTGCATATTATCAGGTGCTCTACAGAGCTTCTCATCCACCCCAAGTTCTTCTGTTCAGGGCTGCTCTCTGCCCAGCCTGCATTTGTGCTTAGCATTGCCCTGACCCAGGTGCAGGGCCCCTACAGAATCTGACTGAGGCACCCACTTTTTTAATGTATTCTCCTATTTTGGGGTATATCTGTTCTTTGCCTGAAACACCCACAAGTTAACTTTTTCACTATTTTCACTATTTTTCTGCAGATACGTGTGCCAAAAATCATTAGACATAGTATAATGTCAGGCTAGATATATTGATTCTTTCAAACCAAAACCTGAAGTGTTCAGAAATTTTTTTCCACATATAAACATGGCCATCTACCTACAAACACACAGCTGAGGACCTGGATGAAAGGTAGTTTCCCTCAGTGGCCGGAGAACACAAATGAAGTTCTAAGTTGTTCAGCACCCTGGAGCAATAAATGGCCCTGTGCCAGTGCCTCATATGGGTGTTAGAAAAACAACAGCCAAAATTTAACTTCTGATGCCTTAGATGTAGAAAGCCATTGCACAAGCATGCTGTGAGAATGAAAAAATTAAAGAAAAGAAAAAAATGAAAAATCCTGAGGCAGTCCACTCAGTGTTCCTTTCCTGATGGCTGGCTTTGTCCCACAGCTGCTCCTTGCTGGTGTTCATCTTTCTGCCAAACATTTCTGAAAAACATAAAGACTGCAGGTCATGAATAACTGATCTTTCAGAAAGAAATGCATGAAAACAGTGCTGGTAGAGAGAAAGGTAGGCAAGAACTAAAGGAAAAAGCCAGTTTACGGGCTTTCCAATCAGCCTCTCATACTTCATCAATCATCTGCTGAGAAGGCATTTGAGAGAGTCTTTATGTGCCCTGTGCCTTCTAATTCACTACTCAAATCCACTATTGACATGAGCTGCTACCAAGGTAGGCATGCACAATAGCTCTTTTAAGAAGAAATCAACCTGCACAGGAATGGCTGCAAGGCACCTTCCATGACCTAGAAAGATGCAAATGGCAAATAATCCTGGCTTCAGGCAAACACTCTGGAGACCTACACAGCGACAGGTTCTGCCCAGTGCAGAGTCCCACATGTTGGGTGTGAGCACTATCCCTTCCTGCCGCAGCAAGAGCAACACGCAGCAACAACGGATCACACTTGATATATTAGCACGTCTACAGTAAACTCCTGCACCATCACTTATGGAAAGGAATTTAATGGATAACGCTCATTTCCAGCTCAACTGTACTGACACCAGTCAAGCTACACAAGGATAAACTGCTCTGTGTATTCATTCTTGGCACAAAAGATACCTTTGCAACTTCAATGGTATCATGTGCGTAAATAAAAAAGGATGTGATGGAACATAAAGAAAATGTCATTTCCAATGCCAGTTCATTTGTCCTGAAGCAGAAATAGTGGCATATCTGTGCCTACTCTCTGAGAAAGCAAGAAACAGCTTTAACAACCAGTAGGAGTTTATAAGGACACATACTGTATCTCAAACAATTTGACATTTTCTCTAGTTCCCCAAATGTGTCTATAGTTTAGGAATAAACTACCTCTAAGCTTAAAAAATTGCCACAGCTAAATACAGAAGACTAGAAGGGTAAATTCACAGAAAGGGTATCTTTCCAAAATGGAGTCTGAAGGTCAAGAAAAGCAAGGTGTAACTTCAACTTCTGCAAATGCATGAGGTTCCTACATAACATACAATAGGAATATTTAAACAGATTAATGTAACATTTCTAAGCCAAGTGTTTTACCAGGTAGAATCTAGAAAAGTTCCCTTTTTTTTTCTGTTGATGGCTTTCCAATTTGTATGATAGAGAGGTGTGATAAAAAATAGTGGTTTTTTGACAAAGGCCTCCACCAGCAGTCATCAAGAAAACCATCAAGAAAAACCCCCGACAAAGTGCATGATGGCATGTTTTATGCTGTGGAACATACCTGAGAAGTTACATCTGCTCAAGCTGTAATGTGCATAGAGAGGAACATTATTTGTAGAGGTAATTTACAGTACAATAAAACCTCAGGTAGATTTGCTCACTCACAGAAACCTACACAAGTTTAAAAGCATTCAAAGATCAAGACCCTGTTCAGAGGTTTGATTACTCACTAAAATGCTAATACTTGTAAAGAGAGTTTAACGCCAGTGTAACTATGCACTCTTCCCCTTCTGCTTCTCTGCCCTTCAATCCCACTACCTTTTCACAGTTTATAATAATTCTGATAACAGCAACTAGTTTTTCCACTAGTAATTAGCTGTTACAGAACAGAGAAAGCTGACCCTGAAATAATAGTCATCATTTCTAGCTTTTTTTTCCCTACACATCCTGCATTCAGCATGTAAGCACCGATATTTTTCCTTGCTTATTTTTTTAATACTTTATCCTTGTAGTGCTACATAATATTGATGTATGTGAGAAGTCGTCATCACAGAACTCTTTGTTGTCATTTGGTTCAAACGAGACACTTACTTAGCTATCTCCATGCAGTAAAATAATTCCTGCTACCACTCAGTCAGTACCACAACCCAAAACCTGGAATAGTAAGAGTATACTACAGCTTTATATTTTAATTCTGTCTGTAAAAGGTGCATGGATACCATAATCTAGAAACAGTTGAATGGAAATGAGACACAGAGGCTATTCATCAAACTTCTTGAAATCACAAGGCCTAACAGTGATAGAAACTCTTAGAAAGGTTCCAGGGATATGTATTACAAGACCCCAATGAGTGCTTCTCTGTTTCTGAAAACCTGTCTTCAACTAAGTTCCATAACAATCATTAACTGTATTTTGAGCATTGTTATTTTCTTTAAGAATAGAAGTTTTTGAAACCAATTACATCAGAGGAAAGAGGTTTCATGCATCTTAGTATGAGGAGTTCTGGTTTTCCCGCTCAAACAGGCTTATATATACAAGAGGGGAAGTGAAGCAAGAACCTTCAGGAGAAGATCAGAAGTGAGTCCTGCAGCACCACCCTGAGGTTCAGCCTGTTACCCTCTCCTTTAGGTGGTCCACAAATGAAACAGAAGAAACTGCTCTAGTCTCGAAGGGAGGTATCTGAGTGGTGCTTGGAGTAGGTTGGGGACCACTGAGGCCAGAAACCATCTCAGTGAACATCTCAGCAGGGAATATCTCATACACAGACAGGTGTTTTACTTTGCTCTTAGCTTTGCTAGAGGAGGGAAAGGCCTTGACACTCGCCCTCCCTCCCTAATTCTACTCTCCATCTGTACTCAGCACATCTGCATCCAGCCCAAGAGAAGTGGCCCATCTGTTCAACATGGTTCAGCTGGTCCATCCATGTCTTAAGAGTAAAGGCAGCTGCAGTAGTTGAGATCAAAAGTCCATTTAGCCTAGCACTTTATCTCCAACTCTGGCCAAAAGCTGTCACCTAGAGAAGAGTATAGGAACTGGCCATAAGACTTTCCTTGAGCACTCTCCCTTGGTTCAGGTATTTCCTGAGCCAGGCATATTTCTAGGTTTTTAGATCTTCATAGCACCTTACTGACATCTGTGTGCCTTTTTTTTGTATTTCTCCTTCTGCATAAAAGAGGAGGTGTTCCCTGAGGCTGGTTAACACAGCTGTGCTGACCGACTTCACTCATTCTCCAGAGGCTGGAATAAGAAAGTAGAATAAGTGCCTTGCTTACAAAATACTGCTCTGGATTTGCTGCTGTTCAAAAAAAAAAAAAGTTTCCAGGAGTCTCTAAAATGGGGGGAAACACCCTCTGCTTCAAAAGAACTTAAGTGAAGGATGAGGAGTTTCCTAAGCAAAACGGTTTGTCCTGAAAGGTAGATGTGGTGCCAGGTAGAATCAAGACAACCATCTTGGGGGGTGGGGAGTGGGGTCGTGGGACGACAGAGGGATCAGTTCTGGGAAGAAATGGGTTTGAAGTTCAGCTATTGCTTGCTTACCACATGGAGTACTGAAAGGCTATGATGCGATGAGCCAGAGGAGAGGACACAATACAAGAGGTACAGCTTTTCAACTTGGAAATAATCTAGCTCAGTGTCTTAACAAGCAGTCTGGAGAAGGTGAACAAGGGACTGTTATTCAGTTTCATAATATATCGCCATGAAAGAAGTAGGAGGGAACTGGGGAAATTATCAGGTGGCAGATTTAAAAAGAGACACAAGGAATTGCTCTTTCACACATGTATACATAAGTGTGAAACTCACTGATCTGAGACATTGCTGATGCCAAAAATAATACAAGGTTAAAAATAAAATGGTTAGACAAATAAAAAAATAGGTTCAACACAGGCTCTTAAATACATGATGAAAATATATGAAGTCCATGAATCACAGACTTTTAAAAGGTAGGACAAGATCCTGGAAAAATCACCTTGTGCTCCCTCAGTTCTTATGTTTTCCTTAAGCCTCTGCCACTAGCCATTATGGAGAGCAGGTACTGAGAGAAATGAACTTTTAGACTGACTCTGAATTGCTGTTCTTATTCCCCAAATTCAATAGAGTTTTTGCAACTACTTGTAACAGCATTTGCTTCTGCTGTCACTGTTCTAATGGAGTGTGCCAAGATGTATGGAAATTAATTATCCTTTTTTATTTCTGGAATGCAGGCTGTAGAGATCTGACATTTAATGCATCAAATGCTCTGCATACGTTCTATATCTGGTAAGTGCACTTCTCACAACTTCATCAACAAGTTATGGTTCACAGTCCTGATATGATTATAACATTAATTCCTACTGTCAGAGTGTGTTTACTGCACCAGTTTCATGAAGATGGCTCAGAGCCACTGAGTACAGAGAAGTTCTGGTTCCTCTAATCAGTGACAATCCACAATCTAAACTCGGAGGAGAAAGTCCTACTTTTTCACTATCTCACATGTCAAGGGAAAAAATAACACATTCATCTGAAATGACTACATTTAAGAAATCCTCCATCAGGATTTAATAATGGAAGATGATATCATCTTTATCTTGCTGCTATGCTCTGGTCCCAAATCATTTGACAAATGTTATCTGGCAGGCTGGCAGGATGGGGGAAAGTCTTACTTTTCTGTAGGCCAAGCTCTTTGCAAGACAAAGTACATTAGTTCTCCTTGAGGCACAATTTATATCTGTCCTCACACCCTGCCACTTCAGTGCCCCTCAACCACTCCCCACTGTGAGTCGCAGGCCTTGCATCATGTGTCCCTTTCTGCCCTGGTCTCACCTCTTCTCTTACTATCTGCCTGTGAACATGACAATATGTCTTCTCCCAGTACCCTGCCCCTGGCTGGGTCCTCTTTCCCTCTGCCCATGCAAGTGTATTTGGGTCACTCCTTCTGCACAAGGCCAGCAGGAGAACTGGGACAGAGCAGAGGTCAGGATGTTCTGGCCAGGAAGTCCAGGACATTATCCAGTACTAGCCACTGCCTTGGTTAAGTCAGCTTCAGTGTTACGTGGGTTTGAGCTTTGGAGAGAACCCAGTCACATTGCAAGACATCTCTCCTTCTGTCTCTGTCAACTGTGGAAAATGCCTGCTGTAAAACGTATGCCCTCAGTGTGCCCCCTAAGCCTGGGTTGGACTCATGAATGTGATTATGTATCAGAGGTTTTCTATTGTCTCTCCTCCCTTCCTATTCCATGAGCATTTCATCCCACTGCCCTGTCTTTTCTCCCACTTTTCCCAAGCAAAATTATTTTCTTTTACCCACTGAGAAGGCATGCTGTGCATGTTATCATATATTGTTCAATAGATCTTGGATATGATAAGACCTTGGGGTAGCAACACAAGACTGTTAACTAGGGTAGCTTCCAGCCTCCTGCCTTGTTTTTGAAACTCTGGAAGATACTCAAAAGAGGCTTGAAGCAATGTGTGTACTAAGGGGTTTAACATATTTTTTCTTTTTTTTTCTGTTTAGTGGCTTATCACCCCCAAACATTCTAGTCC
Source organism: Anabacerthia variegaticeps (assembly GCA_035583185.1). Lineage (NCBI taxonomy): Eukaryota > Metazoa > Chordata > Aves > Passeriformes > Furnariidae > Anabacerthia > Anabacerthia variegaticeps. Next base: position 83,669,588 of record JAWWEW010000078.1, read on the forward strand.
TGTCCCTGAGCACCCAGATTGTCCTTGGAAATCCTGGAGTTAGTCAGGTGCAATATTTAAAGCACATCACCACCACCATGCCTCACAGGCTTTGCCACTTCACCCTAATGAGCCCTCTCTGGAGTGTTCCTAGAAGAAAGATACAATGAAAATAAGTTCAATGGAAATAATTCAGTATTCTATGGGGACCTTCACTGAAGAGGAGACCTAAACCATCCTTTCTTCTAGGCCTGTGTTCAGCTAACGCCACCTGCTCCAGCTATTTTCAAAAGCTGGACCATTTGCTGATGAAATAGCTACAGACATTTTGTGCACATTTCATATTTATCAGCAGGTTGCTAACACTGCAGAAATGAGCAGAACAGCAATTTGTAGCTGTGCTCTAATACTGCAGCCCTCCTCCTTTTGATTTATGAACTTTTTTCTGTATGGATCTGTCTTAATGACACTCATTTATTGACAAAAGTCTGCCTTTTATAGGCTTGGAATTATTTAGAGGTCAAAAGAATAATTCTTTTAATAATAAAGTTTCTGCTTCCTCAGCAATAGTATTTATGAAACCATCTTTCTTTTGCTACGTTATTTCCCTATCTTTAGAACAGTCCATTTCCCTTTTGCTCTGTTAGGCATATTTTAGCAGAAGCAAATGGATTATTCCCTCATCACACTTCATCGTTCCTCTTGACCTCCTCTCTGAAAATAACAAAGTGATAAGCAAGAGGCCACTGAGCGTTTAACTGATAATCCTTGCCAGAATGTCATTTTTACCTGTTTGGGGTTTGGATAGTTTAGGTAAACCCTCCACAAGACCTTGAAGACCTATGGAGTGTGCCTATACTGCAGTGAAGTGTTCCCGTCTCAGCACAGAGACCTGGGCTGACTGTCCCCAGAGTTTTGTGTTACCAAAAGCCTGGTTGCGCCCACACTTGAAGAAAGCTCAATTTGGGCTAACTCACTATTAAGTGCCAACACACAATACAGTTATGACCCAGATTCATCAAGGTGAATGCATCATATGTGTGCGATATAACAGAAATTTTATGTTAAAACATAACATTTTGTATTAAAACATGTATTTTTTTACTCCGTAGGGGAAAGTCCTTTCCTTTCAGTCAGTTCAGGGTTCATCTAGTCACTGGGCTCTCCTGACTGTGGAGAAAGCCCCATGTGATGATAAATGCTGTGTCCAGATGGCACAGCTGAAGATGAGTGCTGGTTCTGACCAAGGGCTTCACCTCTCTGGGCTGCCCCTTCCTTTCTCCTGCTTGTCTCAATCACGGACTCTTTGTATAACCACCCTATCCTCTACATGTTCACACTTGCAGGAGCTTGAGCTCGGAGACCTCAAACCGAAATTTAAAGCAGCTAAGGCCATGCAAACAATATTGTCATACAAAGGATAACATGACTCTAATAACAAACACTACACCACACTGAAGATAATACATCTATTGCTAACAGAAATAAAAGGAAGAAAGGTTCCAAGGAAAATGAAAATCGAAAATAATTCCAAGAACCTCCACAAAGTCCCATAAACCAAAAAGACAGAATTAGTCTGCATATGCATGCAGCAAAAAGGCAACCCTTGAAAAAAGCCTTTTTATTCCCAGCTTCAGACCAAAAAAACCTGTCTCAAGCCGTAGGCTAGAATAGTTAAACTCATACTATTTACTAAGACCCTCATGACTTCTACACAGAGATCATTATTCCATCTCTAAAATTTTAATTTGTCAAATGGTAATACATCTTTCCATTCCTATTTCAAGGCTATCATACCAGAAAATAGGCTTATAGGAGTAGACTCCATCTCTCAATAAAAGAGCTGATGAAAATTAAAGCTTTTGCCAAATATACATTTAAAATAACATAGATTCTTTTCTGGACAGGTGTAGGGTTTGGCTGCATTTCAAATTATTTTTTTTTCTTTAGAAAAGATATGGTAAAATAATAGTAATAGTTATACTCTCCCTTTCTTTTCCCAACCCAAACCCAATTTCCTTTCCGTGATAATTTCCCCTTTCCTTGTTTTTGGTTTTGTTTGTTTGTTTGTTTTTTGCTTCTTTTTTTGTTTTGTTTTGTTATTTGGTTTTGGTTTTTTTGTTTAATTAGGTTGTTTTGTTGGTTGGTGGGTTGGTTGTTATTTTGTTTTTGTTTTCATTTTTCCCAAGGAAAATGAAACAAAGAAGAATGAAGAAATCGGGAAAAAGTTGTTAAAATTTTCACTGGAAAACTTGTGATAAATGCACTTGTGAAACAGTGATACAATCAAGCTGTCTTTCTTTTTGAACTTTAAGAATGAAAAACTTCCATTAAAAAATTGCTGCTTCTTTTCCATTTTTTACCATTTCTAACAACAGATTCGACAAAAATTTTTGATAACGAGAGATGCAAGATCAAAATAGACTGTATCCTCTACATTTAGACACATAGTTTAATGTTCATGACACCATTAATACATGTTTATGTTTACTTTTGTGCCAGGGTGTAGTGCCAGTTGGACTGGAAGAAGGGGCTGAGTGGGGGTGAACCCCTCATGAGGTGACATCCTTGGGGGTCTGAGCCAGGTGGGCAGAGCTGGGGACAGGTGACAGGCTTCAGTGATAGCATGTCACAGCCAGCAATAAGCCAGGTCCAGGATCTGGACCAGGCTCAACTGGGAGCAGCTGCAGACTGGGCTTGAGGCAGAAGTTGGACCCTCCAGCACTGTGTCTCCAAGGTCCACACAAGTGAAAGAGTTCAGGACCAGGCTGGAGAGAAGCTGCTCACAGTGAGTCTGATGTAGGGCAGTGCTGGATGGGATGTCCTGACCTAAAGTGGAGCCCCCTGGTCCAGGGGTGGTGATGGAGATGTCCCCAGTAGGCTGGCCATGGCTGCCATGAACTCCCACCCAGGGTGCCTGTCATTCCACTCGAGATGGTGAAATGATAGTATGATTCAGCTCATTAGTGTGACTCACTGTGAGTCCTTTTGCACTTTTTTTGTTGGAGAAAACCGGGGGGAAAAAATCCAAACTCCCTCTGTTCTGGCCACAAAATACAAAGCTTTGGCACAGAGCCAAATCTGGACTTCCCAGTGCTTCAGTAAATTAAGATCAGGATTTAGGTTTAGGCTTATTTCTCTCTTATCTGTTGACTTGTCTTCAAGCGCTGTCCTGAGTTAGGGATGGAAAAAATAAAAGCTACCCAAGCAATACTCTGAAGTTACCTAACCTCAATCTGAATTCACATCTAGTCACGCAGCTCTCTAATTCTCCTTCTCCATTCTCTGAAAACCCCTTCCTTCCCTCTTAACATGAAACAGTCTAATAAACGCATTGTTCGTGGATTCTTTTCCGTTATTTTTTTTCCTATTAAAATCCACCACTTCACACCTGCCACCTTCTGACTGAATGGCCCTTCTTAGCCTAAAAGTTAGAAAAGGAATCAGTGAAAGAGAAGGACGAGGGGGGGATGGATCTCAAGCATTGCAGTTATGCTAATACAACATGGAGCACAATCTGGAGCTTCCAGGAAGGGCTGATTAATAATGAGAGGAATATAAGTCTTAATTTCACTGAAGTACATTATTTCTCACACAGATTTAAAATTTAGGGTTCGGGGCCATAGAGCAGCAGTTAAGGGAGCAGAACAACTCGTAAAGCAGGCAGAGCTTATAGCTTGTTATTGACAGCACAATCATCATATGCCATTGTAAAGCAACTGAACACAGTCATAAAAACTCATCCACCATATACCCAAGGCCACAAGCCCTGCGTTCAGGTTATATTGAAGGTGAGATATGATGATGCCACAGTGTTTCAAATTTTTATTGACATCCTGGCCTTGAGAATTAGGAGGTGTCAGAATGCATCTGTGTATTCAGAGGAAGACAATGATATCCCCTGCCCTATCTCAGTAATACTTAACAGCTTACTTGTACTGCAGTGCAGGTGAAAATGAGAAAAGAAAAGGAATGCCACATTAGAGTAGTGGCAACCCAAATAAGACCAGGCAGTCCAGAGTCGTCTGGCAGAGCATGGACCAGAAAACCAATTATTAACTACATGACAGTGCAGTATGACCTCAATTCACAGTAGCAGGTACTGCACGTGGGCATAATACAGGATGATTTTGACCCACAAGGTCTGAAATACAAAGATTGGAGGAGAAACAACAGACTAATGAAAAAAAAGAAGTTATTCTGGTCCAGATGATGTGTCTCTGCTAAAAAATGTTATCTCCAAGTATTGCTGAATGCATTTGATTTTTAGTATTTTTCACTTCTAGGTTGCCTCCATAACACTTTGCAATACCCAAAGGCTCATCTTCTGCTGTCATTCACTAGAGTGCTTGTCCAGTAAGTGAGGGAGATCCGAGCCTGCATTTATACAGTCCCCATTCACTCCAGAAACCACAACTATTAAATACCCTTCTCAAAGAAGTCAAAATGAGGATTTAAATTACCTGCCCAGAGCTATTAGCAGGACTAAGCACTGATCCGTGAGTCCTGCTCTAGAGTTCAGAGTTAAAGTCATTTGACCACATTTCCTCTTGGAGGCTGGAGCCAGCTAATTATTTCCTGTTTGTAATTACTTATGCTTTTTACACATTATCATGGTCCACAGGTGCAGAGAGAGTTGCGACACTTTTCTCAGGGCTCTCATTGCCAAATAGGCTTGAGTAACAACACTCGTTAGTTGTTGTCTGATGTCAGAGCTGATGAATGCCTTTTCCTCTTGAAAAATTGTAATGAGCAGAAAAAGCACAACAACATAAATTTACAGCAGTGACAGTAACTGGAGCCAGAATCAGGAACAGCTCACACATAACCAAAGTCTGAATGGGCATTTGAGACTGTTCCTCTGTAACTCACAGTCTGGTGCTGATGGGGATCTGCGCATTTCACAGCTCCCATCGCTGTCCGCTGGTTATCCAACAGGACGGAAAAGTAACCTTATTGACTCCAATGACCTCTTAGTGTCAGGGAAAAGAAAAGGAAAAAAAAAAGGCAGGAAGTTTAACTGCATTGGGACATTAATTTTAAAAAGACTTCAAAGGCATGCAAGCACACTGCATGACCCAGAGCAGTCAGTTTTCTTCTGTTCTTTGAGGAAGTTACTAACCCAATTTCAATCCTACAGATAAAAGTATTTTATGGTTCCAAAAGTCTCTCTTTCAAGTGGGGTTTAAGCACAATCATGGGAAAGGCTGCGTCTTATGTTTGTGACCACCAAATTCATCCAGTGCCTCGGTGCCTCTTTTATCTCTGAGTTTGGGGAGTGAAAAAAAAAAGGAAATAGAATTATTTAATCTTGTCAGCAATCTTCTTGTTAGTCTCAAAATGTAGGCTGAAAAAAGCTAAATCCCAAAGAAAGAAGTCCCTGTAATTTGTATGGAAAAGTCTAGGGCAGGGATCAGCAGTTTTTGAGGCCAAATTGCTTCTGTAAGAAAGTCCACAGGCAGCTCTGGGGTGGAATACAGACTAAAGTAATCGTTTTTCCCTGTGAGACTTCTGGAGCATTGCATAACCCCTGTGATGGGATAGGGTCTATCACGTTGCAGGGCCATGGGTGCCCATACTTCTCAGCTATTTTTTCCAGAAGGGAAGGTTAATTGGAACAAGCACATTCCTGCATAAATGACTGCCCCTGCCTTTTGTGGTTTACAGCTGGTTTTAACCTCTCAGCAAAAATGGTTTGTGAGCTGAGGGCATGTCCTGTGAACAGGCACAATCACTGGGAAAAACTCAAGGTAGTGCAGCCCCAGAGACAGTAAGGAGTTATTAGAGTCTTGGGCCATGCTCTTAGCCCAGATTATTTTCTCCTCTGCTCTTGCATACAAGAAAGCCAAAACTGTTAATCCTCTTGTGAAAAAGAAGTACCTAAGAAAAGCTGCAGAGCAGAGGACGGTGCTGTATAAGGTGCTTTAGCAATCCCAGGATTTTGTTTATGTTTGCCTTCTCCCTCGTGCAAGAAGTGGGAGCCTCTGTAGCTGTCAGCCTTTTGGGAGAACCACACAGTGCCCATCAAGTCATTACGGGTTCTTGTTACTTGTATAATGATGTGTAGGATTTTAATGTAACCTATTCACTGAGCATCCTGACAGGCAATATAGGAGCGGAGCAGAAACTTGAGAAAAGTTAAAGTCAAGCAGCCATCCTTGCTGCCAACACATCAGTATTTCTACAACAGCTAAGTGGAGGATTGAGAAGGAACCACTTTGCCTTTAAATCCTTTCCCTTCAAACAAGTGCCAGCTCTGCTTCCACAATTATGTGCTGCTGTCTAAAGCAGTCTGTACAGTTCTGCCACAGTCCCATTATTAACTGGTGTCTCATTAGCTACTGTTGATTCATAGCTTTGTGCTGACAAAATAAAATGATTGCTGCAACGTTGATCAACATATTTGGAGTTTTGCTGAGATTGCCACATTGGAGATGTTGGTTCCCATAAATACCTTCCTTTGCCTCTAGATTTCAATAGCATAGACTGCAAAGCAGCTCCCTGAAACCAGACTGTTGTCACTATAGATTACCATCAGAAATTAATACTAGCTTTGCATACAAACTTGCAATGCTTCCTAGGAGCTAATGTACACATTTGTATATCTGACAATTACACCAAATTTTTTGGTTTTTTATTGAAGTTCTCCTCTGTGGTGACCAGTCACAGGACTTGAGGGAATGGCCTGGAGTTATATCAGGGGAGTTTTAGACTAGATACTAGGAAAAGGTTCTTCACTGAGATGGTGTTTGGGCATGTCCTAGTTACAGTGGCTGAGACCAGCTTATTGCTGTGTGGGTGTGACCAAAACTGTGTATTCTACACCCGCTACGTAATTTCTAATGAAATGATAATAATGAATCATTTTCAGCAGCTGCTCAGGGCACACCTGACCCCTTGGGCTGCAGGCTGAGCGTTAAAGAACCCTGTGAGGCATGGGAATGTCTCTGCCATCACACCAGTGACTCAGCTGTGATAATTCCCCTCCAGGGAGGCATCAGCACCTTACCCAGCCTGAGGGGTCATGTCTGCCAATGGGATATTATAGGACTGGCACAATAGGCAGTTGCAACGACCTAGACCATCAAAGATTCCAAAATATCTCACAACTCAATGAATTAAATCATCCATTGTGAAACTCCCTACCCTGGGGGGAAGTACTGGGCATTCCCACCTGAACTGTTTAATACATACTCTTCAGGTTTTGCGACTTCTGGTACCACTTGTTGGATCCAGAGAAGGACCAGAACCTCAACAGGACTGTGATTGCCACTCTCGACCAGGCTGTGACCATCATCCTCACCAACAGGTTTTCCTTTCCTTTTACTTTACATTCAGGGAGACCATGTAGTGCACAGCACAGGGGCTAATGAACACCATTCTGTTCTTGCCCCAGGATGCTGGATTATACATGTGTTCTTTTGTGGATTAAAACTAATTTTTCTCTGTATCATTGTATGTATTGTAGTCCTTTTAGTAAATTGTAAGTCTGACTTGTAATCTCTTTTGAGCTGGGTTCATTTCTCCTGCTGGTTTACCTTTAAAGCAGCACAGGGCACTGGCACAGGCTCCCCAGAGAAAAGGTCACAGCACCAAGCCTGCCAGAGTTCAGTAAATATTTGGATGATACTCTCAGGCACATGGTGCTACCCTTAGGGATGGTGCTGTGCAGGGCTAAAGGTTGGACTCAATAATCCTTGTGGGTCTCTTCCAACTCAGCCTATTTTGTGATTCTAACTTGCCTCACCTCAGAAATGGCTGAAATAGCTTTTAGGGCCAAAGCAAGGGCATCCCTGACTCCAGCCTACTCAGAGCAAACAGCTGGGATGCTCTTTTGTGAATACACAGTTGAGAACTCATCTGCACTTTTTGAGGATTTTTGTGTTTTCAATTTACCTTTTACAACAGGCTGAATGTCTGCCAAATAGGGAGCTTTATTTCCCACAGGGAATTCATAGGCAAACTATCCAGTTTTGATGTATTCCTTGTAAGCTACTGGGTACCCCTGGGGCTACTGATTAGCAGCAATTATCTCTGCAGCACCTAGCCAGGGCAACCTGGCAGGGAGGACATATCGTCATCCCTAAGCTCCAAATGGCCTTGTGGCAGGGAGACCCAGTCTAATTCTCTGCTAGTTTTCTCTTCTGATCCTTTTCCTCCTTTGTGGACTCCCACTGAAAGTATACCAGGATAGATGTATCTATAGTCCTGCTTTTCATATTATGTTTCCAAAACGGCCAGCACAAAACCAGCTTGAAAACTTCCAGTCCCCTTCTCCTTGGGATGTACATGACACAGCTTCTTCCTCAGTCAGGTATTTTCTTTCTCTCAAAACAGGTCTCTTCACCAGAGTCCCCCTCTGCAAGATGCTCCCCTGCCTTGTTTTCCTGCCTCCATGACGGCATAGCTGCTAGCACCATCACAGTGCTTGCTGGCATCCCAGGGCTGGCTGACAGTCCTCATCCTGCATCACTCATGACACAGCTTGCAGGTGAGAGTAGTTATCCACTTCACTTCACTTACCCCCGTTTACCTCAATTCCCTCATCTGTAAAACATAGATAACATTTTTCTAGCTTGCAGGAGACCATGATGATATTATTTATATCCAGATTTACATTCAGACTATGGAGCTGTAAACACCCAATGATATTACATAAATGTCATTAGTGTAACCACTCACAAGAACGTGGGAGGATTTGTGTAAAGGCACAAACAGGGACATTCAGCAGAGGAGGAACACATTTCTATTCTGTATGAATCTAAACATAACATATATGATAAAAATAATTACTAGCATGCCTTTTTTAGGTCCCTCCTGGCAATTATTACAAGAAATTATTTCTGTTCGAAACTTTAACATATGCATTAGTCTTTGATTTGAATGAGAGACAGAAAAATTGTAGTGAGGAAGGCAAACGCTTCTCTAGTATTTGCTGCTTCTTGTTCCTAAAGTCTGAGCTTCCTTACAATAGGAAAATAAGCACGTATTTTCCTCTCCTTCAGAAATTCCCCTTAATCCCTGTGAAAGAGCAGTGGTGACTGGTGAAGGTTTGAGTCATAGACTGATGCCTGTCCCAAATCTTGGGGCTTTTGAAGCTGCTCAGCCATAGCCAGGTCAATAGACACACAAGGTTGTGCACAATTGACTCCAAAGGGTTTTTGCAGACTCCAGAAAGACAGGAGTTGCTCTATTGGATCAATCCAAAGAGGCATGCAGTCCAGGATCCTGTTTCCAATGCAGGACAATACCAGATGATTCAGAGGTTAGATGCCATTTAAGCCCCAGTGACTTCTTTGTACAATAAATTTGAACGGTGTGGACTTATATTGCTACCTGCTGAGAAGAAAATTGAAGATATGGAAATTGCATTTTGTGGCTGAAATGCAATTCAGACCAGAGATACTGTGAACTAGAGCACTGTGAGAAATGGTTTGAAGGTCTGGAGAAGCAGAGTTGTGAAATCCTGTGCGGTAGTGTAGCCATCTAGTGATCATTTCTAGAAGGCTCTCTTTTTCTTGGGGAAGTGAGATGCGACACATTGAGAGACAGGGATGATGATGCTGTTTGAAAAAAAGAAGTCATGGTGAAGATCTGAGAGCAACAAGATGCTGTATATGTGGGGGTAACATTTACAAAGCTGGAAAACACGATTTTAAGAGTTTGGTGATTCTGAAGGATCAAAAGGTTTATCTGCAGCATGCCTGCCACCCGTGAGAACATTTGCACAATACAAGGAATCAAAAAAATATTATCCAGAGAAGAGAGATCTCACATGCCAGAAGACAAGCAGAAGTGCTTGTAAATTGCAAGTGAGCATCTGAAGAGTGAGACACATGCAGCAGGACCAAAATTGTCCGCCTGGTTGCTCACAGGATGCCTATTCAATCTCAGTTGAAAAAAAATAAGCCCACCCAGAAACAAATACCTTTTTCCTAGATCTCAGGTGGCAGATTTTATTCTTTTTTCGGATAGAAAAAATTGGAGATTTCCCCAGGTGCAAACTCTCCCAGGGTGTCGGGAAAAAGGATTGTATGCCTGACTGATGCAGCAGGGATAATTACCATATTGATGCATTTATGTCTAGGCCAAGCATGGTGTCAGTCAGCAGCATCCTGCTGAAACCAAAAGCCCTAAAAGTCAGCAAGGCAAGTCTAAAGCTACAAACTGAAGTCCCTAAACCACAACATAGATTAAATTGTTCCATGCCTTGGCCTTGGCCATGGCATGCGCCTTATCCCACCACAGTTTCCCTGTGAGCCATGTTCTGTCCCACACCATCTCTGGTATCGGAAGACTAGTTTAAGCTCTGAAGCAGGAGACTTAAGAGATCTATCCATCCCTAGCTGTTTTCATCAATGGTTATTATGACTGCTCTGGGTATTCTTGATAGGCAGACATAAGGATACCAAGAGAATGTGGCATGAGTTACAGTAATTAGCATAATAATTCAAATTACAGGCTTAATAAAGTATTTCAGTATCATACCATGGCAATCTGCTCAGTAGTTTAGTTATAAGCAGGCAGAGAAAGAAAGCATTTAATCTTTTCAGTACTGAATTCCACCTCCTCCCACCTCCTAGTCTTATCATTCTTATTTCATGAAAGTTTTACCCTGTCTTGTATCTAGACTATAATTTATTGTATTAGCTTTATTCTTTATTATTTTTAATTAAACTCTTTTTATTCATTTTAATAAAAACCTTTTTTTCCATCTTCTTTCTAAGAGACATACAGACCCTGTTCCATTTGTCCCACTTTTCCCATGCCCTTAGATCACCATAACTGTCATTCCTTCTCTTGCCACTTCAGCATAACACACAGAGCAAGCTTCCCTGGCACTTGGCACCACCAGTTATACTGGTGCTCTACTGGGTATGCTGGTACTATACCAGACCTTTCCCCTTTGAGACAGCAACACAAGTAATTTGTGTGTTATAAGGACACTCAGGTCTAGCTGCAGCTCTAATTTTTCTTGATTTATTCCTAGACTACTCTGGGCTCAGGCCATAAATAACAAAAGCACTGGAGTGCCAATAATTGTGTGGTTTCCACTGCACAGTCACAATGTTCAGAAGATTGCTACATCCATGGAGGTCTCTGCTACTCAGCTGGGTGTTGCATCGTTTCTCTTTCTCTTCTATCTCTAGTTCTTATGATCTAGTAGAGACTGTGTGAAGCAAACCTCCTCAGCAGGGTATGAAGGCATCAAAACTTCTGCTGGTTAGTTGGGAGGGTTCAGAATTACAGCTAGTCTGTAGCAGATAGTGACATCTGGGCCCAGTCTTAGAAAGGAGGGGGAAGCAGGTACTAGAGACAGAGCCTGCAGATAAGAAGAATAATTGTACATAGAGTCAAGCAGGCTTACTTAGAATTAAAGATAGGAATTGCATTTATTCACTGATGAACAACAAAGAAGCTAGCAATGTTAAACCTGAAATTAATTTCCTCCTCTCCTCTGCCCAAGAGCAAAAATATGACCTAACAAAAGAAAACCAATAACCAGGTGTAATTCAAGTCTTAAGCCAGCCCTTGTCTTTTTCTTTATAAATCACTCCCACTTCCTCAGAATTTTCCTGAAATCGTTGTTGTTCACATATTTTCACAAACAGTCTTGCTGGTCCTGCCTGTGACACTAGAAATAGGGAGTAGGTGTCTTAATTTTCTCAGTACATAGTTAAAGGCAGCTTTCAGCAAGAAGATCCCAACAGAGGCCAGTGGGTTATCTACTATGTGTCTTCTTCACAGTTGCTGTTGTCTTAGTTTGAGAGAGAAACTAAGATGTAAATGTTGGCTAAGAAATAAAATAATCCCTCTCCTTAAATTTTGGAA
>JAWWEW010000078.1:83686961-83746938 GCA_035583185.1 Anabacerthia variegaticeps
GATGGGGGTAGAATACACAGCTTTAATCACTCCCACACAGTGATAACTGGTCCCACCTACTGAACTAGGACAGTATTCAATAAAAGCCTCTGAAGAGTACACGAAGACCCTTCCTTGGCATCATCCAGTGAGGAGGTAGCCTAGGGCATTAGCTTGGCAAAGGCAAAAATAATCACTGCTGACAGTTCTGGCAGTGCCAGGCCTTTGTTTTATCATGTTCTCGAAGTTGAATCCTGCAAGAGTACATCTGCTAGGTTCTCTCCTCCCTGCTTGGACCCGGCAATGGTTTGACATGGTGCTTAGCCGAAACTTACTTACCTCCAGCACTGCTGGCTAGCAGGGAGGAGAGAGGATGATCAGCCTTTCCTTGCAGCTGGAAGGAGAGGGTTGGAGACTGGCTGAGGTCCTACACTCCAAATTTCCCATCCAGATGGCTGTGCATCCCAGGGGATCCATGTCCAGGCCTGCCACAGGGGAAAATCTGAGGCCCACCTCACATCCCTGATCTTCTCTCCGCTACCAAAAGCCACAGACAGGCAAGATCCAGGGGCTGGGTACCTGGAGCTGTTGGAGAGGTACTTCTTAGTCTGCATCAGAAGAGAAGGAAGTGCAAGTCCAAGAGGGAAACTGAGCAAGCAGTAGATTTTTCTCTCAGATAGGATACTAACAAGAAGCACACAGACAAGAAAAAGCATTTCTATGTGCTGCAAAGAATTTAATTACCTGGGCTTCTGGTCAGACACAGCAGGGTCAGCTCCAGCCAACAGCAGACTTTCTGGCACAAAACACAAATCATGACAAAAGTAAGAAAGCAAACAAAAAAGTCAGCCATTTAGTCAGGCATGCGAGCAAATAAGTTAGTATAATGCTTCAAATTCACCTCATGTAACCATAAAATCACTTCTAAGGACAGGGTTAGATGATTCCCATCTCACCGCTGTTCCACTCCAAATAATTAATTGAATTTGTTCAATGGATTTTCTATGAAAGACTTAGAGGGTAAGGAACACAGCTAAGTTTGCAAAGCAGTGTGTAAATCCACAGTACTATAATAAGCTTTTATTAATACAAACAAATCATTTGTCCCTCTCCCCCCAGATCTCTGAAGACACAAACTAGAAAAATAGCACAGGACAATGCAGGTCACCTCTCTGGAATTTTATCAGTGTGTACCAAGAGCCACTGGCTGATAAATTTAGCCCCTTGTGGCAGTCATTAGCCATCAGTCTCATTCCAGTGAGGAACTCTTCTCCGGCACCAGCACCACAGCTCTTCACCCCTGGGAGGCTTCTCTCCTCTTCAGTTTCTCTCCTGGGACCCAAAATGAGAGGGGCTTGGGACCTTAAATCAGCACCTCCCTGTTTTTCTCTCTGGTACCAAACCTTATTCTATCATTCTCTTCACCAAGTCACTTAAAATGACTGCAGATGTTGGCTTATGCAAGCAACCTCCATTGCAAAAATGTAATAGGAAAGTGTCTCGGGCTTGTAGACCACAGTGAAAGTTGCATTGCCTCTCTGCCTCCAAGAGCAGGAGAATCCACCATGGACTACATGTAGACCAAATATTTGAGATCATTATGATATTTTAAATCTCCTGCTTCTCCCTTAAAAATATCAGATAGTCCTTATTCCCTTCCCATACTGGCACCTATGAGCTCAAAAAGGTTCACATTTGATGCCTGGATAACCCCAAAACTGGTTTCAGGTCTGCTGGACTAGAAGAAGGGACCTTGACCAGGATCCAGAGCTTTTCAGGAGAGCAACAGCACCAGTACAGCTCTGGGCACTAAGGGGTAAACTTCCCTCATTTTCTTCTCCTGCTGGAATTGATATAATTCCCACAAAGACTAAAACATTCAATGAGCCAGATCAGTTGTCATCTGTTGAGGGCACTCAGCTCAGAGGAAAAACCCTTATGTTCCAGACTTTGTTCCAATAAACATTAAACTGCTTTATGGATACTGGAAATCATTAACTGGAGAGATGGCATTTCTCCATCCCACGATATTGTCTGATTCGTGGTGCTTGCTTGGGGAGTCTCCAGGGACATGAGCATGCAAATGATCTCCCATGAAAGATGAGGTTACACTGGGTTCTCCAAGTGCACCAAGCATAAGAAGAGATGATTTCACATTCAGTTACATGGGTGAAGAGGTAACCATAATCCACAACAACCTGCAAGATGTGTCTAAACCCAGCATTTGCTGCATTTTCCTTGTTTTTGCCAAGGGATGCTCAGAATAGAAATAAAATTAAATTATTTGAGAGAGTGATTCTTTTGTTCCAAGCTGAAATCAATGGTTTTTGGTTCATTAGGAGTGTAATAAAACATTATCATTCTGGACTGGATCAAATTGGTTTTTACTTTCTCCCCAACCCAAAGTAAAACTCACTCATGAGTGGGGAATATCTTCTATAGAAGCAACATCCTCATTGGTTTTTGTAAAGATGCAACATAAAGTAAAATGTATTATGGATGTTTGAGGAAACCAGAAAAGGGTTGTCAACAAAATAGACAGAAAAAAATGTGAGTTTTGGTGAAAATGAAGGTATTTTCACAGAAATGTTAATTTCAAATAAGTTAGACAGAGAGGAAATTTGGATGGGGGAACAGGGTGTGGTATCAAGTAGCAGAGTGGGTTTAGGTAGTATTTAAATATATCATTTTGGATTCATCAGACTATTGGGCTATATTCTGCCTGCTGTCATATTTAAAATAGTTCCTACCCATTTTATGAAATATTATGCCATTTAATATTTGGATATGACCAAAAAAAGGAAAAAAAAAATTAAGCAACTTGAAATTATCAAAACTCATGAGTATTTCCAAACTGTTATTTCTTTAAATTTGCATTCCAGAGAAATAGCCACAATTTTCTACTTTTCTCTCTAATTTGAAAGAAAATAAATTTTAGACTATGTCCTAAGGGATAGGATTGCTATAATCCATAATGCTCCAGTAGAAATATGGCACTAACGCTCCTCACCTGGCAGATTATGATATACTCTACCTGATGGGGCTGCAGGGAATGCTCCTGGGACAGAGTGATGGCCAGGAACGATGTTTGTGGACATGGCAGGGTGCCGTGCAAGCTCAGATGTGTGACTGTGAAAAGAAGGACGCACCTCTGGGCAGACAGAAATCATGTCTGTGAATCTGTGTGCCGGCTGCTGCCCTGATGGCAAAGCACAGCTGTACACAACCAAGAAGGGACACCTGCGAGCAACAATCCCCACTGCTGACCCTTCCGTGCAAGGGGAAACTCACATTGCTCACATGAAAGAGGAAGCCTCACTCTAAGGCTTGTTCCAAAAATGAGCTATACAATGGGGTGATCTTCTGGCTGCTATTTAATCATCCCCCAGAAAATTTCAACAAGTTCACAACAGCAGCCTCAGCTCTAGACCCTTTTACCAGGCCTTAATGTGCAGTTATACTTTCTCCTTTCACAAAAACTTAGGACCCCCTGCTACTGCAACATCGAATACAGACTAAATGTTTTTCAATGGCTTGCTTTTTTAAAGCACATTAGCTGCTTGCCCAGTCCTTGGCTTCCAGCAGAGGTTCCTCCTGAAGGCCGTCCTGGGAACTTCTGGGATCTGCCTTCAGTCACCAGTAGTTCCCTGATCCCATTATCAGGAGAAAAAAAAGAAATAAAAAAAATCCACTGTTATGCTGAGATGTGACAGAAGCAACCTCAATTTGACATGGTTTTCAGCTAAGGCACAGAATAGGTGCTCAGGCAGCCTCCATCCCCAAATAAGAGGTAGAGTATTTGTGCAGATGAGGGAAAACTAGCTAGCTCCCAGATCACCTAATCTCCAGAGGGGACCCACAGTTTACAGAGAGGCTCTCAGCACGCACTGTCACTCCGGCCCAGCTGCTCCTTGATTTCAATACAGATGTTATTTCAATATGAAATCCACCACAATTGATTTTGTGTCAGGACTGGAGGTATAGCACGAGGGTGGGTTGTTCTGCTTTGTTGTTTGGTTTTTCTTTTCCCTGAGAACAGACTCAGTCATTCAATTACCTGCAAATGGCAAAGATAATAACAATGTACATAGGGAATAATAACACATACCCTTTTCTATGTCCAGTGATGAGACATGAACTGAGAATGCAGCTGTAGTGGCCTCATATTTATATTATTTTCAATTTCCCTCTTGACTGCTACTCTGATATGCTTGTGAAAACAAAAATGCAAGCATGAGTTGATGCCCAAAAGGTTGGGATACAATCTGGAAAGGGTGATAGTGTGCAGCTGAGAGATCTGGCAGAGTAAGAAACATTTTAAATAGGAAAAAAAAATAAAAGAAAGAAAAAAAAAAGGAAGGGGAAAAAGGGAATTGTTATGAAAGAAAACCTCTTCATTTAAGTAGCCAGCAAACACAGTAAGGGGAAAACAAACAATCAAACATGAGAGGGAAATTCTGGAGAGGTCAAAGTTTTAAAATATCCACCAGGAAGAAAATTAATTTTATGAGGTGAGGCAGGGATAGCTCTCCACCTGAACTGGACAGGGGGTGTACAAGGGCTTTCAGTTTTATCTAAAAATGAATTTTATGCCCCATTTACATTTTCATTATTTATGGAGTTTTTCTGATAATCACTCCTGCTGGGAAGGAGATGACCACAGTCCCACATCTGTTTACCTTTGTTTACAGCTGGGAACACAGCCATGGATTTGTTCTGCTTCACCGAGAAGGCAAACTGATTTGATTATTGCTTTCTAACATACCAAAAGCATGTTGCTAAGAGTCTCACTTAGGAAAGAAATGACAGAAAGCTGGTTTTAGCAAGGTGTAGGAAAGATGGAGATGAGAAAGCTAAGGATTAAGAAGGCTCTTTCGCCCTCTGGTCCCCAGCATGCCACCAGTGAGCTTGGTCAGAGAAGGTGAGACCAGGGCTGGCCTAATTGCTTTGAACAAGGTTCCAGGTTCCACCACTGTAAAAGGGTTTGCCCTCATTTCAGCAATGGTGAGACCTGCACACACCACTCACCTCTCCCTGCCGTGTCCCTGATGCAGCCTCTGGGAATACTCCAAGGGTACGGAGGCAAGCGAGGCTCGCTCTTGCTGTCTCCAAAGAAGCTGTGGGCAAGACTCTTCAGCAAAGAGTTGGTACAGGCAGGTATAGCTAATCTCCAACTGGAGGCCTTTCAGCTTGTCCTCATCCTTAAATACAAGGCTCCTCTCTATATTATTCTGTCAGTCTCCTGAGGTCCTTTTTCTGTCATCCCAATTCATGTGAGTTGGTTTCTGTTTCTGAAGAAAGCTCAGTGTCACGCCCAGAAGTGACCCCAAATTGGAGATGAAAAATTACACTGGGGTTTCTTTAGCTTTAAGAAAAGTATGTGGTCTTTCTGAAGACATCTGGGAAGCAATGCAGCCTTTCCAGTGAAGGCTTCTTTGAATAATCAGGAGAGAGAGGAGAAAAATTTTAAGCACTCCCCGTTCAGCTATCATCTGCTACCCTGTTACATTGCCAGGACAAGCTGTAGATCAAAACCTGCCAAAGGGTTTCTGACAAACTGACAAGACTTTTCATAAAAGCTCTTGCTACACTGAGAAGCAGAGGCACTGATCCACATCGTGCAGCTGGGGCTGACTGATTCTCCTCTGCTCCCGCCTCCTCCTTGCCATACCCACGTTCCACCCAGCCGTGTTCCCACTGCAGACCCCCGCAAGCTACCTGAGGATGAAAAGCTGCACCAGGAAAGGGCAGGTACCACCAAAGCAGAGCAATTCAGAAACATCACCAAAGCTCAGTTCAGCTGTAATGGCAATTTTCCTGTTGATTAGGAGGGTGTTGTTAACTTGCTTTACTTTTGTTTAATTTTGCATGATACAAGACTAATTTTATGTAGCAAACAGTATGAAGCAGTTTTTCTGTAAAGAACCTGATATGTACCACTCTAAGGTAGCAATGCACTAGAGGGGACAGAGGCACAGAAGGTGGTACAGAAAAGTGCTGGCATGGGGTAAAAACACACAGGACACAAGCTTGGCCTGGGGACCCACAGCTATAAACAACTCACCAGTGGCCAGTTAAAGAAGTGAAGACCTGGAGCAGGAGAAAACCTGTTCTACAGGTAAGTAAGAGAAACGAGACACAGTATCTAACATACATAAAAGGCAACATAAATAGTAAATTTCAATGTAAGGTGGAGCTGAAGTAAATGAAACTAGAGCAAGGTTTGTAAGGGTGTTAAAGTCAAAATGACAAATCAGATGTGGGGGATAGAAAAAAGGAAGAAAAGAGGAGTAAAGGAGAAACTGTTGGCACTATGCTCTTCCCAGTGAAAGGTGCTGGGCAAACAAATGTTTCCTTTCATGATTTACATCACCCAAATATGGTGCCCAAATACTACGTAAGTTGAAAACATAAAAACCGTTCTGGGAAAGAAACCCCAAAACAAGACAAAATCAACAACTCTCCCACCCCCCTCCCCCCAAAACAATAAACAAACAAAACCCCAATATAAATACCTTTAGACCCTTGAAAAATTCTCAAAATTATCAGTGAAAAAGAAAACCCTCAAATTTTAGTCAAAGTCAAGGATAAAACAATGGGAAGGATATTAGGCAAGACTTTAAAAATCTACAGGCCTTTGTCTGAGGATTTGGGATTAAGAGGGGACTTTTTGGGGTTTTGTCCTTTGTTTAGAAAAAATAAAGCCCTTTTTTTTTTTCACTAGCTGATAAAGAACTTATGAGTTCCTCTAGAACTTTTACTACTAGAGGCTTACACTGTCAGACTGCTCTGGATACTAAATGTCTGCAGGAATTCAAGAGATGAATGGATGAAAAATAAGCATTATTAAATACACAGATTTAATACATGGTCTAGTAAGTACATTATTAAACACACAGAAAACACATCTGAACCTACACAAAAAAAGTGTTTGGAGAGTATTTGGGGGGAAATAACACATACCCTTGTCCTTCACCATTTTCTAGTCATCCATCTGAGGGTATTTTCAGAGGCCATCACAAGCGATGGGGCTCCCTGCACCTTCAGCCTGATCCAGGACATCCACCCTTACACTGTATGCAACATCTTGGGGAGATTAGAAAGAACTGGTGCTCTGTTTCACTGAGATGAGGTGTAAGAAATAAGGCCCCCCAGCAGACCTGTAGTTAACCTGGGATTACAGATGTCCTATTGAAAGCCTATCCAAGGACCCAGGACCTTATATTTCCCCTTTCAACAGAGCACACAAAATGGATTTCAGACAAGGAGAGTCTCCAGAAACACACATCCCTGCCAATCACCAAAATCCTTAATGAGAGTGAGCCAATCATCTCTCTCAGATCAATCCCACTACAGTTTGTTTACTCAGAGGTATTTACCGCCAGACCCATCTTTGCACACCAGTTGCTGCTGCTCCCTCAGGCAGTTAGTCACTTGCCTGCTCTCCAAATACGAAGTATTATGAATTCGTTCCCAAGGTGATTCAATTAAGAAGTCAGAGAAACAGCCACATTGCTCACAAGGCAGTAAAAAATTTCTTTTATGGTATAGTTTGCCATGTGTTCTTCTCTCCTGTATGTAAAGGAAATAATAGGATGCAGTAAAGTGCACTGGGTAATAAACATCTGTTACAATTATTTAAATTGCTCAGACTGGCTTCATTGTTTAATTGCCTGCAAAGAAAGCCATTTAATGCCCTTACATATTTTTCCCTGCCAGAAACACAAACACTATCCTTTACACATAAGATAAAACATTTTAAAATACAAACATTTCTTATGATCCAGCAATGTAATTGCCATGCTGTAAAACATATTTTGGCTTCGGGTTTCCTGCATTCAATAACATTCCCTTCTGCAGATACACACAAGTCCAAGGCCTTGAAAAATATAAGAGTAGGGTAGTGGGTGGCCAGCATTGTTTTCTCATCACTCCTTATTTCCTGAAAAAGAAACAAAGAGAAATCACATGTCATTGTAACAAGGCACAGCTGGGCAAAGGCAATGCATACCAAGAAAACAACACAAAAGAAACAAACACCCCAGTTCAGGTGGGATTAAATGGGAGAATCCAGGAGCGCTTGAGGCAAAGCAAAAATAAAATAATAATAGTAATAACTAAAAAAAAAAAAAAAATCAATGGCATCACTTGGTTCTGACTTGGTAGGTTTCAAGTTCAGCAAACATGTGCCAGTGAAATCCTTGGATATCATGGAAGATTCAAAAGCTGGAGAGAGAGAAGGGGTGGCAACCAAACATCAGCTCTGAAACAGCCAGCTGGCATCTACCGTGCAGCCTGCTCAAGGAGCTGTGCAGTTCCAGAGGTGGTGAGGAGAACATCAGTTTTCAGGTTACTGATGCTGGATAAAACTACAGCAAACCTATGACATTGGCCCATGTGCCCTGTTCTAGAGAGCACTGAGGTGACAACAAGATAAATGGGTGTAGAAAGGAGATGAGTGTTAGAGAAAGAAGTGGATTATTTTGTTTATTGAGCTGCATAAAGTAAGATGTGTGCTTTTAATGCGACGCAAAGTTTATGTTATGGAAGTTATTACCATGCCACTAAATGCATAACTACATCTGAAAAGCTACCTATTAAAGCAGAAACTCAGTGACTAAAATATCAGAGCTAAAACCACCCACACAGCTTTCTTACTTCAGCTTCAAGTTAAAATACAGCCTTTAATTACATGACTGTAGACTATATTTTTATACAAAGCCCCTGTCTCCCCCAGTGACTGACTAAATATTTCTATTTATTTTTACTCTGCTACTATAATATGCATGCCTTATCCTTATTTACTTCACATCATTCAAGTCTCATCTCAGAAATAACTGCATTTTCCTTCCCGTTATTCCCACTACAGGATCCTGTATTCCACAAATACTAAGAATTCCTTACAGTTTGGTTAGGATACCTAGGAATTACTTTCCTTATATTTACATCAGAGGACAAAGACATGGTAAAAGTTAAGTATAGGCCTATAAAAAGCATCTGCAAATTTTGAATAATGAGGCTGAGACACATTTTCCACAGTGCTGAGCTTTCTTATAGCTCAGCATCTAGACAAAGCTCTCACCAACCACCTCTGCATTTAGCTATTCCTTTAAAAATAATAATAATTTTAAAAAGTCCTGTATACTTTACCTTGTACATAGAGAAAACAAGAATCCTGCACTTTGTGGTTAATTTTTCTGTTTAAGGGAGAGAAATAGTTTGCCACTGAGTAAACTGCAGAACCAAGTTCTCCACAGAGGCGTCAAGCCTCCCCTTTGAGACCATTTTATGTTGTTCTGCAGCATCCTGCCTCATTCATTATGCATTTCCAACCTTCTCCAGCAAGCAAAGCCAGAGTTCTCCAGACAGAAAGTGCCTTCACTAAACAGTCCTGCTCTATTTCATTAATTTCTTCCCCTCTTCTCTTGGGCACCTACTGAGGCATCTGCTTGCAGAAAAAATAACAGAACATGATACTTTAATTAAAGTCTAGATGACTGTGCATACAAAGGACCAAGTTATAGTTATATTATATTGCTCTGACCTAACTCCCAGGATTTAGTGTTTGAGCCCAAAACATTCTTCCCTTTCTGTGGGCAGGAGGAGGTTCTTGTGGTTTTGGGGATCCTTATAGTTTTAAAAAGAGAGAACACCAGGAGGCTGGGTATGCAAAAACATATTGGTACAGTCATGACCCCTCAGCCTGTACAAAGTAGATCTGTGCAGAAAGGGTTTTGTACTGGAGCTAAGGGGGTACTTTCCACACTTGACAGTGAGTGTGTTACCTGCTGTACCTACTGCCAACACGATGTTGGCAGTGGGTTTCAGATGCTTTTACTGTCGAGCACATGAATGAAGGCAATAAATGTCCTCATGTTCAGAAAACAAGGCATACACTTGTGTACATGTGTAAATATATGTAAATATATGCAATGATAATTTTCAAGTACATTAAAAAACTGCAATGTAGGCAGTGTGGCTGTGTCTGAATTTACTAAATGAGCAATACATGGTCGTGGGACTGCTGTGACCTTCTCCTCAGGTTCAGCACTGTTGTGGTTCTCACTGTTCATACACACAGCTCCAATCCCTGCAGAAGACCTGTCCTTCTGCCACCAACCTGTTGTGTTGGTTTCTATATAGTGAACACTTCAGAGGTGAGAGGTGTTATCCAAAATATGCAGAGGGGAAAACTGGTGAAAAAAATCTGTTTTGCTTGACTTTTTAAAAAACTTTCAACCTTAAATAAATTAAAAAAAAACAAACAACAAAACCAACAGATAGAGAAATTCAGAATTTTTGTTAAAAAAACCCCCAAACTAAATACCATAGCTGTTCTGTGAACTGAAGAACTAATGAAACTTTCTTTCCCATGCATTTGTAATGTGTCCCATAAACTTTCTTCTCCTCCTAGGAGCAGTAACTTCTTTTGCCTAGTCTCATTTGCTTTTGGTAGCACCAAGAAAGGGAAATTCCATGGCAGCCAGTTTGAAAACACCTGTCAGCAAGTTGGCCAGCCAACACATACACTGAGGCACTACTGAAACCTTCCTGGCTTTTTCTCACTATCTGACCCTAAACCATCAACAGGGACTTTGCTCTTTGGGGACTTTGCTGTCCCTCTCACCTGAGATTGAAACCAGTCACTGGAAAAAAAAAAAAAATTAGTCAGTGGCATGTATCACAGAAGCCCTGGGAGAACTGGCCAATTGTGTTCCCAGAACCATCCCCTCAGTCTAACACTCTGTGTGGGCTTAGCTGGGGAGACACAGATATTGCAACTATCAATGTAATATAAAATTAATGAACTCAGGTTAAATCCCCTATCTTCTTTCCTATAAGCTTAGCTCAGCACAACATGCTTGAAAAAGAAGACCCATAATGCAGGATTTTTGCAATTCATATTTAAGACAACAGACCTTTTTCAGCAAGGCGGGTCTCAAACATTTCAGATGGACTTGGCACAAGCTCTTTTATGGTGCCACATTCAAATATGCACAGATGACATAGCTTTGCTGTCTAGCCTGACTGCCTCTGCATCTCTCCTAGGCATCAGGGTTTGCTTTTTTGCTTAATGGACCTCGTGGTTTATATTCCATCCTTAAGAAGTCTTGAGTTTTCAAGGGGAACAGACTAAATCAGTCTCCCTGTTCACTGGAGGACCTTGGCAGCCATGCAAGAGCCATAATCAGAGCTTGTCTGTTCGTGTAGTCAATACCCCAACAGAGCACTATAAAGACAGATTCAAATCAGAGGGAAAATAACTTGTCAACCAAAGCAGACTCTGTGAAAGATACTGCCTTCGAAAACACAGAGGAATTACTGCTGTGCTCCCCATCTGGTAGAAACAATGAATCAATAGATATTCAATTTTCCCTGAAAAAGGGAAAAGAAAGGTTTCCAACATGGACATGTCTATTATTTCATCAGCTATTCTGTTTGCACATTTCAGACAGAAACTTGGCCAGAGAAGTCTGGGAGCTCTGGGTACTGTCAGTTTTGCTAGAGTGCATTTAGGCATACACACACACAAAATTTCAACAAGAAAAAAATCAACAAAACAACAATAATAAGAAAACCACTGAAAAAGCAGGATCCTAGTCAGCTAATTAAATCAAGTTGCCATGTTTAGAATAGCTGCAGCCCCCAAGATGAGCAAAACCTCACTCAGACAGACAGAGGCTCTAGACCAAATGTTGTTTTTCTTTCCCATCTGTTAAAAATAAAACCGCAGAATGGCAGTCCAGTTTGTCAAAGTGCATCACACTGGAATATTAATCAGTGCATTGTATTTTATATTTATCTGCTTATAAACATTGCTTAACATTTTCCCTGTCTTTGTGCATTTTTTGCTGTTGAAAGAACTCTTTACTCTGCAGTCTCATCACCTAACTTGCCAAAAATTATCTTTGCTATGCTAAGCAAACACAGTGCTTTATAGCTTTTAAGCAATATGGTCTCTGCTCCTAGATGGAATACAGTTCACATTTCATGGATGTTGTTTTAACTGACCATGAAGAGAGGGAAGGAAGGGTAA
This sequence comes from Anabacerthia variegaticeps, assembly GCA_035583185.1. Lineage (NCBI taxonomy): Eukaryota > Metazoa > Chordata > Aves > Passeriformes > Furnariidae > Anabacerthia > Anabacerthia variegaticeps. Next base: position 83,698,978 of record JAWWEW010000078.1, read on the forward strand.
AAGGAAAAGAAAGCAAGTCACATCATGCTACATAGAGAGCAAAACAGCTTTGCCTAGATATTTACTGGGAGAAAAGAGGAATAAAAACAGAGAAGGTGCATCCTGCTGGAAGACAAAAGAAATGGAAATGTGGAGAATGAAAATACAGAGCATTTAGAAAAATAGACTATACTTGTGAAACAGCAGCAGAAAAAAATATGAGGAGAAAATTTAAGGACAGTGGAGTGGCAGCCCAAGAAGTAGAAGTGAACTTGAGATTTTGGTAGCAGCAGGGGTCTTCTTTTGTGCCAGAGGGGAACAAAGCATTATAAAAGACTGGTGGTTTGGGCAATACATGCCAGCTAAGCCAGAAACACAGAGGTTGGATCAAGCCAAGATGGAACATTTGGTGGTATGAGCAGCACAGGGGAGTGAGAGAGAGACTGTAGAAACTTGGTAAGAAAAGCAAAATGTCTCAGTTCAGGAATGGGTGTAAAATGAAGAATCATTTATTTTCAGCATGACTGAAACCCCAGCAATGGGGAGAGCAGTAGATTTGTTAATTGTCACAAGTAGAGATATTAGAGAAACGTGGAGATACCAGGTTATTTCACGTTCAGCCTGCTCCATGAAGCCCTGGTGGAGATGAAAATGAGCGATAGGAGAGGACAGAGTAGGAGGTGATTCAGGCTGTAGAGATGTGGATACTTGGGTAGCACAGCCAAAATGGGATTTGTGCAGGATACCCACCAGAATAGTACTAATGCACAGGAAGTTATTTTGCCTCAAAACACAGCATCCAGGTGTCTCCCTTTATTGCCAGTTTCCCCACCACGTGATCACCTCCTCCACTGTTATTTCAATTAACATGGTAGCCATTGTATCAAGAGTAAACCACAGTTACAATAAGGATCAAATAGCCTATTTGCCTGCTTTGCACACCTCCAGAGTCCGTGCACTATGATTTCATAGCAACACTACTGTACCATTCAGGGTCATATCCCACTCAGAGAAAACTCATAAGTTAAAAATAAACTAATGACAGTCATTGAATTTTAAGGAGAGTCAGTTGTCTTACCTGAGCTCTTATTTCCTCAGTTAGGCATGGGCTGTCAAACACTCAAAGCTGGCTTGAAGTCTGCACTGCACCTGTAAATATTAAATCACAAGTGTAAGATTGCCCACACTTTCTCATCATACTCCTAAAATATTAATCATATAAACCAGTTAAAGCAATGTCTGGGAAAGAATTTTGATTAATAAGGAGGTATAAAGAGTCATAAATTCAATGGCAAAAAACAAACAAACAAAACCGAACAAAACCCACCCCCCCCCACAAAAACAAACAAACAAACAAAAACCAACAAAAAACCCCCACAAAACCAAATCAACAAACAAACAAACAAACAAAATCAACAAAAAATAAACCCAACCCCCCCACAAACTTCCCTTAGCCAGGGGGGAGAAACTCCCTGTATTTCCATTTGGACTCTCAAATGCTGATAACACTGTTTCAGTGCTCTCAAAACACTGAGACCCCTGACCCTCATTTTGGGCTGCATGCCCCCGATGGCTCACCAATTTTAAAACTTGGAAGAGCTTGGCTAGGACTTTGCAAGTGATATGGTTCAAGGAACAGGGTGAATTTCACCTGGTTATCTCACAAGTGAATTAGTCATTAGCTTTTAATCAAGATTTAGATGCACTGACAACATCAGAAAAAGAGCTGTATTTATATAGCAGCCTGCCCATTCCCATCAATAACAGCAAGAATGTGTTTAATAAGCCCACTTCAAACACACATAAGTGTCAAGTTTCCTCTGACAAGAAAACAGTCATGAAACAAGTGTCTTTTTCATGAAAGACATAAGAGGCTTTTACAGAAGCAAAAGTCTGCAGGGACCTCCCTCCTTTCTGCACCTCAACCCTCTCCAGGGAGGAAGAAAAATCTGTGGGGTTTCATAGCCAGATGAAAAAGAATTTGGTGGACACCTGGGTTAGAAATAAGGTGATGTCTGCTCAGCTCAGACTAGTCCTATGTCAGAAGCAGAACACCAGCAGTTTTAATAAAAAGCACTAGATGGGAGTAAAACATCAAGTAAAATCTGCTTGAGGAGCAGCAGGAAGATTTTTTTCAGACAGGGAGAGTGAGCAGAAGGGGCTGCTGTGAAGATCTGACTTATTCTGATGCAGCACCAGAGTAGTCGAAGTCAACTTAAAATAAATTTGTCTGGATGGGCTGTAATAAAGTTTGGTGCACAGACAAATAAGCAGAACTTCCCTGACATGATGCAAAGATCTGGCCATCTGTCCAACACAGAGTTGCTGCAATGAAAGGGAAATAGAGAGGCTATTTCATAGACTAAACAAGTTCCTTACTTAGGTAAGTGTTGAGGTGCTGGATGCTGGCACTTGTTCCCAAATGTAGGAGGTATCTATCATTCAGATTGCCATGGAAATTGTTGACCAGAAGTCACACACCTGGGTCAGGAGGTTAGAAACTCAGCAATATGGGAATGTTGCCATTTTTACTTTAGAAACAGCATTTACAAAGCAGAGAGATATTTACACACTTGCAGCACATTAGTAATGCAGCTTCCTCCTCCTCTAAGCCCGTCACCAGGAGAAAGAAGTGCTTTCTTTACCTTTCAGAAAAGTTTAACTGAATTATTTTTGTTTTCTTTTTATGAATCCTCTCAATTCCCACTTGCACAGAAGAGGATGAGCTCATCTCCCAGATATGTAAATGGTGCTTACAACACTCCCCCCCTCTTTTTCCCACTTCCTTTCTGCCTGCCTTCAGGAGGAAGCTGTGTTTGCCCACTGCCTGCAGCCTTATTGAGGATACAAGGGCATGTCACATACCATACACATCAGTATATTCAAAATTGTGCACCTGGGCTGAACACAGCCAGGGAGAAAGGGAAATGTTATTTCTGCATTCATTTTTTTCTTGACTCCAACTTAGAAAACAAACAACAACCAAATACCAAACAAACAAAAACAACCCCTAAAAACAAACAAAAAAACTCCCAGCAACAACCCAGAATAACTTTAAGTCTGTTGATGTGACTTTAGAGTTGAGGAGAAATACCCAGGACACAGATCTTTGACAAATAAATCCCCTAGACCACCTTTCTACATGCAGGTGCTCTTATCTGAGCACCGAAAACAGCCATGAATGAAACCTCACAACTTGTCTGAACCCTGCGCAGTTCATGACCCAGGGAAGGCCAAGGGTCCTGTGGGGGCATTTCAGCTTCCTCACCTTTTTCATCAGTTCAGCGAAAGTCTCTTTCCTGGGATGCAAGGTTAAGCAGGACCCCCCATGAACTCTCCACATTGAATTACCCTAATAAAAGACTCCCCAGACCCAGAGTAAGACCCTTCGGGCCTTAAGAAACCCCCAGCTTCAGGGAAGGTGAGAAGCAGTGCCTATTCATGGCCAAGTCAGGAAAAGGTTTTAGCAGGAATAAGCTGAGGCACAACATCAGTACCCTCATGGACAGTTTGGAGCTGTTACATGGTGTGGGCAAGGTGGAAGGGGTTAGCTCTCCAGCCACACTAGAATGCTGCCCCTGGTGAAACACATGTCAAACCACCACCTCCAGAAAGGACACAGCACAGCACTGCTTCCCCACCTTCATCTCCAGATGTCTGGAGACATGTGGGTTCAAGGTTGGGACCCTGAGACACTCCGTACTGTGGTCAGGATTGAGATCAGGGCTGCTACTCCTTCCCTATTTGCTGTCTTTGCTGCTGATGCTTCCTCTCTCTGCCTGCACATTCCCATCTCTTCATCTCCTTTTCTTTATTCACATTTCTCTTTCTCTCTTGCACTTAGTCTCTTTCCCTGTAATTTATCCTCTGCAGTAAGCCTTGGGCTGTCCTGGCAGTGCCATTTTTCCTGGAAAGGGCATCATGCCACACTCCAACACAGACGCCCAGCAAGTTACCAGATCCACACTTGCTTACAGCTCTGCACCTGCGGCACCGGCGGTGTTTTCTCCCCTTCCCTCTGCTAAAATAAAAGTAGAGACTGCTTCATATGAAAGCCAGCAACTGCTTAACCAACACTCCTTGTAGGATTGATAAAAAAGACTGCCTCCAACACCAGCTGAAGGGCAGTTTTACTGCACAGGTTTTCCTGCTCTCACAAGTAAGCAACAGGCACATCAAGCAGAGAGCAATCTGTCATTGAGAGGCAATGTTGAACTAAGAGATATGGAGGAAGGAATACAGCAGTAACTCACAGGAGACAGGATTAAAAATACTGTAATTAAATAAACCTTCAACATCAAAATGACACAATCAAAATGGCATACATCAAAAAGGATCAGTCTGTTTTTATTAAATCGGGACCAGCTTTTCACAAAGAGATGGGCTGGTAGGTAATTAATTCTGTTTGTTTACTCAAAGTTGAATTGTGTTCCACCGATATTAAATATTTATTTAATTTCTCTGTGCATAAATGATGGGACATACTAGCACAAAACAGTGACACTAAAAGCTATATCCATTAACTGATGCTTTGCGGGAAGAGGAAAAATGCTACCACAGATCTCTCATTACCATCTAACATAGGAAGCAGAGAGGAAGTGGCCTTTTCAATTCCCCAAAGCATGCAATTTAACAATTCTCAGCACTCTTATCTTGTGCAGAGATTAGAACTAGGCAAATAAATTAAAGCAGTGTAATCAATGAATGCGTCCCTTTTTCCTGTCTGTGAAGAGGGGAGGGAGGCTGGGGTAACATTAGGCGGTCAGGTTAATGAATGTGTTCACAGGCCAGAATTACTAAATGAGTATCTGTGCACACACACTTACACTGAGCTATTGATTACTCATAACCCTATTTGCAAAGAAAACTCCTCTGACTAGTTTGTAGTTCAGATTGGACATCAGAGCTGTGAGGCTATCTGTAGGGACTGCAATTACAAATGTCTGTACCAGCCTAACTTACTAAGTTTATTGATTTAACTGCACCAGCATAAAAATCTCTCAGCTGCAGGATATTGAATGTGCATTACAGGTTAGTGCTTGTATCATTACATCAAGTCAGCTGAACACAGACAACATAGTTCTACCTGAGTGATCTGCCTGAATGACCCAACTTCTTGGATGACTTGGGACCTAGCTAAAACAATAAGAAGATTGGTCTCAGATCAAACATTGCAGTCAAAAATAATTTTTAAAAGTACAAGGAAAAAACCTAATAGAAATCGGGATACAACACAAGCAAAGATCCTGGATTAAGAGTTGCTGACATGTTTGTAAATTCATTGTATTTTGCAACAATAGCACCATTGCTCTGTATTCCTCAGTGAACAAGGTGAAATGGGGTCAACATGAATCATGATTGCTTTGGATTGTAAAGGACCTTAAAGATCATCTAATTCCAATATGTCAGAAACACCCAATAGACCAGGTAGCTCAAATCTCCATCCAACCTGACCTTGAACACGTTCAAGAATGGGGCATCCACAGCTTCTCTGGGCAACGTGTTCCAGTGCCTCACCACCCTCATAGTAAAGAATTTTTTCCTAATATCTAATCTAAACCCACTCTCAGTTTAAATCCATTTTCCTTTGTCTTGTCGCTATACGCCCTTGTAAAAAGTCCCTCTCCAGCTTTCTTAAACTTGTGTTTAGTGCAAATATTTTTTTCCAAAAATAAGGTGACAGGAAGCATTTCTAGAACAGAGATGCAGGGCTGAGACCTTAAAGTTTTCTGCACTGCTCCAGGCTCTGTCAGGATCTACAGTATTTTCTCATCAGGAAGCTGAGAGAAACACACAGAGCTGCCTTACTTCCCAAGTACAATGTAAGCAGGGGTGCTCAAGGGTCAGATTGCTCCAGCAGCAAAGGCAGCACCTATCCCAAAAACGCACACATTAATCCAGACAGCCGGCAGACGGATTTATTGCCATAGCTGAACTATCTGATCTGGCTAGCCTTTGTGCTTATCCCTTGGGGAGCGCAGATTATCTCCTCTCTAATCTCCTCTCCCCTTTCCCTAACCTGCAGACTGCTACCTGCAAACATGCACTGTTTGGTTTAGCCTTAAGCTGTTAGCTGTTTGCCTCAGGGCCCTACCTTCTGTTTGCTCACAAAGTCCCAGGCACATTTTGGCGTGACATAAATAAAAAGAGAACCCATTTGATTTGCTCCTCCTTGTCAGCTGCAGCTTCCTCAGGTTACCTCCTTGTTTGGGAATAATGGCTCTTTTCATACCTTGGATAAATACAGTCAATCTTCTTATAATATTTCCCCTGTGTCTGCACATTCATTTCGTCTGTTTGTCCTGGGATGCTTCCAGCTATTTTCAGTGTCTTTCTATGGATACTCATAGGCAGGTCTTTGTCTCCTACAGCAAGGTGCCCAGTGTAACGTAGAGTGGTGTCGAGCTGGACTGGTACTGGAAAGAGACAGATTTTCAGATTACCAGAAAGAGCAGAAGGCAGGAAGACTCACCACAACACAACTACAGACTCCTTTCTTTCCTTCCAGAGGTCTCACTGCCGAAGATAGAGAACAAACTACTAAAAGATACAACCTCTGCTCCCTATTTTCAGGCTTCTTTCTCCAGGACACCAGCTGAATGAAGGCACGCAGACGACAGACAGAAGCCTGCTGCAATCACCATCAGCCCCTTGCTGCTCCCCACAGCCCCTGGAGCCCAGAATGCCTTCCCTGCTTTCCCCCAGAAGAGGCTTCCTGCCCTCCTCTGCAGGTGAAATCCAATCCCTTGGAGTCCCCCACCACCACATCAGGTGTTTCAACAAGAATATGAAGTAGTTGAATTTATTACCAGGGCTGTGCAAAGCTTCAATTCACATGTGCAAATGCTGTTATTCAATTTGTAATAACATATAGTGTATTGCTAGAGGGAGCCATTACAGTAGCACTGAAAACTGCCTAGTTTCTGCCCCCAGCAGATACGATGCAACAAGAACAAAACCATCAGGAACGATCCATTCATACACCATTTTTTCTTTTTCACTTTGTATTGCAGTTAAACCTAGCTGAAAACTACTTTATCCTGATACAAGCTTTTCATACACCACAGTGACATCGAGTTACTTGCTAGTGTTTGCTAAGCCCTAAATTGCATTGCTATGCAGCCAGCTAAAAAAAAAACAAAAAACGAGTCCCACTGAAGGATAATATTTGATGGTATAACTTTGTATAGCATAACAGAGGAAAAAACCCCACAGAGCTTTTCAAGTGAACTCATAATGTTCTAGAATGGGGGGTTTATGGAGGAAAAAAAAAGCAGGGATAAAGTAAAAGGGAAATCAAAAGCACACCACAGCATGCAAACCCTCCTCCATTCAGTCACTCCAAAGCAGCAAGAGCAGCTCATATTTGTATGAGTCGGAAAGTAAAGTCTGCCAAACCCTTTCCCAGGAAATTATTTCAGGGAATGCTACTGAATTCAGAATAGCAGCAGCACTGTTATTTAATTTAAACACAGAGCTGATATTTTAGTTTGATTTTGCCCTTCACATCCTAGATCCACCAAATAGCAGTCATCCCCGCAAGGGGAAGGGGCAGTGCTTGAAAACACATGAGACCCCAGGGAAAACTTTGGTTAACGATTCACAGAAAAGCTCTGCCCTCAGAAGAAGAGCTTTAAAATACCATTAGACCTTTACTAGAGCAGGCAGTCTTTGATTAATAAGGTCTCATCCAAATAAATGTTAGCTTTTAGACCCGTTAATAATAGAGACCAAAGATAAAAACACAAGTACACCTGGGGTCTGCTTCTGTGAGCTCTTTAAGTGGGGGGAGAAAAACAGTAGAGTTGTGTGGCTGACAAAGATATAAGACCTGCTCAGATACAGAGGAAAGATGAGACCTGTTCCTGCTCAGACTCAAAAGCAACACTTATTTTCTGTAGGACGATTAAGAATAGGCCACAAATCATCTACACTGCTTTATGTTTCCTTCTGAATGGGAAACAGAGCTGGGAGAAACATGCAAATGTCAAATCTTCTGCTAAGAGGTTGCATGAAGCTGGCTGTTAGTGCTAACTGGTCTATTGTCTTTTTGCAGTTCCAGCTTCCCTGAATAAATTATGGCTCTTGGTCTTTTGCCCCAGAATTTGGTCTTGAGCACTCTTTGACTGGACTTTCCTCTTTGAGGTAAAGTGCCCCCAGTGACAACAGCACAAATCATCTCCCATAACCTCTCCACCCTCCCTCTGTGCTTGAGGGACACATGGTGGGGCACAGGGACCCCTGCACAGTCAATCTCTTACATGGCAGCTGGGAATTACTGCCCAGGCTCAACCAAGCAAAGAGCTCTGTGCCAGCTTTCCTCAGGGCTAGGGAGGTACACTGGCTGCTACATAAACTAACACCATCAGCCCAGAGCAGCATCACACATGCCCCTGGTCCTGTGCTTACATGTGTATTTTATGGTAACTCTTCCCCAACATGGCTTGATGGAGGGATGCCTTTAGAAATGACAGTTCACTGATTAGAAAGAGCACTAAATAAAAAAGCATCCAAAAAACTCCAAAACAGCAAACAAGCAAACAAATCAAATGCACATTCAAAGAGAATTAGGGGATATTGGCCAGAAATCTTAAAATCTTCCTATAGGACTTCTTTCTCTAAAATTCACAACAAAAGAGTGAATTTATTTTTTCTCATTTTAAAGCTGGCAAGTGTCTCCCAGCTCTATAGTGAAGACATAAAGGAGAGGGGAAAATGCAAGAAGGGTTAGTGTTTTGTTGTTTTCCTGATGCTCCAAGTCAGGATTTTTCTTATACTTACTGTATATGAAACATAGTTTTAAAAAACAAGTTGGGAAATTTCCATCAAAATCACTGCAGTTTATGGATAGAAATCAGCATATCTGTTCCATCAGGCCTTTAAGAATGTTTGCCTGAAGAATTCCTTATTGAATCATCTAAACATCATGACAGATGCATAACAATGTTACTAAAAATATAATATCTGTTACATAAAGTATATAATATTATATGCATAATATTATACTATATCTATTATCTGGCAGCTGTCTTACTGCAGTGTCTTGAGTCACCTTTTACTCCATATAGCCCCTGCAACTAAACCATGCAAAACCCATATTAACCTCATTTTAAAGTTCCTGTTTGCAACAGACTTGAGATGAGGAGGAACACAGAGAAATTCTATCTAATTGAAATCAGAGTGCTCTTCTTGTCTTCTTGATGGATAATTCCTCCACAGTGCTGTCATCTTTTCCTTTCATGATAAAGGAGGGTTTTTTCACTCGGGTAAACCTCAAAGCTGGTCTCGTTGCAGTCCTCCTCCCCTCACCAGGCATACAGTGGGCTCAATGGCCCCCAGGGTCCTTATGTTTCTCCATGCAGATGGTGGTTTCTCAGTGTTTCCAGGTGGAAGCTTGCAATAGAATAAAGAGACAGGGAACCTGCAGGTTATCCCAAGAACAATACTGCAAGTACCAAGAAGATAATCATGGGGCCCAAGAACCCAGCCCAGCGGGGCTCTCTGGCTGTGAAGGATAATGATGAAGGAGACGAAAGGGACAAGGTGCTTTCAGGATGACTTGTTTCCAGAGAATAATGGCAGGAAGGGCATTTAAAGGGGGAAAAACTGGATAGTAGTAAACAAGAGCAGAAATGGTTGTCAACAATCCTGACACTTTTACACACATTTCAAGCTTTAGAAAAAGACCCCAAAGATTAGAAAGATAAAATCATTATGGACAGCTGGAGAGATCAAAGATGCAGAGCATCAAGTCTGCAGGTCACCAGTAAACACCATGCAGAAAAAAATTCGAGGCTACTTACAAGCCCTTCCAGGATACAGAGTGTGTTTCCCTCTGCTGACATGGCTGCTATTTTCCAGGGATGGGATCTGAGCCACTGGCTGCACTCATTTCCTCAGTAGTTATTTTCTTGGAGCTCAGCATAATATTTCTTCCTTTTTTTCTCTCCCCAGTAGAAAAACATGTGATGTTATTTAATGTGACATGCCAGCTTTCCCATCATTTTAATTTCTTTCAAGGAGAAGCACCCCACAAGGAAAATACACAATTCTACACAATACCGTGCCAAAAGGTCTGAGTGGGGAGCAGGGGACTCTTTCAGAGTGTGTCTTGGAGGGTGACATATAGTGCAAGGTTTGGGGTTTTTTTCTTCATTTTCTTTTATTTTCCCCTCTTTTCAAGGCTTCCAGTCAAGTGACATTTTGTTTGATATTCACATCATTTCCCAATTACAGTTCTTCTAAAATTCTTGTGAACAGCTGAATAATTCCTGGTGTGGCTTTGTTACAGCTCATTTCACTGCATTAGCTTCCACTACCTCTCCTCTTCAGAGGCTGAACCTGGAGATGTGGTTCAAATCTCCCTCTCCACTTTCACTTTTACTGAAGCACTTCTCTCTCATCTCAACTTCCATTTCATAACATTTCTATTATGACCTGGTTTAGTGTAATTCTCCCAGCATATGATAGCTAAAAGAAAGGTTAAAAGGTATCCCAGTGATGTAACTGCCCCAGGAGCTCAGCACTACTTACCTCAGGCATTCCTGAGCAGGCAGGGAACTTACAGACAGGAAGGATTGAGAGCGATAACATGACTCTGCTGCGTTCAAGACTCTCCACCACACCTTCGCATTTGAAGGAGAGCAGCACATTCAGGGTAGGATATTCTGAAGCAATAAAAAAAAAAAAAAAAGAGCAATTTATTTTTATGCCCATGAAAGCATGGATGCTCTTTGAATATCTCTCCTGCAAATATTTGTAGTCACTGGCAAGTTCATAGATATAACACAGCCCTTTGTATGCCACTGACAGGCCTCTCTCAGATTAGACTATTCACAGGGGAAGATGTTTTTTCCCCAGGCACAGTAGTATAAACTCTGTTAGCCGAGAAGCCATCCTAAATAGTTGGTGCAATCCTGGCTCTGCACACCAAGTGTTTAGTAATCTGGCTTCTCTCAGGTCCCTCTCCCCAGATTAAAATAACTGTGCAAAAGCAGAGTGGAACATGGCACAGTCACAGAGGAGCTCATAGTCATTAGTGCATTGACCACAGTTATACCAGCTGAACACGGTTTCTGGTGGTAGTCAGCCACAAGTCTGAAGGACTTTTCTGCTGCATGTGCAGATCAATTTTGCATGCTGTGACACCATGGACACCCAGGGGGGCTGAGTAGGAGCTTTCTGGACCACATGAGGTTTAAGACAGCTTAATGCCTAGAAAGTCACAGAGAAAACACCTCACTAAGTCAGTCTACCAATACCTACACTTCGATGATTTGTTTTTTTTCCTGAAGAGATTGCAGGTATAGCTTAAGCTGCTACCAGGGCTCAGTATAAAAGGCACCTGGCTGGGGAGTCAGGAGCCTTCAATTGCTGTCTTAGCTATGCCATTAATGCTGTGCAATGATGTGCATTGCAATGAACCTGAGCAAACTGAACCCTGCATTCATAAGCTGGTCTCAGCACTGAGGTTAAGACCATTTTTTTCACCCTTACCTCCTTCCCCTATGTTCAGGGAATGAATTCCCCCTCCACTCGGAACCCACACCCCAGCTCACACCTGTGCCAAGGGGTTGAGATGTCCTTCCTTCCCTATCCCAAAAGCTGAACAAAGATTGTCTTGAGGTCACTTTTGCAGCAAGAGGCATATTTCTGAGAACATTCTTGACCACAGAGTACCCACCATGCTCTGCTTCTGTTCCACTGAGCCAAGAGTCTATAGATTTCCTGCTCTTAAAATACATTAAGGTAATAAAAGTCAGAATTACACAGCCTGGTATTTGTGATTTACAGTCCTGGGCCAAACACAACAAGTAAGAAATAAGAACATCCTGTGGCAAGTTGAACAATCCGAGCCTGTTATGCAGGTAGGTGAACTTTTTACTTGCAATGAGCTATCATGTCCATTACAGCCAAAACAAAAGTGACAGAGAAACATCTGCAATACTTTTTTTCTGGTTTTCAAGTGAGTAGGTCAACATTACTAATGACTGGCCTTGGCAGCTGTCCTGTCTAATTACCAGCTGTGCTCGGACATTATCATCTAATATTAATACCACTGGAAAACCTTGTTACATTCAGTTTATCATGATGTCATGTCTGGCTTCTTGTCTGTCTTTTCCAAGTCTGCATGGTTAACCTAGACCTGTATTACTACCTGCTTCCAGGCTGAGCAGACATTTTCAGACCCTCTACTGAGGATGCTTTTAAGAAAAACATCACAGGGCAAGGAAATCATTGTAGAAGACATCCAGTCTTTGCTCTACAGCTAGCTTTAGTCCGTCCAGAGGCTCTTTGTTTCCGCATCCACATCACTATTTAGTCTTTATGCTTAAGCACAGCCTCAACAACCAACTAATGATGTTCAATTTTAGTTTTAAAATGTGTTTTGACCTGAAGAAAAGTGCTGTTACTGGCGCTGACTGAAAGACTTCAATGAGCAGCAGTAGCACTTCAGCACTGAAGCTGTAGCAGCCAGACACAAGATCTTTGCCTTTCAAGCCTGTGATTCAATAGTGGAGCCATGCTTTTCTGTTAGCTTCAACAAGCAAAAAAGGGTAAATTGTCTCTTTACATTTAAATGAATTACCTTAATGACATTTTTGAAGGAAGACCAAGGACCAGCTCAATTCAGGAGAAAACTCAGCCTAAGGTTACACTCTACTATGTGTTTGAGGTTCTGCAGTACCAAAACACCAGGAAAAGATGCTCTAACTCAGGGTCTGCATGAACTTTTGAGGGCAATGTAGGCTCTGTCACATTGAGACCAGAGAAAACCAAGGTATTGTACTGATCTCTAGGTTAAACTTGTGACAGACAATAGGAGCTTGTTTTTATTTGCTAGCACTCTTCATCAGCCAGACACCCATAGGAACGCATCTGCAGGGTTGAGGGGGGAGCCAGATCTCATCTTTGAGGCTCAGAAACATTTTGGCTTTCTCCTGGTATCAGCTTCTAGGAAATGGGCGCTGTTTCCAAAAAGATGGACACAAACTGGACATTTTCCATAAGACAGTTCGTTTGTTGTTGCTACTTATAAGCTGCTTTTTCCTGCCCACTCTTGCCAGACCTCCAGGGATATGGGCCCCACATTCCTTCAGCCTTGCCACTCAACCCCTGTTCAGCACACTGGCAGCAGCTGCTGTGGCACCACTTCTGAAAGCAGGTGCTGCTACACCCGGGTTACAAACTCCATGACTCCACTCTGTGTAAAAGGATCACATTAGTCATGGAAAATGCTTCCAGAAAGGCTAATGAAAGGAAATGGACTCAAGCACTGATGCTTTACATATTAAGCATCTTTTACTGCAAGGACCTTCCCTGCTCTTCAAATAAATAATATTCAAAGGAAGTATTGATCACGAACCTTCTCCACCATCATCATTAATAGCTGGTAAAACAGCTGCTTTGACCCCTTGATGATGTTGCATGACCATAAAAGCAGTGGAAGAGTGGATGCTGTCATCAGGCACAATAAGTCAGAAATTTCTGCACACAAGGTTGAACTTTTCTCACAGACATACTTTGAAGTCCTTAGCTCCCATACACCCCTTAGCTGCCCTCAGTTACCTCCATGCTGTTCACTTGCCAGAAAATCAGCAGTGGTTTTTAGTGAAGAGAACTTACCTTGGGAGCCAAAATCACAATCATGCCACTAATACATACAAGTCTCCTCTTCAGAGGAGGGCAGACTCAAGTCCTGAACCATTACACACAAATTTAATCACAAGTCTAATATAAATTTAAAAAAATGCCTTTTTAGAATGTCATTGAGCATAATAATAAACCTGAATCAGAATCAAGTTACCCTGGTCTTAAAAGGGAATAAATTACAAATGAACACTGAATGATTCTATTCTGAGGATTCTTCCAAAACCACAAATAAATTTACTGTATCTGGAACATGTGCATGCACACATACAATGTCTCATCATAATTGTCATCAACTGAAAGACCTTAGTTAACTCTTCTCCTTCTGTACATTTTGTTTTTTTCCACTATCATTTGGTTCTCCTTTTTCTCTTCAGTGCAAATTGTAAGAAATCAGGTAATTACATTTTTGAGTATTTACAATATTTTGGCTGTTTTTTTTTTTAAAGTGGATTAAGCAATATCAGTGTATACACGCCACAATCAAGGAACAGTTGAGCACTAGGGCTAAATATGATCAAAAGGCATATGTATATCTGGATGTGCTTCCTCTAACTGTTTTTTGCTTGCACAGTAAGTAGTAGGATCTGTGTTCCTAATATAAACAATATAGAGCATAGGACAGAAAGCAAAGTGGAGAAGACAAACAGAAATTATTTGATATAAAACCTCACATTTGAGCTTTTCTTAGAAAACAATCTTGCACTAAAACCCAGAAGGTAAGGATTTCCATAGCATTAAACACTATTTGCTGAAGTATGGTAGCATACAAAAAAGTCTCTCTCCGGTGGCAAAAGAAAACCAAAACATGAACCTGGTAGCAGCTGGGAAATTCAAACAGCCAAGTAAGGAGCTGAGTCGGGTAAAACTCAAATGTATTTAAATAAAACACTAATCTGCTGTGTCTCCAGGCAGTGCACAGCAGTAGCGTGGAGCTCCACCATTTCACCCCCTCTGTAATAGGGCACTCCAGGTTCCTGCCATCATTCTATCTCTCATGCTGGTTGATGTCTTCCATGCATCTGTGAGAGCATATAAAAATGTTTTTAATGTCATGTGTTTTAACCTGTTGAAGAAGCTTAAACAAATTATTATTTTTCTCCTTCCAGTGAAGTATGATTTTCTTTAAGCTTCTGAGTTCAGGAGAACAGCTGTAGTGAAAGGTGAGGATGATTATATATTTTCTTGCAGAGCAAGCAAGAGCCCTAAACTTCTCTGAAATTACTTTAGACCCCATCACTGTGCTTTACATTAGCTTCAGTCCATCAGATTTATTTTTTTTCCAGGTGAATACTCTTATTTCCTCTGGCTGCATGTTCTCAGGACTGGCAAATCAACAGTCCTTTGAGAAACCTCAAAAACTGAAGCACTTCCCAGCTGGTTGCCTGCTCCCTTGGGATGCACATGTACACCTTGTGTCAAGAAAGCTGTTCTCAGTCCACCTGTCAAGAGGAATTGTTATTTTTTCATTTGAATGTTGAAGCGACACCAGATGAGACAACAAACTATGCCAGATGGAGAGGTCGAGACAGACCAGTCTCATTTACAGAACTCTAAACCCCATTATTTTTTTGTCTCTTTCAGTGTACAAGCCCCAGCTGTGTCTCATTTGCTGGTGACAGAGGATACCACATCTGCAGGTGGGGCAAGATGCCAGGTGGGATGAGCCATTTCACCCCCTTCCTAAGCCCAGTTGACTGACCAAGGCCAGGGTGGCCCCAGCTAGTCTCAGATGTTGAGGGAGAGCAGATTCCCCCTCTGAAGTCTGAGGTTTTCACTGATCCCCCTTCCCCACCCCTCAAACCAGCAGGGTGAAGGAAACATCTCCCCCTCCCTCCCCCCTCCCAGCACTGCAGGCATCTCTTCTGCTGCTATTCAGACCACCAGCCCCTCATATTACGCCATGACATGAAACACCAAATGAGATCATGAAAAGCAGCAGTGTGTGTGCAGCACAGCTAAAGGTCACTGCTGCATGTGAATTCACTTTTAAAAATAATTAATTGAACAACAGCTTGACATTTACCCTGCAAAGGGATTTTTGAAAGTTTGCTTGCTGAACCCTGATGTTCACAGGCTGCAATGTTTACTGTTGGAGGAGCAGAGGATCATTGTTATTCTACAGCAAATAAAAGAAAATGGATCAAATTCAACTCTGAATAAAAGGGGGGGAAAAACCCCTGTAGGCAAACCTTGCTTTGGATTCGCTCAGCTCTGCTCTTTCTCCCTGCTTTGTTTCATGGGATTGGTGAATACCATTAAGGCTGAACAAACATTTCCAATGCAAAAAGTAATTTCCGCTTGCACGTAACGTCTTTCCTGAGGGCTGAAGTTTCATACACACCTTTTCCTACCTTAGAAGTATTTTTAACAATGCTATTTGGAGGAATGAGAGTCTGAATAATGGTCAGGCAGGGGTCTCTTTTAGGATATAGTGGAATAAGAAATAAAAGAAAGGCAATTGTGTTCTACTTACATCTTCTTTTTAACTGCTAGCCCAGTTGCAGTGTCTCATCCCTCTGTTCCACAGGTGGGCTGATCAACAGCAGTCGTGATGGGCCAACAGCCTAAACTCATTCATTTTATGTACTTGGCTTCTGCATGTCTGTGGCCCATTAATTTCCTTCTGACTATACCTGCTCTTTTAAGTCTTGAATGAACAGGCCACATACTCATCATTGGTGATGTTGAACAGAGTGGTTGTTCACCCAGAATCCTGTTCCACACAATGTTCATTAAGTACTTTGTCTCTCAGGGAAACTAAAGTGTGAATTTTCAGTGTGAACTTGGACTAGGCTCTTTTTTTGAAAGCATCTGAAATTTGAATGGAAAGAATCTTGTCCTCTAACCAGCTTTCTGTCCATTAAATAAAAAATATAAAAAATAAATTAGACAAGTTTTTCCTCCAGTCCCACAGCAACTTAGCTTTTTTACTAACCTCTGGTGTGGACTCTTGCCTTATGCTGTTTGAAAATCCATGTACAACCCCCTCCCAAGCCCTCCTTATCCACATACTTAGTGACACTACAACTAGGAGGTTATAATAGGACCCAGGAGGCTACACTGGTGTGTTTCCCTTTAAAATAGCCATGCTGACTTTTTTCCACAGGCTGTGTTTATATGTACCTGCCCAGTGCTCTTATTGCAGGCTATCAGCTCTATCATCTTGTTGCTGCTGGGAGTCAGACTCACTGCCCTGTGGTTCCTAGGGCACCCTCTAAAGCTACATTTTGAAAAGGAGTTTACAATTAGGGGTTTTAACATGCCTTTAAAAAAATGTGTTCTTTATGTGCCATGATACTGATTTTAAGTTTTGGCAAAGGAAATTTCAGTCTGGTGTCTGCATGCTCTTCTAGCCACAGCCAGGTCTGTGATTCTCAGCATTACAGCAACTGCAAACAGAAGCTGGATTTTTCTTTACATATCACATCTTGCCTAATCACCTGTTATTCATTAAGAGACAATTTAAAGGAAACTTCATACACTAGCACATTGTAACACCTGACATTAGAATACATACTTAGAGACAGCACGTATCTCTCCCAGATCCCCCAATATTGATCCACAATATCAACCATTTTTCTTTAAACAGTATATGTTTTCTAACATATTTGTTTAACTAGATTTTGTTTGGTTTATCACAATTGCAAGCAGCTTTCTGAAGACACATTAATATCTACAGCATCATACTGCAGACTGTGTGCAATACAAAGATACACAAGCCAGACTTTCCAGCTCTGCTATTGTACAGACATTAGGGAAAGTAAGAAAGCTGGTTACTGTGTCAGGGTGGTCCCTGCAATCACATGAGACTAACTGAATAACTTACCTCTTTAGTTTACTGCTAGCTCTGAAATTAATGGTGCAGCCTCAACAGACCAAGCTTAAGAAGCAGATAGATTTGCAGATTTACTGCAAATGCATTTAGGTAAATGATTTTAAAAATCATTTTAACTTCCTGAAAGTACATTATGAAGCCAGTTAATCTTATGGCTGGCATCTAGACATGACCTGGTATCTCTTGTGCATCTTGGCTCTGGATCCCAGCTTTCCTATCTAATGGCCAGGGTTATTTATGCTTGACCTCTGTGACAAGCCCAGGTGTGGTACTCAGTCATCAGTGCTGGGTTCTTTTACAGGCCACTTGTTTCTCGGGCACAGTTGATGCACAGACACACTTGGCATGTTTGTCAACACTCAGTACTAGTATTTTGCAATTTCTTTACACATTTCATCAGCAGTTTTTCCCATTTACAGACTCTGGTTCAAATGCCATTCTGAATTCTATCAGCTCAAGAGAGCTGAGCTGGCAGAAAAACGGCAGGTATGACTTGGTGTCAAGGTAAGTGAGGAAATACACCTAGAGAAAATAGATTACTTGTGCCCATATGATTTGAAGCTTGGAAAAGGCAGCTACAACCAAGAAAAGAGAACTTGGAGTGATCATTGACAGCTCTCGGTGGTTTCTAATGGCATACAGGAGCAGAAAGAAGGAAAAAACACGTTAGGCATCACCAGGAGGGGGAATGAGAACAAGACAGAAGGGAATATTTTACCACCACTTATGAAGTTGATGGCCTACATCCTGAAAATGGTGTGTGCTTTGGGTCTCTCCATCTAAAGAAAGACATAGTGAAATTAAAGAAAGTACTGAAAATGGTAACTAAAGTGATTTAGGGGACAGTGCAGACCCCCAGCAAGGAGAGATGGTAACACACTGGGACTCTTGAATTTGCAAAAGGCAGAGCTAGGGGATATCACACAGTGCAACATCAATATCATGACATAATACCAAAGCTGGTGGCCATGCTGAATGCCAAACTGTTGTTCACCAAACCCCATACTAGGAACTAGAGGACACTCAAGGAAACTGGCTAGAAACCAGTTTTAAAAAGCTGAAAGAAAACAATTCCTTATAAAGAAAGTAGTGAACTTCAGTGACTTGCTCTGCAGGAGTTTGTGGATGTTGATAGTATCAGCCAGTTAACAAAATAATTAAACAAATTCACAGACAATATATAAATGCTTTCTGAAAGGACTTCTCAGAGCTGTGTTCTATAACTTTCACGATGGTGTTTGTGGATGTTGGAGAACTACAAAGATCATGGACCCACACAAATGGTAGGGCTTGCATAATCTTTAGCAGTCTCTCCTGTTGCCACTAAAATCTATGTGAATTTTGTAATCCTCTTTGCAATCTATGCCACGGAACCAACATAAGCTCCTGCATGTCATGAATTGGACTTGTTGGTAACCCAGTAGCTAAAGGTTGTGATGGATTAAAACTACTTGGTAAGGAGGCTCACTATCAGGATCAAAAACTTCAGAAAACTTCTACAGTTTTGACTGGATAATCCAGTTCCATCATACATGGCACAGAGTGGACTTCATCAGATCTTAAGCAAACTCTGAATGCAAACATTACCACATACTGCTTACCAAAATACTAGGAGCTTCTTGGTAACCCCATGCCTAAAGACCATACTACATTACAATCTGCTCTCTAAGGTGTCTCAGCCTCAGACACCTGGTATGCAACTCAGGCTTCTGTGATTCAGGTAGGTGAACTGGAAACTATTGGCTATGGGTTTGCTATCCCAGAGACTATGAGGGTTGTAGAAATTTCCTAGGTCTAATTTATGTGTGCCAACCTACAATTTACTACCAACTTATGTCTGTAAGGAAATCTCAGAGGAAAGCACATGAACATTGTGTCTCAAGAATCAGAGCTAAAATTATACACATTATCCACTTACAAAGCCTGTTACTCATTGCAACACCAGTAATCACCCCTGTGATTTTGCTGATTGACTGGTGTGTCCCAGTTAATGTCTTGCTCAGTCAGGTCTGTCTAGATTCCTATAGATCAGCTTCAGTTTAGAGAGTCAGAGATGGCAACAATTCCTCCCTGGCTATCTGAAATGGGACTCACAGGTACTAGATACACATAAAATTGTATTCATAGTTCCAGAAACAATAACCTTTTACCAAGATACACAGACATCTTTTACTCCATATGAACTTGTGACTTTTGGGAAAAAAAACCCAAATAAAACAAAACAAACAAACAAAAACAAAAACCAAACAAATATAAGTTTGTTCACTTCATTTTAACAATAACTTTTTTTTTCATAAGTTAATGTTAATGATTAGCTAAACCCCGCTTCATCTCCTTACCACAATGATGCATTTGTGTGGGAGCAATATCATCATTCCTCTTTAAGGTTCACATTACACAAACTCCCCCTTTACTCAGCAGCCAAGATACTTTCTGAGGAATTTCTTAGGAGATAAATAAAGGAACAGGTCAAAACAGGCTGCTGCCCAGTGACATCCTAGATAAACCCTGGCAAATACTTACCTAGAAACCTAGATAGAAAGGATCTGTTCATATCATCACAGCTTTTTGATGTAGTTGTGCATTACAGCATCCTGAAAGCCCACTCGCTATTTCAAAGCCTCAGAAGCAGCAAGGCTGATCTGCAACTTTCGATTCCTTTGATCCATGGATTTTGTTGGGAATGAGGGGTGGGAGTGGAAGTGTGTGAATTGCTAAATTAAAAAACAGAGTTACATCTGTGGTAACAGACATTTTCCATCCACAAGCCAAGAGTATTTTCATCTTTTTACTTCCTTAAGCAGATTAGCTCTGTTTAACAACTGCTTGTAGAAGCCTGTGTTGTAATATCAGGTCTTCCCAGATATTTAGTTATTCCTCTTCACTTCATCTACAAAAGTAAAAGCACTCCCCATTGCTTGTTTCTAACCTCTGCTCCCTTCTTCATCAGAGAAGAGCTCCCATATGCCTTCATGCCCAGCTGAAGGTCAGCTCTGGAACACATCTTCTTCTACATGAAACTGAGCAAACTTCATACTTTCTGTCTCTCCAGCATACCACACCAGGGCAGTTAGCTGTTAGACATTCTCTTAGTGCAATTCTGTCCACGTGAATTCAGAGTGTCTCTTTCTGATAACTGTATTTGCATAGATACAGTCTTCCCATTAGACACCACTTCAAACATAGGAGCACCAATGGAGAAGCAGAGAGGCTGTTCCTCTGATCCGCTGATAGTTGAAGGCAGGAAGCAAAGGGCTTGTATGTACACAAGTTGGCCTTTTTGGTTTTGCTTGATTTTAAAAACAGCTAATCTGTAGAACACAGACATGAAGGATGCACAGTGTGTCACTGCTTCTCTGTGATTCTCTGTGCTCTGCCACCACTTGAAAGCTCTGGAGAAATGTGATCCTTTCAAACTGAGTTCTGAACTGCTTCAACTGAAAAAAAAAATATATATATACATATGTATATAGGTCTGATGCACTAATCCAATCTATGTATGACAACTGTCACTGTCATCCATAAACAGGAGTGCAATATTGACTGGTACAGGACATCCATGTGATATAGGAATATTATGTGACTTCCAGTGTGCTGCACATTACTGGTTCAGAAGACATGAACTTAAAATTTGGCCTGTTTAAACAAAACTGAACACAAAGTATGGCACTATACTCACTCCTGATATGTCTACCTTATTTTCTATTCCTATAGGCACTATTCCCTAGTTTCTTAAGCTTCCTTTACCTTTTTATGCCTTTTGCCCTCCAAAGAACTTGCCCAAATACTAGGCAGGCTATACAAAAACGCATTTCCAGTTAAGTAAAGGAACACCCAGGCAGGGTGAAAAATTTGCAAATTGCAGATTAAAGCCTGAGAGAGCAGGACAAAAGGAAAAATTAACACAGAAATAACTTCTTTTTTTTTCCACCTATAACTTGCTGTTGCCAACATTTGAAAAACAAAAATAAGATTCATGGATGTTGTTTGGGGAAGAGGAAAGGAACGAAAATGTGGGGGCTGCACGTTAGCTAAACAGTGGTGGGCACATCCATCCATCCATCCATGTCTGCACAAAGCAGATGATGCACATTTGAGACAACCACCTGCTCCACCTGCTGACATGTCTTGATAAGCATATACTCCTGCACCTGGACTTTGCACTGATGAAGGCAATATAACCCAAGTGTGCTTTAATAATATGTCTCCACTTTCAAAAAACTATTGCTAACTTCGAGTGTTGTTATTATTCAAACCCGTTTCCATCTCTGGACACTTTCAGTTGATGTGAAAGCAGAACAGATTTTCAGCTGAGTTCATTCTCTTCATGTGAGGCCAATATGCCTTATCTAGTTAAAAGAAGCTCTACCTCTAGGATTAGACACCTGATTTCATTAAGACTTCTGAAAGCTTTTAATTATGGACTTTTCCTCTTTACACATTCCTGCAATCACACAGTATTGCAGACACCAAGTGATTTTCTCATTTTAATTTTGTCCCCAGTAGCTTTCAATAACTGCTCCTTCAGCTGGAATTCTTTCTGCTGAGCCCTGGCAACAGTCCCTGAGAAAAAGCAATGCAAGGTATGACATGTGCAATTGCCTCTGGCATGTAACCAGAAGAAACTGCAGCTTCAGGGCACAATAAGGAGGAAAAGGCCACGCAGGTCCAGTGCCTATCTCAGTAAGCAGCATGGCTTCTGAGGTTGTGATACTGAGGTAACCAGTCAGAAAAGGCAGCAAAGGAAAGGTGCGATTTCAGTTCAAATCAGTAAACGTAGGAACTTAAACCCATAGAAAAAAGAACAAGCACTGAGAAACTAATATCAAGACAAACCTGATTTAATCCAGGATTTTGTTTTTCTAATTTTTAAGAGCCAATTATAATCCTGAGGAAGTTATAACACCGTTCCTGACTTGGCATTTGTTCCACAGAAACAAAGTAAACAAAATGTGTTATGAGGTCCAAGATAAGCAAACTGTAAGGCTGGCTGCCTATCCCTCTGCCTTCATTCCAGGGTGCTCTGACTTCCTGGCTTCTTATATCCCACCAACAAACCAGTTGCATGGTAGCAGTTGCAAATGCCAGTCTGGAGAAGGAGAACAAGGGCAGAGAGAAGGGTATTGGAACAAGGAGGTGCCTTGGACTCTTTATTGACCTACATAGGGAGATTGCCAAGAGACCATATTTATCCCTTGGTAAGGCAATTCCTTTACTGCAAGTTGTGCACAACCTGACATGAAGCTCAGGGAACACAAATAGAGTTTCAGTGCTGCAAATAAGTCTGTTCATCTATATAATCCTTTCTTATTGCTAGACCCCAGAGAACCCATCGGGCTCCTTCACCTTTTCTTTTACCCCTCAGTATCTCTATATAAAATACAGGCTCATCTTTCTTCTCTTAGCAGTGATGATCTTTCTGAGCTCCCCACTGATATTACACTGTCCTAACTCAAACTTTGAGACATGATGTTCCAGCCTTGTATTCCTCAGGTACAATAACCCAAAATTTATTAATCCATTATCTTCTTGTAAAAACTTAGGTCTACTTGGACACACAAAAAACTCCTATCAAGCTTGGTGGATAAATACGCATCAAGAGATAAAGGTCTGTGGTGGGCAAGTTCCAGCTGCTGCAAGGCAGCAAGAGGTTGATGGGCAGAGCATCTCAGCCCCCAAGCAGAGGGCTGCTTTCTCCCTGGCCTGGCTTCTGCCTTGCTGCCTAGCTGGACCCTGCAGCACCCAGTGTGGGTTACAGCCAGGCCAGCAAGACACAGAGGACAGCTGGCTCTGCAAAACAAAGCACCTCACTTTGCTAAACACATAAAATGTCACTGCTAAACTCTACAGATGAATCAACTAGACACAGAGGATTGATTAACAGCACATTAGCAAAGTAAATGACAAAGAGATTATGCTCAGTCTGCTTATGCACATGTGTGTGGAATGGCAACAGAGGAACATATACAAGTGGACTAACAAAGACTGTCCCTAAACACATCAATACACAACAGTTTGCCTATTTGGATATAACTAATTTTGCAGGCCAGGTATCTATACCCTTAAAGTAACTTTACTTACTAGCATACAATTCCCATCAATAAATATGGACAGCGATTCTATTGTGTTTTTCTAAACATAAAACATGGTCCACATGACCAGAATCCCTCTGTAAAATACCCTACCAAAGATACCAAACCACTACACACATACGAATATATTTCAATTATTTTTATGCATGCATATAGGCATTTTTAATATGCATACAGAAGCTTATACTAAAAAACAGTTCTACAGCTATTTTCCACTCTAACTACTTGTTATGCTTTATTGCACACAAAAAATGATTTTGGAACTTGGAAAGTAGCTACTGTTTCCATCATATTACTCTCAACATTCAGCAGTCAGAAGGAGGGTGTGAGTCCACAAGCAGGTGGTTTGGTTGCTAAAGGCCTGATTTGAGCAAAGGGGTCCATCCATCAGAAAAGCATTTTCAGGGACTCGGGTGCTCTGGGACCAGCTCACCAGGCACTGAAGGTGTGTGTCCAAGCACCTTCTGCCCCATACAGGTCTCAGACATCAGACCATAACAAGAACTGATGGAAAGAACAGTTTGGGTTTACACATACCTGGAAGAATGAAGGAATTGAATATTATGGGATTGAGTCCATAGACACCCTTTGGAAAAGGAGTTGAATATTATGGGATTGAGTCCATAGAGACCCTTTGGAATGTAAATATTTAAGCAGCATTTCACCTGAATGAAGTGAAAACTCACTAAGGGCAAAGAAAAGGACCTCAGTCATTTGGCAAAGTGACTTACATGGTACAGTTAGCAGCTGTCAGATGCGTCGGGGCAGAGGAAGATAATAGGAAGAGTCCAGGAAAGCATGCAATGGATTGGGTCATTTTTGGCAAACACACAGCGGACAGAAATGATCACCTCAAGCACTGCTAGCTAAGGGGAGCTGACAATCTGTCCATAGCCTGCTGCAAAACATTCTGAAAAGCAAATGAGGTTATTAACTTTCAATTGGACACCATTACACAGTTACAAGTCAGTTGCCAGAAACAACAGTATTAAATAGAAAAAGAACTTCCAAGCACTGAAATTTTGTCAGGGAGTCCAGGGTTTATTGTGAAGAGCCTGTCCTGTAAAAGGAGAAAAGAAACTTGATGCTGGTGATTGAACCACCATCAATATTAATGAAGAATAAAATATTTGAAGCAGTGCTCAAAAAAACCCCCAAAACTTACTAGGCAAAGGATGTGAATGCCTACTCAGGATGGAAGCAAAAATCCAAGTGTTTAAACATAAAACCCCTGAAGACCTGGTTAGGACAACTACAAAATTACATCTTACAAAGCTTCACCCTCCAAATATTTTCCTTCTAGAATGAACACTTGATTCATTTAAAAATATCAGGAAGCATAAACAGTGATGACTGGCACCTCAGGAAAAAGCCAGAACAAACACAAACCAAGGCAAGTTTCATAACATGGGAATTGTATTAAATAAAGAAGCAGCAATGGATAGCAAATGTTGAGCAAAAGTGTGTTTAGCACAGATCTAAATTTAGAGCAGATCTACAATATAACACAGGTTTCTGGTAAACAAAGTGTTTTCATGTCAAGAAGGGGCTGGCTGTGAAGCTGAAAGTTGGTATCAGAAGGGCTTGCTTTTTATGGATACATAAATCATCTCACCAGTTGCCACTCAGAGGAATGTTCATTGGGAGATAACAGCCACCCTCAGTTTCAGGGCAGAAAGGTGCCAAGAGAGGACGAGGACAGAACTCCTGCTCCCCAAAAAGGCCTCAGGCAAAAACACAAGCAGATTAAACAAGTGCCTTGAGAGTGTTACCATAAACAGATAAGGATGTTTCAGTTGTAAGGCCAGGCAGCCACATGAGGCAACTTGAAACTTCTGTGAACACCGATAGTAAAACCAGGTGTGAGCTTGGGAGCTTGTGTTGTACTGCAGCAGTCTGTGAAGGTCAGTTTAGCTGGGAAAAGAAGGATGTGTTCTGAGGGCCACCACCCTCGGGAATCCACCTAGCCCTCCTTTAAAGCCCTGAGACAACAATTTTTCTTACACCTTAACTTCAAGGTGTGCAATGTTTTCTTCCGTATAAGAAAAGATAGGAGATAGGACAAGGAGGGAGAAAAGGGCCAGCTAACACATCCTGCCTTTTAGGAGACACCACTGACACATTCCCCTGCCAAACCATCATGCAAAACCATCCACAGTCTGATGGAAACATTGCCTGACAGAGCGCAGGAGGCTCACAGGGAGCAAACTGCTGTAATCAGGGCAATGCAAACAGATGAAGGAAAGTCCACTGGAAGTGCTACTTAAACGGAGGAACAATAATGGAAGTTTATTTTGTAGCTGGTGGTCAGGCTTTCATGGGGAAGTTCGCTATGCTATGAGTTGCTCCTGAGATTGAAATACCCCCAATACCACTGTAATCTTCTTTTTCTTTTTAGTCAGAACTATATGTATAAAAAATAACAGAAACACATCCAAATAAGAAAACAGCCATTGCACTCTGGACTATTTCCATGTGAAGCCTTAATTTCAAACAGATGATGACTATTATGTGACATGAACAAGAGTAAAAAATACTGAGTAATGGTCTCTGAAATGTAATTATTTTAAACAACCTACTTAAACCATAGCTAACACACTAAATCCACACATTCACAGTTAAGAAATAGAAGCATGAAGAGTGAAAACCTGTGCTTCTCAGCTCAGCACCAAATGTGCTGGAGGCTGCCAGCACAGCCACATGCTCAGTGCCTTCCCTCTTACTTTTCCCTTTTGAACTCTGGTGTCATTCAAACTCAGCTCAAGAACTTTCTGCAAATGCCTGATCTGAGTTTAAAAAAAATTCAGACTCATGGTCTGAAACAGTTTCCCCACCTTAATTCTTTGGCATATGGCATAGTTGCCAAAGAATGACATTTAGAGCCTAGAGAAATTTTTTTGGTAGAGCCATGCAGCAGGAAAGTCCTATTGCATCATGGTAGAAAACCAATGTCCTCTTCTGAGGGTTTTCTTTGGCCTTCACTTATAAGTTCAGAGCAGCTATTTTATTTAATCTTCACCTCTCTCTTCTTAGCATTCTCAGTTTATTGGAAATAATTGAAAACTTGCTTTCTTCAGCTGAGTGATATGAAAATTTAAGTTAGTTCTCAGCCCTTTCTTGAAGTACAATAAACTATAAGCACAGAAAGGAAAATTCCCAGGAACCACCATTATTTTCATCCAAAAACCCATGGTGGAAATGACATAAGATCCTATAAATCTCTTCTTTGGTTTTAAAGCAAACAAGACTGAGGATTAAAGCAGAAGCACAATAACTGTACACACAATGACCTTCAGGACTGAAGTTCAGTGCTGTGTAGCTGAGCTGAAAACCAAAGAAGGAGATTAGTTTTTTTTTAAATCACAGGGAAGTTGTGGTTCGTCTAGCCAGGGAGGAAAAAAAAATAAAAATAGAAAAACACTATCATAGATGCTTTCAATTTACTTAACCAGTCAAGCACAGGAGAGACCATTTATCAGTAGTGCAAATTAATAAGTGAAGCCACCTCTGCTCTTTAAATTAGGCTGTCTGTCAAAGCAAAACCTACAAACTAAACAAAAATCATGCATAACTGTCTTGAAAATTTTAACCATTGTGCACTGAATCAAAACATGGCGCCAAGAACGGGCTGGGTTTTCGTCGGCAGCTGCGAATAGTTTCAGTCACACCTGGAATGCTGTTTAATACAAGCATGAAAGTTTTGCTTTCTTATTCTTTGTATTCCTCAGTCTTTTGGAAAGGCCCCAAAGTGGAATACTTTGGACAAGGCTAATTCCTGCATTTTAAGCCAGCTATGACAAAGTTGGACAGGACAGCTGGTTATTACTGCTAACCCTACAAGTTCCTAAAATTTCAGATCACAGAACTCACAGCATTATTAGGCACAGGAAAGAGGTTTTAATTTCTTTCATATGATTTACAGCTGCCTGTGGCCTTGCACAGTTGTACTCATAGTAACTGATGCTTCTGGCTTTAAGAAAAAATAAAGGTGGTGCCAAAAAAGGGTCCAATACAAACATTTCAAATCCGTTTAAAACAATTGTTTAATGGTTTTCTCTAAGACTTCATCCCTTGCTGCTACACAAAAGATTTTGCTTGCAGTGCCCAGAAGTTTTCTGAAAGGTTTTCATTACAGAGAGGGAGAAAGGACTGCACATCTTGGGAGAAGCTCAAAATTCAACTGAGAAGGGAGGAGATTGCTATCAAAAGACATGTAGTTTTGGCTGCCCCGTTTTCCCTGATTTTAAGTTAGCTTTTCATAGGTACTACTAGCTGGACAAAAACCATGCTGATGGCTGACAGCCATTGGCAAGATCCCTAGTATCCTTCAAGGTACCAAACCAAAGAAGCATTTTTTTTGTTTGGTTGGTTGGATGGTTTGGGTTTTTTTGTGGGTTTCTGTTTGGTTGTTTTTTGTTCTGGTTTTTGTTTATTTTTGTTGTGGTTGGTTGGTTGGTTTTTTGTTTTGTTTTTACACTTTTAAAACATTTCAAAAATCAAAATACTTTCAGGCACTTTTTACACCATCTGGATGCCAGTTCTGGCATCCATCAATTTTGTCTTTGCCATGGCTTTAAGCTGCCATTTTGAAGAGGGTTGTACCTTATGGGTAGGTGCAACAAAATCCATTCCCACTGAGAGCAGTCAAGTGATCCAAGGCAAAATGTGTTACTTGAGGATGATGGCAAGGACAGCAGGAGCCAGGTGGCCAGTGGCAGCCACAGCAGCCCAGGGCTGGCACTAGCCATGCCTTAGCTGTGTCTGTCAAGGTGATTCAGTCAGAAAGCCAGTTAAATGAAACCAGAGATATGGATCTCCCCTCTCAGCGTGGCTCTGACTCTAAACACATGATACTTTTTCAACAGGGAGGGAAAGCAGAGAGGAGATAATGTCAGTGACATACACTCTGTGTAGGGAAGGTTTTGAAATTTGATGGTGTCTTTGGTCCATGGTTAGAGTTCAGGAAGAGAAAGGTGGGCAGCTGCTCTGAATTGGTGAGGGAAAAACCACATGAAACGACTGTCTGTAACACTGGAAATAGAGGGAGGCAGAATTGTGGAATAATTACAACCAAGGAAAGTGCAGAGCAACACAAGAGCAGCAATACACCACACCTGCTTGCCCCCTGCTCTGCCCCAGGATTACACCCCTGATGTAACCACAGAGTTACATTTTTGGCTTTCAAGACAAGGGGAAAAGAAAAGTGAAAAGACATGTTGGAATATCAAGAAATAGACCCCCCAAAAGGGAAAAAGTGAGCTCTTTTTGTTGTCATCATCAAATACTTTGCCAATTCTTTGCAAAAATGATGTGTTCTGTGTTCTTCCTTAAGGATAAAGATTTCAAAATACTCAGCCACAAAACTGTTGGTGCTTTTTTTTCTTTAAGAAAATGGCTTTATGTATTATTTTTCTACTTCCCGTGAACTAGATACTCATGCTGACAGCTGCAGAATCCTGACTAGCAGGGCTTTCTGTGCAATTCACTGGAGACATTTAAGTCTAAACACATTATCTTAAGATTCTCTGCTTCACTATACTTGCAACCCTCCTTTTTCATGAAAACGGAATCTAACCACTGTTTTTGCTCTGACTGTTAAGCAAAGCTTCCTTCTCTTTAAAAATACCCCTATTTCACACGTGCACAGAAAAAGGGAGAGGAAGACAAGCACAATCTTTCCAAGGAGAAGAGGAGGATGGCTGCTGTGGGCTATCCCCTTGTAAATTGAACAGGGCATGAAGCAACCACAATGGCCATTCTGACACAACCATCACTGCTGTGCTTCAGTGAAACTCCCGTTACTGAAATTCCAGTCCTAGGCCTGGGGCTGCTTTGACAATTAGAAAGACACTTCCCCTGCCTCAGTATGCCCACCTCTTTTAGGATATCCAGAAATCCCTGCTGTGAAGCAGACAAAAGTGATGCCATGTGAGTGACAAGGAGTCACGGTGAGCAAGTCTTCAGAGTGATGCCTCTTCACGATGTTTCATGTTCATTATTAGTTGCCATCATATTTTAATAGACCTCTGTTCTTGTCTCTCTATAACCTGTCTCTGTGCCTACCACAAAACTGAGGGGCCCAGGTCGCCGGGCTGTGCTCTGCAGCTGCAGTCCAAAGCAAAGGATCCCTGCACATCTGCAGTAGCAACATGCAGAGCTGGCCTTTCTCACTGGGTGGGAAGTTCTCCCCAGAGGTAACAGGCATTAGTTACCTGCCCTTAAGAAGTACATGAGCTTGAACTCAGTCACGAGTTTCAGAGAAAGGATTGTAAAATAATGGTTTAAGTTCAGCTCAAATTTGTGAGATCTCTTTTTCCATTAATGATCACATACAATATTTGGCTTTTCTAACTTACAAGAAAAATAATTTGTTTTGTTTTGTTTTTCTAGGACTCAGCCATAGGCATCTATTGTAAGCTACTTGAATGAACAGAAAGACTCCTGGGAAAGCATAACTTGCCCCTGTGTTGACCCAAAACATTTCTCATCTAGAGTGGTTGCAGAGACAGCAAAAACTGGTTAAGAAGATACATTAACTTGAATCTTATAAAAGAAAAATTCCTGCTTTCAGTAGAGACACATTAGAAATTAATCTTTGAGGAAATCAAAGAAGCAACACATTCAATTGTTCATTGAGGCTTTTTTACTATCCCCATAACTGCCAAAAATTAAAACATAGTGGGGTGACTAGCAAGGCTGGTGCTTTCTTTTGATATGTGGGGGGTTTTTTTTTGTTTGTTTTCTGGTTTTGTTTGCTTCTTTGGGTTTTTGTGTGGCTTTTTGTTTGTTTTTGTGGGTCTTTTTCCTTTTCTTTTCTGTGCCACCATGGAAACAAATCTGTTCCAGATCACATTTACCACATTACCTTTTAATCCAAAGAGTGTCAGGTAGAATATGAGCTTCTGTTTCTTTCCTCCTTGACTATATACAGCTGTATTAAATCTATTTTAGATAGTTAACATTCCTAGTCCAGGCACATCCTAAAAAAATTGAGCTGAACTTTACAATCATCAAACTACATCCACAGGATGCAGGAAAAATCTCTTCATTAGCCTTTTGCAACAGCTTAGCTTTTAATAAGCTTCATACTCTGAATAATCAAGAGTCAGAAGTCAAAGCTCACTTCATCTGTTTAAAAAAGAAACCCAAAAAAACATACAAAAGTTTGCATACAGTGCGATTACTTCTAACTGGATTTCTTCAAGTTGCAGTCTGCTTCAAAATTTGCATCTTGCTTATATGTATACCACCATGGCAGTAAAAATAACTCTTCTACTCCTCTTTTTTAGGGTACAGTTGTGCCTAGCACCACCTAAGTTCCTTCTTATCCACAAATTGTAAAGATGCTTATGGAATGGGAAAGTAGGGAGGAAAATGAGCACACACATATGGATTAATTATTGTTGTGGGTTTTAAACTGCTTTTTTATCAAAAGATGTATGGAGTCACCCACAGTGTTAACAGGAAGTGCCCAACACATCAATAACTGCTTGTCAGAGGCTGCTTCTCACAAACACCTCACCCATGCCACGTCAGGCCTAGGTCCTCACATCATCTGCTTGAGAAGCGGCAGGAAGGACACAGCATAACCCCAGTGATAATAGAACTGTGGCGAAGAACTCTGCAAAGGAGGAAGACACAGCATACACACTGAGGTGACTGTTCCCCTAACTTTGTCAATACTACAGACAACATTAGGCAGACTTGTCTAAAGAACCTCATACCATTAACTAAGGCAAAACTGCCAGTGGTAATACTATGAAGAAATAACAAGGTACCTTCATGCAGCAATTAGAGTCGACCTCAGATTACTACAGGAAGAAATTGATGCTGAATTACTGCATCTCAAAAAAAGCTTGGATAAAAGTTGGTGCAGGGCAGGGGAGTCGGTGATCCATAAGTGATATTTTCTTCCCTGTGCTTCTGGCAGAATTTGCCCTTCTTACAGACAAGTTCCATCAGGGTTGTATAGGATTCATCTAAAGTCCTTATGGAGCTGCAATGTCATGCAACATGAACACATTGAAGGACAACATATAAAAAACCCAACCCCAAACCCCCCAAAAAAGAACCCCTTACATTAATGAAGTCCACAAAACTGAAGGACAAACCAGTCTCCTCCAGTTCGTACTGCTCTAACCAGCAATATTAAGGACTGTAAAAACAGCACACTAAAAATCATACATAGGTATATGCTCTGTAATCCTTTTTGCTACTGAGGGGAGTATGTGGCAAGGCAGAAGAGATGTATGCTCCTAAAAGAGCCATCTGACACCCATGCCTGAGATCAAGCACAGCAGAACTGTTTTGCACAGTGCTCCATATTTTTCCGTCAATAGGTCTGGGAAAAAGGACAGCATCACTGAACAGCTTTTAATGAGTGATAAAGGCATTTCCACTATCAGTACAGCCCCCACCAAGCCACATTACCACATTGTCATCATTACTATGACTCTAATTCTGTCATCTCTTAGAAAAATGAGGGAAACTTGTACATAAGCCTTTCCAGTACTACAGCCAGAATCACATCTAATGGACACATTTTTTAATTTCCCACACATCACTGACAGGATGAGAACAATTAATGTGTCTTGTGGATGTCCAAGTCAAACACACAATTAATGGGCTGACTCAAATAACCCCATGTCTGGAAGAAAGTCCATTACACATTCCTCTGGTATTTCCTACATGAGATAGAGGGACTTGGACCAGAATATTCGGAATATGCAGTAAATGAGTCAGAAGCAAGTCTGAGGCTCAATACATCAATACAGCAGTGGTCAACTGCTGCTATACCAAAACACAAAGTTTTGCTGTGTTGTGGATATTACACCCACTGGTTATGTTGTGTTGGCAGCTGCATGTAACAACCCAGCAGACACTGAGGAACACCACACGAAAGGCACTGCCTCTTTACCGTTCACAATAATATGACCTGTCCACGATGTCCATGTTGCATAGCGGCAGCACCATGCTGGCAGAGGCAGGGAGGTGCTCATGGGCAGGTGGCTTCCAACACCAACTGCAGAGCAGAGCAGGGTGCTGAACTGGAGTGAGCCACTAGCTCTAAAATGCCAGCACCTGAGCATAGTTGAAGAGTCATCTCTACTTACTGGCCTAACAAAGGCAAAAAGTCCCTTCTCTGCCGGCAAAATGTTGGGAGTGGGATTTTTGGGAAGGTGAACATGACAATTTCTTTTTAACAATGTCAGTGATTATTTAAGATCGCTGCAGCATTTGTCACAAATCTGACTGCAGGAACCAACGGTGTTAATGGATTATACTTAAATGGCCTCTGAAGCATTTGTAAGGCTGTAAGATCATTGATATAACTGGACTGAAGTGTCAGAGGAACAAAGCATGTCTTAGGAGACTGATCTTGACACACTCAAGAGACCCAGCTCCTGGCAAGTTTGTAGCCAGAAAAAACCGACCTTGTGGGTCTGGTTTCTACAAAAGCCATGACTCAGAAGAAGACACAATTTCCTTCAAGACATTTTTCAGCACTGCTGCATAGGGTTGAAAAGCACTTTTCAAGGCAAAAGTACAACACAAGCGGAAATGGCACACAATGCCTCCCAGCAGAGCAGAGCCATGAAAAGAAATGAGAACAATGCAGCTTTTCATCACACCTGGGACCCGACTGAGCAGGGCTGAGATGGCAGTGACCAATTTATGCACCAAACAAGACAAGCAGGGCTAAGCATGCCCACAGCAGATAACATAGGAGTAAACCAGCCTGCTGTGGGGCTGAACTTCAGTTCTAATTGAAGTGGTTTAATGTGCTTTGTCTAAAATACTTCACACAAATATGCTCATATGTACAATCTGTAATTGAATAATTCTCTGCTTTTTCTTTCAATAATTCACATTCAGGATCACAAAAAACCCAGGCCATATCAGAATGCTTGGCTTTGACTACCAAGGGTAATTTTGAGAGCTTCTACCTTCAAGGAAGCCTTGAGTGTGGGTAATACAGAATTGGTTCCTGCGGTTTTCAGCATCTGGGAACGTGAGAGAGGATTTTGGGGATTGATATTTATTTCATTCATTCACCATATACGTACAGCCACATTTAAATAGAATTATATTTGCAACTTGATCTCACTGCCTCAAGCATATATTTTTTTCATCATTTCGCATGGGGAGAAATTCTTGGAAATGACCCTTTCCACTCCCAGCACTTCCCTGACTCAAAAGAGTACAGGAGGGGGGGCAAGCAAAGGGTCACTGGCATGCAACAAGCCACCCCTTACCATATTACAGCGATCATCTATAGTGACAGCTGTTACATCCCAAGATCCTAGAATACTTACCACCAGAACTGGTCATTTGAGCTGTGTCTATCTAACTGGCATAGATCTGAAACTGCCATTTGGCTAATCTGGTTAGCTACCTGAATACATTTTCAGACCAAAAGGGTCCATTAGAGACTCAGATATCCTGATTAATCAATTCATGTACACTGAAACCAGGACAGAAAACAGCAGCTAGAAAATTCTTCCTCTTTCCACTGAACTTGAAACAAGGTTCCTGCTCTCAAACAATCCAGATCTCATTGTGCAGCCAAGGCAACTGCAAAACTTACTCTCAGATTCTTTGGTCTGAATATTTCTAATGCTGAAGTTGCCACAGCAATAAAGGCTGGGCTTCTTTCCCACTTCCTGTGGACTGGACACAGACCCAACAGTTTTTCTTGGACCTCTTCACAAGATAGGTGCCTCTCTTTGCCAAAGTTAAGTTTGCAGGAAAGGCATGTTTCTAGAATTTACAGGAAGCAGTGGTGAAGCCTCTTTAAAACACTGGTTTAACCTTGATTCTATTAGCAGTTTGCTTTCAGTATATAAATTATACATGGCCAACTGGTTATAGTCCCAGAAACAGGGAAGTGACATAGCAGACAGTATCTGCAAAGTAAAGATTTATGATTAACTTTGAAATGCACAGTGAAAGGCACAGACAAATTGCAGGAAAGGAAATTCCAGTTAGGTACTGGCAGGGTAGGTGGGGGACTTCAATATGAGAGGTGTCAGACACAAACAAGTTGGCCAGAAGTTTGTATCCTTCAAGCCACGGAGAAGCTGACTGGACAAGGCCCTGAGCAACTTGACCTAACTTTGAAGTCAGCCCTGCTTTGCAAGGGTCTGGACCAGATGAGCGGGAGAGGTTTGCTCCAAATCAAGAGAAAAGCAGAAGTGGGAATGTCCAAAACTTGTGACTTGTATCATTAAGTACTGAGAAAGAAGTCCCAAGTTATTTATGACAGCAAAATAACCAAAGCTAGGTCATTAAACAACATACACTCAAAGAAAGCAAAAATCTATAAATTTGACTTAATGCAAAATGGAACAAAGAGTCACTTCTACAGTCCTGTATTGTAAGCTAAATGTTCCTGAAAACATTTACTTAATGCACTATTAGAATGCATAATGGATAACATAGAAATAATGTACATCTCTAATGGCAATATATATGACCTCATCACTATCTTAAACACCATAACCCAAACTTTGAAAATAAAATTAAAGAAAAAGACTCAGAGAAAGGTGACACAAATGAGACAGGATTTAACAAGAGGTGACGCCAAAAAGCTTT
Organism: Anabacerthia variegaticeps; assembly: GCA_035583185.1. Lineage (NCBI taxonomy): Eukaryota > Metazoa > Chordata > Aves > Passeriformes > Furnariidae > Anabacerthia > Anabacerthia variegaticeps. The sequence goes on from JAWWEW010000078.1 coordinate 83,734,132, forward strand.
TCTGAAGAATACAAAGCATGAACAACATCAAGGTTATAAGAGAACCCCTAACGACATCCATCTAGCAAAAGAAAGAAAATGCATTTAAAATTGAATGAAACAAAGTTCTTCTGTGTGTCTTACTAGTTGCTTCAGAGAAAAGGAAGCCCATAATGATTGTTTCAGAGGCAGGTTGCTATCTATGCCCCAAACCAGTGCTGTGACAATTACTTGGTTTATTGTCAGAAGCACCAGTTTGTTTTCATCTCGGAGTTTGATTCTTTTATGGAATAACATCATGTTGCTGAATGGCTTGGCATGGTAAGGATCACTTGACCCTGCATGATATGCAAGAAGAATGCTATAAAAACATTCACCAAGATTCAAAAAGAAAACAACTGAACAATGTAGTGAATGTTCTCATCTCAATGCCATAATTTCTAGTCTTTAGATAATCTATTAGATTTATGTCAATTTTGTTTTCTGCATTAAAACCTTATTACAGAAAAAAGTACTTTACATCATGTGCACAACCTTCACATAGCACAGCTATGTTTAGTTGAACAACTCTCAATTATTAGAGTTTAGAGTAAGATGCAAATGTGAGAACTATTTGCTTTAAGGTGACTGTGAGAAATCTTCTTATAGACCTGACAGCAAACAGCACTCTGACAATGTGCCAGTTTTTAACTTTTAACTTTTAACCTGTCTTACCCTAAATCTCTACTATTTATAATTAAGTTCAAATGAGATGCAGGGCTCCTAAAGCTATCAAAATCTGCTCTGTAATACTTATGCTTTTCTGCATTTCCTAATTTGAAAGTATGTAGGAATAGTTAATATAGTGAAGGAAAGCTCTGAGTTCCTATTTCTCAGTCAATCTTCTGAAGCACAGTTGCATCTCCTTAGTTACCTTGAAGGGGAAATACAGCAGAATAAACCTCCCAGGATTTTGCTCATCTCTCTGAAAGTTTTACATTACTTGAACAAATAGAGCAAGAACTAGAAAGATTATCTTAGTTTTGTTGCTAACTCATAACAAAGATTCTCTCTTTTGCTATCAGAGCATAGCTCAGATGAGGACCATTGCTGTAACAAAATGAAAGGTGACAACTAAGCCCCCTTTATATAGAACCACCATAAAAATAAAGTCTCTAAAATACAACTGAAATTAATACTGATAAAACAAACTGAGACAATAACAGTCATAGTTAAATGTACACAAAGATAACTGGTTTGCAACTTTCAGAATCTGAACAGACTGAAGATGACCTAATCAGACTTAGCACGGTGTAGTTATCCAAAGTTTGCACCTTAATACATAATATACTTCAACTCATCTAAAAGGCACCGGTGTTCCTCAATAAATGTCTTCACAGAGGCAAATGAGAAGAGATGGAGGACAGAACACTGCCTTTACAGCATGCATAGGAAATTTATGCTAAATACACTAAGCACAGGACAGACAAAGGTCAAAAAGAGAGTTTACCAATTCTCTTCAAAATGCAACTACTGATTTTTTTTTTTCCCACTTACCTTACACATATTTGCTATCAATGTCAAATAAGACAGCAGTGGTCTCCTTTTTTTTTCCCTCTCCTACATCTGATCTGAATAAATGCTGAAGCACGGAGAGCAGAGTAGTATTTCTACTAGAAATTATTCATATGTCTTATAATACAGATGTGTTATGTAGTAACGAAACAGGTAAAATAATAAAATAAATAATAAAATATTAAATAATAAAAATACCTAAAGAGGTTCTAAAAGTTCCGTCTGGACAGGAATTAAGTGTGCTTGCAACTAATTGAGCCAACTAATATTTCTATTCAAAGCTGATATATAGAAGCACTATGCCTTTAGGGAGAGGACCATTCCTGGACTGCAGCTGAAAAGAGACCTGAGGAAGCTCACTTTCAGCAGGGAGTTCTGGTGACAGCCCCATTTGCAGCAAGAGAAGCTATAAGATAACTGTGTGGGAAGCTGTTCTGTGGCCCTGTTTGAAAAGTCCTTAATACAACAGATTATTTGAAAGGGACATGGCTGCAGGGACAGGGAGTCTTTGCAGGAGCCCTGTGTTGTTCCCCAACACAGCACAAGTGCTGAGTGTGTGCTGCGGAGACATGGACAAGCTAAGCACAGCCCGCTGCCCTTCATTCAGCACCAGTTACCATGGGACTGGCTGAGCTGAAGGGTTTTGAGCCAAACACCTGAGGGCTGGAGCCACGCTTTGGTCTGCTGCTTCCCCTCCCCATACTCAGCAGGTAAGAACTGGTAACGTAAAGGCTAGAAATGACATTGCTGCTTCAGCACTCTGAAGCTGACAACTTGATACACGCATTTTAAGTTGTGTGATTATTGTTACTGCAGTTTTATGTGACCAACATATAAAATGACTTGTTGAACTAAGAAAGGGAAAATCACAGTAACGCTGAGGCTTGTCTACAAGTTTAGTTACCTTGCAAGCCATGGCACTTCAGTTTTGTTAACAGGATATTACAGCAGTAATCATAAGAGTTGGAAATACAAAGTGAAAATGTGTTCTTTTTGTGTGTTCAGTGATGTGCCATATGCTGAAATCTGAAACATTAAGACATTTTGAAAACTTAAAGGACTTTTTCACTATATTTCTGATGCTCCTGCTTCTCATTCCATGAAAGCTTACCTGACTCTGATCTAGACCATCTTTGTTTTTGAAGGGATGTGTTTTGTGTTTGGGAAATTGTTTCTGGAGTAATAGATGCCCCACTTTTAGGCACCATAACACACCCCCTAAAAAGTGCTAGTTTGCTAAGATAAACTAAAAAAAAAATTCAATCCAAAACGTGACCCAAATCTTCATTCACCAGTACATAGCAGAAAACTGAAAACAGTATTTTGGTGGCAAATATGCACTATCAAACACACAATGTACTTCAGAAACAATATAAAAGCAGGAGGGACCACAGAGTATCTGAGGAGCAAGAAAATGCATCAATTACACTGTCATCCACTCTGTCCTCTTCACTCACCGTAATAAAGTAATAAGCCTTCTCAAATAACCCCTAAGATGGACTTTTTCCCTTTTTTTTCTTTAAAGTCATCTTGGCACACTTCAATATATTTCTGATAAATTACTTTCATAAATCCCCTTCAACCTCATAAGATTTGCAGAACTATCCAAATAGGGGTGGTCAGTGAAAGATATTTAGATATTTGGATGCTTTATTTGATATTAATCCCACATTGTCCCATCCTATGTATTTTTAAAGTAGCAACATAGTACTACAGCTTGCTAACACTTCCTCTCCTTTGTGTATGAAAATTCTTGTGCACTGCTGCAGAAATAATGGAGCTAACACTGACTATAGCAACTAAGAATGGCAAATCTAAAATGGCCATAAGAGCCAAATATAATTCCACACAACTTTTGCATGAGTCTAGGTTTAATTTGCTTTACAGGACAGTTGGCCAAACAGTGGCATTTATCATAAAAATATCCTCTGCATTAAGCAAATCTCATTTTTCTTTCCAAAAGAAAAATTCAGTGTGTACTCTGAGTGTTCAGTGGCTCATTTTCAAGATCAGCCCACAGATTTTTCTTAACAAAACAAAGCAATTCAGTAAAAAAATGCAGGCCAATGTAATGACATAGTCACATTAGTTTTGGATATGTTAACTTTAAAAACCATGCCAATTTTGCTATTTTTTTCTTTAGGTTTTATTAGAAAAAAGCAGCAGATCAACATTACAATTCAGAGTCTAATCTAAATATGCACTTGACAATGAAGCACATCTGAATATGAAGTGAAAAAGGATTCCAGAAAACCTTCAGTTTTGCCAATCTTCTGCTACCCAAATCATGTATCTTTTCTTCTGGCTTTCTGATGACTGAAATCAAACAAGGAACAAAAGATTTATTGCTATGAAAAAAAACCTGTAGTACAGTAGTAGGAGTCTTGGGCGCTAAGCGTACTCCGTCAAGTTAACTTAATTTCAAAGTGAACTTGAATCTTTTGTTTGGCCATGAAAGTCCACCGGCTGACTGACCCAAGCATAAACTGAAACGGCAGGTCTGGGAAAAAAAGAAAAGTTAGACAGCATGTTAACCTCCAGTTTTCAGACAGTAATAAAAAGATACAATTCCAACTGCCAAGAAATAAAAATTTAAAAAAAAAAAAAGATGTTGATCTGACATTCAAGAGCTAAGTTTATTCTTATGCTCATTTTGTTTGCGCCCAAAATAGTTTTAGACTCACCAGAAAAAAAAAAGTATTTATGGACTATCACACAACTGAAAAAGAGAAACAATTGCCTTTTGACTTGGTTATTTTCCCCCACTGAGGTATAAAATCTACATATAAATTTGATACTTCACTATAACAAATTGTACTTTTCATAGTTCTGATTTAGTTTCATTAAACCCTGTTTACTTTTTTGTTTTTAAACCACAGAATTCTTATTTAATGTTTCCCAATCTGGTTTCCAGCTCTCTCTTTCATTTATTTGTGGATCTATATTTAGTAGTCTGGCTACTACTGCTAACCAGGAAAAAAATAATTCTTGAACCTTTCTTCATTACAACAGCACTTTCAGCAGAGGTTACTGATGTGCAAGCAAACTAAAACGGATATGTAGCTCTTCGGAGAGACTATTTCACTGATTATGTTTCCACTGTCCAAACGTTCTCTAAATTATTTGCTGGAAGAAACTCTTTTGATCTTGTAAACATCAGTGGGCACAGTTTCACTAGTATGTGTGGTAGTTTCACATCCTTATTCAGGAAGGCTGGTTCACAGACACTGAGAAGCTGCAGGAGTTCTATCAGCCGACCAACTGTGGATTCTGCCGAGCAGAAGTTTCTTCTGTTGCTACTTAAGAGCGTAGCCAAAGTATCAGCCGAGGTAGCCCAGTCAATCTTTGCTTTTCTTTAGAACCTCTCAGAATATTTCTGGAAGGGTGACATTGCGAAGCAGCCACTGCTGGGAGCGGCTGCCAGTGCAGTCTCTGATGCTGGGTACCTGGCTGTCCTCTTCAGTGGCTTTGTCCAGGCACTGGTTACTGTTCACATGCAACAGGGTTAATTTCTTGAAGACAAAATAAAAAGAAATCAGCTTTATAAAAATCAGCAGGCATAAGGTAACCAAAAAAATTTCTAGTGGTCATCAAAACTCTTCCATAGGTAAGTAGGAAATAGACAAGGCCCTGTGGTTACTGATTCCAGATCCTGATCCTAAAGAACACTTAAATATGCTATTTGACATTGTAGATACCAAAAACATTGCTTCACGAAAACGAAACCAGTCTGAACAATCCACCATTCTTTAAATTGAACTGTGAAGCTGGGATCTTTGGGGAGTTAGAAATTAGTTTGGTAAGACATACAACTACAATTATCAGTTATAATAGAAGCTTGTATCAGATCAGAATGACCACATTGAATATGTATTCAGAAGCACCATTTTCCCCTCAGCTGGGGACAAGAAACTGCCTTTACACAATGTCGTTTTTTAAAAGTATGTTCTTTTATAAAAAGTGCATGCAGATTCACGTAAGTACACATCTTTTCCAATACCTCCTAATGTTACTTATGCAGTCTTTGATACACCACTCCATCTACCTCAGCACTCTCCTCAGGGAGGAGAGATCTTCGGTGGTTGCATTTCCTGCCACTGCACTGCGGATACTCCTCAGTGCATCAACTAGTTTATCGTACCAACAACCATCAGTATTTCTTCTCTCATTCAGCAGCACACCAGACTGATGGAGAAATGGCAGAACAGGCTGGCCTTATGCACACAAGCAGCCAAGGGTAAAAAAAACACACCCCCAAAAACTAACAGCAATCAAAATCCTGAGCACATCAACCTCCTGCACTCATACAGCTGCCGAAGAATGAAGAAGGGAGCTGAACAGAGGCAGAAAGAAAAAAAACTACAGAAAAAAAAGTCACTCAACTATGTGGGCAGTTCTTTTTAGGTATCCTCTAACTTTATTAGCCAGCCTTCAGTACTAAGTTCTGAAGATTATGCCTAGAATTTCTCTTGACAGAATAAAAAGAAAAAACATATACAAACAAATTTATGGCTGAGGATCAACACAGAGAAGTCTGTGGCAATCATTGTAAAACAGGTTATTGCCATTAGGTGTCTAAAAATGCATTTTTCTTACCATTGATGAGTTAGAAACATAATAAAAAGCACTTGCCCTTTAGTGAATCTTCATGGGTAGTAATATTACTCATCTAATTTACTTAAAGGAGGTAGACTAACCACATTAAAATGAAGAATGAATGGTTCCCAAGACTTATTTAATCTTCTCAATTAGCACGTAATCCTGCCAGTCTTCAGCTTTCTTTAGTCTCCTATCAACAGTTGCCACCAATGTACAGAAACTCTAGTAGAGATCCACCATCTTCCACATTAACTGCCATCCTAATCAGAAAATCATCATTCAGACATACTTGCTTTTAGCCTTAAAGGCTTCAAGTTTTGTTAACACCTCAGCTACTAAAATCTACAGCAATTATATTTAACCAGAAATACCTCCCTCTTTTTTCCTTTTTTTTTGTAAATTAGTTATATGGCTTTTTAGTAGCTAAATATCTAAAGCTCTTTTTATAAAATAGTCATCAAAACTATACTGGCAACGTTCTTCATCTACAAGTTGTCTCGCAACTGTCTTCTGTAATAACTGATTTTAAATTAACAAGCTTGGGAACCACTTTTTTCTAACTAGCCATGAAGTCAGAGTTCTTGACTGCATTACTCAATCACAAAATTGTTTTTAGAGCCTGCAAATCAAATTAGTGGTGACTGGATCAAAGGACAATGATTTCTAGATCTGGCAGTTCAACATATGAACTTCAAAGTAAATTTGAACATTAAGTATACAAAAGAGAATGATCAAAATAAAGCTGTTTCAAGCATCTATACCTTAAACATACCATGATTAGAAATTTAAAATCATCTTTATAAGTCTGTGATACTAATTTATTTTTTTTTAAATTAGAAAACTATTTCCTTTTAACTGTGCAAGACACCAGGTGCTGAATTTGTCACAACATTGTTAGTACTATCTTTTATTGGTCCAACAGATACCTGGAATACTTTTCCATTTTTTATCTCATTCTAACACAACACTACACTACAGGCTATATTTCTCCAGAGGATCCAAATGCACATTCAAAATATTCTTTTAAAAGTTCCCTCATAACTCACCAGGTAATTAAATCAATACAGATGTCCATTGAGCGACAACATGGTGAATAATGGAGGGAACATAATCCTGACTTTGTCTCTTGTTTTGACTGTCAAATAGTGGTCCCAGACTGGATTAGGTTGCTCTCTGTAGGCTTGTGTAAAAGCCCAAGTTGTCTCATTTTACTGTCACAAGTCATTAGAAGACTTACCACTGGATCATACTCCCAAAGCTGATTTCCTTTTAGGTGGTGGCACTTGAGCATTGTTACTGGGCCATTAAGTTTGGATACATCTAAACACAAGTCATCTGTTCGAATTTCTTTATTGGCAGTATATGAGAAAACCTAGACAGAAAAACAAGGACAGGAGATGAAAAAAACCCTTCAACCAAAAGAATCTCAGAAAGGGAGAATATTTGTAAATTAATTCATTAATATCCATTAATTTTTTCTTTTTTTTCTGTTCCCTTCAGCATGTATAGAAAGATTTTATATTTTTAAGGGAACAAATATAAACACCACGTGAACAAGCTCTTCAGTCAAAACAGATTTTATTTTTTTTTTTTTAAGTGCAGACTACTTCCCAGACTAGGAACAGGAGAATTCCCAAACACAGGTAGTCTCTGTATATTGGAAAACAATTCATCAAGAATCATTAACAAGGTAGAACAAAAAGATAGATGTAAAACAAATCCCACAACTGACAGCCAGAAAAATATATATTAAAACAGTGTTTCAGGCACGGACATGTTTGGGTTTTTTTTAAAGTAACTATGCCAATCAGGAAGTCTAACCAGAATGCAGTTCTGGAGAACCTACAGGAGATGAAGTCTAGCTTATAGCAATCTTCTCCTCCCCTCACTTTGTTTTAGACTTTAAAGTTGCTCTAAAATATATTGCAATCAGGCCTCAAAAACCTACAAGTACAAACCACCACCAAAACCTTCTCATGCATTTTCTCTTACGGGCATCTTCCTTAATGAGGGTTTCCTAAACTTTACAACTTAAGCATATTTTGAAGAAAAATACCGAAAAAAATGAATAATTGTCCCAATGAAAAGTAGTGTTCCAAATGATTCAATACATTAAGATAATTATTTTTAAAAAATTGTCACCTGATTGCCACCCATTCCATGGCAGTTAAAGATTCCAACTTTCTCATTTTCTTTTCTTGCCATGTTATCCAGACATTGATTTGTCTCCACATTTCTTATCTAGGATTGAAAAAGAGCACATCATCAAAGGTTGCTATTTTTAGAAAAGAACTAGGTCCATATCAAACCACACTGACACCAGGTCTCTCTGCTACACAACAGAGTTATGTGAAATAAAGGAACCACATTACAATGAGACATCACTGTCCAAGACTCAGACTCACAAGTAAATGTTCAAGCTACCAGGCTACAGAATCACATTTGTTTCTTTGCTTTCTTTGAGTCTTTCCATCTTAGGAACACTTTTTGCTCAAAGACTCAGCTACAATGGAATGGGCACAATGGAGTCTCCATCCCAAAACCTTCAGAAGTATTAAGCCCTGTACTATTCTATAGTAAGCAGGCATGAATATCAAATCTCCTGAGAGTCATGCAGCAGCATGAGCACCTGCTCCATTTTGCTAAAAGTGTTTTAAAACCAAACAGTACAAAATCACCCTATGACAGGCTCGATATTTAGCTCAACATGACTTGTAGGGGAAGGTAGATGCCTATTTATTTAGGACAGCAACATCTGTACTAACTCTACAGTCTCTTAAAAATACTAAAGAAAAATCAGAAATGCCCAGCAAGGCTGAGGGATCATTCTGAAGGAATATTTCTAAAGCCTTTCTATGACACATTTTGTATTGTGGCAAAAAAAGGGAAAACATTCAAATTACATTACTGTATAGAAAAATTCAGTTGTCTGCCCCTCTGAGAATCCAGATTTATCATTTTCCAGGTGACAGGAACACAGGTGTAAGATCCTTAAACTTTGCTGCTGACAACTTGCTTGCACTGCTCAATTCAAAATACAAACAACTTAACTGCATAATGTACTTCATACAGGGATCTTACCTCTCCCAGAGAAAAGTAATGGCGTGGAATTTGGGAATCAGGATAAACATTCTCCAAGTACCAGGAGAAAGGCTTGCACTGCAGCTTGCGCCTTAGTCCGAGACGTGACGATATGTCCCCATAATCAACTTTAGTAACTCCTGTAGAAACAAAAAAATTCTTATTCAATGGCTACTAATAAATATTATATCATACCACCTAATACAAAAAAAGTCATCAGCGTACCATACTACTTCCATGAAAGACTTTATCTTTAAAAAGTCACTCTATACAAACAAGTTTTTGCTTAGTATAGTGTTATGCTGTTTATACCCAGAGAGGATATATCCATCAAGACCTGTGACTCCTTTTTCCAGCTAATTATACAAAAGACAGAATCACTACATTTGGGCTGTGCATGACAAGTTTTTACCAGTTGCTTGTGGAACAATTTGAATGCAGTTGCTTACTAAGCTAACAGAGGAGAAAGGTTGAAGCCTTTATAGTTGCTAATGTCATTCTATCCCCCAATGGTAACTGGGGTGCATATCTACACAGCATAACCCAGCAGTCTCCTTCTGTGAAGCACAGAGAATCCTATTTTAATTTATTTCTATAAGCCAGATACCACCTGCTGGACCCTTCATCATCTCTCTAACTGCATCTTCATACAGGGAACTAAACCTTTAATAATTCAGTATTTGTTCAATATAACCACAACACTTGCAGGAAGTATTACGACCATTACAGCTGCTATAATTTTTTTTTTGTGTGGTATTTTTCTTGCCTTTTTACTGCTTTGCTCCTCATTTATCAAAGTGCTCCTTCTTTCTGTATCTCCCCAGTCCTAATGGTTGCTTTAATTCCTTCTGAAAATTAATTTGTGCAAATCTCATCTGCAGATGGGTTAAGGAAGGTGTGCATGAACAATAGAGATTTTTGCTTCACCAGAATTAAGAACTATTGTACTATTCCAATAATAATAATAATTAATAAGAGTAGACAAATTTCTAGTTTTCAAACATCATGTCCTTTTCCTATTTTCCACACCACAATCCATATCTCACCGGTCAAATGCAATACACTACCAAAAAACCAAACCCAAACAAAAACCCAAACCAAAAAAAGAATAAAAATGAGCCCTAGCAATTTAAATTAACAGACCACAAATATGGCTCAACTGACCACTGCACTACAGACCTCCAGCTGCACACATTTTTCAGAAATCCCTCCACTCAGAGAACTGTGAGTACCTCTCAAACTGCTGACCCTCTGGAAACAGAGTTTGAGACATTTCTAAGCTGGCTTACTGTGTATTAAATCAACTTTGCCAGCAGATGGTGTCTTTCTACTCAGTTGAAACAGATAATTGGATAACTTGAGATAAATGTCTGTAAATATCAATAAAAATATTAGTAATTTCAATATTCCAGAATGAAAAAATGTTAGCCAGGCTTCCAGGGTAAGCTTGTTTTTGTAGAATCTCAGAAAATTTCAGCCTGGGCTTTCAAGTCGCAAAAGAAATCCCAAAACTAAAAAAAAAAACAACAACAAAACAAAACAAAAAAGCCCCCAACAACCACAGAAAGCTGCCCTATCTTCATGAAAGCAAATACTTGCTCTACATCAAAAGCAACACTCTCTCAACAAATGATGTAAGTAATAACAGAAAGATTGCAACCACAGCTAAGTATGGGATTCTTCATTTTTCAGTGATGAAAAAGCAGCTGGTGGATGAAACGTTTTATCATGCCATCCTCACAACCTTAGGACACTCCAAACTTACTCAGTTTGCTACACTGACCTCCAGAAAACAACACTGTTTGTCACATCACTGAAGGGCAACAAGAATTAAAGTCACAACCATAAACAATTAAATGTAAAGTGAGACTCAATAGCATATAAGCATTCTGTTTCTTAAAGTAGTTTTAAATGTCACCACAGAGAAAGTGCCAGCTAATTTTTTCTCTGCTACAGTGTATTCCATTAAAACATTTTTATTTTGAAAGATTTTTTAAAAATCCTCTCTGAAGTCAGGTCTGCAGCAAACCATGCACTGTCATATAGACTACAGTTAGCATCAGGTTAGCAGATGGAATGAAGGGCAGAACAGGTATAGTTGCCCCAGGGTGTTCTCTAATAAGGCCAAATTACTCAGTTTTCAAGATTTCTGGTACATTATCTATAGTACTCAAAACTAGCTTGAATATTTCTATATCGGTAGTTACTTATGGGGAAATTCTTTCTGGGGGGAAAAAGAATTAAAAAAACCCAACAAAAACTCCAGCAAAGTATAAAGCATAACAAAAATTAAGTATAGGTTTAAATCATGATTTCCTCTGCAGACCAGTAAAATTGAGATATATATATAACAGTGCCATAAGACCTTCTAGTGGTTTTGGACTTCTTTTTTCAAAGGCTTGTCTAAAAGCACAAAACAAAAAACAAAGCACAAAACATGAATTAGCTCAAATCTTCCTCCCAGGAGACAATTATGCCAGACTCTAAAGCTATGTGCATCATGAGGAAGACAGTCCATGTCCACTTGCTGTTCTTTCAAATCTTTGATTCATTGAAAAAAAAAAAAAAAAAAAAGAAAAATCAGAGAATCACACAGTGGTTTGTGTTGGAAGGGACCTTAAAAATATCTCATTCCAACCCCTCTGCTGTGGGCAGGAACACTCTCCACTAGACTAGGCTGCTCAAAGCCCCATCCCACCTGACCTTGAACACTTGCAGGAATGGGGCATCCACATCACACAAATCAGCAATCATACTTGCTACTGTTGTCTTTACCCAACCATAAAAATATACTTTTGTCCCTACCCCTCTTGCCCCAAACCCTATTTACCCTTTTAAAAGCTTGGGCCAACCTGATGACTCTACTGTCGCACAGCTTGTTATTTGCTGTGGGACAATCACGTACTTTATTTCACACTCATGCCTAAAGACATGCACAAAATATAAATATTAAGAATGAAAAAAAACCCACATCAAATCATCCAATCACACCATCACCAGGTCATTTGTACAAATATGAGATTACGAACTTGCTTGTACAGTTGCTATTCTTGAAGAAGTTTGGTATGCAGTACCAGATCACTCTGATTATTAATTTATAATGGTTTTTCCTTATAAAAAGAAAACATACATGTAATGATGTCTATCAATGGAACACTTCAGTTTCATTTTCTTTGGCACCTTATATTTAAGCTTCCCATCAGCTGTGTTGCAACAGTTCTGCCATCCTTAAAATTTCAACAGCTGAAGAGTAGCTCGCCCAAGTTCAATGTGTGGCAATGTATTCATGCTAAACTGCTTTCAAAAATCCCAAACCAACCCATGATGTTTTCATCATGATTATAAATTGCTCAATCATTTTCAAAAGCACAGCATGAAAACTGTTTCATCTAAATCTAGTCTTCTGATAAAAATCACATAACTTGTTTTTATTTAGTATTAAGAAACTTGAAAAGCAATAATAATTTAAATCCAATTTCAATAGCTACATTCTTTGCATTCCCAATTAATGCTGATAGGTGTGCTGGTTTTAAAGGTAAACCAGCAGGAGAAATGGACCCACCACAAGAGAGTTTATAAGTCAGAGTTACAATT
>JAWWEW010000078.1:83747038-83777437 GCA_035583185.1 Anabacerthia variegaticeps
TAGAGGGGGTAGAATACATAGCTTTGATCACCCCCCACACAGTGATAACCGGTCCCACCTGCTGAACTAGGACAATAGGGAATAGTAGCTGAATACAAAACCACATGGAATCACTCAGTATGGACTTTGAACACGGGCTTAACTACACTGCAATATGTGGACTCAGCCCCTTCTCTGTCTTCCCTATCAACCACAAATAATGTTATTCATTTCAATCTGTACCTACTGAACCTTGACTTACTCTGCCTGACTAGAGATTAGTGCACACAGTGATAAGATATGAGCCCTACTGATCCAGTTTTCAGGATAACACACCTATGTCTCTGTCTAGATGACTGTAGCTCAGGTAATTCCACAATGCTGTCTTTTCAGGCCTTCTGCCTGCCCACTTAGCCCCTGAAAAACAGAAGCTTCTCGGGCGAACTTTTGGTCAACAATAAAATTAATTTCCATAAAATCTAGGACAAGGCTGTACCCAAGTTCACTGGACCTGCTTTGGGCATCTTTTCAGCTCACCAGCTGGGATGCGAGAGGCTGCTGAACCACAAGGATGCACGCCAGACAAGGAGTTGGGGGTGCAGGTAGGAGCTGGAACCCAGACTCACATGCAGCATGGGGAAACCATGGAGTCTGAAAGTATCCATGCTTCACCTTTAGCTTAAGGATACCAACAAATTCTACAACCGTCAGTTTATCATTAATCAGTTAGGAGAAGGTGAGGAGGGGGTAGGTGTGCTAAGCCAGCCTAATGTTTTGCAGCTGCAAGTGCAGAAAGGGTCAGCTTTCCCTTGCCCAGCTTCAGATTCCTGCAGTACCTCCTGTGCTCACACAGGCGCTAACTTAACCCGTGGGGAGCAGCCCACAGGATAAATAATCCTGGCAAGTTCAGCAAGCCATAGAAGCAGTTGATGCAGATGAACCATCAGCAAGCGAGGGGAGGTGAAACCCTACTACCTGCCAAAGCAGACACCTGCCACAAAAAGCAAGGCTCTCTCCTCCCAGGAAGCTCTGAGACTGACATCACCGTCTCCTGAAGCCTGACCTTGGACAATCCAGTCCTAATATTTTAGCCTAGAGGAAGTGGTGGAAGACCAGCCCCAGAAATAAAGAAGTGGCAGAGTCCACAGAACAGAACGACTGGAGCCAGGAATCAGACTATTCACCTGCACATGCTGGATTTGTTTTTTGGAAGTTGAAGAGGAAATGGTCTGGGAAACAGGGCCCTGCTGTAACACATGACTGCGAGTAAAAATATCCTCTTAGGAGAAAGGACTGCAGCTAGAGCAGTTACTGCTGGGGAGAATAGATGCTAGTGCAATGAGACAGGTTTGATTTTGGCTGAGCAGCAGCTGCTGCAACACCTTCCTGCCCAACCCCCAGCTGTACCTCGCCACTCCTAAGCAGAGAGATGGCTTCTAAAATGCATGCAGGCTTAAAACAGACAAGTAGCAATTTTTACTAGGCTATGCTTATAAAAGAAAAAAAGGATTACAGGCTTACTTTTCAAGAGGGCAGCATTGCATTTAACTACATTACGTCAATACTAAAAAGTCTCTTGAGTTCCTATCATTCAAGCAGCAAGCATTTTTTTCCCAGACAACAGATATTACACAAAGTGGGAAAGCTACCTGAGATTCTTAGGTTTGTTTTCCTGGACAAATCCCTCTGTGATTCACTATCTTAGGGGAGCAGAAGAGAAAGTATACAAAAGAGGAAACAAATGTCTTGTTAGCTAGGCTCAATGATGCTTGTCAGTATATTATCTCATTCAAAATCCAATTTTCTCTTCCATATCAGCTAATGAGAAAAAACCTGGGTGTTCAGAGGCTTGCCTGTTTTTGTTGCTCATCTGCACCCAGGCTTGCAAACCAGCAGCAGCTTAAGAATCCTCACTTCGCTCCTTGCAAGCACTTGTGACATTGTCACAGTCATACTGAAAGTACACGTTGTACTAGCAAAGCAGTTTCACAGGCTGCACACTGTACTCTGCCCAAGGGTTACTAGGCCATCATTCTTCAAGAACTATACAGTTAAATTTTTATATCAGAAGGACATCTGGAAAAGCAGAGTGTGGCAAATGAGCTAAGGTAGCAGAGATTCACTGATTTCCTAAACAAATACTGGCCACAGAGTCTCACTGAAACTTGTACTCATGCTATTTGCTGTAAATGGGTAAAATCAGGGTCTGTAACGCTCAGCTAAAATTGGAGATACTAGAATAACAAGAATCAGCTGTTTGTGAATGTCCTAAAACAGTAATCCTTGCTAGTTAATATCTACTGGCTCCCACAAATTACATGAATTTGGGGAAGGAGAGGCATGAGTGGCGCTGAGTACATTTCTGTGTTCATTCTCTGAACAGTAGGTATTCATCATAGCTAGAGAATGACCCACAGTACTAACCACTCTCCTCACAGCCCCAGGCAACAAGCCAATTTCAGAATAACCCAGCTTATTCAGATACTATATGATCCTATTCTCGAAACACTTGGAAATTCTAGCATCGAACTTCAGTGCACTGTCAATATGGATACACAAATGAGATCACGTGATAGTCAGCAGGTGCAGATGCTCTAAGAGGAGCTTGGGAAGAAGACTTCCCTATCCAACAATCCTTCAGGCTATTAGCATACAAACTATGCAGACATGCATCTTTCGAAAGGAAAGAAAATATACAGTGCAGTTATAGGTAATGGCTTAAGTTACTTTGACCATTTCAGAATTTCTACTGTCTTTGGAGACTGCATGCATATTCTACAATACTGCAAAGCTATGAAAGTCCTATTAAAAAAACCCAATCCTATAAAATTCATACAGCATAATTCCTCTTGTATCTTAAGTTTACCACACGAAATGGAAGGACTACAGAGATTACATATAAAGTAACAGAGCCTTATAATGGCTTATCGGTAATTTACATTTTGTAAAGAATTAGGTTATATTTGTAGTTAGTTGTTCCAGCTACTCCGTACATTTTAAAATTTAGTATGACATGTAGCAATCTTAATGAAAATTGACAGCACCTATTCACATACAACTTTTCTGAATATCTATACAGGTCGTGTTCACATTCATAATGCTGCACTAATTACAAAACAAGTCAGTAACAATAAGATGTTAGCTTTTGATTTCACCTAAAAAGCTTTGAATAGTAGCAAGGTTTGGTATTTTTAATTAAAAATCTTACACAGTCTCATTTGAGTAATGCATTCCTTTAAGACAAAAACCCACCATGAATCTGCACTGTCAGTTGCTCTCACAAGAATTCTCAAAACCCAAAACCTAAAATTTGACACTATTCAGACTCATATTGCACTGTATTAAAGCTTTATATTTCAATGCTAATGCAGGTTTAATAAGCAAGTCATAAGGAAATTTTTAAAGCCTTAAAGAAATTTCTTTGGAAAAGCAGATGTGGCATATAGGACTACTACTTAGTATTTAAAGTCAAATGTCTCTTATGTCTCAAGTAATTAGAAAGGTTGCCTGTTGCCACCCAAAGCTTGCTTCTCTGTCTTTTAATACAACAACAAAAATAGCCTGTAGTACAAAGTAATAATTCAACATTTCACAGGCCTCCTTTCTTTTCCGGCATTTTTTTTCCAGAAAGTTTCAATTCATAGGAAATTTGCTCTCATATTTTATATCCTCTTGTTTTGTTAACATCCCCTTTAAGAAACATAATAAATATATCACAGTCAAATATATTGGCAACTTGTCCCTATACTCTTGATAGTGAAGTGCAAATTGCAGCAGGACAGAAGATACGAACTTTTGCCACTCCTGCTAAGGGGTTCCACTTAAGTCGCTTCTGACCTATTCAGCCTGGAACGCCTACAACACAGAAGCCAGAGGCCAACTTTCAGCACATTATGGTATGTATTTGGATGGCTAGTTTTCAGCACTACAGTTGAGCTTTTTGACATTCCACTGAGCTTTAATTCTATTGCACAGGAAGCTCATTCATAAATCATGTGCACATATTTAAAAAAAAAAACCAAAACAAACAACAACAAAACTGACCAAACAAACCAACCCTTCAGGGCACATCTCTGGCTAACAAAACTATTTTTCAATTAAGACCTTGCTTTTTCTACATCTTATGTGAGTTCTGTATTAAGAACTTCAAAGCAGTAATGTTTTTATATAAATAACTCATGTTATTTCCCAGTAGTAACAACATTTTAATTCTTCATAAGTATGTCTCATAACCAAAGACTTACCTGGGGAAATGATGTAAAAAAAGTTTTTGAATTCATCCATCCAGACTTCTGCAAGCCGCCTGTTATTTTTGTTGATTATCTGCCCTGTACCTCCCGGAAAAGTGTATGGTGTTGCTTTTCTGAACACATGTCCAACATGTGAACAAGTTACAATTTCCAAAGTGCCACCACACTGCCAGATCTGGAAGTGATAGATTAATTATTGCATAGTTACAAGTTATTAAAAAAAAGTTAAAAATATTAAGCACGTATTTCTGTTCAATTTGGGGAAACAATATTAGCTGAGGTCTAGAACAAACACATACTGCATGGAAGTCAACTGCATGTTTTTTTCTGCTCAACAGCAAAGGTGTTCACAAGCTTGAGCAAGGCAGCATAAGAAAGTATTTCAGCCCTCACAGCAATGATGCACCAGCAAGATGTTACTCTAGAGAACTGGGCGAGCTGACCGCAAAGGAAGGAAAAGGCTCACATGAATCACAGGAACTAACAGGTGTCCAAAAAAGTCCATTATAAAATAGAATCTCTGTGAAAAAGAACCCATACACTTCCAAAGTAAAGTTTCTGAAAATATTTGCCATTTTATTTTGGACCTTGAAATACGGCAGATGCAGAAAGCTGAAGTACTTCAGAAGTTTCCAGCTATATACTCTGAGCTGACAAGTAAAACGAAAGGAAACGGTGCTCTATGGTAGGAACAAAAATGACAACACTGGATGGTCCACATCCAAACAAACACATGTAATCATGAAGTTAGTAGGGAGCAAGAAGAGAAGGTTGGTAACAGAGGCGCTCACATTTCATTAGCACACTAAACCATGCACCGCTGACATCACCACTAATTGATGCTCCCCCATTCGTTTTTCTAACTGAATTCCTTTTAAGACACAGAACACCCCACACACTCTTCAGAATGACCATCCCAATCTTTTCATCACAAAGCTCTACCAACTATTCACCATGCACTTTACACTGACAGATACAGTCTTTGCCTATCTCCACTGGAGGAACTTAACAGGAAGGGAAGTGCTGACTGCAGTAGAAGGGGACACAGATGCAGGCAGCAGATCTGTATTTTACAGAGCTCAAGATGCACTATCCTGAGTAACAAAACACTGCAGAGTTTTACCTACCCTGAAGGAAATTTCTAAGTTTTCTCCACCCCAAATATCCATTCCAGCATCATATGTTCCAATTTCCTGAAAGTAATCTCTGTCTATTGAAAAAAGACCTCCTGCCATTGTAGGTGTCCTGGTGGGGAGAAAAAAAAGTGTATCAGTCACTATGAAAACATATACTTAAATACATTTCACACTTACACTTTAAAAATACCTGTTTATTTCCCAAGTTCTTAACATTTCTTCTCAGGAAGCTTCCATTCAAATTCAGTTACCATTG
Source organism: Anabacerthia variegaticeps (assembly GCA_035583185.1). Classification (NCBI taxonomy): domain Eukaryota; kingdom Metazoa; phylum Chordata; class Aves; order Passeriformes; family Furnariidae; genus Anabacerthia; species Anabacerthia variegaticeps. The sequence continues at coordinate 83,752,660 of JAWWEW010000078.1, forward strand.
ATGTACTTGCTAGCTCAAAATTTTCCAGAGAGGGAACCAGATAGTGACAGTTCTGCTTATTTTCTCACTTCAAACTGGGGTCTGGATAGAGAAACAGGTCCTAAAAAAGCTGCTGCCATTCCTGCAAATGACTTCTGCCTCCAGTGCTGATAACTCATGGAAGAAACCAGTTTCTCACAGGAAAATCATAATTCTGGCTACTGTTCTTGAAAAAGTTATAGGAGGCCATGAATTGGCTTGCCTGCTTTCACTATTATTGCTTCATACAAGAAAATTGTACAGTCAGGGTTACATCCAGATTTTCCTTCCAAATTCCTTATTGGTAGAAAAAAATAAAACAGTTCTAGTAGTTTCTTAGTGTTTTAGGAACATCGCTCAAATTTCAATTTTTTAGGCAACAAATACAGAGTAAATGTTAGGTTGATGGCATAGCTTTGTGGTTGAATTATTTACACATTTAGCATAAGTGATTTACCTGAAATGTTTTGGGCTTTTTCTGAAAGACACATAATATATGTTTGGTCACAATCTAACTAAAAATTCATATGTCTTTTCCCCCTCTGAAAAGGAAACAGGGGGAGGGGAAGAACACAATTAGCCATATCCTGAGAAGACTTCTCGGTTTCTCAGTTTAAAGACAAACAAACCAGTAAAAGCTATATCGGTAACTTTATGGGAAGTAAATTTTGCCCACTTTTCAGAACAATAAGGCCACAAAATGTACATTTACGGTTGTTAACAGGTACATATCACACACAAGTTATCTTTCTCACTACTTTTGCCATAAACCTACTTGACATCTAAGTATAAATTAATCTCCCATCCATGCCCGTCTAAGACATTAAGTTTATATATGAATGCACATACACAAATATACACACAAGCCAAAAAATCAATGCATCTTTTCAAAATATTGTTTACTTTGTTAGTAAGGTTTCAATTTTTTTAAAAAAAGCTTTTTTTAAAAACCTGTGCATCATTACGGAAATTAGCTAAAAGCTAGTAATTCTGCAGTAATTAACATAAAACTTAAAAATATTTCCAAAGTGACAAGTTTATCTCTTTCTTTATTGCTACCAAGAGCTAGTGACAAGCAAGCTACGTAAAAACTTTTATACTGTTCCTTCAACCAGACAAAAAAGAAACTCCAGTGCTTAACTAAGTACTTAACAACATAAAGGACTTACTTACAAGTTTAACTTAGAAAGGGTATGAGTAAACATCAGGTGAAAATTTTAACCAATTGGATAATTTCTCCTCACCTGACAGGAAGGGTTCGATCTCCTTTCCGTCGATCCATCTCTCTCTGAGGAACTGGGTACCAACGAAAATTCAACTTCCAGTTGAACCCACCATAGGTCATGTCAGATCCTGCCATATACTCAAAGGTATCATCACTGATTACATCAATGATGGGACACACTACTGTCCTCCTAGGAAAAGGGAAGAACCAAAACCTATTAGTTAAAGTGTCAAAAAAGATGGTTTGTTGGGTTTCTTGGGGGGAGGGTTTGTGTTGGTTGGCTTTTTTTTAAAAAAAAATAAAAATATTGGTTTTAAAACATACAGCTTAATTTTTCATAATGACATCTTAATAACAGTACTCAATAAATTATTACCAGGAAACATTCTCAAATTCTGTCTTGCTAATTCCAGTTAATTAATATAAAGTAAAATGTGTTTTTCTGACACAATTTTGGCAATGCCAGATCTTTTTTTTTTAAATCATATTTGTGAGTAATTCATCCCTCTACAGATAGAATTATTGATTCCCAGCTTTCTGAATGCTATACAGTGATTGAGTAGAAAACAAGGGGTTCTTGTTTCTACTTGATTGGTCACAGTAACTTTCATGTTTTGAAATTAAAACTTGGACATTAACTCTGGGGAAGTATTCTTATACACCCTGAGGACTAAGAAATGATAGTCACTGTTAACAAAGTACTGTATCAAAGTCGACAGAAAGTGGCCTCATCATCCACTGTCCTGAGGTTATTAAGACATATATTCACAGAAATCAATTCTAATCATCTTAAAGACACTTAAGTAGCCATCCTCAAGCAGGCTTCCTCTCATGGGAAGCTCTGTAAAAAGATTCTACGGTTAGTTGCAACTGAATTTAAAGGACTTAAATTTGAGGCATTTGCACAAATTGTAACAATATATGTATTCTAGTCTCAGAAAAAGTGTATCAATGGTAACTTAAAGTTTAGTACTTTGAGTTAGCACAGTGCTGAACAAAGATTCCTCATTACTTGTAGCTTATTCATCATGTAATGCTGTATTTGGTAACATCAAACTTTAAAAGTGATTCTTATCTATGACCATAAGAACTAAATAGAGATTTGTAACACCATACTTACTATCTATTCTATTTAATATGCTGCCTACTAACAGACTGGTGTGCAACTACAGCTGCTGCTCAGATAAATGAACGTTCTATACAGCAGACCATCCTCTCACTTTACCCCCCAATACAATTTCTATCACACTGTCACGGATGTAAGTGCAGATCAACATGATTCCAGTAGTTATTCTAACTGTAGACAATATGGCCCAGAAGATCAAGAGACAGCACAGATTTCCACAATCAAAACTGTTATGGAATAAAAACATTGCAATGAGAACCTGAAAACAGTAAACCTGCCAGTTCCTGCTCACAGAACTGGTGTTACATGAGATCAGGGATCCATTTCTTCCTCAAGAATCTCTTCCCAAATTCATGAAGGAATGGACCAGGCTGCAGACTAGACTGAAGACCTCAAAATCCCTTTCTCAACTCCATTCATGCTCAGGACTCCTGCTATTTAACACATTATTCCATGCATCCCAATATAGACTTCACTTGAAATGGAGTTTTACTTTTTTAAAAGTTTTCACTGTGTTAGCCTTTTATCCTTACAGCAATGGGAATTTATTCAGCCCTTCATAAGATATATTTGCTTGTAGGCTATTTTGTGATACTTGGAAGATTTCTTAATAACTGAAAAATCCCAACATGGGTGAATAGATGGATAATTACCTGTCAGCTTTGATCCTTGCCAGCAGAGGTTCAAGCCAGCCTACTGTACATTCACAGTGAGCATCTAAGAAGGTGATGACTTGGCCTTTAGAAGCAGCAGCCCCCTTTAATCTTGCTCTAATCAAGCCAGAACGCTGTTCCATTCGAATCACATGAACAGGTACTTTTAATTTTTTCACATAACTCTCCAGAGGTCTTTTCAAGAAGTCTGTAAAAAACGAACAAAACCATGAAAACTGTCCGCTATGTAGTTCAGCCTTTTTTTTTTTTCACGAAGAGACTTGAATTAAGAGACATCTCCTCATTTCCATTGTTTTTGTACTTTCTCAGCTAGTTTTCTCTACTGCTTATTCTACAGTTCACAATAGGCCCTTTCACATCTCCATGTGTTTCACCTGATAGCACATAAAGTTTTTTCTCCTTTTTGTTTTTCATTATGGAAAACACAACAATGAAGAGAAGGTAGAATACTTACACAAAAAACAGATGGGATAGGCAAGTTTTTACTATGGAGATTTGACTCTTACTTTCAAAAACATATACTTAAGTGCTCTTGGACATAACACTTCTCTACCAAGAAAACACAGAAATGGTTTGTCTAGCTGAACATAATGAATTCCCTCCTGCAGTAGTGGAGCTTACAGTTAGTTTCTTTACTAGGAGTTTAAAACATGATCAAAATCAATTTTCAACTGCGATTTCTCTAGGGTTTTCTGGCTAATATTTTTTCCACTAAATTATCACTATAACACCTTAAAAAAAAACCCCAACAAAACAAACAAACAAACAAACAAAAAAAAACAAAACCAAAAAAACCAATCAGTTCTACATAAATGAATATCTGTAACAGGAACAAATATCAACTTAGCTGAGGAACAAATTATCCAGAATAGAAGTCATAACTGACTACCACATGCCTAGAGACTCAGAATTACTTGCATTGCAGAGCCTATTTGGTTATGATGAATGATGTTGAAGGAAGAACAAAGAATTGAGGGAGAATGCAATTGACAGTCACAGAAACAGACTTCTCCAATAACTTACAGATTTCAATTCTGTATAAAAGGCAAAATTGTCTTTTTGCACAGCTACAGAATACATTAGATTATCCACTCAAAGCATACAGGAGTTGTACTACAACAATGCAAAGCCTGTAGTAGGACTTACCATAAGGCACTTTTAAGTGCCTCATGCAAGAATAAGTGTGACATGGGAGGAGGGGAAAAAAAGAACTGCATGAACTCTTAGTGGCTGTTTTGTATATCTCAAGAGGCAGGGCTGACCTGAGGGTGATTACCATTCCTCACCACTGCTCCAGATGAATGAGTTCCAACTGCCTCCTCATTTTTTTCTGTGCATTGTTGGACTGTCACTAAAACCCACAGAAATAACTTCTGACACATCTTGAAAGCTGAACTGTGCTAAAAGTGTGTAAGAGGTTGATACATCTTAAATATTTGACTCCAGAGAAACTTAAAGCAAGTTAATTCTTATTTTACATATTAACAGAGACTCAAATGTATAAATGTTTATTAGCACAAATCAAGTGCACATGTCTGAACATTTTGCAGGGCTTTTGGGGTTGAGCAGAGAGATCACTTAGCTGACTGAGCCTGCAGCAAATATAACCTCATCTCTTTACAGTGTAGCTTTCCAAAGCCACTAATTTAAAAGAACTAGTATCACGGTAATGTTTATAGCTTTAATGTATATGGTTTCCATGATATAAACAGAGTGTACAGCATTTCTCTCCATGCTACCCCTCTGATGAGCAAGTCGCACAAGTCAACATGTTTCTCTGCACACTTCAGGTGTAGTACTGATAAGCTTTAAAAGTATTTCTAACCACTTTAAAGCTGAATGAATGAATATGGGCTATGACACTGGTTCTTGAATGCAGTTACATTAACAGAATGGTAAAATTCTGACAGGAGGAAGCAAGAAAGATTTCAATAATACAATAATACAATTACAGCCAGCCAAGAACTAACATAAACCCCAAATTTACATTACAGAAAATCAGGCTCAATATTGGATATAAAAATCTTAAGTCCTACCATCATTTTTCCTGTAAAGGATTTAAGATTTCAGTTTATCCAGTATTTTTCAACCTTTTTTTTCTCTAAGAAACAATCCCAGATGTGTGCAGTGTTTCCACTGTGGAGGGAACAAGGTTAAGAACAGTCCTTCTCCCATGTTTAACCATGTCCATAAGAACATTCTTACAAACTACCACCTTGTTCAAAACTTTAGAAGGGACTATTCCCAGAAATGAAGCAATGTGACAGACCTTCAGTAAGTGTACCCTTAAAATATTACTATATTTTCAGCAAAATAAGCAGAAAGATAAAGCTTGATGTCTCATCCCTATAAAAGCATGATAATAAAACTCAGGCATCAAGATTTCCGAGGTTCCTCTTCTACCAGTAGTTAAGGTTAAATGCCCAAATCTAAGCAGCTATTTCCCCTCTAGAACACCCTAAGACCCTCACAAACTGCTCTCTTTTTTCGAGTAGCAGAAGTCTAGCTTTTTGAATTAATCACACATCCAAAACCAGTAATAGTTTCTCATAAGGTAAGACTTCTTTTTTCTCTAAAGAAAACTGTAAGTATTTGACTAATCTTTTAATGCATGGAATATACTTTGGCCTACAAGAAACACCAGGATCAAACTGTAGAGATAATTTTCTATACAAACCTATTGGTCATATTTATACTAAATTCTATATTAAGCACTGAAATGAGAAGTGCTATGCATTACATAAGCAGCTGCTTATGAGTGACCCAGGATGACAGTTGAGTACTTTTTTAAGCATTGTTTCATACACTTTCAACAGAGTGAGGCTTGATAGTATCAAAAACCCCACACATACACACACAATACTTCTAATTGGGAACAATAATAATTCATGTCTTTTCAGAGGTATCACTGTAACTCTTTGTCGTAGATATTCTTTTCAACTTTTTCTCCATCAAAAGGGTGCATAATTTTACATAGGACTATGGAGAGTTTAAAGAGTATCTTCTGTGGCAGTAACAGCACTAAAAAAGTCAAAAAAGCAAATATATTCAGTTCAAGACAAGTAAGTGCATTAGTTGAAAAATACCTTGTCAATTCTATTACCAAGTCACACTGATACAAATCCAAAAGAAAAATTCAGTTCTGAATATTTTGTTTATTAAACTGCAATAAAACACAGATTTACCACATATACACTTGCCAACACTGTTTTTAGGAACAGCAAGTATTTTTGTAAGATGTTATTGGCAGGAATTTATTTTTGGTTACATTGCTTTGATCTGTATCTCTATCACTAACTTCTGTGGATGTAGTCCATCCTAATGCAATCTGCCTACTAGGCTATTCAGTGCTGACCCAGTTTTAAGTACTGGCTAACCCTGACTTCTCCTGTAAACTTTTTTTAAACAGTTACCAAAGATCAATACTCAAAAACTAAAGTTGCAATCCTGATCAGTAAGTAAAGAACAATCTTAAAGATATATCTGTTTTCTCCAAAGCGTTTCTTATGAGTGTTAATAAATGTGTGACAGTATGCAAATTTTTCTAAGATCATGACCTTGGCAGGTACAAAGCATGCTTCAGGTACACTGAATGCTTACTTTATTCCAATTAAAATTACTCTGATGCTGGAATTCAATATACTACTCAGGGTGAACACTATTTTTCTGGAAAAGTATGCTGTTTTAATTCAACACAAACAGAATGCTTAAGTAGCATATGCAAACCTTTCAAGTTTTCAGGCATCATACCCATCTGTTTTGTTAAATGTAAAAGCATGCTTGATGGACCATAACAAGTTTTTCGAAAACAAAACAAAAAAAGCCCCTTTCAGTAATTGTTGAAAATAATGACAAATAAAGATGCCTAAGTGATCTGAAATGAAGATCACAGGCTTCAAAATGAAATATTAGAACATGTTCAATAACCACCAAAAAAAGGCTGAAATGCTCTATCTTTCAGCCTGGAATTAAGTTCCTCCCTTTTTATTACCTAACCCAAACCCAGAAACAGAAAATTTATCTAGAGAAAGCCATTTGATTTTTTAAGTGGACTATAATTCTGTGATTCATAGTGAGGACCTGTCTAGTGCTAGGTTAAAATTGATTTTTTTCTAAAACAGAAAAATTGAAGAGGCAAAACATAAGTAATGCTATGTCTACATTATTCTATTATTAGCTTGCTCTCTATTTCTAGGTCATACTGAAAGCTGACCTGTCAAAAATAATAATTGGTGACAAAGACTGTGTTGATAAATGAAATGTGGAATTTTTATATAAAGGTTGAAAAGCTGCAACAACATTGAGGGGCGTAATTACAAATTACCTACAAGCGAAAAAAGCAAAAATTTGATGTTGTGCCTTTCTAAAAGCAAAAGATCACACTTCTCATCTAATCTGGAACATATTCATATGGCAGCCTTGCACTTCGCAAGGATATTTCTGCTGCCAGAACGTAACAGTATTTAAGGCCTCTGTCCTTTCTTCCAAATTGCACTGGAATTGGGTGAAGCAGCCAAAGTTAGTATCATGTGAAAAAGAAAAAGCAAAAGCAAGTGAGAGTGCTTAAGAGAGGAAAGGAACACAGACAAGTGCAAATACAACCTGAGTGCATGAGCTGTGCTTCCTTAGGAAAACAGACTGGTCAGAGGCTGATCAGAGTTAGCTGATACGATCTTTTTTCAGTCTACTCAGGTACTCCACAAGTAGCTGTACTCTAGACCTCCACAGTGTGGAACAGGTCAGTTAACATGCTAGGTGTCATACACACACGTAAGTTGAAGAAGTAAATCATTACACCTTCTACCAGGTTAGACATGAAATGTAAAAATACACTTCTAATACTCTTCAGCTACAAAACCTCCTGTTAATCACTGTAATGGTTACTAGCTAACCTAAAGGCCCCTGATAGCCACTGCAACCCATGTACCATGGTGCTACTTAGACCATATGATCTGAAATCCAGTGTCTGCCTTCATACATGCAGATCTTGGGCAGATCTTGCTGTTTGGACAACAGTCAGACATCACACTCTGAAGTTGAACTACCATAAGCAGCAAAACATCAATTTTGCATCACTGGAATCAGAAGCATCAGGCAGAGCCATCAGCATGCTGTGTATAAAACCCTTCCCTGTCTAAAAGATGGGAATTCCTTCTGATACAGGTAACAGCCTACAACTGGTGGCTGTCAAGACTTTTTCTAGTGGCTTACTAGCCATTAATCAAAGTAGAAAACTTTCAAGATAGAAATATAGAAAAAGGGATGATTCAATATAAAAATACAGAATTGTTTTAGGCAAAAAAAAAAACATGTAATGCTCTCTCACCTCCAAACACAAGAAAAAAAGTAAATCCAAGTTATATTTTAAAACTCATATTGCCAAGAAAGATTAAGCAAAGAACAAGCTAATTGCTAACCAAAATGAAATTTTTAGCATTGTCTGGGATATTATTGTTATTTTTAATACATTGTAATTTAAAAATACTACAAAAAGTAAATCTAAATAATATTGCATTTTAAGAAAAAATTGAGCTCAAGTTTTGACTGTTACACATAGCAAATTTTATTCTGTAGCATGAAGTTTCCATCTGGAGCACTAATTATTAAGAAATGGAACCTCTTACAGCATAGGAACTCAATTTTCACTTCCCACAAACTGAATAATCAAAATTAATTTCTCTGAATGCCAAGCCTAATGGTGGTAGTGATGGCAAATCTGGATGTGTGTAATGAACAGAGTTGCCTTTGCTATTATTCACCAGGTGATTCAAGTATTAAATGCCCTCAAGCTTTAAAAATGTGGTAAAATACTAAACGCAAAAGACGAAAGCTGTAACAAGATAAACTTGCTAGCAAACAAAAACTCTACCCTGTCAACAGCACACAGAGAAATAAACTTACACTGGCTCTCAGTGCAGAATGGTCCCTCTGTTTTTCAAAATGGGTGTTGTTCCCTTTGCCTTCCCCTGCCCCAGCTACTGAGTTTTGCTGAGGAGGGCTAAGCCCATAAAAAGTCAGCTTCAGTTTTTGAAATGAAAAGAGCAGCAAGCTAAAGCATCAGCATCATCATTACCTCTTTCACTGGCATCGTCGACAAGGACGATTTCTTCCAGCATGTGTCGTGGTGACCGGTTTATCACACTGTGAACAGTTCGTAGAAGCGTGCTCCAAGCTTCATTGTGAAAAACAATGACAACGCTCGTCGTGGGAAGGTTGTCTGCATACACCTTTGTTTTACACCTGTAAACAAAAACAAAGCATGTATTAGCAAAGCTCAAGCCTTCAGTTAGACCTGCAAGTTTGAGGTTTATCCCTGAGGATCAATGTTAACATTCCTGATACATCAATTGCATGCAAAGTATGGCAAAGGAGCACAGTGCACAGACTCATATCTTTACCTATCAACCATCATGACTTTGATGTATACATCTATGTGTTCTAACCTACACTCAGAAAGGAGAAACTCACTTCAATAACCAATAATCAGAGAGACATCCACACTACTAACAGAGTATGGTAACAGCTGATTTCCACTTTCCCTGTTTTGTGAAGTGCAGTATGTTCAGATACACTAACCCAAACCCCTCCTTTAGGCCTGCATTCCCTCAGAGGGCAAGGGGGAAACCCTAGTACTGTAATTGGGACAGAAGGGGAATGGAGAGGGAGGGAGAGAGAGGGAAAGAGAGACAAGATAAGAAATGGCAAATTTAAACTAGGAAGTAAATGCAATAAAGGTATATAATGAACAAAGCTAAAAGAGGTAAAGAATTTTGGATACAGTTACGTTTGGAAAAAGTCAAAACTAAATTCATACTACCTACAGTACCCATGAGTTAAGTATATTTCACAATTTAATGTGTTTATATTAGATAAAAAACAGGTTTTTTTCCACTTCTTTGTATACATGTTGAAGTGCTCTAAAGGGTCATCAAATTAAGAGAGAATTATATTCACATTCCAATGTTATCATGGAAGACCACAGGTTCAGCTCTCATAACAGGGCATTTATAAATCTACAACATACACTCCAAGTAACTCCACCTGCAGTGAACATTTTTACATTCTGCAATGCCTTTTTTTTTTTTTTTTTTTAAAACAAGTGAGATTTTCAGTATCTTCTACAAAAATCGATACAGAGTACACAAAGTACTGATCACAATTCTGGAAAAACTCAATTGTTCTCTAAAAAATAACCATGCAAATTTAATTGTTCTCTGCACAGGTTTGTTCCTCCTGCACATTCAAAGTCATGTTCAAAAACACACTTACATAAGATTTGATGATACTAAATATTTTAAGAATCAAAGCTGAAGAGATATATGCACATCTCAAACACAAGGAAAACATTGAAGTGGAAAAAAGAAATATATTCAGTAGAGCTTCATTCCAACAAAAAAGGTTTTATTAGATTCCAAATTTTTTAGTCAGTTCACTGTAATGTAACCTGATCTAAATGCTACTAAAACACATTAAAAAGTATTCATGACAATCACCCTAACAGCAGAGCTGTCCAAGGGCTTGAGAAGCACACAGTGCACATCCTCTACCCTAAACATACAAAAACAATACTGAAAGAACAGCCTGCTGACACAGGATCGTGGTGTCAGCATCCAATACCATGCCAATCAGTGATGCCAGCAACATCATCCAGAACCAGGCTCCCAACATGAATATTTTATTTGTTAGACACCTTGGATAGTCGGAGCTCTTCTCAGAGGGAGCAGCTCTCACAGCACATTCGTATTTTAGCTCTGAGGTGGTGACAAAAGCCCAGTGTGCACAGATATCTCAGAAGAGATCAGTAAGTCCAGGTACAAACAAAAAAATATCTGGAAGGGCTTCTGTGGAATAATTTTTAATTTCTGAGAACTGAAGCAGTAGGATCAGGCACTATATGTCTTCAATATTAAACTTACTATATACTTACTTATTATACACCTTTGGCCAAGTTTAATCCTTCATCACATAAAATGAAAAATGAACATTATAAAATCTTTACGAAAATCTGCTGCATATCCCTATGTTATCCAAATTTATTTCACGTGTAAAAAAACCCCAAAGAACCCCAAAAAAACCCATCAAACATACACAACCTTGCAAAGCATGCCAACTGAAAAAGTTGTTTCTTTGGTATCCCTTGAAAAATAAAATAGGGTTTTTTTTAAAAAAAAGCCAGGAGTTTCAGATGAAAAAATCAATCATAAGCCAAATAATTTTATCCCCATGTTTGCCACTTTTTCAGTCTATTCGCTATTTTGAAACGAAAATGTTTTATTCCTTCTGCTGCACTTGCTCCCTAGACCAGAAAATAAGTGTGTCTGATTGTAGAACTTCAGCTACAATAGTAATACAAACCCACCAATTGCTCCTCTACTTTTTGGAAGAATATTTGTAAAAAAGTCAAGAGAAGCCTGTTAGCAGTTCTCTATGAAAAGCAGTGTCATTCACCATGAATATCATGCTGGGGTAGCCGCAGGATCCACTATTGTAGTATGAAATCTCTCATCTCCAGCCTTGCCTTTTATCATGGTTTTACAGAAGATTTTATTTTCCTGAGCTCAAATCAATGAACTAGTATAAATGTCAGCCAAGTGATCAGGGACTAAAATGTTTATACACCATTACACTGTCTTAAGTATAAATATATTAAAACATTTGAGATCCCACTTTGAAGGGGAACCTTTTAGCACCAGGAGGAAGGCTTATAGAAATTTTTGGGGACAGCGCTCCCTGCTGCAAGGCATTCCTACTGTCCTGCCTGCAGAAGGTGAACATCCTCCTTGCCATGACAAGATGTCCTATTCTCACCCCCAAGATCAACCCTTTCTGGGGTAACAGTTTAAGAGTGACCCTAGACATGGTTGCTGGTTGGGTTTAAACCACAACACTTGTTTACCGCGATGTAAAAGGCTGCCATGCATAACATAAGGGTGTTTCGTAACAAAACTGGCTTGACATTTTTGAATGCTATTCTTAATAAAGTTTTTTGAGATTAAATTATTCTGGAACAATTCATTGAAGCAGGCAGGATAAACGAAAGAATTAAGAGTATGAGATCTGATTTTTAATATTCTTTTACCTGCCTCTCTATATATACATTTTAGCTATATTTGTGCAAATTGCTGTGAATACATACAAATAAAATCTCCTGTTTTTAATTAGGAAAATCCTGATAACTCCTTCCCCTCCAGGAATAGATCACTGCAGAACATAACACAAATAAAATAGGACACTTGATGCCTGTGATTGGACATTAGCCTTCTATGTAAATCTCATGTTTTATTCTTATTAACAAACATTTAAATTAAGAATCCTTTTTGTCTTTCATTTGAAAACAAATCACCCAGAAAGGGAGTACTATAGAATTTAAAATAAAGCATTAGCTTCAATCAACAGTTATGCAACATTAGAAGCAGAACATAACCATGAGGGGTATGACACATAGGCTATGAATTAAGGACAATTTGAATTTTAATAAGCTACTAATACATTATGTTCCTTTTGTTGGATCATGCCTCAAACAGTTTTAAAATTGGGTGCATAAAATTAGGAAGGCATACCATCTCCAGTAATTTAATGAAGACTCCAAATAGCAGATGAGAATATCTACTTCACATGGAATGCATCATCCTTTCCTTAATCTATGGCATTCACTGTGCAAACTCTCAACTAATGTGACTCCATATATTATTTAGATTGTGGAAACTCCCCAAAAATGTCAGACAATTTAAATAAAAGCAGAGACTTACAGTCCTAATACCTAAAGACACAGAAAAAGAATAGGCCAGATTGTGAAAATATGATCAAGACAAAAAGCCTAATTAGTCTAAATTTCTTGGTGTACATATCATAATGCTCATAACAATAATGTTCTTAATTTCACAGCAAGTCTCTATCTCATGCACTGAAATCCCCACTTTCAGCTACATTAGCCTTGTACTCTTCCCTAATATTTGATTTCTTGCTTTCCTGTAATTCGGAAATTGTGCCGGTTTGGGCTGGGGCAGAGTCAATTTCTCCACAGCAGTTAATAGGGGGGCATGTTTTGGATTTGTGATGAAACAGCATTGATAGCATTGAGGGATGTTTTCATCCCTGTTGGGGTGGGCTTACACAGAGTCAAGAGATTTTTTGCTTCTCACCTCACACCACCAGTGAGGAGCTTGAGGGTACACAAGAAGTTGGGAAGGGGACACAGCTGGGACAGGTGACCCCAACGGGCCCAAGGGGACATTCTATACCATGTGCCATCGTACTCAGTATATAAAGGTGGGGGAGAAGAAAGAAAGTGGGGGGAATATTCAGAGTGATGGCATTTATCTTTCCAAATCATCATGACATCGAGCCATGCTTTTCTGGGGATAGCTGAACACCTGTCTGCCCATGGGAAGCACTGAATGAATTCCTTGTTTTGCTTTGCTTGTGTGCACAGCTTTTGCTTTCCTGATTAAACTGTCTATCTCAACACACAAGTTTGCTCACTTTTACCCTTCCAATTCCCTCCACCAACCCACGGTGGGGGGAGGGAGCAGGTGGCCGCATGGGGCTTTGTCGCTGGCAGGGGTCAAACCACAACAGAAATAAAGTGGAAAATTACACAAGAAATAAAATTAAAATTCTCAAAGATTTTCAATGCCCCATTAAAATCAGATCTGCGAAAAAATAATGAAGTATAGATGCTAGATTTTTTAAAGTTGATTTATGAAGATGCCACAGGACTATAAAGATAAGACTCTGCTCTGACCTATGTAAGATACTCACAGACATGCTTCACAGAACTTCATTTTTTTTGCAATTTTATATCACATATTTAGAATATTGAGTATTGCATTCTGCTCTAGGGCCTTCAACATAAGTAGGACATACTTTTGTTGGAGAGAGTCCAGAAGAGGGCCACTAAGATGATCAGAGGGCTGGAGCACCTTTCCTATGAAGACAGTCAGAGAGAGCTGGGATTGTTCAGCCTGGAGAAGAGAAGGCTACAGAGAGACCATACCTGGAGGGGATATAAGAAAGCTGGAGAGTGACTTGTAAAAGGGCCTGTAGTGATAGAACAAGGGAGAATGGCTTTACGCTGAAAGAGAGTAGATTTAGATTAGCTAGAAGGAGAAAATTCTTTACTGTGAGGGTGGTGATGCACTGGAACAGGTTGCCCAGAAAAGTTGCAGAAATCCCTGAGAGTGGTCAAGGCCAGACTGGATGGAGCTTTGAGCAACCTGGTCTAGATCAAGGCATCCTTGCCCATGGCTAGGTAGAGTAGAACTAGATGATCTTTAAGGTCCCTTCCAACCCAAAGCATTCTATGACCCTATGAGAACAGTTTGGCCCACTTCATTGTAACTACATAGTTAGTCCTATGTCCATATCTCCCCAAGAGCACAGGGCAGTGTAACAGGTCCGAATCCTTCATAGCTTGAAGTTTACCAGACTAGAAGCAGAGAAAGGTTGACAGATCGTAGCATATAACTGCGTAACACTGCTAAAGAAGAACAGTGAGAGCAAAACAAATACATGTTGTTGTCCTTCACATCCTATAACCAGATTTCAAAGTTTTAAATCCATTACTAAAGTTTTTAAAACGAAAGGCTAAAAGCAACTATGAGTTTTGTTATGCTTCTCCATTACTGTGACTCTTTGTGAAGGTTTTAGTTGACTCTTACAGAGGCTCTGCATGCTTCACATGATGACGCTCAGAGAAAAAAATCTCAGAAAATTTTATTCAGTGGATTAACTATAGCCACTTGAAAACTACCTGATGCTACTTCAAAAGCACCCGAAGAGCCTCTGAATAAACTGCTTTCCTACTTTTTCTTTCAGCCCAGAGTACAAATAGTCCACATGGGGACATTACAAATAAAAGCAGAAGAGACAAGAAGTAAGGCAATTCTGCCCAAATAAAATTAAGCCATTAAATCTCAGAGTTTAATTGCTGCTTCAGTACAATCTTGCAAAGAAAGAAGACAATTTTTCTTCTTTTTCTTTTGCACTTTCTACAACACCACAGCCTTACAGACTCAATCCTCCTCCACATCTGGCAGAACTGGAAGCCTCTCTTCTCTCACACCAGTGAAGGAATGAGAAAAAAAGATGTACTTCACCACTGGAGAAACAGAAGAAATCTACCAGAATCTTGTACAAAATCCTACAACTGAATTCATCAGAAGGTGAAATTCTTCTGATACCTATCTGCTCTGCTCAGTGTCCAAATCAGAGGTCAATAAGGCTTACCCACTCTAACCATTGACACACTCAGGATGCAGAGATGCCAGGAACCTGGGACATCACCTTTCACTATTCTCATGCCATCTCTTTCTGTTTACTGTTGGGCCTATAACAAACCAAATATTACCTTAAAAAAATGCAACTGTGCAGCCATCTTATTACAGAATAGCACTTGGCATTTTAACAATATTATGAAATTGTATTAATGAATCAATTTGCTCAGAAATTATTCCTAAAACCCAAGATTGAGTGCTACGCATTTAATATTGTCAAATCTTAAAAGACAAATATTTACAATGTTAGCAATGATCTGTTTGCACATCCTTCAGAGTCATGCTAAATCATTTCTGAAAGTAAAAAAACCAGGATTTAATATTCTGATAGCTCTTCAAATACTTTTGTTTCATCAGCTAAAAAAGCACACCCCAAACAAAGCTAGGGTAGAGGTCTTGTAGGAAATCAGTTATACACTACCATAATGTTCATGCAGTGAACACTGTGAGGAAAACCTCATTTGCTGAGGCAAAACATGAAGCAAATTTTAGGTAATTTTCTAGAAAGATGAGGTCATAATTATATTCTACTTTAGAAATAAATGCTAAATTTCTAAATGCTAAATTTCTAAACACTGTGGGGCAGATCTCTTCCCCTTCTGATGCTGCCAACATGTTATTCTCCACAGAGGAGAAATGAGAGAACAAGTTAACATTGGAACATTTCTTTTTTAGTATGGATTTTTCAAAATAAGGCTACTCATGTTTACCTAATCATGAAAATTAACAGACTAAGACACTACTTGAGCCATGATTTGCTATACCTGATACCAATTATATTCCCAGATTCCAACAGCCTTTCAAAGGAACAAGTCACAAGTAATAATTTACAGTGGCTCAAAAACATTAACAGCAGTAAAACACATGTGCAGTCCTTGTTTTCTAGCCCAGAGCACTCTGAAAAAGGAGAGAGAAGGAACACAAGTAAAAGTGTCTCCTGTGCACTAAGCAGCTCAGCTGGAAATCCCAGTGGAGCTCAGATTGGTGCTCATACATGCAGTATGATAACACAGTGCCAATGCATTTTTGAAAGCTGTACTAGCAACAGACTGGGGCAGGAAAGGAAGCATCTTTAGTCACCTTACAAATTTAGTACAATCTTTTATCTTGCATACTACAAACAACAGTTATAAATAAAAACTGCAGTTACAAATAAACTGCATCTCACATCTTAAATTTGACAATGACACATAGGAATAATCCAAGCCTTGCTGAAAATCAGGTTAGAGCTGAAGTTTTGAGGAAATACTACACAGCACAGCCCCTGTAATAAATCTGTTTAATATTACTGATGCAGGACAAGCAGCATACACTTCAGTATTAAAATATATTGAGAGTCTCTGGAAAGTAAGCATCTGTATCCTTTGACTTGAAAACACACATTTATTTTACTGTGAGGTTACCAAAGTTAATTCCAGATCGATAGAAAACAAAATCAGAAAATGTGAACTCCTCTCATGAAACCTCAAGTTTAATTACTGATATCTGATGAATATCACTGCAGTGCCATAAAATGTCAGTATTCCATTGCTTACCTGTTCATATGCCTTAAGTTATAGCCTGCAATAAAATTAATGTAACAAAGCTGAGGCACAGCTATGCCCAACAAAAAACCTCCTCTCTACTTAAATCATGGGTGAAACCAGGTTTGAAATAAGACTCTGAGAGTCACCCTGAAGCTGCTGAGATTGACCTACATTTCCATCAGAGGAGAACGCCCTGTAGCAGGGTGGCAGAGAAAGTGTCAAAACACCACAGCAAGAATCACCAGGACTCAAGTCAAGTGGTGTGTTTGTGGTAAACACTGATTTGTGTCTCTTGGATATAAGCAGCAGACTCATAATATCATTTAAACAAGGGTGTTAATAAATCTGTTTCCGACATGAATTTTAAGAATGCTTCAAGCTCCCAAACTAAAGACAATCGAGTTGGATAATGATTTTCACACAGAAGCGACACAGCTAGAAAGATTAAAAGCAATACTTGTGAGAAAGATGGAATCACTGGCTGTCGTAACATGCCAAACCATGTCCCACTATTTTGTATACAACCACAGCTTTAACTTGCAGCCACACAAAGAGAAAGCACTGCAGATAATGTTGCAACAAAACTTCACACTACCCTGAAGATGCTTCTTCCAATCAAATCAGAACAATTCAGTTTTTCTGGAAAGAGGTCTTCATTTCGATAATTCATATAATAACTCCAATTAATCTTTATTAATAGGTGCCCTGAAAGCAGGCAAATCTCTTATTTAAACATTTCAATGCAGCCTGCTTAATGTTTGCCCTCAATAGTATTACATAATTTACCTGACATCAAGAGTATGAAACTCCTTTCTTCTGATCTCAAAGATTTGGATATAAGAAAGGTCGCATTATCTCATGAGTCAAGTAGAAATCTTCTTTAAACCCTGAAAACAAAATCCAAAATGGTTCTTAAAACCATTGTGGTTACAGAATTCAAGCAGTACTTCACAAAAGTAATAACAGCTGCAATTGACTATTTTCCTTATCCTGAAAGTGATCACAGGAAAGCATCTCTTGACAGAAGCAAAACCAATTCCGTCCTCAGAGACTCAAAATTGAACCTTAAGATCTCTAATTATTTTCCATACCTGACCTATCAATTTGACTAAAGTTCAGGATATGGCAGCTCACCCAAAATGGAGGAGCATAACTAAGAAGATTGCAACTAAGAATGAGACTGAAAAGTGTTTGTGCATATATACATGTATATATATATGTGTGTGTGTGCCATATTAAAAAAACCAAACAAACAACCCTTACCAGTTTACAGGAAGCAAGGTGATTTTTAAAGTGATTCTTTTTTCCCCTCTAAGCTTTCTCTAGGAAAAAGATTTATGCGTAATTTCATCCAGCTAACTCGTTAAATCGTGTGAACAAGAACAATTCCAAATGTTGACTCTACAGGGGGCCAGTAACAAGCTATACGCACCACAAAAGCCAGATGAAAAGAAACACATTCCTGCTTGAAAGAACAGTAAAGTCTTTAATACCTCACGTGCATTCAAACTTCCATGACATTGCTGAAAGTTACATTCCTGGTGATCAGGTCAGCAGATTTTCTTTAAAATTGCCAGGTTAATTAACAGCCTGGATTTGTAGCATGTATCAAAATGTTGAATGAATTCCTGAAGTCTTCCACCACCTATGTTGGCAACTTTGCTCTTTTTTTTATTATCACTATGTCCTGAGCTAAATGAATACCAAAGGTCCACAAAGCATATCGCAATTTATGGAGCCATTTAAATCCCCATGGCCTTATGGGGATTTTAATACACAGGTTCTGTAAGAAAGCTTTTTTACACCATATTCCACGTAATCTAGTGCGACTGTGGGCTGCTGCCAAAAGCAATAAACCCATGTTTCACTACAGTTTTGTCCCATCCTCTTTGCACCAGGTCTGGTAGTCACACAGGTGCTGTGTGTGTTGCTTCAGTTTGTTGAATCAACAAAATATACCTTTTTCCCCTTTTTGCTGTGCAATCCTCCATCCAGTCAGTGAATGTCAAGGCCACACAATCATTAGATCAGTATCAACAGAAGCAGAGAGAAACTTTGGTCTGCAGTCCACAATTATATCAGACTATATGTAGTATAAAACTACAAAGCTATAAAGCTATTCTCCTGCATTAAAATAACTAAAACCAAAGAGAGCACACCTCCATAACCTCATATAGAAGCAAATACCTTGAGTGCTGTCATTTAAAAAAAACCATTAAATGTCACATTTGAGTTCTAAGAGCATATTCTTGCCTGTGTGCCTTTGCCAGTTTTACTATGACTAGGTCTACTCAAACTATTTTCCTCACACAGAGATTGTGTTAATTTTATGAATGTGTTATATTGTGATTCAACTGTAGTGTCCTAGAGCAAATAAATTTGTTTTGAGAAGTTCAAAATCAAAATTCCAGTATATTCTCAAATGCATATTGCATACTTAAAATCAACATCACATTTTTAAAGCACAGATATGAAAACCTGATTGTGGTCCTGTAACTGAAAAGCATTATATTGTATCATCTAATTCAGTGCCTAAATCTAAATCCTGTTCTTTCTAATGAAAGAGATAACAGAATTAGGTAGAGTTACTATCCTACTAGACTGACTGAGAAAGAAGCGCAGCATAATTGCTATAAACTCCATAACATACATGTAACTTAGACTTAGAAGAATGGCTTTTAATTGTCTACTTCCTCCCAGTTGTGAAAACAAGCTTGGCAGCAGGAACTGAGCAGGGTCATTTGATTCAGAAAAAAAGCCTTCAGTAATAACAAACTGACAACATTAATGTACTAGTTAAACTTGAGGGTCTCAGAGATCTTCACCTTTCTTTTTTTTTTTTCCATTAAGTGGCTGAAGTCATAATTTGTATGGATTTAGACCCACTTCACTCAAATATGTAGGACCATCTGGCTAAAACCTCTGATTACCTCCTAACATGATTTATACCACTCAAAACGCCACCACACCTACCTTCCTGAATACAGACAGTTTGAGAAACGGATCCCAAACTTTATGCAGAACTAACTGAGGTATAATAAGATGACTGATACCCTTAATTCTGGTAAAATTATATCAACTAAGGAAAAATTACAAGGAAGATCTTTAAACTGTATAGAACCTACAGCCTTGGAAAAAGGGTTGAGTGGATACTTCTCCTTGCTGTGGGTCTGCTTGGGGAAGCCCATCACCCTTCCAAGAAATCTCAACCTGCAAAATATGACACCCTCCTAGCACTGCATCATAAGCACCAGTGGGGACCAGAGCTTATATAAACAACACCATTCTATCCCAGCTATGCCTCGATTGTTACCAGTCTTGATTGCTTGTGCCTGAAAGAGTGTTTTAAGAAGCTCTTTTCAAGTGAAAAACCCTCAGAATTTGGTTTAAACTCTCACAACAGAAACACAAGTGTCTACTCAAATCTTTTAGATATTCCACAAATTATTCTATAATGAATTCAGTCTGGAGAGCTCAGCCTTAGAACACTATACTCATTCTTCATTTTGCAAAGCAGCTCCTAAAGCCACCTTCAACAGTACTGAGAGCCAAACCAAGGCATATGACGTGCAAATTTCATGCTTTCAACCATCCTTCTTTCCAGCCTGAATACCAGTCTAAGACACAGAGGCACAGCTGAACATGCACTTCAGTCATTGACACCTATTTTATTAATTGCCTCCCTCATCTTCAGCAAAATCAAGGCAAGACTCTGGTGTTCCTAACCATCCATCTTTTACTCTAAGCTGTCATGTCAAGCCCACAGCTGCATATTTTCCTGGCAACTGTGCATCAACTCCCACTTTGATGACTGATTCATGGACTAGAACAAGACATGCTTATAGGAATTAATTTATTAACAACATAAAACCAATCTGGTATGCCCAGCTGCTTATTCCCCAGCAATAACATTCCTCCAGAGGTTGTGATCCTGTCCATTATATTAGTTTGTGACACCAACATGGCCCAGAGTCCAGATTCAGGGAAGTATCCAGGCCAAAAAAAATTACTTCTGGTTTAGCTTTTTCTGTTCAGCAAAACATATCAAGATGGGATAATAAGAAGAATAAGTAGAATAATGTTCCTGGTTACAGATACAAAATGACTAGCAATTCAGGCTCATCAAGGATTTTAAAGGCATCTACATGCATCAGTAATTTTGTGCCAAATAATAAAAATAAATATAAACCTGTTAATATGACTAGCACAGAGCTCAGCAGGACAGAGGTGTCAACGTCTGCAGATATCCTGTACTAAGGAGTTCCCTTAGCTGGAGAAGTGCCTGGAAGTTATTAAAAGAGCTCATATTTTTGTTCTTCTACTAAGGGAACAAGATTTCTTGGCCAAAACATAAAGAGGATGCCCAGAGTGGGTCATCTGTAGAGATTAACCTGTGACTACTCTAGGACTGAGCACGGACACGAACACACTTGTCTTCACACGGATCACAGAGGGGCTTGGCAGAACTAGAAATTAATAAAAGGGTAATGTAGACTACTTCAAAAGTTGCTCTCCAGCTGACAGATCGTGCCATCCCCAATAAATACATGTGGCAAATTGGTCCTGGCACTCTTAATTCCACCAGCTTTCCCATGATTAACCATTAAGGCAAAACTTTTACAGGCTTCAGTACTTCAGAAAAACTGACATGCTGGAGAATTAGAGGACTTGAAATAATCACATCTTCCCACCACACCACATTAAAGGAAGCAACCCACAAAACCCGTGAAGAAAATAATTACATGGTTGAACAGCTAAGTGCGCCTTTGAACATATCCTGCTTTTTCAAAACCTTGATTGAAAGTGCTACTGGCAGCTGTGCTGCAGGCGCATAAATGTGGTAAGGAATGATTAAAAATTATCCATTCTCCTTCTACACAAACTATTTACATATTATCAGGGACATACATAGAACAAGTTATAACAGAAGTAACTCCACTAATGCAGCACAAAGTGCTTCTGACCTTTGAGTACTTTGACTAATCAGATAGTTTCATAAGACATACACACAACACCAGAAGTTATTTATAGTTTTCACAATTCTGAAAATGGTTACAGTGTTCTGTAGAAGCAACACGAATCCACACATACAGATTAATATACTCTTGTATTGTAAACACAGCAGTGTTCTCAAATGTGCTGGGGAAATGTGAACACACTCCCCAACTTCTTAATTAGCATGACCTTATACAGTACATCTTGGAAAAAGACAAAGAAAGGAGATTTTTTTGGCATCATTTTTCTCTCAAAATCTACTAAAACTCATAGAGCAAGTAAATGTTAAAATTTTGGCAGGAATTTACACAAACACAAAATCCAACTCTGCCCTGAGACTTTACCTAAAGTTTTATTCTAAGATTTCACTTTCACACATAAATGACAGTATTATATCCCGACAAATGAAGAGAAGCAAATGCAACATCACAAAACTTAAAATGCATGTTTTACTGAGAAACACAATAATTGCAAAGCATAGCCAAGTGTGAAAGATAAAAGTTTCCTATATCTAAACTTCATTACAGAATTGTAATTTTATTTGTCTGCAAGCTTGAGTGATGGTTAGGTAATAATTTTTTAATAATTTGTAACAATTTCTGTTTCCATTTTTGGCTAATTCAAATCTTCTAGACCTCACAAAGCTTACAATTAAGTCAACTTTTTAGATCCACAAATTTACTTTCTAATCTTTGCACTTGCACAATGGAAATGGCAGAATATATACATGAAAGTTTTCCAGTATGAATTCTGAAAAAGTATGATATTTAGTTTCTTCCATACTTCAGGGTCATAATGAAGACTTTTACTGCTGTTTACCATCCAAATAGCCAAAAATTGTAACTATCGGTTCTCTGAACTTAATTCCTTCCATTATGCTCTTCCAGAAAAACATGCAGAAATCATCCCATATTAGCATCCCAGCTTTGACAAAGTTCTCCAATGAAGCAGATGATTTTCCTTGCAATTAAAGCAAGTTGACAATCCTAACTACAAGTTCTTTACCTGTGGAAGTCATCACTTTACAATGAGGCAATTTCTTACCCTACAGATGTGATAAAGGAGGCAGACATTACATATGAATCTGCACAAATGCCAAGAGATCCCACTGCCAAGTTACAACAATGAGCAGAGGAATAGCATGAGAGGAAAGGATAAACCCATCCCCCACTATACTGAGAAAAAGGCAAGCAGTGACCAAAAGGTCTGACTAAAAACATATCTGAAAATTGATTGAAAGGTTACAATAATTCAAGACTGTGAAGTCACATTTTGAAAAACATACCTCAATTATTAAGAACACCAGCACTACCAGGAACTCACACGCTACATACTTTCATCATAAGAGATGAAGGTACTTATAAACCAGCTCTTTATCACTCATTAAAAATGAAAAGCAGAAAGAGCTTCATCTCATTCTCCTAATATTAATCTTCTGAGGTAGGAGATGAAAACAAATTAATCTAGCAGCTAGGCCTTGTGCATAGAGCCGCAGAGCAGAGCTTCTAAAGAAATGTGGTTTCTATAGCATCTGATTCTTGCACGAGAATGCAGGTAACTGAGAAAATTTTGTTTCATGAGCTTTATTCAACTTGAATCTCCCTTTCATAAACAAGAGGGATCGGGGGGTGGGGGAGTCATCAGCTACCCTGTCAGAATAGTCCCAGGAGAGTAAAGCAATCTCAGTTTTCTTTAAAACAAGGCTACAATTTTCTTTTTAATTACTCATGACTCAAATAGCTCTGAAAGGATCAATATTCCAGAGGCAAGATCAAAACCAAATCACATGGAAATTAGAAAACATTATAATGCAATCTAAATGAGGCTTTGCACATTTCATTAGGAAAGAAAATTTTAAAGTATTTCTCTCATAATCCAATCTTTTTTATTTTATATAATGCAGAATTTTAGTCTGCCTCATTACAAGCAGTGCATGTATTTTTCAAATAAGTAATTTTTTTCCTGAAATGCCAAGTCTTAAGTTAACTTTGTTTTCCTTCAGCCAAATTAATTTCCTGAATAGGATTCGTACTTGTATTTAGATTCAAAGTTAAATAACACTGAAGAAAACTGGTTGCTGCTGTTCAATCTTATTTTACAAATAAGTATCTTATATACAGGAAATTTTCCTACTGTTTGCTTGAACAGTTATATCTTACAGAACTGAATTATTGTTTTGGATTACTCTGTGCACATTCTTCATTTAAAAAAAAGTACATTTCTAATACAAAATAAAGTACTTACCCTTCTAACCTGACATCAGGTAAAGATCTGTTGAGTGCAATCATTTCACTTGCCATTAAATTAAATTGATTTATTTTAAACATTTCTTTCATTTTTTCCTGCTCCTCCTTTGGAATGACCACAGGCTTCCCCATCTCTCCAGGTCCTTCATGTGGTTTTTGTATGGGTTCTGGAACTAAGAATAAATAAAACATTACTAACTACTTTTAGGCTTGTTTTTCTTTTTTTATACATTATTTTACACTCAAGGTGCATTCACATCTAAAACAGTCCTAAACGCCTCTGGTTTTGACAGCAAAACCAAATCTTTGCATTTGGGAGTTTAATAGAAGTAGTTAAGTGCTATTCTTAGACACCAAAAATCATGTAAAAAACCTACTTATTTCTATCCATCATTACATTATAACTGACTTTACTAAAGTTTCTGTACAGGAAAATTTAACTTTTCCATGAAAGCCTCTGTGTGCAAGAAAAATCTGGAATATAAATGAGGAAAGACCTGATCACAGTCTACAACCTCCTCACAGAGGGAGAGACACTGATCTCTTCTCTGTGGTGACCAGCAACAGAACCCAGGGGAATGGGCTGAAGTTGTGTCAGGGGAGGTTTAGGCTGGACATTAGAAAAAGGTTCTTCACCCAGAGGGTGGCTGGGCACTGGAACAGGCTCCCCAGGGCAGTGGTCACAGCACCAAG
>JAWWEW010000078.1:83777537-83831929 GCA_035583185.1 Anabacerthia variegaticeps
CAGAGGGTGGCTGGGCACTGGAACAGGCTCCCCAGGGCAGTGGTCACAGCACCAAGCCTGACAGAGTTCAAGAAGCACTTGGATGACACTCTCAAGCACACGGTGTGACTCTTGGGGTGTCCTGTGCAGGGCCAGGAGTTGGATTTTGATGATGCTTGTGGATCCTCCAAATATCCTGTGCTTCTGCCATAAATGTCTGATGTTCCAGAACAGTAAAGATTAAAGTAAAAGTGTAGTTTCACATTTATTTTCACATTTTTATTTTGACAGAATGACATTGGCTTTTACAGTTTAGAAATAATTTTTCTTGTTTTCACTAACATTATTTTTAGTCAACAAAATTACACTGTGGAGTTTCATGTTAGTACTCAAAACAGTAACCTTATACATTTTTTTAACCAACAAAATCTTAAATATCAAATAACTGATCAAACTGAAGAGGGAGCAGGAAAGGAATCCAGACTCTGAGTTATGTAGGGACTTAAACAAAATAGGTGAAAACCAAAAACAACTTTTAAAAAGTTACACTTCTGTTTACAATTACTGTTCATTTTTCTCCTGAAAAGAAATACTCAGCTGTTGAATTTGAGGTATAATACTACTTTACGAATTTCAGCATAACTTTTAATTTAAAAAAAAAAAAAGTAATTTAAGATCCAAATAGAGGAACAGGAAGTATTTTAAAATAAAGGCACCGAATCGCTCAGAAAAAAGCTTAGCTTCAAGCTACCTTTAATTTGCATCCCAGGATAGCACAGTGTAATTAAAGCTTATGCCAAGAGCAAACAGCCACGTAAGGAACAAAAATAATTTATTTTTAAAAAAAAAAAAAGCTCGAGCCTTCCATCCTTGCTGAAATACCTAGGCTTAAAATATATAGTACTAATAAATGAGACACTTGCTAGTCTGTATTTAGCATTAATCTGTAACAAGCACAATGTGCTCCTTAAGAAACTTTCATTTTCGAGTACCGGAAGCAATTGCATCACTTGCATTCACACAGTAACATTTAGCAGAGAAAATCCTCCTGCCACAAGGGTGCTCTCTTTTTACCCAACTCCCCATGACTGTCAGTTGAGCTACAAAATTCCAGAAGCTGCCATCCAGCCACTCATACATTGAGAATTGATAGAACAAGTACATTCAATCAGATCCTGAACAGACTGACCTAGGGACTTGTTTTAGCCATGGGCTAAACTGAGCACGCAGCTTGCTTTGCATCTTTGCCTCTTAAGAAGGTATGGTTGAACCTGCATTAAGACTTGATGATTTGCAACTGCATAACCTTTTAAACCAGAATTTCTGCCTTTTGGGGTGTAATTAACATAAAATTATGGTATACAATAAGGTAATTATTTGGGATTAATTTTATATAGTCAGCTTGGTATTATGTGGACTATGATAATCACTTTTATTACCTGTAGAGCAATGAGTATATAGGTTCACTCAGACAGAAAATGATCAGACAATGAATGTTACAGATACCTAAAACAATTCAACAAAAACTATTAGAATATAGTTATACTCATGATTTTTTCAGAACTCTGAAGACTGAATTAGAAGAAAAAATAATTTCCTGTTTCATTTACACTTCCAGTTGTTCCTTAACTTTCACTAAACCAATTAAATTGAATAGCTAAATTAACTGAAAACTCATCTCTCACACTTGCAGATCTTGCTGTTAGATGAGAGTTTACCACATCAGTAACTGGGATCCTGGTGTACAAATTCCACAAATTCATCAGTTGAATTTTTAAATTTCTATCAATAATACACACCCCTTGTTTACACATTTTACCTTAGTAATGTACTCCATTCCCTTGCAGAAAGATCCAGCAACAACAATCTAGATCCAGGTATTTTGTGCAACTCCCTAAATGCAAAGGCAGTCAAACTTGGTGCACAGGCAGTGTGATGACTTTCCAAGAAAAGTTAACCATCTTCTTTCAAGTTTCTGAGAACCATCTTTTCTTTCCTTTTCTACATGGTTTTCTGTTTTCCCACAAAAGCACGTAGTTTTCACATAAACGCAAACCAACAATGTTCTCCCAAAACGACTAATACACACGGTTAAGAATTCAAACCACAGTGCTCTTTTGTCAGTTAAATATGAAAAAAAATGTTTCCTTTGAAGGACTGTAGACAAATACTGATGATATACTTTTAACAAACAGAAATTCAATTTACTGCTGCCAGTTTCAGAACTAAATTAATGACTTAATCATAACCTGATCCAATAGGAAATCTAGTGATGTTTTCCCAGACATCTCTTATTTGTATCGGTAAACCATTAGTTTCAAAGAGGGCTTGATCTCTTCCAGATCTTCATTAAAAAATAAGGAACTCTCTACATCTATGGACTACAAATTTCTTTTTACCAGGCAATATGACTGATGAAAACCAGATACTTTAAAATCCAAGACCATCTAAAGACAGGAAAAAGGGGTGGATTCTTCTTAGTGAAATGTCTTTAGGGGCCACAACAACATAAACTAACCAATGCAAAATCCAGCCCTTTTTGGAGGCATCACCATAATTATAAGAAAGTTTTTTGGATAGGTGAAAGTTCAGAAAAGTTCTGTCTCTTACACACACCTCAGCCTTAATAGAACAAGACGGATTTATGACAAATGGTTTGCATTTTCGAAAATTAAACTCGCTTTTCTTCTTAGGATTTTTTCATGAAGGTGAGATTATTCAGAACCAAGACACAATTTAGAGATACCATCTTTACCAGAGCTCAAAATTCAGAACAAAAGGCCTTGATTGGCACCTGACAATAATGGATGGTTGTATTTTAAATGCCATTGCACCAAGAAAAGAGCATAAATAGCAAGGAACTGAGATTACAAGACTCTTGCAATACCAATCCTAGGTCTGATAGATTCTCCACCACCCAGGATTCTAATCATTAAACAAGGGGAATGCACCTTGAGGGAAAAAGAAAGGGAAAAAGGATGAGTTTGACAGTTCATTTAGAAAACCCATCAAGTGCCAAAGTTCTTTTGTAATCATACCTTTAAGAAGCCTAAAACTGGGGGTAAAGAAAGACTCATTTCCTATCAAAAACATCTTTCTAACCTCATGAAAGCTCAAACTGTCCAAAATTATCCCCAAAATCCTTTGCTTCTGCTGAAATAGCCAAAGACTAATTTTTCCAACTAAACAAGCACAACCTAAAATAAACAAAAACTCTTCAGAAAAACTTACTTATATGACAAGTAGGTTCATTAAATGCTATGGAATTCTTCCATGAATTGCAAAGTGAAGCTGTATTACCAGAGTGACATGGACAAGAGGCTATTAAATTCAGAACACTTACATAATTTATGCTGAATCAAGAAAACTAATTCAATTATGGAAATTAATAGGAGGGGAGAAAGTGAAGTGAAAAAGCAGATTTTTATAAAAACTTCAGAGAAAAAATAGCCTCAATGTTATCTGAAGATTCTAGGCATTCTGAGCAGGAATCAATCCACTACAGATTCCAAATAGGTAAACTACTGGAACAAGTAAACACACCTATGGTCAGGCATGCAACTCGGTTAAAAGGAAGTGTCACTCAGTCTAGAACAGCCATGAATTTCTGGCAGACATATTTCTGCACACACCTTACTACAAATAAGCTGTCTGAAAACCTACAAAACTATATGCAAGTTTTTGCTTGCTTGGTTTGAGTGGTTTTTCGTTTGTTTGTTTACCAGCCAACTGTAAGATATTAAAAAGATACCAAGCATTTTAACACACACAGGTTAGGGAAAGGTCAGAACGAAGATAGTACTCAACTAAGTAAAGCCAGTGTTGCATAGGGAAAGTCACGATACTAATCTGTCAAAACTGCAGACTGTCCCTCACCTGAAAGTTCCCCCCAATGACTTTACACATGAAGTCACCTGAAATTTCAACATCAACATATCAAACTGAGTTTGATAGATATTGACTTTAATTGCTGTTTGCCAACAGAAACGAAAAAATAAATCAATAGCTCTGAAGAAGCCTGGCATAAGTTCTCTACTTAGCATCAGATAAAAACTTTGTGGAAATCCAGATCCATTCCTGCATGACAATATAGCAGTCATCATCTTACCATCAAAAAGATTTTCCAACTTCTGAAAAAAATAATTAAAAGAGAACAAGAAAAGAGACTGAGTTCCTATAAAAGACATACTTTCCACATAAGCCTAATTAATTTTCTCTTCACTTGACTGTCTGTTTATTGAAAGAGAAACCCAAAAGATGAAATGCAAGCAACGGAAAATTTAAGTTTCTTCTGCAAAATTCAGGTGAATTAGAACCCCTCTAAAATGTTTGCATGCAGTTGTGGAAACAATGGTTCAGAGATACAGAACACAGAAATCCTACATTTCTATACATGGTTGTTCTCTGCGGACATCTATTAGTCTCTTTTCATCATGGGGGCAAAAAAACAACTAAACCAAATCTGACATTTCCTAAATATCTCCCCAGTGTTATTCTGCAACAGAGGAACATTACTCTTAAAGTACTTCAGAAACTTTCCCAGGAAGGTCAAGGTTTTCCATACCAGATGTTGACAGTTGAAAAAGTTTTTTGTGATGGAAAGCATTAATCTTGAATATAATTGGCTGATCAGACTTAACAATTAGCATCACTGCATAAGTTTATTACACCAGCAGTGAAACACAGACGCAGCCTTTCAGGTGGGAGAGACACCACACTACAAAATTAGACGTTTCAGAAATGAACTGGAGGCGGCAGCCACCTGCAGTTCTAAATGCAAATGCCGAGACATTTCAGGGATGAGAAATCTCCCTGCACCAATCCTTTCTCCAATGTGATCAGCTATGTTGACCTCCTTAAAACAAAGTTGGCAACACGAATAGCAGTGCTTTCAAAACAAAAAAAAAGGAACAACAAAACCCCACACACAGCTCAGCTAACTGGTACCCAAAAACTAAGATGGCAATAACAGAACTGAAAGCTCATCTGAAGACCTTTAGCATGCAAGAAATAAATCTGTCACCAAAGAAAAAGCTACCACATAAGCATGTGCTCATATTTGTCACTTCTACATCCAAGCTCGTTAGATTTATCTTCATAAACTTATTTTCATTACAATATTCATTGTCCCTTATTCCTATAGTCCATGTTCCAATTTTCACTTAGGTGGTGTTGGGGGGCTGGGAGGATTTTTTGGTTTGGTTGGTTGGTTGAGGTCTTTTTTGCAGGGGGAGGCAGACAAGTAAGCTTGGTTGTTGGTTTAGTTTGTTGTGGCATTGGACTTGCACTATCAGAAATGGAATCCACCATGCTGTCACAGTTTGCTTTACTACCAAGTCTAGTGGAGATAATAGTGCCTTTGCATCCTCACTAGTGGAAATTTAAAATATGCTTTAGACTATATTAATATAGCTTGCATTCCTGAACTTTTTGTTGCATAGCTTTATTATTTTTTTCATTTACGTTAGTCCTTAAAATGCTATCTCTTAAGCATTTAAGTCTGCAGCATACATCTCAAGCAATGTGGTTATGCCCTGGCCATTAAAAGAAACACAAAACATTCTGCAACACCTAAATGCTGATGCAATTCTATACTAGGGGGGAAAAATAAACCCAAATGTTTAAAAAGAGTACAATTTTAAATGAGCATAATTTAAAGAATACTCAGGCTGAAAACTTACCATCTCCAGCAGGCAGGCCTCGTTCTTTTTTCTCATCACATTTGTTGCATTCACTGAAGTACAGCAATAGAAACATATCCAGAAGGACCCAAACCAAAGAGGTGGCAAGGACCACCTTGCAATATGCAAATTTTTTCATGGCACTTTAAGTCAAATACAAAAAATAAAAAAAGTATAAATAAAAATATCAATAGGTTGTTTTAATCCAGTTTGAGAGACCACGTTCTATACCTGGAAAAAGACAAAAAAGAAAAAAAGTTACAAAATTTACTTGAGGACACATACTAAAAGCAGAAATTTTAACTCCATTTTGAATAAAGGTAGCAATTTAATCACCAAAGGCTGTATGCAAGAAAATGAATGCTCTCTGCATTCCAGTGAGGTTAAGGGAACAGGGTCAAGTAAAGCAGCATTACTCCAGCCTTTTACTATGTTAACATTCATCATCTGAAACTTTAAAGTGAGTGACCAAAACAGAGTCCTCTCCTGAACCACTGGAGAAGAAGGCAGGCACATCTAATGAAATCAGAAGAAACACTGGAAATCAGAACAACCTAAAAGAATGAAAACCAGGAACATCTTGGGAAGTAAGGCATCAGTCTGTACTGCATGAAGCCCACAGCTAATATTTCTCATGCTCCTCCTACATAGTACACGCTGGCCTTCTGGGTCCATCTAACTAGGAATGCCAGTCTACAAGTGCCTGGGTTTAATGGCACATTACACATTTGTCACAAAGACAAATGCTTTGCTTTCAGCAAACCAAAAATAAACATCCCTTTTGGCAAAGTTAAACAGTAGGGAAGGTTAGCAAAGTACCCATAAGCCACTATGATCACTTACTAGGTATTTAAAGCTAAAGGTATCAACTAGTCATTCTGACACTTAAAGTGACTTTAATAGTGATTATAGAGCAAACCTTTATACATTTTTCAACATGTATACATTAGAATTTTAGAATGCCAACCTTTGACATTCTCTTCTGCCCTACTCATGTTACAAACAAATTTTGTTACAAAGACAGCTTATCTCCATGCCTGGCAGTGCAGAATCAAGAACAGCTTAGGGCCTGCTCGCTTACACTAAGATATAGGATTTTAATTAATTTTTTTTTTTTCACCAACAGGTTTCCTGTCATTGCAGACATATTTCAACTCAAAGCACACCTGAAATGTTTTCCAGTTAAAATGAGAACTGCAGATACTCATAAAAATAAAGGGAAAGTAACACTCTTCAAACACACGCTAGAGTTTTAAAAATTACATGCACACAGTTTTTCTCTACATGCTTTCAACACAAACTGAAGAATTTAGTGAAAAGGAGAACTTTAATCACAAGCCATTGTGCTGGTTTTGGCTGGGGTAGAGTTAATGGACTTCACAGCAGCTAGTAGGGCTCATGTTTTGGATTTGTGCTGGAAACGGTGCTGATAACTCAAGGATGTTTTTGTCACTGCTGAGCAGCACTTGCACAGTCAAGGCCTTTTCTGCTCCTCACCCGGTCCCTCAAGCAAGGAGGCTGGGGGTGCACAAGGAGTTGGGAGGGGACACAGCTGTGACAGTCAATCCCAACAGATCCAAGGGATACTCCATAACATATGGCATCATACTCAGCATACAAAGCTGGGGGAAGGAAAAATAAGTGTGGGATGTTTGGAGTGATGGCATTTGTCTTCCCTAGTCATTGTTAAATGTGATGGAACTCTGCTTGCCCGGGGATGGCTGAACACCTTCCTATCCATGGGAAGTAGAGGATGAATTCCTTCACCTGCTTTTCTTGTTTTAGCAGCTTTCGCTTTATCTCAATCCACGAGTTTTCTCATTTTTATTCTTCCAATTCTTTCCCCCATCCCATCAGGCTGGAGGGACAGTGAGCGAGTGGCTGTGCGAGGCTTGGTTGCCAGCTGCAGTTAAACCACATCAGCCATGATTATGCAAAAAACTGCAAAAAAATGCTGTACCATTTCAAACTGCCCTTCCGTTACTATTTCATTGTCATAATTTGACCCCTGCTTCCCCCCAGCCTTCTGAAGGGAAAATACTACGGCATCCCTCTTCTAAATACAGCTTATTTCTTCTTATTGGCAGCAGACACAGCCAGGTATCCCTATACACTGAAGTTGCATGGATTTGGATGGCAAAGGCACATAGGAGCCTTCCACTTGTACCCTGCTAGAAGGGTGTTTATCCCTCTGCTTTCTGTGTAAGTGCCATCAAATGCCAAGAATGAATTTTGTTTGGGATACCAGTTTGCATCTATAAAGTTTTGGTGTACAGGGATGGCTGTATAAAATTAAGAACTGCAAAAGAATCTGTAATTAACAACTCAATGATAAAATAGCAGATGAAATTACCTAAACAAAACCTTAAGTGAGGTATATTAAGAAAAAATCCTAGGACTTGTCTGTTTGGGTTTTTTGTTTAGGTTTTCTGTCCTTTTTTTTTTTTTTTTTTAACAGGACAAGGATGGACCTGAACTCTGGATCTTGACCACAAAGTTCTGTAAAACCAACAGCATCAATGAAAGTAAAATAATTTGTTACAGATTACTAAGAAGAGAATAGAAACCAAACCAACACTATGCCATTAAACAGTATCTGCTTTCTCATATTGAGTGCTGTGTGAACATCCACTCTTGTCATCTCAAAAAGGACATAGAAGGATTAGAAAAAACAAGTGAGAACTGCCAAAGGATGAATACAACAAAGAACAGCTTCATTATACGATGAAAATAGCATTTTGCCTGGCTGGAAAAGATGTAACCTAAATCAAGTGGCAGGTCTCTAAAATCAAAAGCTGTATAGAGATGGTAAATCGAAATCAAGTGTTGCCTTTTACTCTTCCTTCTTGCATAGGCAGAAACCAAGTAATTTATCAGCAAGAGATTAAAAAACAAAAAGGAATGTATTCCCCACAATGTGTAGTCATGCAGGGGAACTGTCTGCCACCATACATTGCCAGTGCTGCAAGTCTATTCATCAGCTATTAAATACCAAGTCCCGATCCCTAGTTCAGGCAGTCCCTGACTGTGAACCTCAAGTCAACGCATGGTAGGAGATTACAGTGAGGAAGCATCCTTACAATTGCCCCTATTCTCTTCCTTAGATATGCCCATCAACCACTGGCAAAAGCAAATACTACATACAGACAAGATCTCTCTGACATAGTATGACTGCACTTAAACTCTCCATACCTATTGGGTTTTTTTTACTCCAAATCATGACACTGTAGAAATTACTTGGTAAAGGACCAAGTCATACCATCACCCTGCTTGTACTTAAAGAACATAAATGCCAATAAAACATAACATGTTTTGAAAGAAAACTGTATCAATTCTTATAATCTCAGACTTCTTGAAGTTTAGACTTTTGAGATATAAGGCTATAAAAAAGTGTAAAACACACAGGAGCACAGTGCTTAGGGATTCTCAAATTAACAAGACACCAGAAGAATCATAATCTTGACTTTCTGTCCATAAAAATACTAAATATATAAAGTGGTTTAGAATGCACAGACTGGTGGTATATCTGCCTCTAACAGAAGAAAATTCCTTTGACAGTTCAGTGAAATGTCAAAGATACACTATGTGAACCTTTGAATCCTTTGAGGGTTCAGGGAAGTGATGAAAAGGCAGTGATTCAAAAGTTCAACACACTGTTTACCATTGATAAGGCCCTTCCCTGTACCTTTAGATGAAGGCTCTCATTCCCTTGGGCACTTTATCATCTCATGAATTACACTGTATTTTTACCACTGATTTTATTACAGCACTTGCCCTGTCTGCCTAGCAGCAGAATTCAGGCAGCACTGCAGTGAAGCAGAGGAGCACCATACACGAACTCAGATGAAGCAAGTGCTCTTCGCATACCAGAGCCTTGACTCAGAGCTCTGGAAATAGGACTCCACCATCCAGGGCTTGGGCTATATGCTTGGTTCCTCTCTCTAATGCTGGAGTCGTGCCTCACCCATGGGAGGGATGCTTTGCCTGAGGTGTTGCTTCTTCAGTGGAAGGGTCTTGGGGACAAAGTGAGCAAGGACGACCAATAGGTAGATGCATCTTCAAAGAGACCTTGCAGCACCACAGGTTTAAGCCCCACGATGCAAAAGAGACAGCTAGGCATTGCTCAATGGATAAGTAGATGGAGACTCCCATGATGGGGAGTGAGTGAGAGAAAAATCCAGCAAGTTAGTGACTTATGGCAACAGAAGGAAAGCCTGTAGATGTGCCTTTCCAGAATAGGGGTGTGAGGGCAGAATGCAGCAGGCATGGGACCCAGATACTGCTCTCCTCAGTTGCTCCAGTGGGATGGCAAAATACTGGCAAGTATGTACACAGCTTGTCAACACCTGGCTGCGTGGCTGCTCTCAAAGGCAGGCTTCAAAGACCAAAGGACCTGCTTTGAGGAATGAGGGCTGCTGGCCAGGAACTGCATGACAAAGTGAGACACGCAGCATCAAAGAGAGGCTCTTGCTCTACTTCTGAAAAACACACAGAAAATGGAAGCACAGCTACTTTGGAGGAATATAGAAACATTTCCTGGGCATGTGGGGAGGTTCTCAGATAATCCTGGAGTACATGTAAAAAGAAACAAGAGCAGCAACAAGAAAGGCACCTTAAGGATACTGGCAAAAAAAAAAAAAAAAAAAAAAAAAAAAAAAAAAAAAAAAAAAAAAAAAAAAAAAGCTGAGAATAACGCAGGTCCAGTGCCCAGTGTAGAAAAGGCTAACATATCCAGTGCCTTTTTCACCTCCTTTGTTATTGGGTGCCCTGTGTCCAGTGGGAGAGTCTGCAGGAGTTAAACTTCACGTGCAATACAGACAGGCTGCAGAAAGAAACCTTTGGAGCCTCATAGGAGCTTTAACATGAATCAGCAGTGTGTTCTTATGGAAAAGAAAGTCACCATCATCTATAAACAAGTCCAGTAACCACAGAAATAATCCTCAAATGCATAGGTTTAATAACTGTATTTACCTACTGAGTAATGTAATAAAACTAAAAATTTTTGCAAAACTAAGTATTTTTCATCCCTTCAAAATACTGGATAATAGATGACAAAACTCTTATACCATGGAAGAAAAAGGAGTATTATGAACACCTTGGAAAGGGTAGAAACACAAGCTGTAATTTATCAAGAATAAAGTGAAAAGAGGAAAAATGGGTACATTCAAGTCTTGTTACTTCTGAAGGTCAAGTGAATTTTTTTTGCCCTGTGACAAAATCTGTGATACATTTGACACTATAGAAAAAGGTCATCTTTAAAATTACTTCTCATATAAAGAGCATTGTTTCACTTTACCACCTCTCTGAGGCAATGTTGGCATGGGAAAGAAAGCTTACTCTTTTACAGTATGACACATAACTAGTCAGTCATTTTTATCTTTGGATCAACTTCATCTTTGTTTATACTAGTGATCAGTCTTCAATATGACTTTGTAACAGACTTGACAAAGGACTTCATTGCCATTATACAGCTAAATCAGAAGTCTACACTGGATGTGTCACGTAACCAGACAAAGCTGATGTAAAGTTTGTTTTCCAGACTTTCAGATATGAATAAACAGAAGCCGGCACAAAGTAAGGGCTCATCAAAATCCTGACACAACATTTGCTATGTCTAAGCTATTAATATCAATTTAAACCAAATGGAAAATGATTAAACGAACAGCATCTAAGGAAAGATTGATGGCCCACATGAAATTGAATTTTCAGCTTCTCAGTCTACTTAGTAGTGAGGGAGAAAAGACTGGCATGCTATAAGGTAACGTTAGGCATATGTATGAAGTTTTGAGCAAACTTCTAAAAAAAGAAGCCAATGCAAACTGTCATGAGCATTGTCTACAACTCTATATCTCTGAACTATTAATAAGACCAATCCAGTTGATTACATCCATAATTGAAACCAGAAGTGATGTCAACACTACAATCAGGTTTCAGAACTACTTTTGCTACTGTGCTGATGTGTATTTTTTCTGTTTTACTGGCCCATGCTCTATCAAATTGGTTTTAGTGCTTGTTTGGAGAGAGCTCATTACCATCAGATCATAAGTTAACAGATCGGTTTGAGGATAAACAAAGTACTACCTTTCAATGTTATAAAAGGAAATATAAAAGAAACGTTCAAACTCCAAGGTCAACCCATCACCTGTGGAAAATGGGTGTATTCTGCATCTTCTTCACAGAAATACAAATGCATCATGTAAATTTCAGCAGGCAAAAGTAATACTTATGAGTTCGAGGATGCCACTACTCAGCTGCTCAGAAATACTTTACATTGGGCTATGCTCATTTGATGGATTTTGAAAGGTTTTAGTATCTGTTCAGTACAATTCAGAAAGTAACTTCTGAAGAGGTGATGAGAGAAAACATCATACTAGTCTGAGCAGTATGTAAACAATTCATTAACACTTACTCTTAGAAAAATCTGAGAAATGTAGGTCAGTAAAATAAATTTCTATTCTTCTTGCACTGTGTAGGAAGGCTACACTTTTAAGTCACCAGAAGCGATTTTTCAATTTGTAAGTCAATTCTTTAACTGACCTTTGAAAAAAGTTCACTTATGTTTCTAAAACTTGTAGGCCTTGGAAAGAAGGAAGGATAACACAAATATAGGCATACCTGACTACAGCTGAAAAATAAGGATGAACTTAATACACAAAGGCAGAAGCTACTGGTTCATACACACTTTCCTACAAATAAATAGAATGCATCATTACACGTATAAAAACAGAACCTCTTATGAGGTCTCTCATCACACAGAAAAGCAATACCAAAAATGGAACAACAGGTATGCACTCCATCCACAATTTTGTCCAACTGTTTATAACTGTATGGAGCTAAGTCACTGCGTATTGAACCTCTGATTCTCCCTATTTAGAAACAGAGAATCATAGAATGTTTTGTGTTGGAAGGGACCTTGTTACCCAAACAGACTTTACTTAATCTCTGAACTTTTATGATTAGTTCTAATTACTCCTACAGATACACATTAAGGAAGTAACATTTCTAAACTGAGCTAAAAGGCTTTTAAAACCAAGTTCCTTCAGTTAATGCAAGAAGTTCATTGAAAAGACACCAATATTTTCGTACCTACAGTTTTCAGAAACATCTTAACTATAATCATTGAACTTCCAAAAACAGTATATAATTTTGCAAATCAGTCTTAATGGTCTCTCAAATAAATTTGTAAGTTTGCTGAAACCCCTCAATAGATCATTTTTGAGAATAAATAAAAGATTATTTGCACAACTTCTCAAGTGAAAACCTTTGGAATCACTTAAATTACATCTTTTCCCCAGCCATACTTAAAGTCAATAGTTTTTAGACTGACCTTAAGAAAGCCCTATCTTGCTTGCAGGAAGAAACTGCAATAGGCTAGGTTTTAAAGAACCAGATGAACAATATGTTAATCTAATAATAAAAGTTTAAACCAGTTCAATCCACAGTTTGGATTTACTTTTTTTTTTTTTACAACAATTTTTGCTACACAAGAAAAAGAATAAATTGATCCACGAGGGAGACAAATTG
Organism: Anabacerthia variegaticeps; assembly: GCA_035583185.1. Taxonomy (NCBI): domain Eukaryota; kingdom Metazoa; phylum Chordata; class Aves; order Passeriformes; family Furnariidae; genus Anabacerthia; species Anabacerthia variegaticeps. The sequence continues at coordinate 83,790,722 of JAWWEW010000078.1, forward strand.
TTCCCTAACGGAATCTCACTGTAAATATTACAAGGGCTCAAGAGTGTAGATAGAATTTGGAAATTAAGAATGTGACAAAAGTACAAAGAATATTGCTGTCATATAAACAGCTAACATTCACTAGATGTCTACTCTATGGCTTTAAAGTAGCTTTCAAATGTCTGAGGCAACAATTTCATTTCTCTGCTCTCCAGGTTGAATGAGAATTATCTAAAAATAGACACCTCATTCAGGGATCCTTCATGCATTTCCATTCTCCCAACTGCTCTGAAATTTAAAATATACTTCTATTATGTCCAGGGAATGATCAGTATACATTACTTAATATTGCCAATCCTATAACAAAAAATAACTATACATCTTTTAACAGTACTTCTTCAAATATTTGGAGTACCTTATTAGTCCAAATTAAGTGTAACACATAACAAAATGTACACAGATAGATAGCACCCTGACGTGAAAAGCAGTAAGTGCACAAGCACTAAGTTATTTGCTATTACACTACTGGCAGGTAAGTTCAAACCCCCACTATCCAATTCTTTTCCTTCTTATACTGAATGACAGATATTGCCTCTCCTGACAGCTGCAGAACAGGCAATACTTTTAGGAAAGCAGATTTATAAGATGATAGACAGTTACTTCTTTTCCTGAAACAACTGTAGTCTTAAATTGGGCTACTGACACCTCAGATGCTGACAGAGAGCAAACACTCCTCTTCAAAGCCATAGCTATTTCACATGCACACTCAGGGAGAGCTACTGAGTGTGCTTAACTAAGAGTAATAGCCAGCTAGAGAATACAAGTGGTATTTTCATCAGTGAGTATCACAGGCAGCATGGAGACAACGAGGAATTCATGAGTGAAAAGCTTTTGTTATTAACAGCAGCAAGAGATGATTTAAACACCAAGCTCATAAACCCTTGACATCTAATAATTAATGGCTGAAGATGTATCAGTGAGACCTATTCGAGCCTTCTGCTACCCTTCACAGCAGCTGAGAAGGCTGAGATGGAATTTTCTTTGTTTTTTTCTGTTTGGAAGATTCACAGATGGTGACCCAGCACTTAGCTTTTTCAGCACAGCAACACTCCTGCTGATCAGCATCCCAGAGCTATAAACTGACTCCAATCTTTAATAAATCCCTGAAGAGCTGTGCTAGCTGGTCTTTCAACCCCAACACTACAGGACTTTTAGAGGAAAATCAAGGTCATTTCAACACAGGTGTTCTAGGTGAGGACCTCCACTTCCTCAAGAAAAACAATTTTGTCATGTGATCTACAGACATTTCAAGTTCACCATTACTCAGAAGAAACAGTTTAAAACTAAGTAATTTTAACTTCCCTATCAGATCTAAATAGAACTGCCCAAAGTTTATATTGCAATGGAATAGTGTCACAGTAGTAGAAATTAGACTATTTGTTGTCCACAAGAAAAAGCTATAAACACCTCCACATGTCTCAGATATTCCGGCTTGTGACATGATAATACAGCAAGAAGGCAAAAGAAGTATCACTGGGCCTTACAAGCAGTCAAGAACTTCTAATAATCAAGTCATACATTCCAAAGACTATTTTAAATAACTTGGCAGGTGCCAGATGAGCTGTAAGTAGAACAGGCTAGTTGATAGGACTTCTTTTAAAAGTTAAAATTCCTTCTGAGAAAAAAAAAAATTTAGTATTGTGAGCAATCTTCTTTAAGAAATCATATGCACTAGTTTAGACTATGTGCAAGGACAACCATAGTAAGCTGTTCCATATTCTCAATGCTCATATTTTCTACCCTCCTTTATAATGTTCTTGCATGGCCCAAAAAAATCAAATTGACTTCCAAAATATTTTAACAGTTCTGCATTAAAATGTCCAACTGCAAAATCAGAATTTAACAGCTAAGTCTGAACTAAAATGAAGATCAATAGATCACTCTTCTAACACATGTGTCAAATAATAGCATTTTCTGCAGATGATACTTTCTTCAGTCTGACCATGTCAACACTCACAAAATGTCAACTTGACAAAAGTCAAGTATCATTTGCTTTTCAAGCATTTTGAGGAAATAAGCAAATTCTTGAAAACATTGATGAACACAGGGAAAAATGGGCTTTGAATTTACTCTATATTCTGCTATTAAGGTAGAAGATAGAAGAAAACTAGAAGCACAGGTGTCAGCAATAAAGAATTACAAATTTCAGGGAGAAATCTTTGACTACTTAAAGGTCAGGAGAATTCAGCATCGCTAAGCTAGTTACACATTTTTCATAAACAAAGACTTAAGCAGACTCTGAACAACCAAGTGAATAAGTCTTTACACAAGACATTCTTGACACTTTCCTTGTATGTTGTGAGAAATTGTTAAATCTTTCAAGCTAAGTCCCAAATGGTCTAAAATATCCAACCTCCATAAAGCTTCTGATTACTTTTTAGGTATGTAACAAAGCCAAAAGCTAGAGCGGAATAAAATTGTTCATTAATTCTTCAAACACTTCTAGACATGGCAGAAAATTACATAGGCAAATAGTCATCATTAAGGGTGAATCACTAATGGGCAAGAATTTGAATTAAAGAAAAGCAGAGTCAGCTAATTAGAAAAAAAAATATTACAGAGGAGACTTCTGGAAACATTGGGTAAACTGCAGTCAACAGATTCAATCATCCTTATGTAACTGCAGAAACCTCTAATCCTGAACACTTTCTACTATAAACTAAAAAAATACAGAAGGGAAACTTGAAGAAATACCAAATTTTGAAGAACAGTTTTTCTCTGCCTTCAATATACATGGAAAATATTCAAAATCCTGTAAGTGTTTTAGAAGAAAAGCCTGAAAAAAAACACAGGTAAAGAAAAATTTAAGTTACATGCTGGGACCATAGGGTGTTTATCCTAGAGAAGCTGAATGAATTCTGCCCAGGGTAACTGCAGAACGTGCTGACAAATCAAATACAGGCAGATATCGAGTTGAAATCTGCTGATAGGAAAATGCATATGACTAATTGTGAAGACTCAAAGAATTAGGAGATGCAGTTTGAAAAAATAAGGACAATAATTATTTAACACATGGTGGGTTTTTTAACCTCAAGTAAAATGAAGAATGGTAAAGAATTCAAATGTTTTGTTGAGTTTTACTTCCCATCCTTTAAAAGTGACACTAGTGACACTACAAAGAATTTAAAATAAAAATACCTCATCTCACCATGTCTTGGGAAACATCAGAATTCTAACAAACGTAACTCAGCAGTTTAGCAGGTCTAAACACTTTTTGAAATTTAGGGAAAACATCAGATCTTTAAATAAAACTAGCATCAAAAAAAAACCCCAACAATCAGAACATGCCTGTTTCTCTAGAAAGAAAAGACTGATCAGACATGGAGAAAAAAAGAAAAGCTATTATTGTTTCATTTTGTGATACATGCAAGAAATTTTTGCAATGTATCTCACAAAAACTTGTGCTCCTCTATCCATATGCACATATAAAGTCTACCTAAAAAGCAAAAGGCAGTATTTATACAGAAAGGCCATATAGCTTTTAAGCATACATTCACATGTAAGTCTGTTCTCACATCATAAAGCTCTCTGCTCAGCAGGTAACTTCTGCTGCTAACAACTGTTTCGTACTTAATTAACACGCACAGTATTGCACTAGGGATAAGATTCTTCACATCCATCCGTCCCTTTCCCCCTTAGGCCCATTTGTTTTAGATGTAGTTTTTCTTAATTCTGTCTTCACAGAGATTGCTGACAACACAAGCTTGAGAAACACCATACTTCTAAATTCTTTGTTTCGACTGTTCATCCATGGAAATGTACAGATGGCATAAAAAGAACAATCATGAGGTTTTCTTCAAGGACCCATAAACCTGTCCGTGTAAAGTCTATTTCTAAAGTAGGTAATATCTGTATTTTGAGTTCTATTTTGAACAGGTGAACAAGAAGAAGAGAACTGTCAGATAAAAAGCTAAAAAGGCAGAATAGTAAAAGTAGAGATCTGAAAATCCTTTAGAAGCTGGGATCATTTTGCAAGAGTGCACAAAGAAAGAAGAAACTGAAAGAGAGAATTGCTAGAATAGTTTTCAAACAGATCAGTGTAGCAATGGCTCTTCTTCAGGACTAAAGTGCTGAATATTTTTTTTTGTCCCTAGGGCGTCTTGGTCTTCAGCACTGGTATTTCCACAGGAACAGACCTTAAACTCTAGAATTCAGAGTTCAGGTGAGCTACAGATGTTTAAAGGCTGAAGCACCCGTGATGCCTGACAGTATAAGAACATTTATAGAGGTATCAGTACTGTCCATTTTGAACAAAGGCTTGCAAAGGCTAGTTTCACATTTTGGGACATTTTCACTGCAGAGGTCTACTCTTCCTTTCCTTTTCACTGCATTTTCCCCTTTGCTATTCAAGCAAGCACACTATCCTAAACTCTCAGACAGGCAGCAGCTACGACCAATTCAGTTCTGTGCAAGCAGATGCACTCTCCTTCCCCATTGCTCTTACACCTCTACATCTCCTGGCTTGCTACCATACAAACAAAAATTAGGACAACAGGTAAAGCAGAGAAAGGATGGAAAAGCGATCTTCTGTTGCTGCTGGACTCAAGGCTATAGAACAAAAAGAGAAGAAAGAAGCACAGGTTAAAGAACCCGCCTATCTAAGAAATATAAAGTAGCTCATATGAGTCAAAAAGTCTGGGGCATAAGGTATTCACCTATCCATGAAATATCTTTCTGTAACTGTGAAAGTAAACAATTATAAAAGATTGACCAGATCACAGAAATTTTAATTGACCATGAACATTTGCCCAGGTTACTATAAGTTATCAGCTGGCAGAGCTTCCATATTCCAATAAGTGAATGGGGGAGAACTCACTTTGATCCACCCATGCCATATGCCAGTCCTAATACGAATAAATGAAACTGCTTTTACATCAGCAGTCCCTACAAAAAAGAATATGTTACAAAGCTAGATTGATAGACAAGCAAAACAAAGCGACCCACTAAGTAGTCATGAAAGATTGGCAGAAGTTTCATGGCAAATAAAGCCAAAAGACAATATAAAGCCAGTCAGCAGAATTAAATCATATTTAATTGCAGAATACTGAGACTATATATAGAAAAAAATTTAAAAATTACAAGAAATTCAGTCTATTAATTTCATTGTAAACACTTTGTCCTCTTTCCCCCACCCCAAACCAGATATATTAGATAGCTTTATAAAAAAAAGTAATTTAGAAACCAAGACTTCATTTGCCAAAACTAAATGCTGGGTACATTGATGGATTCTCTTAGACTCATCTCCAATACTACAGCAAATATTTTAAACAACTTCACATTCACTAGAGTAGTACTTCCAAGCAATTAATTAAAAAAAAAAAATCACTAGTTAAACTTGGTTTGCTGAATCTTTCAAAAAAAAAAGTATGACTATCGAGACCAAGAGCGTGTCTAACAGAGTGTGACAAAACATCTTGGTTTCATGGTTTTTCGTGAAGAAATCTCTCCTTCATTCTGGACACACCAATATTAAAAAAAATACCATTATTAATGAGAGAAAACAAAGAAAAAGGTCTGCAAACAAGAGGATATAAATTTAAATAAGTTCTTGGGTAGGCATATCAAGTCACTGTTATCACAGCATTTGTGCAGGATTGGATGCACATTTTTGGTTTGCCAAAGGTTAAACAGAGCCACTGAGCACTTTTCCCAACTTTCAACTTCATTGAAAAACATAAAAATCAACATTAAAATTCCCATTTTATCAAAAGCAGCAGTATGGAAAAGATAAGTTGAGTTCTAAAGAAAACAATGTTCTTTTGCTAACAGCTTCAAAAATCTTCATCTCATATTTTGAGTTCATTTGTGGAAGAAAATGCTAGAGAAACTAAAATCAGTCAAACTGCAAAGTAGTAGTTTTCACTTAGATCATGGAAATTATTAAAACAAAGCCATTTTCATTCTTCTATAATAAATGCTTTTCAAATGTTCCTGGATTTTATTTCTTAATACTGCTAAAGAAAAATGGCAGATTCACTCACATGTTAAATTTCAAGACTATACTCTTATAGCCAGTGATTCCAAAAAAGGTTTTCCATCTGGCCTAATTTATAAGTTTTCGTCCTAGTATGAAAAAGCTTTGACAATTTTAAATAAAATAGCCATATCAAGACATAGGAAATGCATCAGTAAGGTAAAAAAGTAAATAAAATTTAGAATTTCTTATTTGTGCTGTGCATCAGTCCAGAGAAAACTGAAGAGTGTGATATGTAATCTGAGGCAGAAAGATCATTTCGTGGAAGAGATCACTTGTTTCCCCAGTTACCTACAAGAGTGATGATAACAATTTTCTGCATAGAGCAAACAATCAGCAGAACATTAGGTATGACAGGTATGTATCAGACTTCACTACATTACTTAAGTTTCTTCAAATACTTTGGTGCTTATTACTTCACCAGTTTTCTTCCAGAAAAAGTGAGGCACTTCGTGAAAAACAGCTAGTGCATTTAATTTGACACATGATTTTTGAAGGTGTAAAGCTTGTAGCAACTTAAGCTTTTTTACAATTCAAAATTAATTCCTGACTTGAAGCCAAGAAACAGGTCACTATAAAAAAGGTTAATCTGTCAAAAAACATTAAAAAAGGAATATGATGGAACTGTTTCACAAATTCAGCTATATAATAATTGGAAACCACAGAATTTGTATAATACAATCACTTTCAAAATTTAAATTAAATCAGATCAGAGATCAGATATTTTTAGACTGTCTTAAAATTCTGTGCTCTGAGACATTTACAATTGCTTTTCAGTACCTTTTCTGAAAGATTTTCAGCTTCTCTGAAAACACTAGAATCTTGACAAGAAGAGAGAGTAGACATGCCTGAGAAGCCATGCCACATGATCAGACCATGCTTAAAGATTCATCAACACACTATTACTATGTAAGTAGCTGCTACTCCAGCATGCCAGCCTTCTGCTTTGCCAACAAAAATACACAGCAAGGAAGAAACTTAATTAGCGAACGACACAACTGAAAAATAACCAAGAACAGTCTCTCAGTGTAGACCAGACCAATCCAGTATTCCCCACAACAGCAGTTATTTCTACTCAAATCTGTTACCTCATTAAACTGACCATTAGAGTCAACAACCACAGAAGAGATGACTGGGCTACCACAAAAGAAATACCAGTGAAGCTACAGCTTGAGCTGTACAGAAGCAGTAAATCCAGAAGTAAAAATTTTGCTCTCTTTATTTTTTTCTTTTTACTCTCAGTAGCTTCTACTATTAATAACCAGTATTCTGTAGTAATTTTTTATATAATTTTCCCTCTCCCCTAAACTGATGCTTGTTCATGAAATACTTTTTAAGTACTGAATTTAAGAGTACATCTTAATCTTTTGGACTTGACTGGGAAAGGACTCACTCAAACCTGCAACAGACTATTCCCATTTTACCTTTGAACCTGAACTTCAGAGTTGGACCCAAAGAGTTCTTCAGACCTCAGTCAGTGAAAACTAATCTACGAAAACTGCTAACAAGTTTCAGGAAAGAAAAAAATCAAGTTGAAAAATAAGCACAAAATGTCAATACCAATGATACTAAGTGCAGAACACCATCTTAATACTAAGTACAACTGCACTGGTTAATCTTTCTTGCCAAAGGAAAGGACTTGTCATACCACATCTTTGCCAGTCTGCCCCATGAAACTTTAGTTCTCCATCTTGTTTCAGTCAAGCTTAAAAAAAGTGGGAGATGCACACAGAGAGAAGGCTTCACAAGGATTCAGTTGTTAAACACCTCACTGGGCAGCCAATGACTACACAGTGGTAGTTTAATAAATCATCTCTTGTCTGACAAGGGTGCTTTAGGGGAACTGTGTTTACTGCAGAAACACAGAAAAGAAAACTCAGGCTTTCTTAGTTCATCTGGATGGTAAGTTGATCTGAATTCCAGCTCATTGGCCTAGATCAGTCTTCAAAATACCATACTGAAAGGGTAAAGGTAAATTTAGGAGAACCAAAAATGGTGTGCTTTACCCACTTGGATATCATACTTTCCACTACCTAGAGACAATCATAGCAACAGTTAAATTAGGTGTGCACTAATATCTAAAGGAATTCTTATGGACACTTGTTTAATAGCTGCAGTCAACTGATCTGGTCTAGTGTGGGCTTCCTGTGAGGTCACAGCCTCCTTTGGGCATCCATCTGCTCCAGTACAGGGTCCTCCGTGGGCTGCAGTTGGACATCTGCTCCACCGTGGGCCTCCATGTGCTGCAGAGGGACAGCCTTCCTCACCAAAGTCTGCATCATGGGCTGCAGGGGAATCTCTGCCATGGTGCCTGGAGTACTTCCTCCCCCCAGCTTTACTGACCTTGGTGTCTGCAGGGCTGTTTCTCACATATTCTCACTCCTCTCTTCTCCTGTAGGGTTTTTTCCACCTCTTCTTAAATGTACCCCAGAGATGCTACCACTGTAACTGATGGGCTCAGCCTCAGCCAGCAGCAGGTCCCCTTGGAGATGGCTGGCATTGGCTCCATGGGACACAGGGGAAGTTTCTAGCAGCTTCTCACAGAAGTCACCTCTGTAATTAACTTGCTACCAAAACCCTGCCACACAAACCAAATACAATCCAATGACAAAGCAGTAGCATACATGCAGTCATTAAGTGCTCCCCTTGCTCTAAGACACAAAGCAGACAGATCTGACTAAAGCATCACAAGTACCTGGAACACATTCTGTACTAACCTCCTCTGCAGGTTTACAGCCATCTGGATGGCCCACTAGCACTGGTGGCAAAATCCTGATCCATTGCTGTAGAGCACCTGTGGTAGGAACCATAGAGCAAGAGACTGGCCTAGGCCATTCTGTCATGAACGTAGAAGCAAAAGAGGTCTTCCACCCACAAGGTCTTAAGGCTGGCCTAGAAGGAAAACAGAAATTCATGTAAGTTCCTAGCTCAATTCTGGTAGAGCTTGAGGTGGAAGGGGATGAATGTTTCCCACTAAAGATTTCAAAATCCAAATTCCTGTGCAAGGGAGAAGGAGTCAAAGATTGTTTCTAAAAAGAGGCAGTGAACTGAGCTTGTGAGGAAAACAACATATGCAGGGCAGAGTGGAGAGGTGGAACAAGTCATCAACATTTTTTAGCCTTTCAGATGATATGATTTAAGTGGGAGGACTGCCTGTCCTCCGAAATAAGCAGTTATCTATTTTTGAGTTCTATATATGTCGTCCTCTATCCAATCATGAACACTTAGCACAACAAACTATGAATTGTTCTCAATAAGGCTAGAAAACAGCCTCCTCAACAGCACACATTCACATGAGCAGCTCCCCAGATGATCATTCTTTTGGACTAAATTTTCCCATACATATTCTAGTTTATGGATGTAGGGGTTTTTACATTCTTTCATCTCTCGCCCACAAGTTAAACATTAGCATTTATAATGACAGCTTTTGTAAAAAAAAGTGTTATTACACTAACATAGACCTGATGCTTAAGAAGCAATGTTTTTTCACTTCTAAAAAAAAAAAAGTGACACCTGAAAAATTATGCCTGAGCCTTTCAAAGTCTTATCTGTTAAAATTTTAGCAATACTGAATGAATTCCTTCTTTTACCCAGTTAATTCAGCAATATCTGAAGGAAATGCTAAGCAACTGAAAAGTAAAGATTATATCCTGTCAGACAACAGAGCAGATTTGTTCAATTTTTAATGCAATTTTAATTTGTCAACACTTAGGTAACACTTGCCATATATTATGCGAGTTTATATCTTGTGTTTGCCATATTATATACCAGCGTACTAAGTATTCAAGTTTATTCCTCTACTTCTTTAAACTGCTAGCTGGTTGTACTTGTCCAGATGAAAAATTATGTACAAGGGAGAGAAAAAAAAAAAAAAAAAAAGACACTGACAGTATGACCACATGACAATGTAGAGAAAGTATTTGGTAAGGAAAGCTAAGATTGACAGTGATAGAAAAGGTGTTTGCCAACTGCTTATTCAGAAACAAATGACTACCCCAGTACTGATGCAGGTGAAATAAGTAAAATACTTGCCAGTTTCCCCATTTATTTGCATACCAAAGTAGAAAGGAAAATGTCTCAACTTCTAATTTTGATCTCCATTTGAGAATAGATTACCAAAATACTGATAAAGCATACCAGTAGAATAGGAATACTAAGCAGAAGTGGTTTACAGTCTGAATTTTAAAAGAACTGGCTAAGAATCTCTCAGAAATTATACCAATTTTTACCAAAAAAAAAAAAAAAGGGAAGTTTCAAAGGGCCTGAAAAATATGGTTCAAGATACACCCAGCAGTGTATCTAAAATAAATCATGTTTGTTGCCTTTCTGAACATGTTAATATAAGAGATCATGGCGTAATTCTGAAGAAATCTAACCTCCTGTATCAAAGCAAATGAGCTGGTGCCTTCAAGAAGGTTAAACAGAGACTTCCATGATACACCTGGCTAGGCTCTACACATTGCTCTAACATGCAATACACACACCAAAAAAACCCAGTATTACTTATGTTAAATTAGCTTTTTGTGTATCACTTTTCTTCAGTAAAACTCAAGTGCCTTACGGAGGTGGAGAACATGATTCATTTTTACAGATGGGGAAACTAGTCTGTTACTGGCTAAGTGGCTGGCAAGTCTGGGAGCAAATTTTCTTCTATCTGCTTAAGAGTTTTAACTAAAGCATCTACCTATACATCTATCTGGTTCTAGTGATTTTACTAATTCATATAGTTCTTCAAAGGGTCCCAAGATGACAGGTTCTTTGCTCAGTGCTGTCCAGACAGTGAACAGAAATAGCCCTTATAAAACACAAAAGCAAAAAAGAAACAGTGAGAGCAGGGCACATAGAGAATGGTCCATGTTGCCATTAGTAAGCAAAGCACATCTAGCAAGGGTAGATGTTTGCTTATTTGTAGTGAGCTTCCACACACTTAAAAGCTTGTGATTTCCCTTGATCTTTTCTTTGGGTTACAAAAATGCCAATTCAATCATTCCTTCCACACATAGCATCTTTTCTAAATCGCCCGTCATTACTATTACACTCCTGGGGCAAATTAACTGTGCCTACGTCTTTGTTGAAGTACAATGGCCAAAACTGATAAAGTATTTGAATTCCACAATACAGAACAGAGCAAAAGGTTCAACTCCACATCCTCCAGATTATACCACCATTTAGTCATACCAATACATACACACACCTCTTCTTTGTGAACAATGCTACATTGTCAACTCTCATTTAATAATCCATGGTGAGGAATGGGGTGGCAGGAACAACTTAACAGTTGTTCTCCATAATTTATTTTATTTTGACCTAGATATAAAGCATTTCACTTATTCTTGTAAATCACATCCTGTTCTTTCATGCCATCTTTCCAACATTTAAGACTTTTCTGAATTACCATCCCAGCTTTGTGTAACTGCATTTGTTCCCAAATACATCTTGTCTTCAGATTTAATAATGATATGCTAATTACCCAGTTCATGAACAAGAAAAGTAAGCAGAAACAATTACACAAAATCCCATGTAATATGCTTTCCTTGCTGAGGGGAACTACTGAAAAAACCTCTGGCTACTGTTAACCTAGTGATTTTACACACATACTAAAATAGCTTTTTTTTATCTGGGCCATGTTTCCTTAGCTTGATCTGTAACAGTATCACATGTGGCTTTCTCCAGTCCACAAGCTTCCTGTTGCAGAGGATGTTACACTGGCTTGATGATGCATGTCTAATCTTCATAGAATCATAGAACGGTCTGGATTGGAAGAGACCATAAAGGTCATCTGCTTCCAACTCCTCTGCCATGGGCAGGGACACCTTCAACTAGAACAGGTTACTCAAAGCCCCATTCAACCTGGGCTCACACACCTCCAGGGAGGGCCATCCACAACTTCTCTGGGCAACCTGTTCCAGTAAAGAATTTCTTTCTTACATCTAACTCACACCTACCCCTTGTCCTATCACTATATCCCCATGTAAAAGTAGTCCCTCTCCAGCTCCGCTGCAGGCCCTCTTTAGGTACTGGAAGGTCTAAGGTCTCCCAGGAGCCTTCTCCTCCAGGCTGAACAGCCCCAACTGTCTCAGCCTGCCTTCCATAGGAGAGGTGCTCCAGCTCTCTGATCATCTGCATGGTCCTCCTCTGGACTCACTCCAGCAGGTGCACATGCTTCCTATGCTGGGGGCTCCAGAGCTGTTCACAGCACTCAAGGTGGAGTCTCACAGGAGCAGGACAGAGGGGCAGAATCACCTCCCTTGACATGCTCTTACTCTTGCTGCAGCCCAGGACATAGCTAGCTTTCTGGGCTACAAGTGCACATAGCAGTTCACATTGAGCTTCTCATCAATGAAAAAACCATTCTCCACCCAGCCTGTATTTGTACTCCAGGCCAATTCCCCATCCCCAGTTTATAGATGGGGCATGGCATTCTATGATATGCAACATCCCTTCAGCAAGTTCAGGTCAGCTGTCCTGGCAATGCTCCCTGCTAACTTTTCATGAGGCACTGAAAAGTCCTTGACTTGGAGTAAGCACTACTTAGCAACAACTGCAGTATCAGTGTGCTATCAACGTCATTCTCATGCTTAATCCATAACACAGCTCTGTACCAGCTAATAAAAAGAAAACTAATTCTATCCCAGCCAAAACCAGGGCATCACCTAAAAACAAAGAAAAGCTTTTATGAAAATTGACTTTTCAGGAGGATCCAATATTTTGAGCTTTTATTTAAACCCAAACAATTTTTAGGCTGTCTCTCTAATATGCTGACCAGATTCACAGTCACAATGTTTGTAAAGGACAAAGTATAATTGTCTCATATTCAAGTCTATACTGAATAGTCTCAATATTTCCATTCCTATTATGCAGAGAACTTTCTTCTGAGACATTTAATAACAGCAACAATCATGCAGAGCTATCTCTGCACAACATCTTTTCCTAATTGTCACACCCCACTTACCACTTTCACCTCTTCCTAAATAAAATATGGATTGACTGCACAATTTGTCACTCGTGCATTATCTTCCTAGCTTGTTCAATCAACTTCTGTTTATTCATTGACACTCCTCCACACACACAAAAAATCATGCAGGTGCCATAAAGTATGGAGCCAACTCCATTGCATCAATTTATTTTTCTACCAGATTAATACAGGGGTATGACCCTACACATGGTCAGAAACACCAGCGCAAGAAAGTGAACAGCAAAACATGAAAAGGGGAAAAAATTTAGTAGGTTGCTGTTAAACTCTAGAAAAAATAGATTTATAACACTGAGAAAACCACATCTTCTATCTGTTGTTCTTGAGGTGACCAAGAATATTTTAAAAAATAGGGCATACAACAAAACCACCATAGTTTTGTTCTATAAGTCTCCATGGGTTTATCTTCTACAGAAAGACATCAAGGGGGAAAAAATTAATTCAATTCTTAATGGAGACAATCCAAAGGCTTTTTTTCCTGCATGCAATTTATCAGGAAAAAAAGATTCACAGGCATCAGTTATAACAAAATCAGCAAAACCATGAAGACAGGTATGCGTTTAAGAGGTGTAAAGTACACTCTGCTATAATACTATCTCCCAAAACTTAGAAAAAAGTTGTCGAGCTAACACTTACTTTGATCAGACTGGCAGCTAAAGTGTATGCCTTTACTTTTCTAGGCCTTCACCAACAGGCTGTTCACCAAACAAACAACAGTTCCAGCAAGCACAGCCATGCAAACAAGACAGCAGCACCTTCTCAGAGGCCTCATCTGGGGTCACTGACTCAAAGCAATACAAGAAGTGCATGAAAGGGACCAAGAGTGATTGAACCCACAGAGGTATTTCAAAGTTAATACGGTTTTTAGAAATCAACTGTAAAATGCACCCCAAACCCCACTCCCAAGTCAAGACTGCTGCAAAGCTCATTTTTGCATTGCTTGAGAGTACTACACTGCTGGAAAGCACAAGAAAAAAATAAAAATAGAAGACAGTCAACTGCTCTTATCAGTGACATGTCTACTGTCATATTCAGCATCATTACTAAATCTCTTTGGACTTTTTTTATTAATTCAAACAGTACCTACAAAGAATTGCTCAACTCAAAAAAAAAAAAAAAAAAGAAAAGAAAAACGCTATCTTTCATAATCTCACAACTGCTCTCCAGAAAGACAGAAAAACAAATTAATTGCAAATCATGAGCAGCACCGCAGGTTCATAAAGACAATAGAAATCTTTCTTAACTTTCATGATTCAAAACATTAGTAAGGCAATCAGCAAAACCAGTTTATTTTGATAGCATTAACTTACATCAGCTTTAAGCAGGAGCACGGAGCATCAAGCCAGGCACGCCTGCCTTCAGTGGGACTATCAACAAAGAGCTGTGTGTTGACTGCTGCGAGCTGGCAGACACCCTCTGCACCTTCTCTTCAGCCACCAGGAAACACTACCCTCATTGTTTCACAAGTATGCAAAGCAACCAGCAAGGGTGCGTATGGAGGATGTGAGCCATAGTGCAAAATGCATTAGACACCTCTCAGCTCCTTCAGTTGACAAAACATTTACTATGAAAGAACCCAGAAGTCAAAAAAACAAGATTTAGAGTCAGCTAAAGTTTTTTGTTTGCATTGTTTGTTTACAAAGAGTGGGTAGCTTAGTATTCCAGTAATATTTTTATTGTAATAGGCTGCGAAAACAGAAACTGAGCTGTGCTTCACTCTCAAAACTTCCACCTTCATACCCTATACTACAGTAATTTCAGCTCCAGTCTTGTCCTCTTGCCCTCTGCTCATTTGAGCTGAGGTGGGACCTGCAGCAGATGAATATCCCTGACATTACAAACAACACATTTCTTGTGTAAAAAGCAGTGACTTTGGACCTCATTGACAACTCTTTGCCAGAAGTCACATGAACCTCAGGAGAAATCAGATAATTATCTCCTACAGCTCATGCAGTCATCTTCCTCAAAAAATGCAACTATTGGCAACAGCCTTAAACCAAGGAGCAGCAGCAATTAGGCAGAAGCATCAGCCCCTCCTGCATGCCAAGTGGCATTGACCACAGCTACTATATAGGTGTGTGCATGTGAACAGCTACGTACACAAAGTGGATTCCTTCATGTAGTTTTCATAAATGTGGTTCAACTTCAATTTTCAGAATACTGCTCTTTGGTAGGAAAAAAACACTGGCAAACAAACAGAGGATCCCTTCAGCCTAGAAAGATGGAGCTTTCTGTTTCACCTTTTCTAATCTTCTCTGACTCATCAGAAAAGTTTCCAGACTCACTGAGGAAAAACATCTTATTAAATTATGCATACAAAATAGTTAAATACATAATTACATTAAAATCAATGACAGCTGCCCTCATAAATTTTACATTATGTAAAATTGTATACCCTATGATCAATGCTTTCTTCAATAGCAAGCAGAGGGCTTCAGGAAAGCTGCCTGCTATATTCTCAGGCATAATACTCAAATGAATAATCTGTAACATCCCTTTCTCTGATCTGATGCAAAAAGCCCAGAAAGCAGGAAAGCTTACAAGTGGATGGCATGGGAGAACAGAGCTTCAGGGAAAAAATGCACATGAGTTATTACCATACCCAGGTTCTCCATTTCCACTGATAATTATTAATGGAACTATAGAGAGCAAAATACCTACAAATATTTCCCATTACCTCAGAGATGATCAGAGGGATGCAAAATTGCAAACATTCAAATATGTTACTTTAATGGTGCTTAAAAGACTACAACCTCTGCCTTCCATGGGTCAAGAACTCAGTTTGCAAGTGGTAACAAGCCACTGTGGGATAATAAAGTTACAGCAACTCTCCTATATGCAGAGAAAGGGAACTACAGAATGTTCTACTTCTAATCAAAGGCTTAGATTTTTTGAGTTCACACATACACACAGAGTATTATAGCAGGCACTGTAGCACATTACTTAAAGTGAGAAAAGTGTGAGGGGGAGGTATCTAAGCAAGATCCTAAGAACTGACATTCACAAAAGGTAGCACTTGAAATAAATCAACTGGTAAATTTGTTAAAGCAAACGCCAAATTTACACGATTCTCAACATTTACAAAGGACCTCAATTATATTAATATTTTTGCACAAAGAGAATAAACAAAGTGCTAAGGGGCAGAAAGTCCCCTAGGTAAAACCTCTGCTCCACACATCCAATTATGTCTCTTTATACACTGGGAAATAATTTCTTCCAGCACTCTGGCATAAGACACAGACTACCGTCCATTCAGCTCTATCGCTTCATTGCAAAAGAGATATAAATATTAGAGTTCTAAACCAAATCATT
The DNA here is from genome assembly GCA_035583185.1 of Anabacerthia variegaticeps. NCBI lineage: Eukaryota > Metazoa > Chordata > Aves > Passeriformes > Furnariidae > Anabacerthia > Anabacerthia variegaticeps. The sequence continues at coordinate 83,807,020 of JAWWEW010000078.1, forward strand.
TGTTGGTGTATACAGAGCTAAAAAACGCTGATTATATATTTACTGACTTAGGAACCAAATGAAAACATAAAAAACCCTCACAAATCAAAAAGGAAGTAGTGTCTTGCAATACATGATTAGCACTTGTAAAGAGGAAAATGAGAAAATTGTATTCTTGTCCACAAGCTGTTACAAAGTCCTATATTATTGCACATTACATTAGTTCCCCGGTAAACAATGGAATTAGACACAGCTGTTTAAAAGGTGAGCAAGCATATCATAACTCCAAAGTCCAAAATAACACCCTGCTTATTAGGACTTTAACTCAGGGAACAGTAAGTTTACAGTACATAAAAGCAAACTTTCAGAAAGAAGTTAGCCTAGGGCACAGAAGTAATACATAGAACCTCCCTTAGGAAAAAAGTCTGGCCTGGGGACTCAGTCCTTTGAAAATATTAATGCTCTATGTAAAATCAAAATTTTGTGGTGAGGGAATGGTTTCTGGCCTTCTGCCAGGTTTAAAGCATTTCAGTAAGACTGTCTGTCAGTGTCAACAGGAGAAAACTAACCCAAACCAACCAACTGCTTGACTGAGCATATGCCTTCTTACACAAATACTAACCCTCCCACAGAAGTGCTAGTTTTGGATACATGTATCTGCCTCCAGGCAAAACTCTCTGCTTGCAACAGTATCTGAAATTTGGCTGAGCTGAAAAATGACTATCATGCCTCACTTGCAAGAGGAGGAAGACCACTTTAAACCAAAAAAAAAAAAAAAAAAAAAAAAAAAAAAAATAAAAAAAAAATCCCCAAAATATTCCATTCTTCTAAGTAGAATAAAGCAGGCAAACTTCTTCGGCTTCAGGTGAGATAATGGTCCTTAATTCAGGAAGTTTTGTTTACAGCAAAGGAACACGGGAAACATTGCCTTATCAAGTTTCCAAAACAATGGATGCAGTTAGTAGTACGGATGCTAATTCCTTTTTTGTCCCTTTCTGTAAAATCAGAAACAGGTAGTTGAAACAGAATCCTGAGAGCTATCAACACTGTAATAACAAGGATGAGGAAACTGCGACAATAAGCCAATGAATTAGCTTCTCTAAAAAAAGCACTGCTGTTTTAATGCAGCCTTTGGCAATGCAGCAATCTGGCATACAGTTTCCCAAATCACGCTGCAAATCTTAAGGTTTCTTCCTAGAAATATCCTGTTTCACTTGCTTTACTAATTGCTGAGTCAGTCAGCTGTTTGCAGTGTCTTTCTTTTTTACAAGCACAAACCCAGAAGAGACTTCGGCATGCAGGAAAAAAGGTATGCAGTTTACACATATATCATGCTTAAATGGAAAAAAAAAAATACTCAAGAATACTGAAATTCAGCACTGCAACTCCAGGAATGCATAAGAATGCCCCCTGGTCCTCTATCCCCGATCTCCCTTCTGACATCTCATTTGGGTGCAGGTTAGAGATAATTCAGCACAAAAATACACTGCAATCAAGAATATTTTGCAATCTATTTCACAATATGTGCCTAAGGAAGGGAAACAATGGCCAGGGAAAGTTTGTTTACTTCAGTAACAGTGGCAGACTGGCATACTCATGAAGCTAACAACCTAATTCTTAAATTTTGAGAGTTGCCACTATTACATTAAATCTCAGTTGGCCTATTAAGTGGTAATTGTGACTTCTATTTTCTCCAATTCTTTGGGTTTTTTTTCAGTTTTTCTGTATCAGTTTTTCACTTCAATTTAAACACCTCTTTAGCACCTGGCCCAAAAACACTGTGAAGTACATCATAACATCATGAGGAAAGGATTATTAATCGGATACATGGCAGAATGCTTCAGAGTCTGAGAAAGTTTCGTTACTGGAAATCTCCATGAGTTATTCAGATGTGAATTCAACCATGTAGTATTTTCAGTAACTGGAAAGACATCAGTTGTATGAACTCTTGCTTCCCCTAAAACAGCTGACTGATTCAGGGTTGAGAAATAGTTCTTGTTTGAATATTACAAAAAGAGATGACACAGGAATCTTCCATACAGAAGCTCAACTGACTGTACATCAAAAGTTAGGCAGCAACACAAAAACATGCAGAACATTTCAGTTTCTAATCAGCCCGTAAAAAGTTAAAATAGTGTAACAAGTAGGCTAGGTACTTGCTATACTGAAAAGAAGGTAACTATGACTTACAAAAGAACAAGATCTGAGCATTTTATTTGATAGCAAGTATACAATACTACAGAACACTTCAGCAAGCATCAAAATGAAAGAAGGTACCTCTTAAAAACACAGTTAAAAGCAATAAAAAAAGTGAATGCACTACTTTTGTTCAATCAACATTGATTTTTATTCCTTTAAACAGATGGAAAAAATCTTTGGAAGTACTACAGTACCACTTATCCCAAAATTTTTAACTTGTCATCCAGAAAAGTGAGCAGGGAACTCTCAACACTTTGGACACCTCGTGACAGGTCAAAACAAAGCCTCCCAACTCATTCAGCTCTCAGCTCAACTGTTCGACAAAGTCATATGCTTAGCAAACAACTTATTAACATTTCCTCACTTGGAAAGCATCAGCAAAGTTTTTTGTATAGGTTAGGAAATGTACTGTGTTTTTTAAAGACTCAAATTCAGTTCATCAAACTAGAGAAGCAGTACCAGCTGAAACAGCATTTCTAAGACCTTCCTCAGCAACTGAAAATTTCGGGCTTGCAATTACCTCCCTGTGAGGCTCCCCCCAAAACAGAAGACGACCCATTTGTCAAAATGCCTGACCTGGATTTCTATTATATGATATATGAACATTTAGCTTCAAATTACTTTGATAGAAAAATAAGAACCAACTTATAAGAACCAGCTCAAGTGTTTCATCAGCTTCAAAAGAACAGCAAATGCTGAGAATGGGTATTTGCTTTGCAAGCTGAAGTATTCTACAGACCAAATATGCTCAATCTGATTTGTCAGCATTGCTCTTAGATTTGCACCAAAAAGTGTTGCACACTTCCAGAAAGTCAATTCTAAATAAACTCTGAATAAAAGTATGACGATTCAAACATGATCCTTTCAGCAAAAGCCTTATCAATCTTCATAGGAAAATTACAGACAGAATGGAAAATTCAATTTCATTTTCCACACCCTAACAACGACATTCTGCTTACTCATCAAGAATGAATATGGCAAAAAAAAGTTTGTGAACGACTATAGTTTAGTGTTGCCTTCAGTATGTGTATGTAAAAGAAAATTCCAAGCATTCAAAGAACATGTACACCTAACTTTTTATATATGGTCCATGGTTTGGACTACCATGCAACTTTTTGTTGAAAAGATGTCACATCTTATCCAAATCCATCAACTGTCTCTCCTAACATCCCAACAATTACTCTAATACCCCCTGGGATATATTGGTGTGTCCTATGCTGCAAGAGAAAGCAGACAGTGTGCCTATTCTACATTTGACCAGGGTACATAAACCCATCCTATTTCTTGCAAAGATCCCACTGGTATTTTTCTGGAAACTAAATCTTATGTCAAGAGTAAATTTTACTCTTGTCAGAGTCAAGACAGCCAGGAAAGAAGAAGGTCAAATTGACTTTTTCCTACATGAGACTGGCTAGACAGGCAAATCATACTACTCAAAATTTTCCTACTGACAGGTAAAAGTTGTCTCCAGTTAACACTTCTACATTCCCTAAACACTTCTGGATTTGCCATCTCTTTTACTAAGTAATTTGCTATAGCTTTGTGTCACTATTTGACAATAAAAATAGTGAGATACTATTTAGCCATTCTAAATATTTTTATTATTTTCTAGAGCAAAACATTTACATTTTATTCTCTCCTGTCAACTCTTCTGTTCTCTTCTCCTACAGGTTTTATGTTGCCCAGTTCCTGTTTGCCTTTATTTTGAGCCCCCCCCCCCCAATGCCTTTAGACAAAGCACTAACTAGGAGACTCTTCAATGCTGTTTGTAGCTGCAGTAAAATAAAAAATTGAAAAGGTGAACGTCATTACTTCTTTCACATTGATCAGTGCAGCTGTCCAGGGAAATCTGGAAATCACACCTTTAGCCTCATCAACAGGACTGTGTACAAGAGTTCCTATTTCAAGCCTGTTCAGATGCTACTTTAGCCTCTAATTCCAACCCATCCCTAACTACTTTTATTCACTAAAAGATTCTTGGTAACATCATTTATGCTATCCAGTCCCAATTATCCTCGCTCTCCGTATGCCCTTTGAGGCAACTTACTTCTGTAGTAGTTTTCAACAAAGCAATGTCTCATCATCTGATTTTTGGGTTTTTGTTTTCCTTGTTTTTTTATTTTGGTTTTTTTTTTTAAAGCAGAGGCAGGGGAGGAAAACAATGTTAAAAATATATCCATTCTTACAAGAACACTTCACTTTAGCAACAGTCAAGTCTTTAAAGTCACATCACCTCATAGCACCTAGCAGCATTCACTCAGAAAAGTGAGAGAATATTATGCTTATGCTATTATGTGCAATATAGAAACTCTTTCCTAATAGTTTCTGTGATGCTACAGTGTAGAACACATCCACCAAAGAAACAAGGTCATAACAAAGTATCCAACAACTGAATTTGAAAGTTGCTTTATTAAAGATTTGAATTATAAAAAGTTGCTTTATCAACTTTCCCATACCACTCTTCTGCACAAGCAGCTGTCACAGATAAAAAAAGAAATCTAAGTTTTCCCAACAGAGTAAGGTATTCAGTTTAATTTTAGTGTAGCAAAATATTAGCATAAAGACAGTAAATTGAGATTCTTTCATTCCTTTTCCTCATGCAATTCAGAAAGTAGATAACACAGGTTATCACTCTCCCTAATTACATCAACTTACATACTTTACATGTATGAACAATACATTAATCTTCTCATCTTTTCTATAGTCTGCTTTCCTGTGCTCCTCTTTGGTTTTCCAAAGAGTAACACAAGATGTAATACTTACAAAATAGCCACTTTATAAGCTAATTCTCTTCTATGAGCCATTTTCAACTGTTCCCATTTAAAAATAAATAAATAAATAAATAAAAAATATCACAGTCAGATTGAATAGCTTCGTAGCAAACCGTGGAAAGTTTGTTTCAGAGAGAAGAAACTACATGACCTACTACTCATTAATGCAAGCAAAGTGATTTAACTTTTACCACTATGTTCTTCTAAAAAACTACTCTGTAGCAGCAGCTGGCTACCTTTTTATAATTTAAAAGAACCAACGGCAGTAGGAGCACCAGCACGCTGAAAAAAATGTCTGATGTAATGTTGATCCTCAGAAATAAATTACAGTCCATCTGCGAACAGCCCTCGTTAAAACAAGTTATGCTGCCTTGTGGAAAGCAGAACTTTGGGGCTGATCTCCTACAGACAGCCATAACATCAGCACTGGCTGCTGCTGCTTCCCCTTTTGAGCTCTCTTTATTCCTGCCCCTCCAAAATGTCCATTCCCCACACGGTACTATGATGTCTTCCCTGTGTCTCTTAATTCCAAATCAGCAAGAGGTATCAGGAGCTGGGGTTTGTTCCAAGGTTTTAGGTATGCCTTCCGGTCAGTGAAAACCTTGGCTCACTGGTGAACTGGCAGGCTAAAAGAGAATCAGTAAATGTTGAGTTGCCTTTCTTCCTTAGCACTGATTTTCTCCAAACTTGTGCTAGTTTAATGTTTTGGGGACTTATGCCGATCAAGTATGACTAAAAGGAGTCTACAAGTTGGAGGAGAAGGGTGGTGGAGGCACAGCTAGGTAAGTACTATGAGGGGGCTGAGCGTGAACAGAGAAGGAGATCAAACTGCCTCAAAAAGGCAACTTTCTCTCCTGCCAAAGCAATTTTTGTTGCCTGACTGGGGCAAGCATTCAACTAAAAATACTATTAGCTTTTACAAGAAAAGGCTACCCAAGGACATGATGTCACCGTATTTGACATACAATTAGAAAACAGACAAACTGCAGGCAGAGAACTGTACCAGTGCTGGTACAGCCAGGAAAATGCCTCTCCCATCACTTGAAGACTAGATTTGATCCATACAGATGCAGCCAAAGCCAAATACTTTCAAGTCTTGGGTATTCAGTTTTTGTGTACTAAAGTCCTGTCTTTAACTTTCCTCTCTCCTGAAGCAAGAATGAGAAAAAAAATTATTTATAAATCTTAAGCCTTCTTTTTGAAGCCGAACAGGAAACAGTATTTCTTCCATAAACCTTCATTTACAGTGTATACAAAGATTTATAGACATATACACAATTTTAAGATAGAAGCAACTTAAAATTTTCCTAGTTTTCCAGTTACGTTCCTCCATAACACTCAAGTTTTTATAAATACTTTTTGATGTTTTACCCCTCCATCTGAAACAAATCCCTTTTGGAAAAGGAAAATAATTCTTCAACAAGTTCACATACAACTCTCTAAATTTCTCTTTCTTGTGTCTGAAAGTGACTGCTCAGCCCATTACAAATGACATGATGCCAGAGTAGTAGCAGTTCCAGAAACCACCACAGAGCCCGTTAACTAATCTCCTTTCCTCCAAACCTAAGACTTGGATATGGAAATTTTTAAACACAGAGTTTGTCAGTTGGGCCATTGTGATCGTTTCCTCTTCAATACGCCCAACTAGAAATTGATTTCAAATTATGTCAAAATGACAGTTATTACTTTTCTCTTAAAGAAGTCTTGTCTCTGCCCTGACATATCTTAGTTTACCTTTTAATGTAACCATTTAATACTTGTTAAAACACATTAAGAAACTCATTAAGTTATTCAAAATACATTGAAATATCTCTAGTAAATTGAATTATGTCAAGAACTGGCAGGCAAAGGAAAATACAAGACCTTACGTCTTTTCTGAATAGTCTCCAAGACCAGTACAGTAAAATGAACATTCTCAGAAAGCTAACTTTGATGTAATTTCCTCTTTCTTTTTTTTTCTTCCTTTTTTTTTTTTCTTTTGGAAATACTTGTGTTACACTCAAAGTGATGATATTATGAAAAACGCTGAGCTTCGCTTTCAGACAGCTAGGTCTCTAAGACATGTAAAACTATATATCAAAGAACTCAAATTACTAGCAATTTCTATTATTTTGATTTCTTTCAGATACATTTCTCCACTCATTCTTGAATCATTACCACATCCTTCTGAATAAAAATTAATGATACACCAAATCATGCGTTACACACCCAAACAAATGGAAGAAATGGAGAAATCACAAATTATGGAAAACTGAAGCTGGCAAGCTACAAGAGTAATTGATATGAGCTGTTTTAAACTAACAATTAGCCAACATTTTACAAGTGACAGATAAAAAATCAGTCTCTGAGAATAACAAGAAATTCTTCTTCAGTTTGCTCCATAGAAATATACTGCACAGCTCATCCCTGCAGATGGAAGCAGTAGTGAATCATAATTTTGCTAGCCTTTGCAATAAAAGATGGTTTTATTATAAAAAAGTTGGTATAAAATATTTTTACAGTTGTGGAGCTGAAAATTTAGTGTGAGGATTGCAAGGTCAAACATTTCATTTGGAAATCAGTGCCTGACTTGCACGCTATTTAACTCTTCTTCATAGAAGTGATAATAAAGAAAGTCTGTTCATTTTAAAAACCATTCCATTGTTGATTCTTTGTTTAAAAATGCTAGTGATCCAAACTAGTGGATTAGTGGAAACTAGTGACTGCAACTCAGTGCTATTCAACTCTACTGCACATAACACAAGGCATTTTATAAAACAAGAGTAAAAATAAAAGGCATTGTTTTTCTGGCAGAAGCCAAGATGTTTTATGAAGGTTTCAACAAAGAGGAAAATGTGTGCTGAAAATAAGGAGTCGTTAGATGCCTTTCAAATATACATGACACTTGTGAATTATAGAGAAACCATTTTTTCAGCTCTTAGAAGTTCTTAATGTGTTTGGGAAAGCACAATTTTGGAGAAAAAATGAACAGTCATGATAGCCTAAAACTGCATAAGAAAGCTTTATATGATCCAAAGCAAGAAAATTACATATTATTATACTTCTGTGAATCAGATCATAGCTGAGATTGGGTCAATTGGTTTCTTGCACAGAGCAGATTTCAAGCATTAGCTGCCTCCAGGAAAGTGATTAGTTTTCCTGGACTTGGAAAGGCAAAATAAAAGATGTGATTTGAGAACTATGCAAAATCCAAAAGCAACTAAAATAAAGAAACACGAGGAAGGAAGGAATAAAAATAAATAATGTCTAGTAAACAAGGGGCTTGGTTTTCTTGTTTTTATAGGGTTTCTTTTTTAAAGATTTAACAAATTCAGTATATAAGATTACTTGGTTTCTTTTGGGCATTGGTTACCTTACATTTTTTAAAATTAACAACTGCAGATATAAAGATTTTATGATTTAGAACCGCAGTGTAAAATTAGATATAGAGCCTGACAAGTATATTTTGCTAGAGAAGAAAAGTTTTGTGCGGAGTCTGCATACACAAGGTGCTCATTGTATTAAAATCTTTTAACCAGCTCTGGTTGCTCACTAGACTGCTAGAATTCTTCATGTTTTCAAAACACCCTTTTTCATTTGATGAGATGACACCATATCAAAATAATGTGAATAATATTATAAAATAGCACTCGAATTTGTAATACAAAAAAAAAAAAAAAAAGGAGGCAAAAAATATTAAAGCTGTTCCATATGCCTTCTGAATACGCAACCTAAGACTTTTTTTCAGATGCTCTTGTCAGAGTAACTCTGATTCTGATGTACCCACAGTTAGGTATCTATCTTCCAACTACACTTTCACAAGACTTGATGAATTGTTTAATATTTTCTGCATGAGTCTGTTAGTGCTATTGGGCAATTATGGTACCAATTTTTTTCTTGGTTGTACAAAATGTTAAAGAACAAGTAGTATTTTAACTACCAGCATACAACTTATTTTAGACTTGATAAAATATTAATGCAGCTCCCAGCAATTCAATGAATCTATTCATGGCCAAACATCAAATACAGATTTTAGAGCATGTAAAACCTATAATAAATGCTACCTCTTTTCTAAGACTATACTAACAATACTTTTAATCTCTCAGCACATTAGTTATTTTGAAGGCTAGATTATCAACCATTTACTTCTGGAACTCTTTGTAACCCAAGGATGATGTTGATCTAAACAATTTGAAACTATTTTAGTGCAATGTTCATAAAACCTGTGATACCATAGGTTAAAACCAATTTTAAGCTGAAAAAGACCCACAAACTAAAACATTTCTGATGAGTATGCCATCTAACATAGCAGCAGCTGCCCCACTGTTCTGCTTTAGCAGGCAACTTAAGTGTTTTTATACAAAGAATGAAGAATTCCTGGGCATCCTTCCTGTCACCTTATTTTCCCTATTCACTTCAGTGCCCAAACAAACCATGGTGGAAATTGAAGGAAAGGAACAACTGAGCAGCTTGGAGTTGTTTTCCCACAGCTATCTCAAACCACATTTCCAAAAGGTGACCAGGCTGTTCTTTAAAGAGGACAGATAATTAGATTAAAGCTAAGTCTCAGGCAAATGTAAGTTTAACTTACTGGACTTTCCTATCCTATCTGTAACCCTTTCCATACACAAACAGCACTGGAGCAAGGAGGAGTTCACAGAAAGAATCTCAAGGCCTTTCAAAGACCTTAAGAAGGTACAGAGTGTATAATTCTTGACATGCATTAAGGCTCCTGGAGGTGGTACTGTGCTTTCATACTCCCTAGAGCTACTGAACAACTTTGTATTTTTCATGCCATTACTGAGACTTTCTGTTCACAAAAATAAACCACAAAATCAAATATTTAGGAACTTCAGCCTGAAAAAAAATACTTCAATTTTATAACCATTCTTTGCAGGGAGAGAGCCTTAAGGGGTTAGTTTTATTTTTCTTGAAATACATATTTCAAAGAAAAGTATTTAAATTGTAGTACCTCTGCTGCACCTTAGGAAGTTTAATATTTGTTTTATGCTGTGTACCTGTCTGCACTATCTCTAGAATTTGAAAACTGAAAACAAAATAGGTTTACTAAACTGCTACTAATTTATTTACCTATATTTCTTAAACTCATGACCACAGAGTCCTGAAGAAAAAATTGCAAGAGCGTATTGGAAAAGGGGTGGAAAAAGTTACACACTACTAGCAGGGGTGGGGGTTTTCTTAGCTATTCTAAGTAGCCCTGTTATCTCTTTGAAACAGGACTGCTCTGGTATGTTGTCTTCAACCATTTTTCAAAGAAAAAGAGAGGAGACATTTATTTCATTCACATGGACACTATAGACAGAAGAGTTTAAAACCACAAAGTGGTCTAAAGAAAAAAAGTTCTGTGAAAATGCATCCTTAACTTCTTTATGGCAATCTCACCAATTGGAAATTAAAGGCAGTATTCCAATCAGCCAAAACTGAAGTAATTTCTTATAGAAGTATTGTCCAGAAACAATAGTCAAAGCTGAGTTTTGCATCTAAAATTAGGATTCAGCTTCTGTGTTTGAAAAGTGTATCAATCCCAATTACCTTGAGTACATAACGAACTGAAAATTAAACAAATCCATTAGTTTAATTTTAACTTAAATGAGTCCTTAAAAATACTTTAAAAATGCCCCATCCAATGAAAGTTCTCTCTTGAATGTATTTAATGCAGAAACATAATGAACAGGACACGCACGTGAGAGCCTGGGCTGTTCTTCATGCTAAATTATTCATAATGGTAATCAAACTGATGAATGTCATGGAGTGAAAACACAACTCTGATCAGTCCTATTTTTTCACCTACAACTAATATGCATTTGGACCATCTGAAGATTCAGAAGTCTATTGTACTTTTTGTTTTAAAAAAGTAGCACCTTGCAAAGTTAAGAACTGACCACAGGAAATTACATCTCTTGTTATCCCCTTTAGGTTGGGGTGAGAGACAGCTTTATGCTTGATCTTAGTCCTTGCTCATTGTGGCCACTGAGATTAAAATCATTTAACTCATTTAACATTTTAATCATAAAATCACCTCTTTCTCTTTATAGACACCCACAGTCATTTGTTCAATTTTTCATTCTGCTTTTCAGTCAGCTACTTCATTCAGATATGTAATGAGCACTTCCAAATATCTCTCTACATACTGGCAATTGATTTCAACCTGTTACCAATATTCCCATCTCTTGGTTTGCTCCTCACAGACCACTCAGAGGAAAAAAAAAAAAAGTCCAAACCCAAAATTTGTTTCCCCCTCCCTGGAAGAATCCTGGCATTATCTCTCTCATTTTAATTTTCAGCATAATTCTCATCCACAATTTGCACTAAAGTATTGCTAGCATACAGAGCACAGGCTTAAAAGGCATGAAAAAAGGTCAGATAATGATGACCTGTGGCTATGAAAAAGTAAACAGATTGGGATTCAAGTTCTTCAGGTTCTGTTGGCCTTCATCATAGAGTAATAGAATCAACTAGGTTGGAAAAGACCTCTGAGATCATCAAGCTCAACCTATAAATGTTGCCATGCTATGCCTGTAAAATGAGGCTATTATTCCTGCCTCCTGTGGAACTACTTATTGTGAGATATTTATGCACTGTGTTATTATCATCATTCCTGTGGCTGACAGGAAGCACCAGCTGAAACTCTGAGAACTCTGGAGTCTGTTCTAATGCAATGTGAAAATAAAAAGTCAAAGAACATGATATATGCTCTCACTTGCCTGTAACAAGTTTTCACAAGCAATTTGGATGTTGACTATCATCCTGACTCAATTGTTCCACATAACCAGGACCACAAATTTTGTTGTGTGACTTCAACAACACACCAGGGACTCTCTTACATGAGGATATATTGGAATTCAATGTTAAAATAGTACTGCATTTTATTATGAAGAAATACCTTTTGAAAAAAACCCAAAGTTTATCTACAGTAAAAAATCCCACCAAAAATATAATTCCTAGAGATTGTAACACTTGCACAGCTCAACCAATATTAGTACTAGTGAAAACAAAGTTGACTTTTCAAAATATTTACAATATTATACGGACTTACAATTTAGAGGACAAAGTCTTATAAAGTAAGATGAGAACTAAGGAACAAAAGAGCAGTTCACACATTCTGCCTCCAAAGGATGCTAAAGCTCTTTCAGCTAGACAGCAAAACACTGAACTGGCTTATCTTTTGGATAAGTTTTCTAAGAGAGTATAAGTTTCTGAAAGTTGATACCAGCACGGCACAAGAAACAAAAAAATTATGAAAACACTTCCCTCTTTAATTAGAATGAATTTCACAGCAGCTGTACATCAGCTGGTCCCAGAGTCCAAACTTTCACAGCAGCAAACTGCTGCTGTTTTATACTGTTCTTCACTACCAGTAACTTCTCACAGGAAAACAAACACAAATGTCTTGAGGACAATCAGATTACACAGAACAGCAACACAACACCAACACTGTTCAATACCCCTACCTGTACATTTCTCTTAAATGCTGGAAAAGATCTGATAATACAGGAAAAATACATGAGCTGAAACTGTCAATGAGAGTTGTTGTGATCATTAAACACAGATCCCAGTGAAAAGACATCATTACAAAGCTCTGATTGTTGAGGATAACTTTTTCATATCAAAGAAATGAAACTGACCACTCCAACAACAAAAATGAATACCTTGTTAAAAAAAGAAAAGTTTTGAAGCTACTTCCCAGTCAAGCTCCATACCGCACTTATCTGCCACTTAGACAAAGTAGAGGTGAACACAAAAAAAAAACCACAACCAACCAACCGACCAAAAAAACCCAGACAACAAAGAAGTCGTGTGGGTTTCTCTAATAATTGAAAATAAATCCCTGGATCAGAAAAGCAAGGGTGATAAATGCTATCAAGAGACAATCTTGGGAGACTGTCTTGCCAAGGGTACCATTTCCTAACTAACCAGGTCTCTAAGCACATTTGCTTTCAGTGACAATTGAGGTTATCAGCTAAACATGCCTTTCAGTGCTCAGTACCATTGGCCCTTCAAAGACAAGAGGAATCAAAATCCTGTCTCAAGAAACTACAAACCATAACGTGCATAGTTCAAGGCTTTAGATTTCAAGTTAGTTCTCTCTCGTGGATTATAAAAAGGCCTTTATGTGAACCTGATGGTAAGAATGCCTCAATGACTTGGGAGTTACTACAACAGCACATGTGTGAGATACTTATGCAGTGCTCAAAGTCACAGGATTCCAATTTAGCCGAAAATAAATACTCCTTAAGAACCTTCATATTTCATAGTGCAAAATTGTATTTAAGTAATCAAAAAATGAATAATAGAGCAGTTAGCCAGCTCTTCAATACATTAGCTAAAAGTATATCAATTCCATTGATTTTTACAATGGGCTGATTTCACATAATGGATTAAGCTCACTAGAAAGACTGTAAATGGGAAAAACGCTTTGCCAGAATTAGTGGAAGATGGTGTCAAAGTGCTTTAATGACAAGCACACAGTTAAAATATTTTATTTGGGGATGCTAAATTTAGAATACTTGTGTCAAGAATAGACCTGGTGCTAAGAGATGAGTAAAAGCCATGCTTTCAACACTGCAGATATACTTTGGAGATTCTAGTTACATTTTGCTTTAAATATTTTATTCCTACCTAAGAAACAGGAAGCTTGGACTATGAATACATAATCAAACTTCAACACGGCAAAAGGTTAACAACAGGATGCTTCAAGGATCCATAAAGCAAGCAACATTTAAAGGTACTAATTAATGAGCTGAAAAGGAAAACACAAAAGTTAATACTTATATAGCTGATCAAGTACATAACACCAAAAGCATAACCATGTGGAAGCTAATCAACTATAATGTACAGGTAATATAGTGGCAGATAAAATTCAATGTTAATACATGCAGAAGTGTCACTGCAAGTTAAATAATTATTAGTATGGCCAGCAACCTTCTAAATTAAGTAGGTCTAGTATAAACAAGAGGATTATAAGCATCCCTGTGGAACTCAGGGAAGATCTCTGCTCAGTATGAGAAGATTGCTGTTGAAAATTAAAAGTATCAAGATTCAAAAGCAGCAGTGGCAAGCACTAGTAAAACTGTGGTATCTTCATATAAAACTAATGCTTCATTCTTAATCATTACCTGAACAAGGCTGCTGCAGTATAGGATTAAGTGAAGAATTATAAATCAAAGATTCACAAAGCAAAACATGAAAAAGCACATTTATAAAAAGACTAAACAATATAAACAGAAGGGAAATAATTTACGCCTCAGAAATTGAGATGCTCATTGAAAGGGGGAAAAGTTCAAAAGGATGCTTTTTGATACAATGCATAATTAAATATTCAAAGTTATCTCTAGTGAGTGTTTATTATAAAGAATCTGTTAAAATTCAAAGGAGGACAAAAAAATGGACTGGGATGAGGAACATCCCATTTAATGATCCAAGCCTACTTATACTGAGCTCTACTGCAAAGCCCATACCATAAAAGAAGCATTCTACATTTGCCTCCTTTAACACTTCTATCTGCCATGAGCTATTCATCCAGATGAACTCCAGATAAACTCCAGTGTCACAATTTCAGTACTGAAATCACCATGCTGACCCTGCAATGGAGGAGGGGGGCACCAAAACCACAATCTTCCAAACAAACTTTAAAAACCGAGATCCTGAAGAGCAACACTGGAATGAAAAACATGTGCTGTAACTTGTCCTGAAGGACAGCACTATATCCTTCCAGATTTTGGTTATAACTTAAGACAGATAAAAGAACTACAAAATTCTTGATAAAGCAATCAATTAAGTAGGAAACAGCACCATTTTTAAAAGCACCACAACAACTGCTAAAAGGTATTTTAATGCATCTTATACACACTCAAAAAACAAAACAAAAAAAAGTAGTATTTGAATTGCAGGCTATTCCTTTTCCTTACAAGCACTGACAGCTACTGATACAGATCAACTTGTATCTAGAGATGTTTCCTGCACTTCCACATAGAAGCCACTTAAAGACACAGGCTAGGTAAGACTGTAGAGCCATACCATTTTGGTTCTGTGAATCAAACTTCTGTGCTAGGTGGATAGTCTGACACTTATGTGCACTAAAATAAAAAAAAAAAATCACTACGAATATAAAATGCAGAATCTGTCAAGAATCTCATGCCTCTTGAGCTAAACATAATGTAAATTGCATTCAAAGGATTTAAGTATTTGGAAGTACCCTATTTTTAGATGAGTGTCCCTGGAGCTACTTTTTGTTCTCAGCCCAAAGACAAAGATTACACTCTTTCTGTAATAGAAAAAAGAAAAATATTTAACAAGTTTATAGCTAACATACAGTGTATCAAGATATATGGAACAAAGAAAGGACAGCAGGATACTATTTCACTAAAGCAGCAATTTGGCATTGAAATTTATTCTAAACTACCTTAATTCTTTTTCTGTATAGCTTATTCCTGAACCTGATTGAAAAAATCCAGTATGAGATGATGAGAGGGGAAGAATAAATCTTTGTATAAAAGTGAAACAGTACCACCTCACCACTAGGCAATGACTGTCAGATGGTATTTTTAAAGCATTTCCATGACTTTCATTAGTGTCTTTGAATTTCCCTACTCCTACAGGAACAAGGTATATGAAAAATAAAGTATACTCATTCATGCAGCTTACAGTTCTGAACAGAAAGACAGCATCCAGTAACAGCCCATGTGTTGTCATTATCACCTTGATCTCAAGGGTGGCTTGTGTGTGGTGTCCTTGCCAGGTACCACTTGTATAATTCATCTGAAGATGACCATGCTGTCACAATCTCCTTGTTTGACAATATTTGGCTTTGATGTGCATTCGTGTTTCACAGGTAAGGCTGATAAAATGCAGCAAACTCAAATTCAAAGTGCTAGCAACACCACTCAAAAAAACAGGCCAGCATCACAGGAGGACACAGAGAAAATTCCAAGTCACAGAAAACGATGAAGCTGGCACTAGAAAGTGAAGTGCTTTCCCCAATATAAGCAATCCTTTGTATTTACAAGAAAAACGACTTCTGTGGTGTTCCGAGTGTTCAGAGTAGTGTGATCTTGAATGCCTTTGCAAAGGAGCGAAGTTGAGAGCAGCAGTGTATAATAATACATGGTTAGTTACATAGTTTTGGTTTGCACAGCTGTTGGCCATGCTCATTTACAGTTCATGTAGTGCCAACATCATTTATATAAACAGAAGAGACTGTTTCACTCCTGTTCATCGCCATAAAAGTTATTTCCCTCAGCAGCTGCTGCACAAAAATCACTTTCTATTTCAGTATCTCACCCTGTAAGTTCACAAAGTGACAGGTTCTAGAGTTGGCTAAAACCAAGCAGGACCTAAAGAAACTTGCCTGGACTTAATAACAAAAGGGAAGAGGAGGTGGAGGGGGCAGACGACATACACTTCTGCTTTCTTGGAGTGGAAGGAGGTAGTAACCCTCTGTTAACATGGGTAAAGTCACATGAAAATCAAGTTCCTGTAGGCAACCACTTGGAATGAGAGTCTGAGCTTCCCCGACCCTCTTCAGCTTTATGAATTAAAAGGGAATAAAACAACGCTGATCCGGATTCCAGCAGACAAGGGAAAGTCTGAAATATTAGTCAGATGTTACATAATAAACATTAACTGAACGAACTTGATGTGACAGCGGTGCGGAGGTCGAGCCGGGGATGCAGCCCTAGTCCTTCCCCCGCACAAACACACACACACACACACACACCGAGGCACGCTGCCGGAGGCTGCTGACACACAGCGGCTCCCGACCCCAGGAAACAGCAGCAACAGGACCTCCCCGGCGCCTTCCCCGGCTCGGAGCGCTCGGGGAGCCGCGGGCGGGCAGGCAGCGCGGGCTATGTGTGTATGTGTGTGAGTGTGTCTCTGTGTGTGTGTCCCTGTGTCTCTGTGTGTGTGTGTGTGTGTGTGCCCGTCCCCCCGGGGCGGCTCCCCCCCGGCAGGACGGCAGGGAAGCAGCCCGGCGCTGCCTCAACTTGGCGCTTCCCCCACCCGAGCCCCGGCGCGGGGGGAAGCGGAACCCCAGCCGCCCGCACTCACCTCGGCCCTGCCCTCCGCCGGGGAGAGGCGAGGGGCGCCGCCTGCCACCGGGCGCCGACCAAAGGAGTCCCGCGGGGTAAATCCTCCGGGCACAGGGACAGGGACGGGGACGAGCCGCCGGTCGCGGCGGCCGCTGCCTCGCTCCGAGTTGAGGCGCGGCCGCCGCCGCTGCGGCCACGGGGAGCGGGCGCCTCTGCTCCGCTCTGCTCAGCGCCTCGCCTCGCCCCGCGGCCGGGGGCAGCGCCGCCGCCTCGGCCCCTCTCCCTGCGGCGGTCGGAGCCGCGCTCCGGGCGCAGCGCCGCGGTCACACGGAGTCACACGGAGCCCCGCGGAGCCGCCGCCTCCCTCCGTGCCTCGGAGCCCGCCGCTGCCGCGCCCCGGCGGCGCCCGCTCCGCATGCCCCAAGCCCGAGCCCCGCTCCTGCTCCTGGTGGTGGTGGTGGTGGTGCTGCTGCTCCTGCCGCTGCTGCCGCCGGCGGCGCCCCCGCCCGCTGCCCAAGCCCCGCCGCTCCCCGAGCCCCGCTCAGCGCCGCGGCTCCATCACCGGCGGCGGCGGCGCGGGGAGGAGGGACCAGGGAAGGGGCGGCGACCGCCCCGCTCGGCCCCGCTCCGCCCCGCCGCTGGCCCGGATGTACGGGGGGCGCCGTGGCGGGGTGCCGGCGCCCGGGGATGCGGTCGCGGTGATGCCCGTCCCCGGCCAGGTCGGGAGCCGCCGTCCCCACCCTGTGCAGCGGGGCCGGTTCTGGCCCCGTGTCCCTCGGGCCGGTTCTGGCCCAACACGCGGGGCCGCTGTCTGAGCGCGGTGTGCCCTGCGGGAGGGGATGCGCGGCCGCGGCTCCCCGTGCTGTCTCCGGTTCGCAGGTGCGATGTTTTCCTGTGTCATCCCCGCTGCGCTGGCACCTGCTGCGCCCGCGGCTGCGTGTGCCTTAAAAGCGGGTCTGGTCCGCGAGAACCGCGTGGCATCGAATTGTCCTTCCCACGCCTTGAGAGGGGGTCAGCGGCAGCTCCCGGCTCCCGCTGGGCCACGGGGAGCTTTGGCATAGTGTGTGCCGCCAGCGCGGTGCGCCAGCAGCGATGTTGCGACCCATGAAAGAGATGTGGCAGCGGGTCATTAGGCTGCAACAAGCCTCTTCTTAGCAGTGGCCCCTGGGCAAAGCAGCATCAAAATGTTAAAACATGTGCCCTAGGACCACGTTTGTGTACTAAGATTATTCAGTATAACTAGAAAATTACTTAGCGTGCACAAACACACACACACATCCCTCAAGATATATTTTGACGCTTGAATTCTGGAAAGTGTTTTTATCTTCTTCCTACTCTTAAATTCATCTTTTTAAAGCTTATAGATCAAAGTTCGTATGCCCTCTTTAGAAAAGTCTAACTAGCAAAGTTTCAGTGAAGAAAACGCTGTTTCCTTGACGAGTGAATCTTAAGTCTCTGAAGTGATGTATAACTTTAAAGAGGTATTTGTTTACAGAACCCAAAAACCACACTGTGCTCATTATAAACATTTTTAACAAGTTCCTTGGCAGAAACCCTATATTCAAAATAGAATTTAAACAGGGAAAGGAAAAAGTGTGCAGACAAAGTTAGGTGAGTGCCAAACACGTGTCAAACTGATGCCTCATAATTTTGTAGGGAATTTTGCTGGTGCTTCTATTTATTTCTCTCTTTGAAGATCTTTCTGTTCAGACACTGACTGGCTCTAGCCCTTTACCCACCATACACTTGCGAGTGCCACTAGCCTTATTTTGGTCTAACTGTAAGACTGATTTTTTTTTTTAATTCTGTTTGCCACATATGGAGGTGCTACTTGCTCTTGCCTCCTTAAAAAGTAATTTAGGCCCTTTTAAAGGCACTTAGCTTTTCTAGCAATTCATTTGGGATGCTTTTTCTTCAGATGAAACCAGTGAGTTCAGAATCCTCATGTGCCCCCACTGATACGGTGAGGGTGAGTACTTAGTTTGCTGGCTAGCATACAGGATCCTGTTTCTCCTTATATTTTGACGTATATTTTGAAGCTGTTTGCAGGCCCAGCCTCTTTAAGCAGGAGAGTGCAGGCAGCAGCTCGGTGGTTGCACTTGAACTCCATTTGCCTGCTCTCCCCTCACTGGGGAAGAGTCAAAAGTGCAGGGTGGATTCCTGAGGAGACATTTAGACAGGGTGAGCTGAGGGTTAGACTAAAAGGGGATTTGACTAATATTGACAGGAATAGTTTGACTAGAAAACATTTTGAAAAATGCTTAAAATTGTAGTCAGGTGGCAGAGTAAACATTCCTGTGAAAATACCAAGGTAGCCAATGCATAAACAGTAGGACAAGGAGGCATTCTTAGAACACCGCAGGGCTCTCACGTATGTTCACCTTCATTGAGCTGAATGGGATTCCTTATGTGTTTAAACAACTTAAATGTTTGAGCTTTGCTGTATTGCTCAGCTGATACATTCATCAGGGAGAGTGTACTATGACAGGTACTCACTTCTCTGTAATGCACACAAAACCTATTGAGCTGCCTTCGTTTAGCATTTATAGGCTGGGAACTGAATATATGTGTGCTTATAGCCATACATAATTATATACATCCTAGAAGTATCAGGCTTTTCTATTAAAAAAAAAAAAAAAAAAAAAGTGTATTTTCAATTTACACTAAAGAAGTTTTACCAAGAATGATCTATTGTATGCAAGCAGCTTAACACTTGTTCTGTTATGATGGATGATGCCATAGGATGTATCCCAAGTCCCTCTGGTGGAATGTCTTTATGACAGCTCGATTATCTATTCTATTGCACTGCAACCAAGTCCAGGAAACTCACTTAGCAAAAACATTATCAGTTTCATGAAAAGAAAAAGTCAATGTGAGATGCCTAGATACAGCCAAAGATATCACTTTAAGAAGTGATATGAATACACTAAACCATGTAAATAAAAAGCTGTGATTTTGGAGTAAGTGAACTTTCAAAAATGTAGTCTATAAGGACTAAGTTTATGGCATTTATTAAGAGATTCAGGTTTAAGGATGTGGAGCACTACTAAGTCAACTTTGTAAAATTACTATTGCAGGGTTCTTTTAAAATAGATGCATCTTCAAGTCATGAGAAAAAATAAATACATTTTAAAAATCCTTGTGATGGTTTGTAATTATAGTCAATTGTAGCCTTCTGATTTCAAAAGACTCTCAAACTCCTCTAACATACATACTGCAGAGTTGTCTGGAGGAGAGAAGGGAAAAGAATTAAAATATGTTTATTTCTTTGGTTATATGTTTGGCCAAGCTGCACTATTCCTCTGATGTGCCCAGAACCCCACAACTTACCAGGTCTAAGGAAAAAGTAGAGGAGAATGCCCTGTGAAATCTGCACTGTACCAGGCACTAATGGGCACAGTTGCCTACATAAGTCTCCATCCTAAATCTGCAGCCCACCTACAACTGCAGAGACGTGAACTGAGATTGCCCAAGACACATGCCAAAGCTGCCAGGCTCTGAGCAGATAAGGAACTGAAGTTCAGGCTACCTACAAGGTAAACAAGCATCACTGACCAGATCCCACAGACAATGTATATGTAACCATAATTCACATCAGCAGCATGGCTTAGTGTCATGAGGACAACAGCCAAGAGCAGCCTTGCCAAAGAATTCTCACAGAACTGGAATTAAAGTGTTCCCCAGCTGAAGCAGGTCACTGTGTCAGGATTTGGCAGTCTGCTGCATCTGAGGCAGCATCCCATTTGAACTGAATGCATACAAGCAGTACATGAGTGGAGGTCATTTACACTCATTCAGTATTAAAGTAACGCTTAGAAACCTTAGAAATAAAAAGTATACTTATGTGCCAGATACAGGCTGCTTTGTAAAAAGAAAGAAATATGTAAATACTGTCTTCACATCAACTTTGGGGAAGTGTTTGTCTCACCAGAGCTAATTGTGAATGAAGAAATTGGCATTTATTGTTGAGGTTGTTACAAAGGGTGTCATAAACTAACTTTATTATAGCAAATGTTGAACTGTATTTGCATTATTTCCATCCCATCGTCTTTGCTTTACAAGCTGTCTGCAATAGCTGTTCTTGGAAGGTCTCCAACAAAGCATTCTCTTTGGGGCTACTAACTGCAAATAAGATTAAAGCTTAATATGTCTGGTAATCAGTTTTCTTTTAAAGAGTGCAATTTGATTTCTTAAGGTCAGTTGGGATCCCACATATCCTCATCTCCTCTGTTTTTCAGCTTGCTGCTCTCAATAACCCAAAAGGGCAATTTGCCAACAGATGTCCTTTCACCACTTTTCCTGAATTGGAGTGTCATCTGAGAGGTAGTCATACATGGCTTCTACTCCAGAGTCCCAGACCTCTGTCTATTAAATACAATTTTTTTTTTAGGTTTTTCTTTCCCCGTGAGCCTGGGCAATAACTAAGTGCTTTATGTCCTCCATTTGTTCCTATGACATGCAGTGAATAAAGATGGGTAAAGCTCCTTTTTCTCAAAACCAAACAACAGAAGCAGGTAATCTCTGTACTCCTCACCCAAATAACGAATTTTCTCCAAGAGAACTGTGGCTGAAATGAGTGGATTTTTCTTGATAACAATAAAAACACCCTTTGGGACAAAGAGCAAAAAGAAAGAGAGAGCACCACAAGAACTTGCCTGTCTTTCATGAAGTCGACCCCACTTCCCAGCTTATCAGATCTCACCTGATTTGTATGGGTGGGAGGAAGGAAGCTGGGATAAGCTGGGATCTGTGCTGATACCCAGAGAGAGGGTAAGGACACCGTCTCACCTCCCAGGGTGAGGAGTGCAAGGGTCCCAGCACTCTCAGTTCCCATGAATGTTCCCTGAGCCCATGAGCGCACAGCCCTTGTCTGCTTTGCTCCTTTGCTGGAAAGGAGTAGAGGGAGAACAGCTCTCCTTCACACCACTTCTTCCCCTGTATTGAGCTGGTACTAGGATGCTGTCCTGTATCTGAGGAGAAAACTAAGGACAGAAAAACAGTGACACTGGACCAGCAAAACCGGACTGGCTAAGCCTAGCCCTACCGATGTCATGTTGGTTTGACAGCCTAATAATTATTAAATCATTTGGCATCATGTGCAACGGAATAACAGCCACAGGATGCTACTGAGATCTATGCTGTATTATCATACCACAGAATGCTCAGGAGTTTCAGGAGACCATGAATCATTAAGCAAAGCATTTGGTAGAAGAGCATGCTCTTGGTGACTCCTTCAATTTATTTTTTTTCCCCAACATTCCTAAAATTCATCTTGATTGGTACTATACTTTCCCTATCAGACCTACTGGAGGAAACCACCAGAGGACAATAGCATGTTAATTCCTCATGGGGGGATAGTTTCTCAAATCCCAGTCCCTCAAGTTTTAGTTTTGCCAACTCTCCTATTGAACAGGTGACCCAGAGAGATTGTGGAGTCTCCCTCACTGGAGATATTCAAGAACCATCTGGATGC
Source organism: Anabacerthia variegaticeps (assembly GCA_035583185.1). Classification (NCBI taxonomy): domain Eukaryota; kingdom Metazoa; phylum Chordata; class Aves; order Passeriformes; family Furnariidae; genus Anabacerthia; species Anabacerthia variegaticeps. The sequence goes on from JAWWEW010000078.1 coordinate 83,829,471, forward strand.
AATCCCATGCAGCATGCTCTAGGATGACCCTGCTTGAGCAGGGAGGTTGGACCAGATGCCCCACTGTAGTTCCTCCCAACCTTGCCCATTCTGTGGTTCTGTTATTCAGTGAAAACAAGCTTTTAGACAACATCAGGGTATACCAGTATATTCGTCAGTGTGGTTGTCAGAGGTCCAAGAGGATTTAAACCAAGTTTGCCAAAGTAGGAAGTTGCTTCTAGATATAAACATTTCAAAGAATGTAAACACCCATTTTCAAAACATTGTTAAAAGGTTTTGGCAGGTATGAAAGTGCTTCCATTTCCATCTACATTAAACCTGAAACATATTCATCACTCTTACACAGCCTGCTGCTATTCCATATGTCATAATTTGTTTTGATACTTAGTCTAAGTTCTGCAACAGGAAAAAAAGGTAAGTCCTGTGTTTTTAGGGCATTTTTGTCACAATGACATGTTTCAATATACTTACTCCAAGGTACAAAATGTGTATGTTTAAAAGACAAAACAAAAATAACTATCACATTTCATTCAAATATACATGTGACCAAAAGGAATAAAGATTTATCACAAACAGCTCTAGCCTTTACTAAGTGGTTCTATTCTGGAAGAAATATGAATGCGCTTTTTCACAAGAAAAATAGAAGCAGCCTGAGGGCAACATAAAGGTGTAGTAAACTTCTAAAAGATGAAGTCTCTCTTTTATTTTTACCAGAATAACTTTATGTTATGGATAAACAAAGACAAGATATAATTTTATGCAGCCATTTGAAAGTTCATAAGCCTGGCTAAAGCAACTTTTCACGAGCAGTCTTAAAAAACAACAGTAAAACTAGCAACTAATATCTTTGCCTGATATACTGTTGTGTCTACATGATAGTAAGATCTTTCTAACACCACTCATTCTCCCCACAGATGGGATCCCAGTGTTCCTATTTCAGCAGGATGTTTTTGTCACTGACTTAAAAATAATAAGTGATTAAAGCCAGAGCAGATAATAAATGTTTTCACATAAAGCTTGTCACAGATTTCTTACCCAACTGCTTCCATCTATCGTTCACTATTTACCATTGCTGTTCACACAGTGGGTCAGCGATATAATTTTTTGCCAAATGTGTAACAAGGAAATTATGTAGGGGATGCTGGAAGCCACTTGGAAACCAATTGCTTGAAGGAGGAGGTACCTTCTGAAAAGTGACTGTAAAAGTGGCACCCGAGGCTTCAACTTTGTACGTCCATGCTTCTTTAATAAATAAGCTGTTTATCATATACAGAAGAGAAACAGAGAGGAAATGGGCTTCCCACAGACAGGTCTGCAAATCAAAGGTACCGTCTGCTTCACACATCATAGATTAAGCACAATAAAAAGGCTGAATTCATCAGAGATGTGCTACATCATTAAATTATGCCTTCAGTGACAACTGAATAGTCCATTTGCCTTCAGCACATTTCTAATAGAGGCAATGATTGAAACTTAATAAACAGTTGTGTTAGGAAAATGCTATTTCTTATATATATGGTTTGTGAAGTACAAGCAGTAGAAGAAAGCAGGAACATTTCATTTTTCTTTTCTTTTTTTTTTTTTTTTTCCCTTTTCCCTTTGTTACAAACATCAGAAGAAATTACTGTCAGGCAAAGGAAGTGGACTGATGTGATGAAGATACACTATTTACCACTCACTTGTCAGGTAGAACAAGCCCTTAAGACGTATTTGGTAGGTTTTTCCATTAGTCTGGTGTTCCAAAAGTGTGCACTGAGTGGCATTCCTACATGTTATTTTCAGTCAAGGCACTCCACCCCTAACCTAGATTCCAGTTTGCTTGCCTGGTTAGGTTTTTAAAATGATCAACATCCACTGTGATTCAATTATTTAATTATAGTTACCATTTACCTAAATGACATTGCAAATGAGCTACACCTGCACCAATGGATGGTTTGGTTCAGAGCAAAGGCCTGCCTAACTTCATATCCTCTCTCTGACATCTCTCAAAATGAGTACCCAGAAAAGGATTACATGAACCACTAAAAAACACATGGTGTCACCTGCCCAGCTTCCAGGTGAACTTGTGCTTCATTTCTCTTTTCAATATCAAGGTGATTTGCAGTTCAATTGTTTTCTACAACTTCAGGAGTCTGCAGAGGTAATAATGCTGAAGATGATCCTTAGCTAGGTTGCTCCTTAAGTACACACCTAATTGAAATGTACTGAAGATATGTAATTGCTGCGGGTGATCTTTGTAGAAATGCAAGTTGCTGGCAAAAGCAAAAGGCAAAAATTACCTCTATGTCTTAATTAATTTTCTCTATTATAGTCTGTCCCAGACCATGGAAATTCACATACCTTCCCTAGGGGTTTGATTTCTTGAAATAGTGGAGTGACGTGCGGAAAGACCCCACAACTAGGTAGTTGTAGAGAAGATATGTTTATTCAGCGCTGGGTGCATGGGGGATAGCTCCACC
>JAWWEW010000078.1:83850054-83879790 GCA_035583185.1 Anabacerthia variegaticeps
CGGCATGGCGAGCCTGGTCCCCACCGCCGCCGCTGCCGCCTCTCCCGCCGGCGCCGCGTCCCGCAGCAAGAAGCGCCCGGCGAGCCCGGGCACCGGCGGCGGCACCGCCAAGAAAAAGAAAGCGATGGCGCCGTGCGGCCCGCAGGTAATGGCGGGGGCGCGGCAGCGCGCATGCGCGGCGGGACCCTCCCTCCCCTCCCCTCCCTTCCCCGCTCGCCTGGTATCCCTGGTATCCCGCTGCCCCCGGGTATCTCGGGACACGCCACCCTCCACCCCGGCTCCCCGCCGCCCTCCTCCTTTCACGCCGGGAGCTGCCGGGCTCCAGGGAAGGGCGGGCCGCTGGAGGCCTCCCGGGCCGCCGTGTCCCGCGGGCTGGAATGCCGGGTTTCGGGGCGCTTCCCTCGTCCCCCGGCGTCGTGGGGGTTCTGTCCCCTCCATGAGTGCGGCTGGACCGTGCCCGGCCGGCCGTGTGGGTCAGAGGCAGGGCTTGGCCGGGCCGTCGTGGGGGCTGCGCTGGGGGGCACCGGGGGGTGTGTGGTGACACTGGTGGGTGTGTGGTGGCACCTGTGTGTGTGGTGACACTGACGTGTGTGTGGTGGCACCTGTGTGTGTGGTGACACTGACGTGTGTGTGGTTGGCACCAGCGTGTGTGGTGGCACCGGGGTGTGGTGACACCAATGTGTGGTGGCACCGGGGGGGGGTGTGTGTGGTGCCACCAGTGGATGTGTGGTGGCACCAGTATGTGTGGTGACACCTGTGTGTGTGTGATGACACCTGTGTGTGTGTGGTGACACCTGTGTGTGTGTGATGACACCGGTGGATGTGTGGTGACACTTTCTGGTCAAACCGCCCCGCAGCTGTTCAGTGTCCACCCCTGCCTTCAGTGGCTGCTTTGTACCTGAGCTGTGCATGCTCCTGCATGCCCAAACCTCTGGCTGTGCGTGATGGTGGCTTCAGTTCGGGGTAGCTGATGTGTCACAGAGGAGGTGTCCGGTCTAGTGCTGGGCAGAGCACAGTTCAACAGCTGCCAGTTCTGCTGTGTGCAGCTCACATGGCCTTCTCTCAGTTGGGCTCAGTGGACAGAAGACTTAAAAGTGAAATTAAGATGTAACCTCAGAGCCTGACTTTCGGGGAACAAGGCCAGGGGAGGGAGAAGGGCTATGGCGGTGAGTTTCTCCTAAACTCCAACCCTCAGTCGCAACAGGTGGTGCAGACTCTATTTCTGCATCGTGTGACACCACCACTCATCCCCAGTTGATGTTATCTGCCTCTTGGTGATGAAGTAACATCTCATGCTCCAAATATAAGTCTTACAGGGTCTTCAGTCAGTGTGTATGCAACAGCTGTATCAACTTCAGATGCCGTATGTCTTGGATTACTTCTTCTAGAAAGATTTTGGGAGCTAAAGTGGTCAAAAGAGGGTTGGAAAAAATGTCTTTCTTTTTTCTTTCCCCTAGAAATTACTCTCCTCAGTCATATTTCATGAGCTATAACAGTAGCTACAAAGTATGCTGTACTGCCAGTTAGGTTGCTTGTTTTCATGAACCATCAGATCAGGGGAACATTTATGCATTTTTCAGCAGATCTTCTCTCCAGGCAAATAGAAGCCATTATGCACACGGCAGAGCACAGACACAAACCCTTCCTCATTTGAATGATGCTCTTGTAACAGTTGTTTTCACACCATGGCAGTTCCATGGTTTCTTCTCTGGTGGGCTTATCCCTAGGAAAGGGAATATGCACCATTGTGCTTAATGTCACTAACAAACTGCACCATGTCTCATTTGACGACTTTTTCATGGTGTGATACAGATAACAATCTGGATTTTCCCATGTGGAGCAGGCTGCTGTGTGCATGTGTGTATGCAGATATAAAACATTATATATTTATATATTATTTAAATGTGTATAGAATCGCTTATATTTAAAATCTTCCCCAAACCCTTCTGCCTCTAAAACTGTTTTCTGAAGTTGACACCAAACTACAGCTTGTGGACGGCTTCCAGTATTATGAGAGTTTTCTTACTCAAACTGGGTTTGGATAGTGTGTGATAAACAATTTTTGTAATTCTTCTCACAAGTGATTTCAGTGGAGAAAGAAGTAATTTCTCAACACTACGTCCGAGTCAGTGTACACATTCATTGACTTCAGCAGTGCAGATCAATCCAGCAAGGAAAAGAAAAAAATGAGTCTCAGAAAAAGTATAACCTCGGGAATGGGATGAGGAACAGCTCGTTGATCTTCTAGCAATCTCATTCAGTGTTGCTGAGGCACTTCAAACAGAAATGAAAGGGAGCTTTTACATTTTTTTGAGCTAGAAGCATTGATCATTGGGCACCTTCTTCTGCAGTACCTTATTTAATATTCATCTCTAGAAGTCCTTAAAAGACCTTAGTTAATTGCTGAGTAATATACTTTTTCTGGATAAGGAAACCTGTGACACAATGAAGCAATAATTCTAGTCTAATGAGCTGTTCAAAATGTAGCCAGTCAACACGCACGTAATGCTCTTTTATTTAAAATAATTTACCCAGCCTTTAAGTGCCTCCCTCAGTCAGGGACTAGGTAATCCATGAATTTGGAATACTTTTTCTGAACATGTTATATACCAAATATCCAATCATTGTGGGACTTTTAATTTTTTAACTCCAAACAAGTAACATTCATCTGGTAGTCTGTTAGTTCACCACTTTCACCACAGGTTTGGAGGTTGCATTTGTTAATTGTCTGACAATTCACTTTCCTAATTAACCCCCTTGATATTTTTACAGCCTATTTTCATCCCTTTAGAAGCCAAATATATCCTGCCATAGCTCAGTATTAAATGATTTCTATTTTTAGTAAACAGACATTCTGAAAGGAGTAGAGAAATAGTGAATTATTTCCTTAGTTAAGAAGCAAACTACAGGTAAGAGAATCCCTGCTGAAAGGTTTATAACTACTTGCAGGGGTCAACTTAAGATCTGGGGACTCCCCATCATATTAACTAGTAATTTTTGCTGAGAACCTTGTGCTGACCTATATAAAAATACACTTCACATTGTGCCAGATGTGAACATACCCATGTCTCTGATTCCATCAGAGTTAAGTTAAAGAAAAAAGGATTTTTGTATGTTCTGCAAATTGCATACTTTTTTTTTTGTTTTGTTTTTTTTTTGAGTGCTCTATCACAGAGCTACTACCACGAGTAACTACCACAGTGCTCACCCTGACAGATACGCTGGTCTAGTAAAGCTGTAAATTTCAAAAATGCATTTATTTTTTTTATATAACAAATTCACCTAAACATAACAATGTAATCAACTAGTTTGAGTAACTTTGTGTATCCTGCAAGAAGGCACAGTTATCACACAGCATTCAGATTTTTATAAACCCAAATTTGATTGTTTCTCCAGCATGTGAATTGCTACTTTCTCTAACATACACTTTAGGAACACTATCAAGAAACATTCTTCTTCATTTGGTTAGGACATGGTGCTAATAATGCCAGGGTTGTGGGTTTGATCACCATATGGGCCGCTCACTTTAAGAGTTGGAATTGATCATCCTGGTGGGTCCCTTCCAGCTCAGAACAGCCTGTGTGATTTCTATGAGTTACCAACCCAAAGGTAGTGAGTTATGTTTGTTTTGGAAGCAGATTGTTCATGGGGCTTGTCAGTCATATCTGCAGAAGGAGACACACACTTTTTGGATGTAATGCCTGTATTTACCAAACGTAGAATTAAAAATGAGTTTACAGAAAAGCATGATTGCAAATTGATTACTTCACTTTCATTAGCATTACACAATTATTCCTCCCATGCTGTTGTGCCACTGAAAAATACCTCAGTCTTTGCTGCAGCAATGTTGAGGATTATTATCTTTATTAAATGGTAACATTAATGTATCAAAACCAATGCTGTGTAGTGATTCACACAGCACCATTCAGTCAGATGTCCCTGCCCAGTGATTCCCAAGAGCTGCTGTGCTGATTCAGCTCCATTGCTGGCTCTTGTGTGGACTTGTCTCCAGGTCTCCCATCTTATTAATTACTATCACTTACTGTGGGATAGAATCTTTGACACTGATCTTAAAATACCACCAGTTCCTCTGCCATAATGTTCACACCCTTATTTTTATAAATTATACAGTAACAAGAAGCTTTTAGAAGAGTATATTCTAGACCAAGACGTAATTAATGAAGCAAAATGCTTGCCCATGACATCCAACAAGCTTAAAGATAAAATTTCAGTAAGATAAGAGAATAAATTGGTTAAGAGAAATTCTCAGATTTTGTCATAGGACAATTAAAGAGAGAAAATATGCTAAATATGATGGTAAATCTATATTTGGTCACACTATTTGTGAAACAATTTTAGACTTTACCTGATGAAGCATAGTAAACACTTTACTTTGAGAATTACATGTTTTGTCTTACATTTTTAATTGATGTAAACTGCCCTCTAAACTACAGAAATTCACAGAGAATACTTTTTGCTTCTCTCCTCTCCATTGCTGTTGCAACAGCAGATCTTCATACCATTTAGAAAATAAAGGCAAAACTTCTCTAATGATATTCAGAAGTTAAATTATTAAAAATATTGATTTTATCTACAATTATGCTTATTGCAGTAGTACTACTAGTAACCTTCATTTTATGTAATTAGCTCCCATAAGTATACTTTACACTTTCTGTGTTTCTTGTTCTATGCTTAAAAACAAAAGCTATAGAACAATATTAGAAAATAAAATGGTTTAAAGTTACTGTCCTCTTAAAAAGAACTCTTCTAATGCACAACATGAAAATAAATGGAATGACCCTAAGATACACTTAAAAATCCATTTTATTTTACATGTAACTGAATTATGATGTTTATATATATTAAACTGAAGATTATCAGATTTCAAAGGTCTGATATAGAGCTGTAAGTTCAACAAGTGGACTTAAATAAATACATATTAACATGGTTACTGTTATGTACTCAGAAACTGCCCACTAAAGACAGAGAGCTTACCCTAGTACATAAATAGCATGGAATTGGACCCTGAACCATCAGTCAATTTAATCAATTCTCCTGTTACGCTATTTTACCAAGTCTATCACTTTTATTAGGAAACTGTCAAATCAATTAAAAAATAACTTTGTTTTAAAGAGTCCATTTGATCTGGCTGTAATATCCTGAAAAATGAGGTTAGGGTGAAGGAGTTTAAGTACAGAATTGGCGAGTACCACTACAACTGCTGAGCTGAACTACTGCTCTCCATGTTCTGGGATGAGTACCTGCTCTAGTGCAGCGTAGCATAGTAACTTTCTGGTCTGAAATTAAAAATTACCTACTTAAGACTTCAGAGCTTGTTTACTCCCATCAGTATAGCACTGAACTTATTCTAATTATTATAACACTATTCCATATAAGACTTTCCATTACAGAAAAGCATGATTTTCTTCTGTAGTTGGAAATTTAATAAATGAGTGGCATTTCTTACCAATCTGCCTGCCCTGAAAGAGATAGAAGGAACCTGACACAGCATGATAGTAAGGAGCTATGAATACGTATGAATTTGCCAGTTTATTAGAAAGCTATCATGTCATTATGCATTAGAATACACTTTTTGTGTTAAAACATCTTTCAGCCCTTAAGATTGTGATAGTAACCAAAAATATGTGAATTTAACCAGTGAAGCAGTGCCAGTCTGAAGCTATTGCTTGCCTGGAGTGATACCTTTAAAAGATATAATGTGTTCCCATGGGATGTTAATTCAAAGCTAATGAAATTGATTTAAATGACACTTTAATTGGATAAAGTATAGATACCATGATACATTGCAGATGATTTCTAGTTACTGATAAGAACTGCTAAGCCGAGCTGTTCAAGTTCAGCCACTTGCACGTTTATTCCCTACCCTGCCAAAGAGTTTTGGCTCTTACAAAATTAGCAGCCATTTTAAAGCAAATTGCCATGTCCTAACAGGAGTTTTAGCAGGTAGCATTTAAATCGGGATAGCTATCCCAGAGAGGGGTAATATACTCTGTCATCACACTGCATGTCACCAGCCCGCAGAGCACTGAAAATCCCCCAAACCTGCAGTTCTCTGTATGAAGCTCTCAGAGGGTCAGTGCTTACATCTCCTAATCCTTTCACAGACGCTGCACCACAAAGATACTTTCTGCAACAAAGCTGAAAGTGAATAGCTGAAATACTCATCCCCAAAACATCTAATTTTCAGGCAGTCCACTAATGAGAGCCAGGATTATCCAGTTTTTGTCACTTGCATGTTTGAAGTCAAATCTGTTAAAGATCCAGAATCTCTTCAGTCCCTGATGGGGAAAAGTGTTAACTAAAAGACAATTAGCAGATTTGCTAGTGAAATCTGGCAAAATTTATCTGTATTTTAGGTTTAGCTTTATTTTTAAGATGGGAGTTGTTTCTGTAGAGCAATCTAGGTTAAAATGGAAACTGTCAAAACAGGGCTAAGAATTGACTTTGCTTGACATCATATTTTGAAGTCTTCAGATGAACTCTAATCATAAAAGTATGTGAATTTCTAAACCAGACTGTGCCAGTCTCAGAGAATTATGTACCCCCCAACCAAATGTGATTAGATTTTAGATTTAGTGTAAACACAGATGTGTTACATTGTAGAAAGGCAAAACCACATGTGTGTTGTCTTTTACTATGGGCATCTGTATGCTGGTGTCATGGGTTTTTTACCCTTCTCCACTTATCTTAATAGAAAATTTGAATCTTTTAGCTAACAGAAAGTGGAGTCTTACTATGACCACAACTGATTTCAGGATTCATAATAAACATGCAAGGAACATAGGATCCTGAATTAATAAAGATGGTTCAATGCTTCTATCATAAGGAGATAAAATAGGATGGGTTATATTTTGAGAGACAAAGAACAATCTAAAACACCTCATGCATGTACTTCAGCATGACATTTTTTCCAAGAGGTAGTAATCCTAAAAAGTGATCTCAGAATCCAGTTAAGTGCTTTAAAAGATTCAGATGAGCAAAAGAAAACGTGGAATAACTTAACTGTCTAGATATTGCACCTTTAAAGAGGTGTCAGACTGTTTTTCACATTTTTCTGAAATGTAATAGTTGTGTTAGGTAATAGCTTCATTTCTTGCTGTAGCAAGGCACTGGTAGTTGTATCAATGTATTCATTTTGGATTAGAAAGGCTAATAGAAACATTAGTTTGGTAGCCCGTGAGGGTTTTGAACAAATTTTTCAAATATTCCAAGAAAACAAATGGAAAGATTGGCTGTTTACTTAGACCTGCAGAAAGCCATAAAAGTTGTGACACTCACTGTGTTGTGAAATATACCTGGCCTTGACAGCAGAATGCATATTCATGAACAGCATGTCTTGCCTGACTGCAAAGCATGCCTGCAACTTCCAGAGGCTCAGTTAGGCAATACATTAGTTTCTCATTATCAGAAAGGAAAGGGTTCCAGTCTCCTCCTAATCTTCTTCACTGTTACCCACCTCCGCAAGTCTCAGCTGCACGTTCCTGCTGCCTTCATCACACCAGCTTTGGTACTCACCAGACCTGTTCTCACTGAGAGGGGTTGGCAGTCAGAAGACTAGCTTGCCAAACCTCCCCCCTCTCCTGGAAGCTGCCTTGTCTCCTGCTGTGTTGATGAGCTGAACTGATTCACAGGGAGGTCTAACAGCTGTTGGATGTAGCACAAGGAAGAAACACGACCATGTGGCAAGGAGAACCACTTTTCCACTACAAGCAAGCTACTTCATGTGCCTAGATACTTAGAAACTCTTCATTGCAGATTTCTTTAGTTTACCATAACAGACTAAATGAAAACTGCAGCATTTCAAGATCTGATTCATTAGTAGATCCAGTGTCCCTGCTTGTGGGAAGACCTGGAAAGTAACACCTTCAGCTGTTATGCTGCTCATCTGTCAGTCTCTAAGTACCTTAACTGATTCTACAAACTCCAGCAAGCTTTGTGACATGCTACCAAAATAAGCCAACAGGAAATATTATGTACTAGTCCTAAATCCACTTCTCCCTGAAGATTTAGGAATCCTTCTATTTGGGATTCAGCCATGAATATCTGCCTTTCTGCAAGCAGATATTAAATCCTTTCTTTCAAAAGTAGAATACAAGTCACACATACACTTTTTTTTACACACTTGCTTTTTATATCATCTGTCCTTAGAAGTGCATGCTGTGTCCTCCACTTGAAGTTAGCCCTGTTACTGTCACTGCCTGAGGGGATTCAAACCTTTTTCCCCAAGCACACCCTAACTACCACCCTGAAAAGCCAGTCTGGTGTGGTGAGAGGAGCATGGAAATGTTTTCTCCCCTACAGCCAGGAATGGAGGTTCTCTGTTCCAAAGAGAATAAAACTGTAGACTGGTGTTGAACATGGTTGCCAGAATGCTCTGCTTTTGTGTTTTAGGTCTTTATTTCTGTTACAGGTTTTGTCTTATGATAATTTTAGTTCAAAATATACAGTTTTGCAAACAGGGATCAGCAATAATTTCCTTTCTAAACTCTAGCCAAAAAGTGACATAGTCATGCCATCTGTTAACATGCATTTATGTTGTATTAAAAATGCATTACTGTTAATTCAAAAAACAAATTTGAAATTAATAGAAGGAATTTGTTTTGTGAGTAATACATACTTACAGTGTAGCAGAATCCACCATTTTGTGAGCGATGAATATCTGTAGCTATATGTTTTATAATCATCCTGCCCCAGGCTGTAAGTACTGGTGACTCAGGAATAAAAGTTGTCCTAGCTGATTGTAAAGGCCCTGCTGTGAATAAGGAGCATTTTTGAGAAATAAAAGAAAATTTCTCTTGTAAACCATTGCAGGCCATTGCTAGAGTTTACCACATGAAAAGAGACGTCTATTATGGTATTTGTCTTTGTATCATTTATTAAACAGGGAAAAATAACTCATTAAGTACAGCATTGCCAGCTGGTCAAGGGAGGGGATTGTCCTCTTCTACTCTGCACTGGTGCATGTCCACCATGAGTACCATGTGCAATTTGGGAACTACAATATAAAATAAAAAACATTAAGCTATTAGAAAGCATCCATAGGAGTGCCACAAGAATGGTGAAGGGTCTGTAGGGGAAGCCTTATGAGAAATGCCTGAGTTCATTTGTCTTGTTAGTCTGGAGGAGAGGAGACTGAGGGGAGACCTCACTGTGGTCTTCAACATCCTCCTGGAGGGAAGTGGAGGGGCAGGTACTGATCTCTTTCATGACCAGTGACAGGACTTGAAAAAACAGCATGAAGCTGTGTCAGGAGAGGTTTAGTTTAGATATCAGGAAAAGGCTTTTCACCCACTGGAAGAGGCTCCCTAGCTGAGTGGTCACAGCACCAAGCCTGCCTGAATTCAAGAACCATTTGGACAATGCTCTTAGGCACATAGTGTGACTCTTGGGGATGATACTGTGCAAGCCCAAGAGGTGGGCTCAGTGGCCCTGATGGGTACCTTCCAACTCAGGATATTCTTTGATTCTAATGTCCTTAATTTTCATTAAACAGACAAAATTTCACACTTCTATGCGCTTCTGTGTACAACCTGCCTAATATGTATATTACATAAAATCTGAAGTAATTAAAAAAGATACTTCATTTTCCAACATCCACAAGCCTAGAGGTAAAGCCTTCTATACAATTTTAAGCAACTTAGCTTTATGAGTTTTCTTTCCTTAGAGTGTTGGCATGCTTGTATTGAACCTTGGTGTTCATATGGATGCAGTGTGCTTATCTTGGCAGCCTTATTTGTTGCTTCCTCAGACTTAGACTTTTCTAAGTTAGTCAAAGAACAAGAAGAAGGGCAGAGAAGACTGAGACACCTATGATAGTTTCTTCATCAGGTTTACAGGTATGTCTTGTGTCACTTAAGTGATACATCTGGAAAAATCAAATCAGCTTTCAGGCATTCGAGACTTTTTTCAAATCTGAAAGTGAAACAGCAACTTCCCAAGTTAAATATCGAGCGACTGCTTAGAGTTTGGTTAGGTGTGCATGAAATAGACCATGTCTGAAGAAAAGGTTATTGGCATCCCAGGAGCACTGGGGATGTTCATCAGGCAAGGGAGAAAGTAATGTGAAAACACTAATCATTTAGGAGAAAGGAGGGAGTTAACACCTTCTAGGAAACTGTGAAAGTTACGTGCCGAAAAACATCTTTATATTAAGTCAGTGGTGTATTGGTAAGCAGTCCATCCAGAAGCTTGTCTTAATTTTCCAGATAAACAGGCTCATTTAATAAAAGATGACTCTTCTGTCTAAAAACTTTGTTACATTTATGCCCTGAAACCATCAGGACTACAGCAAAATACTACTGAATTGGAACATCCAGAAATTAGGGCAGTAATTAACATGAGTTATATGACTGCTCATGATCAAAAAGAGCTTTTTGTTAATAAAACCAGTATTTTCTATTTTATAGGCTATTGATTTCTATCCAGGGAGATGGAAAGCTGCACAGAGAGCTGTGCAATCTCTAGCCTTGGAAGTATTCAGGATGTGCTGGGACAAAGCCCTGTAAGTCTAGTCCAAGGTTAGTTTTGACCCTGCTTGGAGCAGGAGGTGGGCTAGTGACCTCCTGAGACCCCTTCCAGCCTCAGTGATTCAGTGTTACTGTGTCAACTTTCGCTCATCTGATTTATGTGATTAAGATGGGTGTGTCCTCTCCATACAACACAGTCGTATATTCCTTCCATGGGCAGGTTCAAATATGAAAATGACCACAACATTCAATGACTACATTTAGACAGTATTAGTTCTCCCTACACTGTAACAATGGTTATGTTTTAGTAGAACTGCTCTTCCTTGGAAAAGACAGGACAATATTCTTACAACAAAATTAATTCTTAAAATCAACAAACTGGAATAGAAGGACATGTTTCCTTGACAGATGCAGTGTGTTCAGGCTCCTCAAACCAAACTAGTAATCTGGAAAGGCCTTATTCCGTAAATTGATTATTGTTGTTTACATAGTCTAGAACTAGCAATGCTAGTTTGAGTCTCACAGTAATGACCTTGAATTTTCTCAAGTCAGAAATTCCATTTTCTCCTGAATTTTCATTAAACCTATTTGTTGCAGCCAGAATTGCCTTTCATTACAGCTATAGGACTGTCCTTTTTATTCTTGTCCTTTTCATCTCTCCAAAAGGTGTTTTTTAAGTTGCTGAATAATTCATTGTGGGAAACGTCTTAAAATAGAACTGTGTTAAACCCACCACAAAATATGAGATACTATATTTGCCTCTCACCTGTGATTGTGGATGTGATACCAAAACTTCACTAATTCTTGTGTAGTGGAAAAGTCAAGTCTTTTAATAGTTCTGTTCTGTTTCAAGTCCAGCAAAAAAGGCAGTCGGGATAGAAGTGTATAAGCAAAACACTGAACTGTCTGGTGCTTTTCAGCTCTGCTGCAGTTCCTCAGCTTCAATATATAGTATCAGGGTGAAGTGTCACAGAACTTTTATAGTTGAGTAAACAACCACCTACTTGTACAAATGTTTCTGCAGAAATATTTCAGAAATTTGCCTTGAAAATAGCTTTACTATACAACTCTTGCCTCTCTCATTCCTCCCAAGCTGCCTCAAAATAGCCTGCTATAGATACTTGTATTACCTTATTTGCTTATAATTAGAATTTGCCGTATGTTTATTTTGGTTCAGTCATCGGAGTTTTTTTTCGTTATCCAGGTGAATGTAAGTATCTGTAGGATAATGCACCTACAGTTTTACTGAGTACAGGACACCTGGTGTGCTCTTCAAACCTGGAATGGGTGGTGTTGAGTTTATTAGATGAAGGAAAGTGAAGGCAGTATTCAGGGCTTGTGCAACCAGATTTTTTTGTCCCATAATATGAGACAAACAATAAAGATGGCATTTGTAGGCTGAAGAATTTTAAAAACTAAGATATAGTTTATTTTCTTGTCTTCTTTAAAAGCCCTTTGGATACAATTACTGCTCTCTGATATGTTATGCCTTTGATAACTTTCTGTAGATTTGTAGAAAGAATGTTTTTATTCTCAGTTCCTGTAGAAGTGGAATGTTCTATACATCAGAGTACCTAAACTTTGTCGTTCTGACATAGTGTTCGAGTATGACAGTCTTAAGTACCTGTACAGCAATGGAAAAACCTTCCTCTGAGTAACTTTACACTGCAATGCAGTAGTGGTGTAGTTAGCAGAAATCAAATAAAATTAGAATTTTTATCTACTTAAAAGTGACAAGAAAGACAGAAGGAAGTGCTAAAATGTGTAAAAAGTAGGGAAAATGCAAAAGTAAATTTTCGCTTTCTGCATAGGTTTACCAGTTAGTCCATAAGGTCTTGAAGGTAAAATTTGACTCTTCTAATTCAAGTGTGTTTTTCCTAAGCAATATAGTATAGGAGCTCTGAAAGAAAGATACACCCTGCTTTCACTTGTAACTAATTAACTGGCTTTCCTTGAAGAAGTGTTGTTTTGTTTTTCTGTGTTACTGAAACATTGTTTCCTGTCAGAATGGATAATATTTTACAGAATAAACTACAATCAGGAAACTGAGTTTTTGTTTTTTGTTTTGTTTTGTTTCTTGGTTTGTTTGTTTGTTTTGGGTTGGTTTTTGTTTTTTTTTTTTCAGAATGAAATTGCTGTCCCATCAGTCATAGGAGCCAATAACGTTTTGCTTTCCTTGTCCCTGATTCAGTCACATGTAGATGAATGGACTTGGATCCTTCTCCTGCCTTGGCTGAAGCCTGTTACGCGATAGAGGGATTCTGGCATGCTCCCTGAGCAGCATTACAATGTTAACAGCACATGAGCATATTGTAATCTCCACTCTTTACTCCAGAAGTACTTTGACCTTAACTGTTCTGTATCAAATGATGTATTTTAAACTTTAAGAAACAGTTTAGCCAAAGTCCTTGACTGAACTGAATTTCTCCGATAGAGAAAGGAACATACTTGGCAGCTTTTATAAAAATTCAATTGTGATTTACTGTAGTCCTTTTTGCTGGTATGCTTCCATTCATTTTCAGTGTTAAAACCCATCAATTTAGAAGCCTTTTTTTCTTTAGAGGGATCAAAATATTCTGTTTACTGGGCTCACTTTAACTCTTGGGGAAAGTATGACCTAAGATGTGCTTTTTGATTCCTTATATACTGAAAGTTTTAGCTCCAGAGCTGCTTCAGCATGCCATTCAGCCTATGAATTTGTCCAAGGTATAATTTTCTTAATAAAGAAAACTGTCAAACTTTATAAACACGGAGTAGTCCCAATCCACCAAATGAAATCTACAAGTAAGAGATCCTTTGCAATTATTTAAGCCGAAGGCAGCTTTGTGGCAAATGCAAATTAAACCAAGCTTTTCTGGGATAGTGTGAAGCCATTCACAGTTGTGTCCCAATTACATTTTATTTGAGGCTTTTCCCCACAGGAAATAGTAATTTTTTTTTTCCCTTTAAATATCTGTAAGTTATAAAACTTTGCCTATCACAGCACTTGAAAGTTTTTAAATGGAAAAACATGTTTGGCATCTAAAATATCTTGAGAATAAATTCAAGCTTTTTATTGAAGCTTGTTAGTATTTTTCTTTGACAGTTTAATAATTTTGAAAAGAAGAAAGTAAACTTGAGTTTTTCTGGATTATTTTTTTTCTTAAGTGAGCAGTACCATTATGAAAGGAGATATTGTATCATGAAATTGCTACATATTTTTCCCCTAGGTTTTTAAGAAATGTTTGAGAGGTGGGGAACATAATTAAAATCTTATTCTCCCTTTGGCTGCATTTTTAATTTTGAATTCAAACCCTCACACAGCATAATAGAGCTTTGCGTTAGGGTGTTTTATACCTCTATCAAAGTGACTAAAGTAATTAGTATTTTATACATTTTGGTAAGTATTTTGTCACTGGAAGCACCAGTGCAGGTGAATGATAATGGTTTGTAGCCCAGGCACTGACAGGACCCTAAATGAGAATGTCGCCTTTTAATCAAGAGCACTTGGAGTCTATGGTATTGAAATGCCCTACAGAGAGCATAGAAAAGCCATCCATCACTTTGTGACAGTCCAATCTTTCAGTGCATGAGTAAAATTTTATTCAGCCTTTCTAAGGCAGTTGAAATGTGTGATGTTTTAACTCACCTCCAAACAGCAAAAGTTTGAAAGCATAATGGACAGCGTATGTGTCTCTATGTATTATCTTCATTTGTTTAGATTGCAATCGAAACTTTTTCCATCTTCTGCTTCAAAAACCTCTGCCCTTACTCTTATACACTGAACAGCAGAGATTATAGCTAAATTTTAGTCATATGTTTGGAGTTAATTTGCATAGTTGATTAACTCCTGGTGCTCAGCGGAAATACTCAGCAAGTTAGAGGGAAAGAACTGCTGCTTTAGGAAGGGCAGATTTCGTAAGTCTCACACAGATAAGTAGTTTGACATGTGACTCAGAAGTCCTCTGGAGAATGCTTGGAAGAGGAAGTACATTTAGTGACACGTACTTGGAGTTATAGACTATTATTATAATAGTCCAACAATCTAATTTCAAGCTTTGTGTTGTTATGTTTGTTTTTATCAACCTTCCTTCAGCTTTCTTTATAAGTGAAAGCAGCAGTAGCATCTGAGTACGATGTGGTAATTTAAGGAAAAATATTTTTGTTGTCAGGCCTTTAAAAGATTTACTTTTGATGTCAGTGGAAGTAGAAACCTGTATCAGGACCCTTGTCTTTTAAGACGAGTTGATAATGATTAAACCAAATGACTTAAATGAATTTACTCCCAGTTTACACTGTATACATTAATATATTGACAATCCTACTAGCTGCTTGAAATCAAGGACAATGTTCTGCACTGTACTTAATAGCTGGTTTCAGTTGGCTACTACTTAGGGATTTTTTGTTTAGTAAATTCAGTTTTCAGTGCCCTGTGGAATGACATTTGCTGTGAGTATGGAAGGTTAGGGGTTTTTTTCTTGCTGGCATTTGAACATTTTCAAGCTTAACTATTTTTTGACCTATCCCAAAATAAGGCAGGACCTTCTGTGAAGGAAGAACATTCCTCAAATGGTACCCTGTGCCACAGTGCTGAGACAGAAGAGATGGGAAATTGTGTTGGGCTTCATTTTAGTGAATGGAAAGGAAGATGGGAAGAGTGTTTCCTGCTGAATCCAAGAACTAGTAGAATGCAACCAGATGAGGAAGACATGTTTATACATCTTACTGAATAAGTCTTTCCAGCAAACCCTTCTGTCACAGACATGGAGTTAATTTTGTTCAAGAGAGTACTGTTTCCTCGGTCTTACATTCATACTGAGTCTTCAGTGAGTTTGCTTTCAGAAATATACTATGGTAAGAATGTTGGCAATCAGAAATTTTTTAGTCATCATTTTATCTTGAGCTTAAGCATATTGTCTTCTGACACCTTTCTCTGTTAATTTTTGCCAGCAATGTAAAGAGCTGCATTTTTGTCTGCCAGAGAGTACGTGTTCAAGTTTTAATGGCTCCTGTCATGTCATCATGCAAAGTTAAATGATTTAAATATTCAGAATGTTCAAGAGCCTGGGCCAGCCTTGTTATAGTGAGAGCTAATATATTAATCAAGCAGCTTAATATATGTTCCAGTATGAGCAGTATTAGCTGGCAGTCTGTTAAATAGCTGACATTCAAGATCTAGTCCCAATTTTAAAAAGTCTGCTCATATCATTGCTGCTGTCATCTACTGACTCTGTTTCCACATGGCATTCTCACTCACTGTAATTGTCTGCTAGTGAAAATACAGGTATTATCCATCGATTTTATAAATTACCATTTTCTTCTCTGGCTGCATGCCACAGCTCTGTCAGGATATCACAGAACTTACACACAACTAAAAGCTAAGTAAATTGCTACAAGTGGGATATTGCTGCTTTAGAAGTAACCTACTACAGGAATAATTAGACATATGCCATTATTGAAGCTGAGTTAAACCAACATTGTAGTAGTATTGTGATTAGGAAAATCAGCTGCCAAAAGTAAGTAAAAATAATTTGAACTATTTATTGAATTTCACATACAGAGGTTGGAGACAAGCGGGTTCCTCAGTATGCCAAACTGGGTGCCTGAGGCAAAGTTATCACCAAGCGTAAGGGCTTGATATAGTACCAGACTTCTCGCTTTTCAGCAGTGACATACAACACCCTAGTCATCACGGTAAGACAAAGCCAGCATTTCAGAAATACTGAATGCAGAAGCAAAACTAAACCAAAAGACAATGTATTTAATCACCTTCATCTATAATTCCTCTCTATGTATTAGACTGTTAAAACGAATGATTTGCAGAAAACAAAACACAGAGAAAATCAATGTTTTCAGTATTGCTTTTGCTTCCTTAAACTAGAAACTCTTTTTCCTGTTCGTATGAAAATTATTTGTGCATTTAAGTTTTGATTTACCAGCACACTGTTTAGTTGCGTTCTTTATTTTAGCACCTACAACTGTAACACCCAGCAAAAATGGCCACTTGTGGTCATAGTGTACCTTCAGTGATGTGCAAATACCTTTCTGTTTTCTAAGCAGTGGCATGCATGGTATGCAGTGACAGGATGCCAGAAATGCACATATTTACATCTTTGACATTTACATTTCATATTTTTATGTGTTTTTTTTTTCTTTTACTTTGTAAAGTCCTATTAATGTAAAATAATAAAAAGTTATAGAATATAGTCCAAAAAAAAAAATAGCTAAGAAATGATTCTTCAGTATATATTGCACAGTTTTAATTAAACCTAATACTTGCTGGGGGAAAAAAAAAAAAAAAAGAAAAAAAGAAGAATCATGAGTCAAACAAGCACTTTCATAATATGGTAATTCTACTTGGTATTTCACCTCATCAGAGACACCCATCCCAAACCCCACAGTGCTGATTCCACCTAGAAATAGCCAAAACAAAGAATTCAGCCTCCGTGGTCTATAAGTTTTGCTTGTTCTCTCTCTAAATAAAACCAGACAGATGGAGCAATCTTTGGAAATCATGTGAAAACATATGCAGTAGGGAATTTGGAATAAAATATATTGCAAAAATTAATAGATCTACCAAAATGCAATATTGAAAGTAGTATGTGAATAGGCAGCCTCCCAGTGTGGTTTCTCCTGCTGCAGGCAGCGTATACAGCAGGGTCCAAAGTAGGCTCATTCCTGGGGTTTGGCTTTACTCAAAAGAAACCAATATTAAGGTAGCAAAGCTTAGTTCAGGTCTCTTCTCCAGGCTTGGCTGTTCTTAGAACAGACTTATTAGGACTCACAAGTGTTTGCTGCAGGTTTTCACTGTCAAATTTTTGCTGTCAAGCAAGTGAAATCTTCAGCCAACTTCCTCCCTTGGGTGTCTGTCACTCAGTCCTAGTACATAACAGGGAGGACAGTGTCCTATCCTGAATACTCGATAGATGGTCTTGTGTAAAAAAATGCAAAATAGAATCTGATCCCCTCACTATTGCTCTCCGCTGTCCCGGGGGAGATAGAGATTGTCAACCTGTCATACTGTGGTTGTAGTTAAAATTCAACTAAAGCACATTAACATAGCTTTACAGAGGGAATAAAATTGCACAAATGGTCCTGTAAGAAGCCTATAATGGACCTGCTGCCTATGACTTTTAATACATACCATTTTAGTCAAGGTTGATCTATGCCTGGGGGATACAGGGAGGAGAAGGAGGAGGAGGAGGAGGAGGAGAACAGAGAGGAGTAACATAAGAGACGGCAGCATGGACTTCAGTGGGGATTAACAGCCAGAGGAAGAGTTGATGGGAGAGGATGAACATAGTTACTGATGGCTTAGATGAAGTCTTTACTGCAGTGGTTTTATCATTATCTGAGGTAAAACTAGCATAAGTATGTTCAGCTATATTGAAATCACACCTTCATTTTCCCATGCAGGTGTACCATGTAAACGTAAAGCCACTCCATAGTCTTTGTTGCTACAATCTTCAACAGACTGTGGAGACAAACATATACTGCTTAGTGACTAATGTAGCAAAAATTCCCTGTAGCTCTACCATTTAGTTATAAAGCGCACATTAAAAGCTGTTCTCTCCTTGAAGTGTATATTGAATTCCCCATAAAGATTGTTTACAAGATCAGTTAAAAAGAAGCTTTTAAGAAGGTTTTGAGAGTTTCAGCACATGGTTACATTTTCTTTTTAGCCCCATTGCAAAGCATTTGGGATTGTCCTAGGACTCTGGTGGCGAATGAGTTAGCTGAGAGACTGACTAGGTAGGGAAAATGTGCTGGGGATCAGCTGTGAATTGGGCAGGAAAGGGAAGTTGCCCCCCGTGTGACTGGGGGTTACAGCACACATTGAGCAGTGCATGTTCCCTGGTGACAGGCACTTCCTCACTGTGCTCATGAGATCACCATCACTTCACAGGACTACAAAGGGGATTTGAATTCTTCCTGTTTGTTTGTCCCAACATATGACAGTGAAGAATGCACTGTCTTCCAATCTAAATGACCAAGAAGACAAGCACATTTGGGAGACATTTGTTCAGCTGATGTTAAAAGTTGAAGATTACCTTTACTGTGCTGTAATTGTTCACTGAGGAATCTTTTTTCAGGCTGTAAATAATGGTTTGTGTTATCACTGTATTATTCACTTTCAGGAAACAGGAGTTTTGCAGCACAAAGGTAGATCCGTATCCCCTGACTTTAAAAAAAACTTTCAAAACACTATCCTGAAGCATTACATGATGTTTCCTAAGCTTTAATCCTGATATTTAAAACATAAGCTGGACAGATTTGTATTTTCTGGAGACATTTGCAGTTTGTGGCTATAAAGTTGCAGAGGATATCAGCTGGGACTTCTGCAGGCTGCACGCAAAGAGCATTTCAAAGCTCTGTACTTGCCAGAGTTCATGCCTTTATGCAGTAGCATTTTGTTCTGGAAGCAGTACTTCTACTCAACTCTTTAATGATTTTGCAGAAAGAAAAGCATATTAGCTGAGCATGTCTCTTCCACTGCTAAAAATCAGAGTTTTCATACAAGCAATGCTGAGTGAGGGAACTGGCATGCTTTTACAGTATACCTTTATCTCAGTTCCCAGCATTTAACTGGGATCATAGTACTCAGTTGTATTTGCTTCTCAGTCTATCACAGGGCTCTGAAATCATGGTATCAGTTGCATACCTCAGTGGTAAAGCAAGCTGCTTTACAATCCTGCACACCAGTCTGTTCCCTTTGCCTTGGAGAGGAAACCACTGCTCTCAAATTGTCCATGACAGATCCAGAAGCTACTGCTGGCATTATGTCCCACTGGGACTGAAGGATGACTTGGGTGTCCATATGACCTAGAAAAGCAGAAGTTGTTACTCCAGATCCTGCTGCCTCCTCCACTGTGCAAGGATACGGGCACAAACAAAATCAACATCTGGCCTGTAATGAGAGTTAGCCCAACTCTTAGCAGCACTAATACTCAAAATCCCTTAGGGGTTGGGCCAGAAAAGAAACAACATGAAGAATTTACAATCCAGAATTTTCCTGCCAGGAACAATTCCTTACTTTCCTTCCCAGTGCACTAGCAAGATTAGCACGGAATCCATAAAGAAAAAAACACTTAAAACAGTGAGTTTAATATGTAATTATATCCAGTGCAGAAGTTAAGGACTATATGTATAAGGAAATTTCTTCCCCTTTAACTATTTTTATTTACTCTGCCTCAATATATTAGTTACTGTTTTGAGATACTGTTGAAGTACGACTCAAAGCCTGTTTCATAAAAAACAGAATACTTAGGAGAAGATCACCGAAGGGACAAGAGTGATACAGTAATTATCTGTAGGACTGGATTTAAAACCAACCAGATGGTATCAAAGAAAAGGCAAGAATGCTTTGAAGAATAACTGTGAGTGCTGATTCCTCCACTTAGAGAATTTACACTGATAATGAGCAGTATCAGAGATAATTAATTTATCAGAAATATCTTGTATCTCAAGCCTTGTCTTTCTTGAGACTGACTAATGTTTGCTGCTGAAATCTGAAGTGCTGGAGGCATGCATGTGGAAGAATATACTTTGAAACCTAGGAACTTGATGTATAAAGCCACTTCACTCAGGATTTGTGAAGATTTCCTCTCTGCTCACTGCCACATAATGTGCATGTTTCTAAACATCCATCTGCATTTCTTCTGTTTCTCTGACAGTCACTGCCTTTTAATGTTGTCTGTCCTCTTAATGGAAGAATCAAGTTCAAGGTACAGACTTCAGTGTTGCTTCTGCTGTTATTGTGGCAGTATCCCATGTACATGCAGAGGACTAACTGTTGTTTTGAAAATAGATTATTTCTATTCATATATTTTATTTTAAAAAGGCACTATAAACATTTACTTGATACTCTATTTTCAATATTTAAGACCTCTCTTTGTTGTGTGATAAACAGCCACTGTGGAATAACTAAGTATTTCCCCAAAGAAGAGTTCAACTTGCCTAGTTCCTAATACAGTAATTACTTATACATGTAGTTAAGAGTAAAAACACTTCCCTTGTAATCACAGGGAGAACGATATGATGAATCATGGCCTTTGCTATAAAGTCTGAGTGTCTAGAGGTACTCCCATAAGTCACAAATAATAATGATCCTTATTTCTCCTATTTAAATGAGTGTTGTATTAACAACAAAGGTTTTGAATGCAGGTTTTTACAGGAAAATATTTTTTGTTCTAAGCATTATCTGTCTGAAGGTAACATAAAGGAATGTTTTAACCACCCATTCAGTAAATATTGGCTTAGTTTTTAGCCAAGCTTTTTGTTCTCCAAATGAAAAAAAAAATAAAATCAAGGTATGATAACCTATTGACTAAATGCCAAACTCAGCAGAAGAATTCCCATTGGCTTCTGTTTAGATGAGGATTTCACAAGAAACATGTATGTGTGTAGAGGATAGGCTAGTTCCAGGACTGTGGAGACTTACAGGTCAGTGACAAAATAAAAAACAACATAAACTCAGCCATGCAGAACTATCAGAAATTGGTTAGACCGCCACACAACTTTTTAAACTTTCTAGTCACACACACACATCTTCTTCAAATGCTCTTCCTGCTAAATAAATAAACCATAAAAAACCCCTAGAAAACACCAACTAGCACCCAAGCAGATTTTGTAAGGCTTGTATGTAAAAGTAATATCTAATAAAATACTGTTTTCTCCCATTCCTCACTCAGGCACAATTGAAACCAAGGTTGAAGAATAAAACGATTAATCAATTTTTCTTTAGAAGCTCGACAAAAAAGCCTTTTCATAAATTTTATCTATTCCTGTTAATACTTCATACAGAACATTCTGAAATAGATCCAGTGTACATTTTTGCTGGTTTTGGTTGCACATACCATCTTGCACTTTATAGAGATGACTTTCATTAGTACTGAAATAAACCCAATGTGGTTTCTACTCAGTGGGCTTTGGCCACTCTATCTCCCTTCTGCCCTTTATGTTGTAAATTGCTCAGTTGTAAATTGCTTGACAAATGCTCTGTTTTATGCTTCCCCACTCTTGTCATGCAGCATCTTTAAAGATTCAAAAGACATAGGAAGGCTGAAAAGGCAACAGGTAGGTAATACAGCAGACGGCTCCGTCTCCAGTTAAACTTGCTCAGAGTTACAAGCAGTAAGATTGTATTTTTTCTGCAGGGTGCAGGTGGAGAGGCCATGAATGAAAATAAATTTCTGAACACAGACTCCAGCACAGGATCAGTGGAAACTGCTGTCAAGCCGCTACCATTTAAAGATCCAAACTTCATCGTAAGTGTATTATTTTAACAATTTGAAATTCTAAACTTTTCCCATAAAATGTTAACTTGGATTCTAGTAACCGTATTCCTAATGTAAATATTGAGAAAATCAGCTTAACAGTCAAATAAAAGGTTGACAGTTTTTAAGAAATTCACCTCAAATCCATGCCACACTATGCTCCAAAATGCACACCATATTATAGCATGAAAATGGCACTGGTCCAGAAGCAGAACTGCTATATTAAATTTTGGAATGGAGTCAGGAAACCTGCTAGATAAGGTAAGTGTGGAAGTTTTATGATGTGGTATCTCACTAACTACCAAGGTTAGAGAGAAACAATTATTACTGCTGTGAAATGTAGGAAATCCCACGTTCCAGTTCCTAGCCAAGGCAGGCTGCAAAGCAGTTGAACTAGAAAACAGCCACAGAGTCATTAGCAAATGGCATTTTGCTCCTCTTCTGGTCCCTGAAACTCTTAACAGACTTGTGGTGTCTTCTTCCACTCATTGCTGGATTTAGAAGCAAATGGTCTGTGCTCCCCAGAAGACTGGCCTGCCAGCATTCAGTCATGTAAATGCTGACAGCTGATGAAATACAGGCTGCTAAACACTCTGAGGTTTAAATTGGGGGAGAAGGTGAAGGAAGATTACAGCTAATAATACTGTCACTGGTGGGTTTGTTTCTAATATCTTTTTATCTTGCTGTGCCAAGCCAACTTGTTGGCACACTGCACAAATGCTTTCTAGACAAGCAAACTTCTCAGACTGCTGGTCCTAAGCCAGTACTTAGAATGAAGGATTTTATCCCAGATTTCATTCTATATGAATAAGATACAATATCTCACAGCATAAATTCTGAGTAATTGGACATTGCACAACTGACTAAGTACAGGTTTGGCAGGGGGTAGAAAATTAATCTCTGACACGTAAGTTGCTCTACGTCTGCTTTGCAGACAACTTCTGTCATGAGAGGGGCATTCAAAAACCGTATACTTTGCTTATTAATCCTCCAGCCAGCAACAGCATCTTTTGAGAAATGGGGCTTATTGGAAAAGCTCCTTTTGTGCCCAGAGGCATTCCATATAGCTTCCATATGGGATTTAAATAACATGAGGTCTTGTGCTGATCCTTCAGTTCTTAGGAGATGTCACTGTTTCCAAAGAGGCAGTACTAATGTCTGCATGCTTGACATAATAATGAAGATACAGGGCCTTTGGCAACTGCTGAAGAAATAATAGGCAGTTATAGTAAAAAATATGAGATTGCCCTCTCCAATGCAGTAACTAATTTGAGAAGAAATGCACTGAGTTTTGACTGGCATTTCATTGATATGACCTGGTAGAAACAATTTGGATGACTTTTTACATCCTTTCACCTAATTTGCCTTAAAAGGAAGAAAAATCAAATAGCGCCTGTCTTTCATATGTATGCCAAAGTTTGAACCATTAGCTCACCATAAAGGATATGCTTAAGAGCAGAGAAAAGGGAAGAAATTACCTTTTTCTAAACTTTCTGAATGGAATTCACATCCCTTGGCAGTGGGGAAGGGAAAGAAGATTTTCTGACACTTGTGTAGAGCAATAACTGCTGTACAGCAGTAGCTCCACCTGTCCTAGCTCCAGCTTTCTCGGAACTGCACTAGTGCAGAAGTAGCTTAGCTCATTTGCACTTGGCAGTCATTGCCTTTTCATTGTAGGTGTGTGAGGTGGTACTCAACCCCATTCTTAGGAGGCAGAAATTCATACATAAACAATACTTGCTATTGAAATAACTGAAAAAAAAAAATACAATGTTTTGGGGGAAAATTCATGTATTGAATTTGAATTAGTAACGTGGTAGTGCCTCTAGTTTCATCTCATATTGTAGCGATCTCTAATTTACAACAGTCCTGAGATTACTAAGGTGTTACTCTCAAACATTTGCTTGCACTTTCAAAATCAGATATCTATCACCAAAACCCAGTATATCATCAGCTCATGAGCATTTTTTCTGAATATATCTTATGTCTAAAGATAAAACTTTCTCATTGAATCCTTACTTCTATGATTCTCATCAATTTAACAGGTTAATTTGTACACAATTCACAGCAGAATTGTGTTTGTGTAACTTTGCTGAGTTTCTGTGAGACTCATGGCAGGTAGTAATTATTAACAGAAATAACAATCCCCCAATTGTAAGAACATTTTCTTTTCTGAAGTAAAGCTGTAAATCTGTGTGCTTTGATCATTTAGAAGTATGTTGCACAGCTTCTGTCTCTGGAGGGACATAAATAAATTAGTCTGTAGCAATCACATTTGATAACTGAAAATACCATTACAGTACCTGTGGCAAGCCTTCCATTAATGTACCTTTCAAAATGAAAAATTGTCTTGGCAGCCAATTCTATTTATTATTCTTTTTCTATTGTTCTGTCTTTTATCCTTTGAAAGAAGAATAAAATTTCTGGAAAGTTTCTCATAGTATTTATTACATTTCTCAAGATCAGTTGTGTTTTCTACAGTCATGGATAATTTGTAAAAGAGCTAAAAGCTTTCCCTGTAAGATGTCATAAAAAGGAAAGAGAGAATTTAGCTGTATAATCACAATTTTAGACAGAGCTTCATAGTAATAAGTTCTAATATGCTAGGAAGTACATACAGAATCCAGTAATCTCAGGTTAAACCTAACCACATTGATTTTCTATTTCCATGTAAAAAACATATTTTAATTTCCTTCAGTTAATTGAAAACACAGAAGCTTTGACACAGTCCTAAAAGCTTTGTTTTTCTTGCAGTCAAGATTAAAGTGTACAGTATATTAGCCTGCTGATGAAATAAGTGAGGATAACAAATGGTTCATGACAAGATGAGACATATCAGAAAGACTATGAAATAGAAATGTTACGCTATGAAATACTATTCTTTATTTATTTTTTCTCTAAACACCATATTTTTAATTCTAGCACTCCGGCATTGGTGGAGCAGCAGCTGGCAAGAAGAACAGAACTTGGAAGAACCTAAAACAAATTCTTGCTTCTGAAAGGGCATTACCATGGCAACTAAATGATCCTAGCTGTAAGCTCCTTAGACGCTTTGCATGTATTTATAAATAATAGAATCCACACAAATAACTTTCTTTAAAACAAATCTAAATGATTTCATCAGTGCATGCTGTATCCTGCTTGAATAGGGTCCAGTAGTATATTTAAGACTAGTCCAATGACAGTGTTCAGCCCTAAGTGGAAAGTAGGGGTAAGCAAATAATTTGGAGTATCATGCCAAAGTTCAAATACATTTGGGGAGAGATAATAAAGGAAATGTATTTATTGAAACCAGGTCAGAAACCCTTATTCCCATAAGGTTTTTGTTACCTCTTCACTGGTTAAGAGCCTCTCCTTCCTCTGCATACAGCTCAGAGGGCTTCTAATGGGTGGCTGTTGTTTGATTAGCTATATTTGAACTATTTTCAAGTTGATTCTGCTAAGCCACATACCTGCAGAAGCTTAGACCTTAGCCCAAGCTTCCTATCTAGCCCCTTATCCTAGATTCTTGGGAGATTTATATCCTACATCCCCTCTTTAGCACAGCATAGCTGAACCTACATTATTAAGAGTCCTGATTAGCAGTTCTAGCTGGTGTACATCCACAGGAGCAGAGTTACAGCAGTGGTCTTAATCTAGATATACTTCAAGTCTACTTGTAAAGTAGGATACTACTGAACTTAGCTGGAGGCAGAATGTGGTCCTCAGATTTTGCTTAAGTGAGTGGAGGCATTTCAGAATTGAGCATATGCATATACTTTTTGTCAGACTTGGTGCTTTATCGAAAAATAGCTTGCCATTTTTTGAAGTGTTATAGACGCAACTGTTACAGAAAAATGCAGACTACTGTGTGTTCCTGGCTATTGTAACTAACAATCTGCTGATGTTGCTATTTCTACTATGCTCTGCTTACAGCCATGAATTTACAGGATTTTTTTTTAAGGAGAGAAAAAAAATACAGTTTCAAATTTAAAACCAGCTGTTTGTGGCATTAAGGTCATTTGAATTATGAGAAAGTTAGAAATTTGATGTGGATGGAGCATTTGAATTGATGATAGCATCTGAATGAGATGCAAGTGAGATCAGGAGAAAGCAAAGAAATGAGTTAGGTACAAGATATTTTTGTAAACATCCAAAATTGGGGATTTAACTACTTAAAAATACCAACCGTATCTTAAAAAATGTTTGTGAATGAGAGTTGCTATCTAAAGGGCACCAAAGAACAGCAATTTCCACCACTTAATTTAAACATTCAGACAATTTTCTAGGTCATTGACTGAGCTTGAAGTGGTACATGCTTAAAGATTTAACTGATTTAAAAGATTACTTTGCTTTTGTGGATTGTAGTATTTCAGAGCTGCAATCTTGAGCAATATTTCATGATTTTAACATATAGCATACATATGATAATGACTATTCTTTGCATGTGACCGGCCACAAGGGAATTCATTAAAACTTGGAAGAAATCAACATATTCCAAATAGCTCTTGGATTTTTTCTGTCAGGGAGGGCAGTTCTGCTTGCTGAACTCTGTTAGAGAGGTGAACAGGAGCAGTCTGTGATTTACAGTGCTAACAGGCTAAATGTTTTCAGAGATAATTCTGTTTCTTTGCTTAGTGTTGCTAGTTAATAGAGACCTCAAAAAGTAGGTTTATGTACTAAAATATACATAAGACACTAAGTTTATCCCTTTGTTTCTCTCTAGATTTTAATATTGATGCTCCTCCTTCCTTTAAGCCTGCCAAGAAATATTCTGACATTTCAGGACTTCCGGCAAGTATCTTATTTTTTGCTTCAAAATTAGCATCTCACTTTCCACAGTGAGGTAGTGATGGTGCATTGTTTTGTAATAGATGTGCATGCTGGGGTTCCTATTCAGCCTTGGGCTTAATAGTTACCCAGTGATTTAGGGCCAAACCCCAACTACTGTCACTACATCACAAAATCCTTATGTTGTTAATAGATGCTAGGACAAATTAAATAGCTCATCCTGCCAGGTGGTTCCTATGACACCACTTCCTCGGCTGTAGAATCTGCATTGATCCCCACCATTTCTAATTCTCTGAATTTTTGCAATGAAAGCTAGTACTCCACAGTCTTTGCCAAGCTATAACCACACTGACTGAAACTTTCCATGCTGAGTGTTTGCATGAGGCTGATTTATTTCATTGTATCTTGTAGAGGAAGTTTTAAAAAGATGGCTCAACAGTTTCCAGTAGTGACATTAGGCAAAATTATATTGATTGGCCCAGGTTAAAAAAAAATAAATCTTTGTTATCATTGTTCTCAAACTTTCCATCAAACAAATCAGCAAGGAACAGACACTTGGTGTAGACTTTTGAGAATTTCAAATACCCCCATGCTCCAGAGCTGGACCTTGGAGTTCGACAGATGTATATCCTGTGTGTCACAGATGGGCTCCTTTACATGTTTTTGTTAAAAGAAAAAGGAAAAAAACCCAAACCAACCCTACATTTCACTTATGTTTGCACATGCTCCAAAAAGTCTTGGTAGTTATGATTTGGTGCCTTAATTCCCCAAAGAATCTGTTGGCACGAAACCAAAGTAAAGTCATTGAATTCTGCCCAACAAAAATTTTGTATCTGCTGCTGAAACTGTTCCTATGTGACATGAATAATTTTACTAAAAACAAACAGGTGTTAGTAACAGCATATCTTTTCACTTTTCACCTTCAGCCCCCAGTGATTTATTTTGCAGAAACCTATGCATTTATTACAATTGAAATGGTTTGGAATGTTGTATTTTGGACTAAAAAAATGCAAACGTAATGGTTACACTGAATAACTACAATAATGAAAACTTCGTAATGTCAAAGAGTCTTAGACAGAATTTCGGGGTCCCTTCCCCCAATTTAATCTGTTTCTTATCCATAGGGCACTAGTCCACCTTCACGGGCTTGATATCACCTCACAGAGATGTCTTTAAATGTACACATTTGTTATGTTGATGCAGGTTAACATACCACTTGCATTCTGTACACTCAATTAATTGAAAGTATTCATTAGGAAACAAAATGGCTGAGCACTTAACTAAGGATGCCTTATAGTGCATACACAGTAGGTACACATCAAAGAATAGCTATAGCACCAGCTGTAATCCTGCACATCCTAGTATTTGAGTGCTTGATTTCATAGCATGTGGTTTCTTTGACTTCTTAATTTTTTAAGTAACACATTTAAATAAGGCATCTAGGAGCTGGCATGTTTCCAGCCTGTGCCTCTAAACATGATTTGGAAATGGAGTGGGTTGCTCAGATAGAGGCTGGTAACCCTGGTGTTCAAGAGGGAATGGGAAAGCAACATCTCCCTCACAGATGAACTAACAGGCAGCAAATGGAAGAGACTGCTCACAAACCCAGGGAAAATAATTCCCTCCAGCCAGGCAGACTTACATTCTTGTAGCAGTATTACTTGGATATAACAGCAGCTTGTTTTCGGAGAAGGAGCGGGGATCAGTTGAATAAAGCACTTTGCATAAGTACCCCTGCTTGATATAAAGATAGAGGAAGGGGGAATAGGTGGACATATGAAATAATAATGAGTCGATTTCACCAACATTGCAAACATTCTATACTGGGTCACTTAGCAGTGTTCATCTTTTCCCTGTCCTGTCCCCTTAGAGTTGCTTTGCAAGTGTTAGTAGCACTCACAGCAGGTGCTATTAAGTTGGTGCAACATCTCTGACCTGTCTGGGGCTAAGCTGTGAGGCAGAAGGAGTAGGGGCATAAGTTCCTTTCATTGTCCCATCTCCAAGAAATGCTTTCCAGCACTGCCCTTTGATGCATTTCAAACTAGGCAGTCATGCCTATAATGAGGTGATGATGCAAGATACAGACGAGAGTGGAGACCGCGTCCCTACCACCTAAGGGTCAGTTTACTCATAGGAAATAAGAGTCATCCTCTCAGTTCCTCAGCTTTTCTTTGCCAGCTCCTCCTTTCCATTTCTAGCTCAGTATACTCTATACAAATCCACTGAGTGTTTCTTTTGTTTTCTTTTTCTGTCGTTCCATTTTTTTTTCCTTAATTTTCCATCCTCTAATTGCATTGTGAGTCAAGTTTCCTATTTTACCTGGCCTGCAAGGTTTCTCCAGACTGATAAAATTACCATGTTTAAAAAAGTCTTTTTTATTAAAATAACTGAGACAGTCTGTCCTTTAAATTGCTAGTCTAGAAATGTTTCATAAGAAGCACTAAATATGCTTTCAAGATCATTCCCTAGTAGGAAGATATGTAGGACAATAGAATATTTTAGAAATCTAGTACTAGAAAAATGTCCCTGTATTTTTTGTGTAAAATCTAAAAGCATTTGTGTAAGAATATATTTTCTCTGGGAATGCTGGATTCCCCATGGGGGAAAAAAATAAAATAAATTCCTTAGTATTACCCATTTAGGGAAGAATTAAATGGTCTAGCAGGTACAAAAAGAGAAGTATATTAAAACACTCTCAAAGAGTACACTTGCACTTATATTAAATGCCACCATTAAATTCTAAATCCTCTTCTCTTTCTGTGTGTAACACAAATGGAAATAAATTTACCAGTGTTCTCAGCAGAAGAGCCTATATATATTTGTAAGGCAGCTTAGAATTCAAGAGCCATTATTTACTATATTGACACTGCAAAATAAACCTATTATTTCCAAATTTACAAGATACATGTTTAGATATTTTAACATGCAAAACAGAGTAATTTATTGTACAGCAGATCAAAAAAAACCCCTAACCAACCTTCAAATGTTTATGTTTTTCTTCCTTTTCTGAAAATGGATCAGCCCTGTTACTATAGAAACAGATTGAGATAACTAGTTTATTGTATTTTAAGAGAGTGTATCTGTGGGTTTTGACTTAGTTTTTAAACATGACAGAGTTTTTTTCTTGGCAAAATCATCTTACTTTACTGTGCTGGTTTTAAAGGTAAACCAGCAGGAGAAAAGGACCCACCACAAGAGAGTTTATAAGTCAGAGTTACAATTTA
>JAWWEW010000078.1:83879890-83907161 GCA_035583185.1 Anabacerthia variegaticeps
ATAGAGGGGGTAGAATACATAGCTTTGATCACCCCCCACACAGTGATAACCGGTCCCACCTGCTGAACTAGGACATTTACTATTCTAATCTGTTTAATTATTGCTGAAGTGTTGGTAAAGTTTGTTTTCAGACTAAAGTCATGGCATAAATGGGTACTTATCATACATTAGTGTCTGCGAACAGTTCAGACCAACACAAACTACCAGAATGGTGAAGAATTGCCATAGTATTTTTAACCTAGATTGGTGTGCAATACAAATTGCAGATACTGCTTGGCTAGTTTATTACTGAATCATGCACATTTGAAAAGCAGTCTAATTGCTTAGCCTTTTCTTACATGAGGCCAGAGGTAAGTGTGAAATAAAAGTAAACTATACCCGCTGTAACCGTGAAGTTACTACCACAGATAAATTTACTCCTAATGTTCTAACTTTGCCATTTGTTTGAAAATTAATTGATGGCTTGACTGTTAGCTGACTACATTTAATTAACCTGGCAGCATTTCTTTGTAAAGTAACAAGCTAGAAATAACACTAAATTTTTTAAGTCATATCAGACCAAACGATTAACTGGATTGTTACCACAGTCAGCAAGTGCTTTCCAGCAGAAAAAGGGTAGAGGGCTCTGCACTGTGACAGTATGGAGCATGGGAATACTCCTGCTCTTCCTAGCCTTTTCTATTTTTAGTAGCAATGTCTTAAGGGATCTCAGCTCTCTGTGCCTTGCAACCTGCCACCATCTCGTGTTAAAGAAAGGTACAGAAGACACTTTGGGAGGCTCGGGAGGTGCTTGGTAATCCAGTGCTGAAGAGGCAGTGATTGTCCTGGAGGCTGGAGGCAGAGCGGCAATACCCTGAAGCCTGCCTTCTCCCAGCACAGCCTCCTGACCTACCTCTGAGGTCATCCCAGCTCCAGGTTTCTGTAGCAACAGGGAAGGGGAGAGGACAGAAGGAAACTGGCACTGCTCCCAGGCACCCAGGGTCCAAATATAGCAGAGGATACAAGTGTAGCCCAGGGTGAGCTGGCCAGGCTGTTATCCTAAAAGCAGGCATCTGTAGCAAAACACAACGCTGAGTTCAAATTTCTTATCAGTTCAGTCACAGAACTGTAAGCTGAGACTCCCTAGCTTTAACAACCACTTTAAAGTAAATTAAAAGCTAAGTTGTATGCAGCAAGAGAAAAGCAGTCCAAAGCTATCAGAGCACCCATAATTCAACCTCTTTGTGGGTAATTTATTGGCAGCAGCCTGACTATTTGGAGTGCTGCCTTGAGAGAGTTGCTAGGGTGAGTTTAGAATTGAGGAATTTCTTTTGCACTCTTTCTCATGAAATTTATTTCAGCCCTCTGTTAATGCATTTCTAATGTGATTTTGTAGGGGTCTGTTAACTTCTCATAAGTTCTGACATGAGGAGAAAGAAAAAAACACAAACTTTTGGTCATGTGATAGAACAGCAGTGCTGTTACTGGGAAAAGAAACTCATTATTTTGTGACACTTTTAATTAAGACACTTTTTTACTATTATGATTTGAAATTTTATTTCATCAGTACCTCTACCATTGTTTCTTTTTCAGGCAAATTACACAGATCCTCAGAGCAAGCTAAGGTTTAGTACTATCGAAGAATTTGCCTATATTCGGATGCTCCCTTCAGATGTGGTTACAGGATACCTGGCTTTAAGGAAAGCAACAAGTATTGTTTCCTGAAGAGACTAAATATTGCTGTATATCGCTTGTAAACAGTGCTAATTTTGAGTATCATAATGGAAACTGACTGCAGAACTGAAGTTCTTTGAAATTGTCCATGGCCTTTTACATCTGGAAGCAATTGATGATACATACATTTGAAGAACATATGGATTTAATTTTCATAAATGCTGATATTTGTTAGTTTGCCAATTTGTTAGCAATTTGGTTTGGTGAACAGAATAACTTAGATCTTAAGGATATGTATTTGTACCGTAATATCTCATTTATATTAATTTCTGTAGAGACAAGATTTCATCTCCACCCTGTATATTTTATGTACTGCCCTGGTTCAGAAGGAATCTTCATCTGAATTAAGGAAAAGGCACCAAGATATCCAAATATCTAAACCTGTCTTACCAGATGCACTTGCCCACTTGACTATGAAGAAGTTTACCCCATTTGTAAAATGAAGGAAAAATACCTAGCAAGTACTGCTATTGTGATGACTATTTATGGTACTGAGCACTGTGGAAATGAACAGCTTCAAACAAATATTTCCATTGAAATACTGCCAAGATAAATAAAGTTGTACTCAAACTTGTTTGTAAAATACCATAATGAATACACACAACAAGACTAAATCAAATCATTGGGTAACTTAACCGTGACACTTTGTAGTTTTCGAGTGCTTTATTTCACAACCTGACTATTCTTCTATCTTTCCTGGTTAGAAAAATGTTTAATATTAATTAGTATGAAAAAAGTACTTATTTCCCAGACTTTAAAAAAAATATGCTAAAAAGCAGAGTTCCACTGTCCATTGGTGTCTGACACCCAAATGGTCTTCAGAAAGGGAAGACCTTCTACATAAGAACACTGAGCTTAGCACCATGAGACACCAAAAGAATAACTGAGAACAAGTGAACATTGTCACACTTTGGAGGAAAGAGCCTGAAGGAGAGTTTGGACACTTGCTGGGGGAGGGCCGACAAGTACATGCCAACATCAGAATGACCACGACTTCCTGAAACTAAGTCTAGGGACCAAGGGTGCAGACGGTTTTCTGCCTATTCTTTCTTTCTGTCCTCTTTCTTATGACAGCTAGTGATTGGTATCTTCCCACTTCTGAGTCTTTGTCCCAGCCTTAAACTCTTGTAATGTTTTAATCTGGACTCCCAAGTTCAGGCTCCACCACTTCCCCCCAGTCACACAGCCTTGACTCCTATACTCCACAGACTGCCCTGCAGTTGTGGTACTTCCCTCCCTTATCTCTCTGAGCCAGTGGATGTTAGCCTGAAAGGCTGCTAGACAAGTTACCACTTGCTGTGGGAATGTTCTCTTCCTATGTGCAAAAATGTTGAGTGGGAGACTTGCACCATAGCTTATTAGTCCTGCACTCCCCAGGTCACTAAGGAGATGAGATGCTGATCACAGAACAGCACTCATGTCACACCCAAGCTCTGTCATGGACATCAGGATCTTGTGCAAGGCATGCAGCAGTGACTCGTCAGTGTCTAAGCTGCACTTCGACTACACATTTCTATAGACCTAATAATATTTTTTCACATTGAAAGAATAAATACACAAAGTATTATTAATGCTAGTTTAATTTCAACTCCAAAACAGGAAAAACATTAATGGGATACATTGTTTAATGAAAGTCAGTGGGACTCATTCCTCAGTTTTGGGGATGTAATATTGCCAAAACCAAATTCTAAGACTTTGACGTGCTTACAATAGATCCTTCAAAGCCCTAGATATCAGATAATGCTAGAACTGTATCACAGTACAAAAAAGAATAAGACAGGATATCTCTCTGCATGCCAGTAAGCATCCAGGCCACATTCTCCTCGCATCTGAGTTTTATAATGGATGTTTTTAACTTACTTTACCTACTGAAGATGTGTTTATAAGATAAGCTTAGCATTGATATGAAAAGAAAACACAGAACTGCGGTAAGATCATTTTCGTTTTAAATAAGCAGACAGCAGCTGAGAAAATTGATTCCACAAGCTTGTTCTCTCCCACAAATATTTTTAACATTCTTTGGGAATGCCTGTGTAGGAACCCAGGCTCCTTCACTGTCAGAAGTGCTCCATGCACTCCTGCACTCTGTATTAAGATGTTGCCTCTTGGCTAACTTCTGCTGCACAGCATCTATGCATTCCGTTTTCAAAATCTAAGTGTCTTGCTGCATAAATCTGCATCAGAAAGTAAATATGTCTTAGATTTGGAAAAAAACATTAGTGACTCTTCTCTCCATGCTCTGTATCCATATGATGGCTGCTAGATTCCCTTCTCTTCCCTTCCTTCTTTCTTCCATTGTTGGCCTTTTTCTCCTAGTCGTTAGTATTTCCCTTTTACTCCTTAGGCTGTGCAGTAGTCAAGCCAAGAGTGATGAATCAGCCACCAGCACCATTCAGCATTACATTGATCAACAACTGTTTACTATGTGGAACAATCGAAACAAATTTGTTTTAGCAGGAAACTGAGGACAGAGCAGTTCTAGCAGCCAACATGCATGATGGTGTTCAGTCCATCTGGGTTCTTTTTGAGAACAGCACGTGAAGCGGCTGCTCTCATCAGTGGCTTCTCTGAGGCAACTGAACAGTACCTCCCTTGCTGTATATAAGAGAAAATACGGATAAGTGGAATGTTTATCTGTGCCACAGAGTAGTTTTAAAGTGTTCTATTGACAGCTTTAGAAGAAGTGAAAATTGAGAAGTACATTTATATGTAAAAGTACTTATGGGATATTATCTAGATAAACATGTATAGGTTGAATTTAAATTGAAGAGAGGACAAAAGAAAAGCATTTGAAAGGTGAAGCAGCAGCAAATACCATTTCAGACTTGAGAATGTGTTTTGACTAATAGTACTGCCACATCTATAAAGCAGAAAGCTAGCAGTCAGGGCGAGGACTAATCTGTTCAAGTATGACTGTTACTATTTGGGAAGTATCACCTGAATGCATTACTTAATAACAGATCATGGATGGCTTCAGCCTCATATGCATTTGCATTAATATGTTCCCCTGTCATTCCCGTGTAACAGCTTACAGCATGCCAGTTGCTAAGCTCCCACAGAAATCCCACTGACATTAATGGGAATTGAGCTTGTCCAGCAGCTTACAAGGTGTGGTCCAACTGGCAAAACTTTAGCCTTAGTCTTTTTAGCAGGTGGAAAACATATTTTCCTTGCCTCATCTTTCCTATCCCAGAGGCCAAGCTCCTGTTTTCCTATGCAGCTACCTGCCCAACACACACCACTGGTCCAGCAAACACTGGAGATGGGAAGGTTACATCAGGCTTGTTGTGAGGTTTTCTGGCGTTTTTTTAAGACTGCAGTAGCTTGTATTTACCCCACACACAGGTGGATCTGCTTGCTCTCAAGGGCCAGGACAAAGCAGACAACTGTCTCTGGAACCACTGTAGCTGAACTGCCTGGTGTGGCCGAAACCCTGGTGCTGCAAAGATGCTGGGCTGGGGCAGGAGCTGTGCCACATGGGGCTCTGGGACTCGGAGCCAGCTGTTCCCAATGGAAGGGGTTTGGTGAGAGCTGTGAGGGAAATGAAGCCTTCAACAGCTGCAGTTGGTGCCCCCATGCTCTTTAGTGGATGGGAAAGCTGGGTGCTGGAGCTCCAGGGCTTTTGCCTTGACTATTCACTGCTGGTTTGTACAGCAGGTGTGTACCCATGGAAACTTCCTGCCCCAACCCTTCCCTCTGCTGTGTTTGTACTAGGAATGACCTTGGCCCCATGTCCTGGAAAGCAGCAAAATTCAATTCAGAGTGGCCTTGGATCAGCTCATTTCAGAGCCCCTGCATTTCACTAGCCTGTATTTCCTGGCTTTCTCCCATGATAGCCTTCTAGTTCCCTAAGGAGTTGCTATATATGGGCTCCTGTGGAGGACAGGAGTAGCAGGCACATGCAAGGAGATGTGCCTTGATATCCTATGACAGAGGCATGTAAGTGTCAAACCCCACCAAACCACAAGGAAATGAAGGTAAGAAAAGGTGAGGGCTTTTTACTGGAGAAAAATATCAAAGTAAAAATTAACTAGTAAAAGCTAAAAAGGTTTTTCTAATTCACTCTGCTAAAGAAAAAAGCTTGAAAAGCATGATTATAATCTTTTTTCTGAAGGACCAAGTAATCTTTAGTAAATTCATACAACAATAATTTATTACTAGAAAACTTACCAATGGGTTTTAAGGCCTCTTACAATCTGTAGCAATGTACATGGTTTACATACGCAAAACAAATAGTACATAGGTTTTTTTCTGAATAACTTCAGTGAAGAAGACTTTCACAGACTTGATGTCAGGTTCTGGAGAAAAACCCTGACTGAGTGCTCTTTCAAACAAGAAGAGTCAAGTGGTATGTGTATTGTTACTGAACAGTCACAATAAGATGATCATACTGCTCATATTAGAATTCCCAGAAATACCTTCTTATTTTTCTCATTTTAGCATATGTCCCCCAATGACAGACCACTTTGCCTGTTGGCAAGTGGGTGGTTGGAATATAATAAAATAATATATCTTCAAGAAAGAAAAACATTTTCTTTAAGATCATTTGGTATCTGTCAGTACTGCTTGGCTTGTTTTTGTTATTATCTGAGAAGCTTAACAAATCCAGTATTTTCAGATGATTACACTACTGTAAATCACAGCCTGCAGACAGTAATGGCACTAATCTCTTAAAATACTGGTAAGTAATGCCCGTGTAATTGCACACATTTCACAACCTGTGAGGTCACATGGGTACAGAACATTGCTGTCTCTGACACTGTAGCCTGAAATCAGTAATCTGTACATAAAATCATAATACCAGTGGATTAGACAATAGTTTGTGCTGGGGCTGGCTGTGGTTATTATTTACCAGTGAGTTCTCTGAGCAAGAGGTTCAGCCAGTTATCACGTCTGACTGCTGTGGCTCTGTAATTTGACTCCAGTGCACCCAGCACAGCACCCCAAAATACTGTGTCTGGTTCATGGACTATCTGAAGTCTTCTCCAATGTCCCAAATCTGGAATGTAAAAAGCACTCTTCTCTCAAGTGAACAAATCATTTACAAGTCTCTAACCATGCACAGCCCACAAGGATAGTGCCTTTTTCTCTGCAAGTCTTGAATCCAAAGCCTGCTTTGTGGTAAAGAAGAACAGGTGTCCCTTGTATGGGTACTTCTCTTTTAGCACAGGTCACACACAAGCAAGTTCTCGGCATCAGGCTTTGGAATTTCTGAAGTCAGCTGTCTACCTGTGCATGGGAAGAAAATGTTTCCTGTCTCATCATATCAAAATAAATGGTATATGTGAACACTGAGTGCTGATGTATAGCTCTGATGAAGTACAGCAATAAACCCACGTGAGCAGAGATGAAGGTCTGGCCTGCTTGGCCCGTACTTGGGCACCGAGTAAGCAAGGGTAATAGGGAGTTTTGAATTTTGGCTGTGATCTCATTTATATCCTGAGGGACTGCAGTTTCTCTTGATTCTCTTCTCCCAGAAGGAAGAGATACCTCTAAAAGGACACCATACACACACACACACACATTGGCTACATACTGTGTGTCTGGTCATTAGTAATACATATACATAAAGACTACACAAAGGGAACAGAATTGGGGATGTTTTAATAAATTGTCTGTGGGCCCAAATCCTCTCTTACATAGCTTGGATGCTGGGATGCTTGGATGCATGCTCACAGAAGGAGTGACCCTACCTATGTGGATGAGTGTTCTGTGGTCTGAGCTCCTGTTTAACAATTAGAGCAGGGAAGTGTGTGAAACCTCCGGGCCATGATAGGGGGGGCAGTACAGCATGTACCTCCCCTGTCCGGTGTCTACAGCTGCATCCTTCACCAGTTGCATAGGCAGACATGGTGGGGATGAATACATACAGGCAATTTCCTAGTGGGAGTCAACCTTCCAGCTCAGGGCCAGAATGCAGGCACCCACTTTCCAACAACTGGAAAAGGGCAACAACGTCTAGGAGTATGCCTGAACAGCAGTTCTTGCATGGAGGAAAACAGAGGCAGTGTGGGGTCTGAAAATAATGTTAGTAAAAACGGATCTCAGGGATTTTTACAACAGCTGGCCTTAGACTAAGGTGGAAGGATTGGAAGTGGGACTGCAGAAACAATTGCCCTGATGATATAAGGCAATGTTGAAGAGAAATCATTTATAAAACATTCTGTGGGTGATTCGTAATCCTTTGAAGTAATACATATGGCATTATGGTGCCTTTGTATTTGAAATAAAGAATATCAATAGAGCATAAATCACCACTTCAAATTGCGCTTTTCAAAAAGGTTTATATGTGTCATAGCTGGTGGAGTCAGTGGCTGCCATCAGTCTCATGTGCAAAAGTGACTGCAGCTAATAGGTACAAGCCTTGTTCTCCTCCTATTAAACAGGCTTTTGTTACTGAAATTGATTGTGAAGCACAATCAGCCAAACATTTTTGCCCTTTAACAACAAAGAATTTTTTTGTTTGTCATGCTTCATCCCTTGTGCCAGACTGTGCAAAGTCAGAGGGCTAAGAAATAAGTACTAGCAACTCCTTTCCAGTGTTATGTGAGCCCTTCCCAGGAGCTTTGTAAACTGAGAATTGTTACAATTTTAGGGAAGTATGAGGTGTTCTACATCAGTACCCTGGTTTGGACCCACGCTTTCTTAACCCTTGGGAAACAGTACGTCAAACCCCACTGTGAAATACCGCCCTTCAACAGCAGCTTTCTCCACACTGTTATAATTTACCTAATAATGAATTGGAAGCCAAATTCTCCATGGACCTTGAGATGTCCTTCTGAAGGATCACACTGGGACAGAGAGTGCAAACACCATTCTTCCTCTACATTTCCTGTATACAATGCCACCGGGACACACAGACCTCTCTAGAGCCTTTAGGCAGTGACTCTCACACCAAGGTCTCCTTATAACTTTCATGGAAAATATGCATAAGCCACAGGGATAATTTCTGGAAAAAGCAGTGGGATACTGTTCTTCCTGCTTTTGCATACATGCTCTGCTCACTGCACTTAATAGTTTCTTGATTAATCCCTCTAGCTCTAAGACTCATGGGATTGCACCCACTGCAAAAGTTGTACAGCCCTGGAAGTCTCCAGAGAATGAGAGAGGTGCTTTAAATCTCTTAGCTGAAAGAAGAGACTGAGCCCATAGGAGAGGACCAGGTGGGATGGGGAGGAAGCATCCTCACCCTGGGTAGTTAGATAAGGAGAACAGGAACTGCAGCATCCCTGCTGTACTTCAAGCAAGAGCAATAGCCTACAATAGCCCTTTTTGCAGAGTGTGATCTGGAAAAGTGCTGCATCTGGTGCTGTGGGGCAGAACATGGGCAGGAAGCTGTCACCAAGCTGCTCAGTTCGGTTGAGGCTGACATGTCTCTGGGCATGTTCAAAGACAGAGCTTCAGATGCCTGGGTAACCTTCCAGGATCCAGTCAGCAGGTGTGTGAGGATATAGAAGACAGCAGGTTTAGTCACAGACTCTGTAAACTCTGGCCAGATCCCTTTAGGGGATTTGCAACTCCCTGAAGACTTGGGAATGAGTCTTACCAATAGAGTGGATTTTGACTCAGTGAAGGTATCATCTCACCAGCTCATGCAGCACACTCTTCTTTGTCACCAGAAAGTACCTGGTATTGCTCCTAGTACTGACTCTGAAGTGGCAAAAGCATGAGCTTTAGAGATGGAAAGAAAATAATCAAGGGCAGACAGGGGCCTTCTTGTCATTCTCCCAGAACTCCTCCCCTTTGAGGCCATGTCCCTACTGCCTTCACCATCTAGGGTGCACTACCCTCTACTTCCAGCTTTTTCCACGTTGGGTAAGACATGGGCAAGGTTAAAAATCCTGTCGTACGACATACATTTCTAGGCAGTTCTCAAAAGACAACCAGAATGCAGAAATGAAGAGATGTCCTAGAAGACCTGCTTTGCACCTCTGTATTGCTATAGGTGGCAAAGTTTTGGTAGAAGCGGGGCTGCGGGAGGAAAGAGTTAAACAAACGGGGCTACTCTGTTGGAAAGAGTTCAGGGTCTATAGGATGTGTAAGAATTACAGATGCAGTTTCCTGACCCCCTAAGAATGAATATTTGAAGTAACAGCTTGGTTTTTGGGTCATATAGAAAGAGAGGCTTTATTTTGTCCTAAATAGCACATATGAGTTTGATCAAGTAGTAATTATATCTGAGCCATGAAGAAATAATCTCCAAGGCATAATTAGAAGCAGCACTTTCCCTGGGAGATGTGATTCCCTCCACCTCTCACTTCTCCTCCCTGCTCCAAAAACACAGCTCTGTAATATTCATCTTAAGAATGAGGACTGAAAAATAAATGACCAATTTAATAAAAGGAAGGCGTGTATAAAGAATGAATAGAATTCACCTTGCAGATCTGCAGAAACTGCTTGCTGAAAAGAGAAAAGGAACAGTAAAAGAAGAAAAATCCCAAGTGGAAAGGCAAGAAGAAAAGCTGAAACCACAAGAGGAAAGCTAATGCCCCATATTGCCAAAAAGGCAGACTTCTGCAGAGGCTAAACGAAATACCAGAGCAGGCCAAAGGCAGAAGCATCCTTTACAGTTGTCAAAAGGGCTGTTGAAGCAAAGCAAAGCTTAAAATGGAATGAGTTCACCTGAAAATAAAAAATGCCTTGCCATGGGGCCAGACGGTTGTCCTAATATAGGACAATAGCATTTCAGCAAGTGTATTTCTTCTTCTTGAACTGTACAGTTACCCAAGGCTTGCAGTTACCACTTGAGAAACTTAAACCAACTTAAGTAAATGAACAGGACACATGCACACACTGAGACCCTCCAGATTTTCACTCAAGCAGGTACATAGGCACTTACACTGTCTCTTTCCTGCCAACTTGTCAGATCATGGATATTTGCCACACTGTATCTACAAACCCCGGGTGTAAATATATATATACAAACCCCGAATGCAAATAAATGCATTGAAAGGAACTTAGTAGTGCATGAGAACTTCAGGCTTATCTCTAGGTAAGGACTTTCATCTGATTCTGCTGAAACAAATTCTTATCTAGACCAGTCATTCCACATCCAGAGCCATGCAGCTGGCAGGTACCAACCTACACATCTTGGCCTCAGGCTCCTGTAAGAAGCAATGCTGGGGATGGCACTTGCACAAGAGTGCCAGGGTTTACTGGGAGATTTATTTTTCTTGGCTCACACTTTATACAGCTCTCCACACAGAGCACCCTCCTCCCTCCACACGACATTTTTAATGGTACTCTGTTATATAAACAACACTGGAAAAACTATTGCACCTTCATTCACATAAGGTTGCACCTTATAAATATTTTATTGTAGTTAAGCAAAAACTAAAGGATAAATTTTGATTTTGTTTGCTAATATATAATACCTGAAATTGCTAATAAGCCACTAAGAGCTGTTTGAGAAATTGTTTATTACAAGAAATCTTGCCAGGATGCTCCAGTGGTTTATGGCCATCTCAGATATCTTGAGAAAGGTGAAGGGGGTCTCATGTTTTTGAATTTTTGTGGGGTTTTGAGAAATCCAGACATGTGTGTTTTAGCATTTGGAAAATCCTGAGATCAGCAAGACTATCGTCTGCAGGATTTAACCACAAGTTGGACCCACTTCTTAGTAAGTCTAAAAGTCTTATGATTGCTGTAAAAACAACAAAAAACCCCATGCAAACAAAAAAAAAAGCAAACAAAACCCAACCTTTTTTAAAATATGTACACATAATGATGGGGTTTATGCTGAAAAACATTTATCTTTAAATGACAGAGTAGAATATGATAATTCAGGCTTTCTTCATAACCATGTTAACTGGATGTGTCTCAGTGGCTGATTTAAGTAACTGCAGGTTTTCACCTTGTTTGTCTCTAATGTGTATTGCAGCTCTCTGTGTCAGCAACATAAAAAGGGATAAGGGCATCTCATGGGCTCACAAAGCACTCCTCCTCCTTTTTAAATGGTCCTGTTACCCATTTACCATCACATCTACCTCTCATGGGGGGATTCTTTTAATACAAAAGGTATGTGGTTCGACCAAGAGGGGCTGCATATATGCACCAATGTTTTTTGCTGACAGGCACACTTTTTAAAGTTTCACATTTTCTCTCTTGTTGCTTGTCCTTTCAGATTTGAAATTCAGGGAAGATCTGAATGCAGGCCTCACTCTTCACAATATTTGAGATTTTGAGTTAAGCGGGACATTGAAATAGCTCCAACGCTGTCAGCAGGGAC
The DNA here is from genome assembly GCA_035583185.1 of Anabacerthia variegaticeps. Lineage (NCBI taxonomy): Eukaryota > Metazoa > Chordata > Aves > Passeriformes > Furnariidae > Anabacerthia > Anabacerthia variegaticeps. Next base: position 83,891,832 of record JAWWEW010000078.1, read on the forward strand.
TTCCAACTCAAAACCTAGTAATATAATGACTTCCCTTTTGATGTAAAAATCAATCATGTCAAGCACTCGTATTTACACATCCCTTCATATATACTAATCTACACCACCATAGCTGCTTTACACATTTCTAGTGTTTACTTTGGCTTCCTACATCCTCTGTTAATCAAGTCTTATGTTTCCATGACACAGGCAGCTGTCCTGAACTTTTCTAGAAGCTGATATGACACACTCCCCCTTGGAAACTGCAGTAAAGCAGGGGTGCACACCCAGTGCAATAACTACAGTAATTAGAGTCACTGCTCATTAAAAAGTGAAAACAGGAGGATCGTGCTGTGTAGTGCAACACTGCTGTGGCAGCAATACTGCACTGCTCCATAAACAAGAGAAAGAAACCTCAAACACTAATGACATTTATGGTACTTGTCTCCAACAAGGACACCAATTCCAGGTATTTGGAACAAAGAACACAGTGTACTTTACTCTTTTTTATCTCTCTACTTCTAGACTGGGCAAATTAACATTGTTTTCTTACCACAAACCTCTGGAGACATCATAGTTTAAGAATGTTTTTCTGAACTCTCACACTAAAAAGTAATCAACCAGCTACTGAGCTTCACAGGAAGGAGGTGGCATCTCTGTCCATAAACCCACCTTAAAAACAAGTTATCCTGCAAAGACCCAGGCTGGGTGAACTGGGGCCCAGCAGAAGTACTGTAAAACCTTTTCCTTTCCATCCAGAGCTGTCATAGCTCAGTAAATCTAGTATTTTACATGCACCATACTCATGATAGATTAAAAGACATATACACTTTTCCAGTGTGCCTTACCGTTATCTAAATCACCAGCTGTATGCTGATTTAGACAAGTACATTGAATCTCTCCCCTCCCTTTCCATACAGGGAGAATGCCACTGTCCCAGAAGGTTAGCCTGCTGCCAGCTGTCCTAGTCCAACCCCAGCACAGCACTGTGTGATAGAGGTTGCCTAAAACTGCAGTGATGGGATACCTACTACAGAAGAAATGCTTGTGCATAGCTAAGAGGAAGAAAAACAGGAAAAGGAAAGAAACAGGACTGTCATCCAACTTGCAACATATTTCATTAGAGAAAAATAATTTTGTCTTATTAACCATTTTATATTATACCTTTCTTATTGCAGTGGCCAAGTTTTAGTGGAGCAAAGCTTTAGTTAGTTTCTGAGAAAGGAACCACAATTTTGCTGCCTTGGCAAGGGGGTGTGGGAGGGGGAAGAGCTGAGAAAATAACTTTTTAACTTTTGCAATAGGCTCAGGCAGGACTGTCCGCCAAACCCACCCCAAGCCAAGCAGCTGGGGAGCGCAGGGGCTGAATCAGTGGTGTAACACAGCTATCGGAACCTCCCAGAACACACAGATGCCGGGCTTGATATCTGCCAGACAGATATGTTTCCGGGGAAAATCTGTCCCTACCCCCACTTCCGTGCCTCTCTCCTGCCATCAAGTACAGGAACGAGCCATCTGCTGCCATGAGCTCACAGGAGCAATGCCTACATGCGAGCCGGTCACAGCGTGTGCTCTCCACAGCACCATCCACTTTCCGCTCCAAGCTATGACGCAGCGCGACATTCCCCTCCGGCCGGGGACTCCAGGAAGCGAGCTGTTTGACTTGGACACGGGCACAGTGACACAGACACAGGTGGTTCCATCCATTGCACACAGGGTCAGGTTTGCTGCAAAGGCTCCTATTTGCCCCAGTTGTTTCTCTAGGGATCAGGAAACTGTGAAAAGCAGAGCCCTTGCTGGAATTAAATTCTAGTAGAGTTCACTCCATGAATTCCTGTGCAGCTGCTTGGCATTTCTTGATAAATCAGCCCAGGCCCCAACAACAGGGAGAGGCAAAAATGAGGAATAGCTCATTTCTCTACTACATTTGGGGAAAACTACAACCCAGACTTGGAAGCCACATTGTGGTTGACATGCATTTCCATTGCAGACCTAGCCAAAATCCCACTCACAGCTGACTTCTGTTGCAAGATGTTTGGGTCTGGCACAGAGCTGGACAGGTACTTGTCCTCTACGGTAGGAACTCCTCGGCTGAAAGATGTACTTTCTAGGATGTAGGCCATTTCCAGATGCATGCAGTTTTGATTTTGAACTCCTCTTTCTCGGCTGGTTTTTTTTGCCTGTTATTGATTTTTGGTGTAACACCTGTTTTAATATGTTTGCTGCCATCTTTTACCTGGTGGTATTTTGCTCTGGTGGGAGAAAGCATCGATGTTTTAAAGGTATTTGAAGGAAAAATAAAAACTAAGAGTCAAGCTCTCTCTCAGCAACAGGGGATCCTTCCTTTTCTCAATGGCCTGCACATACTTCAATGTTGCTAATAACTTTACCCTGGATAAAATTAGATGGAGACCTCTACCTGCCAGGCCTGAGGCAAGCAATTCACTGACTGACTTGGCCAGCATGTCAGATATCGCTCTTAATAGTGACACTACATTGCCAGCACTGCTTGATTAGGATGCAGAAGGGAGATGCTCCAATTAATGAGGGTGAATGCTGTATGAGAGGGCATATCTCAGAGAGGGAAATGAAGTACAGTTCTTCCTAGCGGAGAGCACAAAAGTGAGAATGCAGAGCTCAGCCTCAGTGGTTGCTTCCCTCCTCTTTCCATCTGCAGATTCCTTGGCCAACATGAGGAGTGATTCACAACTGGCACTTGTTCACCCCTCACCCCCGTCTCTTTTTCATCACCGGTCTGGCAGTGGAAAGGCTTCCCACATGATTCTCAGGTCAAATCCTGCTGGAACTACAGTTGTCCTATAGCGCTTTCATCCCAAATAGTTTAGCTGTTATGTTGGCTTCTTTAGTTAGGAGCTGCTTAAATCTTCTGTTGCCTTAATATGGGACTTGGAGAAGGACTATGGCATGAGGAACAAAAAGTCCAGTATTGCACAGTTGGTTCACATCTCTTCTAAAGGTTTCATTTGAAATACTCTTCTAGAGTTAAAGCAAATTCTCTGCCAAGTACAGTAGCTGAAGTATTCAGTAAGGATAACTTGTCATACTTGATACTTTTTCTGACCACAAATGGATAGCATTTTTTACAGTCTCTTCTATAACCATCTGGTGAATAGGTTCAATAAAAGCAATTTTTGCCTATGGGTTGCTGAGTGGCACTAATATCTTCAAGTGTTTTTGTTCAGGATTCAAATATGTTGTGCAACTGGTCAGCCATGTTAAAATATATGGTTTCTATTCCCTATCCAGATTCTTATAGAGGCCAGGATTATCTGGAAAATTCAAAAAGACATTGGAAGGAGATATAGGGAGAGAGGAAGCAGCAATCTTCTCTCCTCTTGCAAAAGAAAATACCTCATATAAGGCTGGACACCTCAGTTCAGGCTTGAAAATACCCACATTCTTTCTACAATTGCAGATGTATCTGTCGAGATGTTGTTTTACTTGACATATCTACTCCAAGTCCTGCCTTATACACTTTAAGTTTTTTATTGCCAAAGGTGCAGACTGGTCAGTTTACAGCTTTCAAATATAAATGCCAGCTTGATGGTTCACAGAGACGCTTACTTTCATATGGCACATACCTCATGTTATTTTACATATGTACTGGTTCTGTGAATGTGTTGTTTCTGCTTTATATTGTGGTACAGTTGGCTAAGTGCAGCACTTCCAGGTGTGTAAGGTGCACAAGAGGATCCAGGAATGCAAGGATCTTCTAGGTTCCTGGGAACTTCAGGCCTCACCTAGCTCAAAGTTCTTTCCTATTGCTCATTTTCTGCCACCACAAAGAACCACGATTAGATGGAAGCAATGAAGGCCCTTTGATGTGGTTCCCAGAAAGAAGTCTCCAAACTAGTGAGAAAGTCAAACAGGGAGTACTGTTTTCTCCTGGGGTTTCTGTCTTTGGTGTTTTGCTGCTGCATTGTTTAATGCTTAAGGGAGAGGAGACAGACCATGTGCTTTTAGGCAGAGGACCTTTTCCCTCCACCACCACATCCTCTTATCCTGCTTTTGTACATCGTGGTATTCAGGCTAACAAGTTTTAAAACACATTTTGAGATGTATCCACTAGATATCAAGATTAATGCCCAAATTCTAGCAATAGCAAAGTCAATGAACTAAACTGTCAGCCTGTCCCAAAAACCTTATCAAAACAAGCTGCTAGCTGTCTGTGGCTTGAGGCAACTTTATATTTCATTTTGCAATACAAGCTCTGTGACTTCTCATGCTAGAAACTGCTTAGGATATTAAAACTCACAGCTTCCACTTGGATAAGTGTTATTTCTGAATCCACAAATCAACTTTAAAAAAAAGACACCTATGTCTGCATTTATGTATGTGTTGTTTCCTCACCTTGATGTAATGTAACTACTCGGCTTTCACACAGGTATAACACAGGTTTTATAGAACCATAGAATCATTCAGGTTGAAAAAGGTCTCCAAGATGATCAAGTCCAACCTTTGATTGAACACCACCATGCCCACTAAACCGTATTGTAAAGTGCCACATCTACTTGTTTTCTGAATACCTCAGGGGTGGTGACTCCATCACCTCCCTGGGGACCCTGTTGCAATACTTACTCTTTCAGTGAAGAATTTTTTTCCAACCTGAATGTCCCCTGGCTTCAAAATATTTGAAAATTTCTGCAGTATGTACATAAACAGCTAGCACTTAGTACAGGGTAATGCTTTCTCTAGCTTCACAGAACAGATAGGGAGCAGTTCATTGTAATAAAACATTTAGAAACACAGTAGTGTTTTTAATGGTCTTTAAATGGTAGTTGGCTCTGAGTGCTATCTATAGTAATAGCATGGAAGCTCAATGAGTATGGATAAAGTTTAAAAGTCTGTGTTTCATTTATTTAAACTTGCATAAACATACTTAAAAATATATATATTTGGCTCTTATTTCAGTCACTTTTAGCTTTGTATTTTTTATAGTGAAAACATAGTTACACTTCAAATAAATATTTTCCTCGAAATGTATATGCTGCTGCAGAACTTTGGCAGTAAGGATGATATATGCAACCCCTCAGAAAGTGAGGCAAATAACAAATGAGAAATATTCAGTGCCAAGAGTCAAGTACTGAAAAATATGACCTTGACAAACCTTCTTTCCAGAACCAGCTGTTGGAAGAGAACTTCATATGTTGAAAAGAGATTGAATAACAAAAGCTGAATCCTGTCTGCCTTTGCTACTTATACAGGTAATCTTCTGGGGGCTCAGATGAGTTAAGTACTGTGTTACATAAATTGGAAGTGTAAAAACCCTACATGGGTTTCACAATCTCTACAATGTTCTAAATGGTTTCTCAGATAAGTCATATGGCCATCCTAGAATACTATATCATCAAAAATTGCATAGTTTAAATGAGGAGGTTTAAAAACCCAAACAAAATCTCTTCTGCATGTCAGGTAATAGAGTAAATAAACTAAACTCTTTAAAAATTGTGAGAGGAGAAACTAGTAAGAGTGCATATTATCTGTGCCATAAATTGAATGACAATACAAAGTGTAGTATAAATGGAATCTATTATCAAAATGCATTTACTGGGCACCAAAGCAGAAAATATGTTACCATTTGCTGTAATCAGCCTAAATAAGTATCTGTCACGGAACAAAACAATTTACAAGGAGACCTTCCTGTGTTTAACAATTTTTCTTTCTTCATATTGGTATTTGAACAGGGTCACATACATTGCTCTTAAGATGACAGTTTAGAACCTATTTATAGACATTCATCCTGTCTGCCACATCTTGTTTCAATTAACATTTGATCTTGAAACAAGACAGAAGGATGGAAGGAGGGGGGACACTTGTACCAGCTACTGATGATCCATTAAAAGTTTATGCTGCCCTCTGAGTGGAAGGGAAGGCATACAGGAAAACACTGGCATAGAAATACTGTGCTGAAAACCTGCAAAGCCTCCTTCTGCGGCAGGAGAAGGACAGTCCCAGACACCTCCTCCCCTTCCACCAGCATAGCATTCTGTCCTGAGCCTTTTTGAAGTCGCTTTCAGCTCTGCTGTCATTGTTGTTCACATGCCTTTTTCCTTTTCTATGCAATGCTTCCTGCCCCATTTCTCTGTGTTTTTTAGAGCACAGACTACTATCTAGTTTAGAACAAGATTTTGCATTTCAGACTTTTATTTATCCAAGGTCTTTAAGGATTTTTGTCTCAAACATGCTTCTGGGACACAGGTGGGTTCTTCCAATTGTCTCTGATCTCAGGATTCCTGGCAGGTTTGTACATTTCACCAACTTTTGCATTCCTCCTTTTCAGCCCAGCAACTCCAGTTCATCTCTTGCATTCGCAATGATCTCAACCTTCCCAGTATTTACTGCCACTTCTCCTTTCCACAGGTCTCCTGCCTGCAATGTTACATCTGGCTGATTCCCAAGTCCTTCCAGTCCCCCTTGAGGAGGAGGATGGAGATCTCTTTCACATTTCTGACTGAGACTGACACATGTGGACAGGAACAGGGTCATAGATGAGGTAACACAAGAGGAGGAAAGATGGATAGAAATGTCAGAAGGCCTCAAAAGATTATCTGTGAATTTATAGCTGTGACACCCCTCTTGCAATAGAAAATGCCTTACTTTAGGCTGCATATAGTGCAGTTCAGACTTTAAAATAGTTGTACTCTTTTGAAAAAGGCAGAGAGATCTGCCTTGGGACATCTGGAAACTCCTGATCAATCTGCATTTCCACACAAGTTGACAATACCTTAATATCTAGTGACCCTCTGCTCTCCCAAGTGAGACTGAAATCAGCCAGCTGTTTCAAAATCCACTGGAGAAATGGTGGAGAAAACATGCACCATGATGCTGTAAAATAACAGTGTTGCTGCCAGTGCCTTGGCCCAGCATTGTCAGCGGGAAGCAAATGGATTCAGGAGCATTGCCCCAGGCTGCTGAGAACAAGCCTGGTCTTGACACCACAGCTGCACCTCCTCACAACAGGCACTCAGAGCTGCCAAAACACATAACACACATTTCATACCTGGCCTTAGGAACAGACAGACACTTGGGCATCTCCAGCCTCACTGCTTGGACTTCCACTGGCCTGGGCCCCCTCCTTGGCTTGTGTTACTGTCCAAGTCCACAGCCCCAGGCAGTCCTCCCAGCTCCTGCATCCCGCAGCTGTGGAACCTCACCATGCCAACCCTCCTCAACAATTGCACCCATCCCTGACCTGAGTCCCCCGCTCTTCCTCTTCTGCCTCTTACATTACCCCAGACTGCTCTATTCCCTCCTGTGTGCTCACACACACACTCTGACATTTCCTTCCTTCATTCTTCTGTCTCTGAAGTTAGACAATTTTAATGTTTTTATGTTAACTGCTTTTGAATAACAGCCTTTCTGGAAAACAAAAGGTTTCCCAGAGTACTGGTGTCTTTGGAAATGTTCCCATGGCCAACTACAAACTGAAATAATAACAGTAATAGGAAAATTTCCACATAAGTATATGAGACCTTTTCTTCAACAACTGGTGAAAAAGTTGTGTAGTTCTCCTTGGTTGTTTGGGGTTTGGATTTGGTTTGTTTTTTGACATTTTCAGGCCAGTTTTCCCCTCTAGCCTCCCAATCCCCCACTGCCACGAGGGAAAGGCATGAAGTGGAGTCTTATTGCAGTCTGCTTTAAGACTGGCAGAGGCAGTAACCTTGTTTACGTTAGAGCACCCTCGGTGTGAATGAGCAAAGAGCTGTGTGGAAAGACTGCCTGCCTTGGCTGGCATTCCTCTGTTGTTAAAGAGCACAGGAAATGATGGACATTTCTAAACCGGAAAAATTTTCAAGCAAGCTTCGGCTAACCACAAGAAAATAAAGTACATGGCAAGAATCACAATGCTTATGGCAAAAGAGGAAAAGTTGACAACTTTTGATTCATGTGCTGTTAAAGGTTATGATGCTGCCATCTAACATTATGGAAATGAAGCAGTTTTGGACACTAAGGAAGTAGCTGCTTCAAATAAATGCAGGGTTTGCTCTTTTTCATGTATTTGTATGTGAGCTGGTGGTGAAGTTGAGCTGGTCTCAAAGAGAAAGGGGTGGAGAAAGGGGTTGTGGTGGTCAACTCACATGCAGAGCAGTACAAACCTTCGCTTGCTCACCTCACTCTCATGTCCCTGAATTTCTGAAGCTTTCTAATGACCCCTTTCACCTTTAGAAAATGAGGGTCCAATAGGCAGTGCCACAGACTGAGTCAACACTCCCATTACAGCCAATGTGAGTTAGTGAAAGGTTAACAACCACATAGATACAATCCTACCTTTTTACCTTTTGCTCTGATAGCCACAAACTTGAAGATTTTCCTTTCAGTTAATTCTTCTCAGCTTGTCCAGTCTTTGTCTATAATGCTCCAATTCCATAGACTTCTTAAAAGAAAAATAAAAAATTAAAAGGTGTAAAGGGAAGCATACATTACACAGTATCTCATTCCATGTAGGATTTTTCTCACAGTGTGCACATGGTGTTTGTTAACTACTAAAATATCATAAAGAGCACTACCATCTCATATGTTGAGTTGGCAGAAAGAGAGGAAAAGCATTTCAAAACTTACCTTCCATCAGTGCCTGGCATGCTTTGGGGCTTGGCAAGGAAAGACACTATTGAACAACCTTCTGGCAGCACAGAGATTTCCCCTGTGCTGGCACTGGCGCAGCCGTGCCTGGGGTTGTCCTCACATGGTGCTGCCAGCAAAGAAGGGAGAAATCACAGGATCACAGAAGGAAGGGACCTTCAAGATCATCTGGCTCCAAACCCCTGCCGTGCGCAGAAACACATTGCACTAGACAAGGCTGCTCAAAGGGAAGAAGGTTTTGCTTGTGGGCCCACCTTTGTACCAGTGACCCCATGGCATGCATAAGGTGAAGAAAGATAAAGCAGAGAAACATGGTAGGACGTGGTGCTTTACAAAACTTTACCTTTTGGTGATGTTGAAGGGCTCCATGGAGGTTTCCCAGCACATTGCCACATAGGGGTAAAGGAAAGGGCTGGAAAGAAAGTTGCTGGGTTCTCAACCCAACTTTTCTCATGACCAATTATTTTCAACAACAAAGGGCACGAAAACAGAAGGAGAAAGGAGCCCAAAGTAACCTTAAGGGGGAAAAGGGAAAGGAATATTTGCAAGTTGAAAGAGAGAGCACTCTGGCAAACAGCAGCTGTTACCAAATAAGCCCCAAAAGACTGCAGGTGCTCTTTGTTCTCTAGGTTAAAAGCAACAGTTTGCAGCGTCTGCTGGAGCTTGGCAGGGGCCCTGTGAGCCAGGCAGGGACTATCAGTTATTCTCAGTGAGGACTGTCATCTCAAGCATGAAAACTGGAAGATATCATAGAACAGTTTGGGTTGGAAGGGACCTTAAAGATCACCTAGTATCAACTCCCTGTCCATGAACAGAGGCACATTCCATCAGAGTACGTTGCTCAGGACCACATTGGCTTGGCCTTCAATGCTTCCAGTGATGGTGCATCTACGCCTTCCAGTGCCCCACCTCACAGTGGTTTTACCCCTTTCAAAAGTATTTTCTGTGTTCAGTGATAGCCTTGGTCTGCCTGCTAAGTAAAGTTTTCATGAGGTTTGTGAAAGCTGCCTATCTTGATTTCACCTGCAGTGGAAAAGCAGACTTCACCGTGAGCCAGGTGAAAATATAGTTTCTAAACTGGGAATCCATACAAACAGAATTTTGAGACTGAGCCAGTTGTTAGAAAGGAATTTCCATTTCCTTAGACATACAGTCCTTGCACCATGTTAAAAAGGAGACAAACAACTTGCTGTGAGCCTTCACTGTTTGTTTGACAACCATTGCCTGTGTGTTCATGCAGACTTGAGTGCTGAAAGAATGGGAAGGTACAGCAGGAACACCTGTGTCTTATGAGCACCAGATGCTGGAGGAAATTGTGTTATATCAGAATCCAAAAGCTGTCTCCAAAAGCCCTCAGTGAAAAATTCCTTGCCCATAACCACTGACCTATGTAGTCTCTGGTTATTCCAGTAGAAATAGGACATGGACAGGCAGGTGGAGATGCAATGGACCCTGGTACTGTTTTTGAAACAGACTATTTATACGGATATCAGGGTTCATATTCCAAAGGTACTCACTCATCTTCTACATGGTGCAGTCACAAGGGCCAGCCTCTCACCTGCTGCAGGCCCCTATTACTTTATTGCTTTTCTACTTTCAGATCCCAGAAAACAGGAGGTTGGTATCAATGTATATCTTATATTTTATATCTGTGAGTATCATCTACAGTAAAGGTAGACCCTCAAGGTATGAAACAAGTAGGTGGAAGTTAGAGGGAAGAGTCAGCAGAAATGACCAATGTTGGTAAGCCTGAGGTCATGAGTGTACAGCTGCAGAGTGAAAAATATTTATTAATTGAGAGAAGGGAAAAATAAACAGAAAAATCAATACAATGTCCCTCTCTGCTGCACACATCCAGGTGAAAATAATTAAAATGCATCTCTCTGCATCTCAGGCAGACTTAAGAAAACATAAATGGACTGTGCTCCTCTGCTACTCTGGAGGCATGGAGAACGGATGAATTCATGTCAGACGCTGAAATGGGTGAAGTGGCCACTTCAGCTTTGCAAACTTGCATGAAGCAGTGTAAAACAACCACCATCCATGTGTAAGCACCACTATGGAGCACTGGCTATTCTTGGTTCAGTCAAGTTCCAACATCAAGAGCACAGGACAGGCTGCTGCTGCTGCAGATGGATCTGCATAAGAGCAATGTACACTCACTCAAGGCAGGGCAATGTGAGAAGTGATGTTTGTGCCTAAAGATGTGGAAGGATCGACTGCAGAGCAAGACTTCAGCGTAATGATCTTCATAACTGCAGGAATTTGCTCTTAATCTCCCCCACTTGCCAAGAGAAGCTATAGCCATTTCAAGTTATTTCAGTTGAGGCTGTCTAGATGCTGTCAGCAAACTGTTTGAAGTTCTTGCAATTGGGGGATAAGCAGCTTTTATGCAGAAAAAGCTGGCACTTCAAAATTTTTAAAAATTCAGGCATTACACAAGGAAGTCTTTAAAAGCTGCCACTGATAGAGATTTTGTGTAAAGAACAACTGATTTTCCCTCAAATGGCAAAGAGGTAAGAAAAAAAAAGGCATTCTCCCCTCCTAGAGTGCTGAAAGCAGCCATGGGGTAAACGTCAATTTAAAACAGAAACTGAATGTAAATGCAAAAATCTAAAAATATATTGGATGGCATTCATTAAAAAAATATAGGTTGTCAATACTTATTGTATTTGGCAAGTAATGAATGCTCAGCTCTCTGAGACTGCATTGCTGGATCATCTCAGTGGTAACACCACCCTTTTTCCTTTGTTTCTGTTCTGATTACTTGTTGCCCCTCACCACTGCACTGTAGAAGCAGCAGTGAGCTCCCCACAGCAGTGACCGCCCCTGGCAGTGTGTAAGTTCTAGCCCTCTGAGGGCCTGTGTACACACAAAAAGTGATTGTATCAATCCTTCTTGCAGGTTATTTGGTTGGGGACAGCCTTGGACACCCACACAAAAATGTTTTATTAACTATTTGTTACTGACAACTTTAAGAGTGCCACAGTACAGATAATCCTGACCAGCTCTCCTGCTCACTCCCAAATGCAGCATGTGGGGAGTGCTGTAAGAAGTGTCTGCTGTACACCCTTATCTTACTGTAGCTAAACTAAAAATCAGTCCTTTATTAATGGGGGGAAACCCAAACCTTTTCATGGAACACAAACATCATGTTCCACCCGTGTGCTATGTATCTATTCTACCATTTAATTTACTGGTTTTTTTCACTTAGTGTCACTAGCATTCACATATTGCAAACAGGAAAACTGAGGCAGGAAGTTGGGGAACTTCTTTTATCTCATGGATTGAAACCAAAAATACTTGAAACAGAACATCAGTTACTGTGCTGTTACTGAACAATAGACTAATAAATTCTAGTATTGGATATGCTATATAGTAAAAGTTAACAATCCCTTATTGTTCAGATTAAGTGTCTCCTCACACAAAGCACACCCTGAAGTGCTCAGCAACAATATTTTTATCATCTATCCAGGTACTTATATGGTTCCCATCACTGCGGTACCTGCTTTTATGGTAGCTGTGAAATAAAGAGCTGTAGAATCTAATATACAACCAGAACCTAGAAACATTGTTTGCCCAACTACCATATAAGCCAACAAAGGAAACTAAGCAATAATCCCAGTGAGCTCCAAGCATTTTTTTTTTTTTTTTTTATGCTGGATCACTTGAATTTTAATTTATTGATCACAAATTGCTATTGTTAAGATTAAGTATGAGCATCACCTGGAAGAAAGCTGCCACTTCTTAAGAGACTGTGAAGTGAGCTACAGACAGGGAGGGGAGAGTATGATTCCCATTCCTGCTCTTACAAAACCCTCAAAATGGAAAATACTTGTTTTGCAGACAACCATCAATTGGGATGAGTCACTTCTAACTTTGATTCTGTAAAAAAACAGTAAAGAAGAAATGAGAAATGCACGCAAGAAAGTAAGTGCACGTACGCCCCATCTGCTTCTCAGAACAAAATGGTATTATCTCCTCAGGGAAGGCCCACTTCATTTTGCTCCCACAGTCATTAGCATCTTCACAAAGTAAATACAAGCGACAGCATTGGGCATTGTTTTGTACTCTCTGCAGAGATATGATTGATGGTACAAGACTGTGGAAGAATCAAGACTGAGAGAACATAAAGCTTTCATATGCTCATTTTTCTTGCTAACACAGCATACTTTCAGTAATGAACAAGCTCAAGTATTCTGATCTCAGACATAAACCGGGTTTTTACTTCTGAGGAACCATTAAGGTGAAAAGGCTGAAGTAGCCAATGTGTGGGGCTAAGGTGCAGCTCTGTCTGCAGCTGCTGTACAGCAGACAGGGACCTGCCACTTAGAGTGAAGGTGCACAGGCATCCCGAGGACAAACACCCTCGGAGCTGAGAACAAACTGGATGAGAGGTAAAGCAGAGTGGTGTCCCTTTGGGAATAGGGAGGTGTAGTGAGCAGTATGTGCAAGAGGCGAAGGAGTTTGGGATTAAAATGAACATGTTGTAAGATCAGCTTGGGAACACTCAGGTTGCCCAGAGAACAGTTGCAATACATATGGAGATGCATTAAGGCTTCCCCCAAGGATAGGTTCCCCAGGAACCTCTACAGCAGCAGGCTGTAGTAGGCAAACCATCTGACCAGTAGGTCAGTGGAAACACAGAAAGTTCCCCTTCCAGTTTCATCTTACTCAGCCATGGACAATTCCCACAACAAACATTACTATGTCAAGAATCTGTCTCAGCTTTCATGAGTGTCTCGAACAAACACTTAGTCTGCAAAACACAAGAAGTCTAGAGAGTGAGACAGAGAAAGAGCCACCCACCAGACAAAATGTGAGGTCTGGTCCAGGAGGTGCTTAGCAGGCAGCACTATGGTAGGCCAGAAACACATGAAAAAGCAAACACAGGGCTTGAGACAGAAACAGTGTTTGTGCAGTAAGTGCTGGGTTTAGGTCTGTGTTTCAGATAAGACATCTCTCAAATGCTGTAGTGAGTTTTAGGGTGACCAGTGTGTGCATGAAATCTGATTAAAATAAAGGCCAGAATCTTCTTAGTTCATCCACTGAAATGTCAAGGAGCAAGCAGAAAAGGAGGTGTTCCTTCTCAGGAAAGACATCTCTCTAACACTGCCACTTCACAAAGATGTTGAAATGAGACAGGGAAAACACCTGCAGTGGTGTTCTCTGTTCTCTGTTTCTGAGGCAAGGGCAGAGGGGAAGAGAAAGGGATGCCAGATGTTTTTTTGAAAGCAGCTTTTTTTTTGTCTGATATTACTAGGCCACCTGTGGATGTACGTGATGCCCATGCTGACAAATGTTGCTGAAGGGTGAAGCTAGAGAAGGAGGCTCGGGTTCTGCAGCACCCAGGATCACCCAGAATCAAGCACTCAGGGTGGGGAGCAAGAAGTCTAGACTCACTGTGGCTGTCATAGTTCCTTTGTCTAGGAAACTAGGTCCCACCTCTTCTCCAGGGCTATGGAGGGTTAAACCTATAAACAGCCTTGCACAGGCAAGGTGGCAATCCATGGTTTACAGAGGCCCAGAAATGAACACTTACTATTCCTTAGCTTGTTTTTGAGGCTTTATTGCAGCACCTCAGGTGGCTGTAGGGGTGGCTTCCTCTGTAAGACCCTTCATGCTCACCCTGTTTAACCCCAGCTCTGACATGGCAACTTCTGGGTGAGTGCTTTAGGGAAGGAGATGCTGGGGAATTACGTCTTCACTGCAAAGTGGTTGCATGGTGGAAAGGAAGAAGCACATGGAGTTAGGGCTATGGGGCTTCAGGGACTCTCAAACAAGTATGGTGTGGGTCACTGATTCTAGACAAGAGTCTGTTCCAGAAGCAGTGACCCACAAACTTCCTCCTGCCCCTCACTGGGTCTTGTAATTGTCTCAGCAACATTGACTAGGAACAGTCTTTTTCTGGCCTCAGGTCTCAGCCTAAGTGACAGAGAGAACATCAAGTGACAGAAGTTCCTACTTCTTCTAGGACTTTGGTCACAAGAAAGAAAATAAGTAGAATCCCTGGCTCTCTCCTGCTCTCTGATGTTGGCACCTCTCCTCCCTGGAGAATTCAGGGAGGCAAAAAAAAGCCAAACATAGTCTGGCTAAGCCTGTGTGACTTTTTACCTCAAACACCTTCTGTTCTGGCCTGTGCAGTTGCTTTCACAGCTGGAAAGGGAATATTTTTTACCTTACATAAAAAGAAAAAAAAATGGCTGGACTGCTTTCAGTGTGCTCTGGGGAGCTTCAGGAAGCCACATGAAACTAAAATGCTCTCCATCACACCTCTAGCACCCCGCCACAGCTCCCCAGGTGTCATTGTGAATTAAGTTATGTTGGCTACACTTACAACTTTTTGTTGGACATAACTCATCAAAGGTAAACATATGGAAAACATCTGGCTTTGGAAGCAATTAAGGGAGATATCTTGAGTATGAAGCCACATGTTCCCTCAGCACTGGTCTTAGGCATTCTGCCTGTGCCACACTCCAGATTTTGAGATGACCCTCCAAAGACACTTTCTACTGCAAGCCTCAAAAGCTGAATGAGGTGATCTATGAGGAAGCTGAAACCTGTTACAACAGAGGTTCTGCTTTCATAGCAGGAGATAGCATGCTCAAACACCATACAAGGACTGGGCACAGGCAGGAGGGAACAGAAAGCATGTGTCCATTCTCTGTAACACCATCATCATGGCTAGGCTTCGCAAACGAAGATTTACAAGGGCTCTACCCACGCTTGCTACAAGCACGTTGGTGGCTA
>JAWWEW010000078.1:83915268-83936428 GCA_035583185.1 Anabacerthia variegaticeps
TTCTTTCTTTCTTTCTTTCTTTCTTTCTTTCTTTCTTTCTTTCTTTCTTTCTTTCTTTCTTTCTTTCTTTCTTCTTTTTCTTTCTTTTCTTTCTTTCTTTGTAATAGACAACAAAAATTGGCTTGGAATGGAAAAGGAGGATGCCATTTATATGACACATTGTACTATGAGAACTTTTACCAGAATATTGAGACATACAGCCTGACGAAAGAACATGCCTGGAAAGCCAACCATTTCCGAGTCAGATAATACTGTGCATTTAGCTGAATTGTTACTGTAATGCTTACAGACCACTGTTTCTTACTAAAGATCAAGTGGACAAAGACAGAAGTGGGAAAAGTATTGAACAAGACTGCATTGTAAAAATAATGCCAATAGCACATGGCTCTGGAAGACTCATGAATAATAGGTATTTCAGAAATTAAATATGACAAATAAAACATAGGAAAAGAGGACTTAGCAAATATCAAATCCAACAGTGATGCACCAGAAAAGAAAAAGAAAGAAAGATTTACAAGTAATGGACTGGTTTTGCTTTTCAAAACACCCAATAATGGTGTTGGATAAGAGGAAACAACAAAAAAGTATGGGAAAGATGTGGGAAAATTACAAAGGAAGGAGGAAACTGCCTTGGCAGGGAATGTGGATAGAATAATGTGTGTAAACAGAATAAAATAGTCAACTGCCATAAAGCATCCACTGCTCATAGCCAAAAGCAGCAATCCAACGTGTCTAGGCTAGAGCACAGGAGTAGGTATTTTGGGTCACAGCAGGAAACACCACACACTGTATTTTGTTAGGCTGCTGCAGTGTTTTGCAAACATGGAGGGGAGGGGGGATTGTAGGTATGAAAAAACAAGGCAAGTTGTTCCATTTGTTTATATTTAAAATAAATAGCTTTAGAAAATATGACCTAGTCAGTGAAAAGTATGAAACACAATCCTCAATTTGTTATGATTTAGCAAGAAGTGGAGAAAGGTAAAATCCATGCAAAGAATGCACACAATAGCTTACAGATTTCCCCTCCATCTACAGAAATGCTTTCAAGAGAGCATGCCAGTATTGTTCTAAGAAGACCAGCTTGCTTCAAAGTCCAGCAAAAATAGGCAGGTTTTTATAAAAGAAACAACTGCCTCTGCCCAAGACCAGGCACAGCACCTACCTCGGGAAGAAATACTCCATAGCATGATGCCAAAGGAGTTCACTGGTTGAAAACCTTTGGCAGGGCGTTGTGTCACTAAATGAAACCAGAGCACGCTTAGGGACTGCAAAGCCCTGTCAACTACCCACTCCCCAGCCTTAAACTTTATGTTGGTTTAGGAACATAATTTTCAAGTTATTTCTTCTGATATCACTGTAGCTTTGCCTAATCTCAAAATATTACTCTATCTGACCTCCAAGTGGCAGAGCCGTGATAATCTCAGGATATAAGCGAGGTAAAACTCATAGAGGGAGAGATAATATCTTTTATTAGTCTAACCAGCAGAGCTGAAGAAACCTGCCAAGTGTGGACAGAGCCTACATTCATTAGAAGCAGATACAGTGATTTCCAGCTTTGTGTGCTGCAGGAATGCTAAGACTGCAGTTTATGTGGGTCACAGGCAAGCAAGCCAGCTCAAGAATCACACCCAACCTAGCTAATTCCTTGTGAAGCCTTTACAGTCAAGGTTTGAATGGCTAGACTGCTGCAAATCCTAGGCTGCGTAGGTTAAGGCTAACCTGTGTGTTGTGCATTCTGTGCACGGAGACTGCAGCGCTTTTGTCACAGGAGAGCAGCCCCAGTCTTATGCAGTCTGGCCCAGCAGCCCACTGGAGCTGCAGGCTGATGATGCCTGAGATGGAGGGGACCCTGCTTGGACCGGACACCCCCTGCTCCTGACCCACCTCTCAGCAGGACTGAATCAAGACTGGGGTAGGGGTTCAGTTTAGGAGGGCTGTTTCTCTGAACTCCTTCAGCTACTGCATTTTGTTTCTTAATTTCCTTTGCATTCCTTTTAAAAGCTCTGTAAATGTACTCGACTCATTTCACAACACCTAAGGTTTGGTAACAGGGTGAGGCTGGAAGCTCAGGTTACAGTGGTCTCTTTCCCCAGAGGATGAATGTGGTGGAGGCTCTCTCACAGTTGCCTCTTCAGTAAGGCATCAATACAACCATGAAGAAATTGGAACTTAGCAGAAGACTAAAAAGCTACATAAGCTTTTTATTAATAGAGGCTTTTGAAAAACTCCAGAGGTAGTTTTTGAGCCAAGACTAAGAGAAATTAGAAACATTTTTGCTTTGTTTTCCTTTAGATAATTTTGACTTTGAGATGTTGGTAGTATGAATGCTAGGTGTTATGTTTATAGTTTCATTATCTGAAATCCATAAACCTTCATTCTTTCAGCATCCTTTGTTGCAAATGTGTACAAACTTACACGTATCTATAACATATAAAGTAAAAGATATGTGAAGAATAAACACATGATACTACACAAAGGGATGAGTCCCGAGAGACTTTTGACACTAAAGGCTTCTCTCTGTCCTTTGAAGTACCAGCTTTAAGGTGCAAATTGCTACCAAGTGCCTTCTTTCTGGATCTTTAAATTAGAAAGTGCAGGCAGGCTTGAATGTACAGCTGCCTAGAACTGCCTCTGGCACTCTTAGGAAAACGACATCCTGCAGTCACACAAATTATGTAGATGAAATCATATCTCTCATATATTAAGTTGATGATAGACTCAGGCCAGGATTTCTTACTATGATCACATAAAAAGGGATGAAGCATTTCCCACAAAGAGCACTTGAGCAGTGATGGTACGTTTGAAAGGAGGAAATGAAAGTGCTCAGTGTTACCAAGCTTCAGCTTGAAAAGACTGAATCCTCTGTTTAAGCTCCATTACACCAATAAATGACTAAATTGTCCTCAGACTACAGGAAGCAACCTGCAGCTTACAATAGCTAAGTCTCACCGACATAATTACAATATAGTAGAAGCAAAAGAAGGGCACACTATATTCAGAATGATGTGATCACTTTAATTTTCTTTTATAAAGACTTAGCTCTACTGTAGTCAGTCTAAGGACCTGTGGGTCATGACTTTCAGTCTGAATATAAAACTGAGAGCACCCTCCAGATTATGAGCTCATGAAAGACTGGTGTAGACACTGTAAAGCCTTCTCCTGGCTCATGGAGCTTGCTGTGTAGCGAGTACATGCAGCTTGTAATTGTTTGGCTATTGATTACTTTTTGTCTGTAATGGAGACAGGATCACCTGCAGCCATTGAGAGAAACTTGTAGCTTTAACTTTTTGGAAATTCCAGCCTTTGGAGGCTTTCCAGATGAGCAAATTTTTAAATTAAAAGTAGAATTAATGTCAACCCCCAGCAAAGACATATATAAATATATATAGATATAAATATATATATATAGAGAGAGATATAATCCCATGACAGACAATGTTGTAATTTTTTTCTAATTGCTTACCTATGTTATTGTTGCTAGCACTCTAACTCTACCTGAGTTACTTTAATGAAAGATAACACTGCAATAATAGCTGTGAGTCTCCCTCCTCCCTTTTAATATTCTTGTTAATAGCTAGGTTTTAGAATAAATAATGCAAACTATTTACTGGAACATATCCATAGATCATAAATTGCAGACCATTTTTAATTTTAAGACCAAAGAACTATAGTTTTAACTTCACAAAAGATTGAATTCCTGTTTTAACTATGAGAGTATGATCTCAACTCTCTCACCACTCCACCATCCTGTGAGGTAGATATGTGCATATATCAACACCTCATCATTCAGTTACTGACACATCACCATTTGTGTTGTTTTGAAAAAAACAAAAAAAAAGTTTTGTCCCTTACAATAACAAGCCTTTCCTACCTTTTAATGAATTTCAGGAGCAGAACCCTGTGATTGTCACTGAGGGTCACAGAGTTCAAAAATGAAGTCAGTTCTTCCCCTGAAAAGTTTTTCAGAACAACACACTGAAGAGTTTGGAACCCAAGGGCTAACAAAAACAACTGTGGACCTTCTTTTTTCCTGTCTTATCATTCTTCTTCTTCCTTTCTTGACATTTTAATGAACAATCAATTATTCCCTGATTCCCAGTCTGTAGTCTTAGTGGCAGCATTCAGAAGCATCTTGTGTGTTGTTTTAAAGCATGTTTATTTTATTAATTTTAAAAAGATTCATTACTTGTTCATTTGAATGAATTTCAATGTCCTTAAAATAGAAGTTTGGTGCCATACTTGTCATTAATTGAGTTTTCTCTAAATGAAATTTTCAATTTGTTTATTCATAGAAATGGTTGTGTTTTAAAATCAGTAATTCATGACAGTGTTGATCTCCCAAAACTCACACAAACACAAACCTTTTAATGTGCAATGTGACTTTATTGATGAATATATACAGAAATTAAAAAGTGACCTCCATTCAGAAGGAGGTATTCACAGTATACCCCAGTCCCTATCATTCTGTTGGGTTTAATTATTAATCAGATCCAGTTGAGAAAAGGCATCCCATACAAGTGCTTCTTCCATCCACTGTATTTTGCAGCCTAAAATACAATAGAAAGTCAATTCCGCTACATTTTCCACTTCAGTTACACGGGCATAGGAAGAAAATGTTGAAATAATAATAATAAAAAAATCCTTAAAACCAATCTTATAAAACTGTAAAAATTATCAGCTGCTAACTGATAATGTCTGGTTTTGAATAAGCTAAAAAAAACACACCACCAAACCCTGTTATTGCATGTCTCTTCCTAGTATATTATAGAATGCTTAGAAAGAAGCCCTGGTGTTTGTGGTCAGCCTCCTGGAGCAGACACGTGGCTTTATGATTAGATGCATCTGCTTTCATTCACCCTGATGGCATCGTGGCTGTCACTTTAAGCAGCTACTGCAAACAGTATCTGGAATTGTCACTGTATGGCATCCAGATGTATGGCATCTGGAAACAGTGAAACTCCACCCAGGACTTCCCTCCCTTATTGACCTTACGTGTTACTATGTCTTTGCAGTGGGATTCTGCAGCTGACAGAAAATTCAAGACTGCAATTCTCAATATGCTCCCCACTCCTCCAAATGAGGTTGTCTTAGAAGAACCCTTAAACAGATGAGATTTCAAGTTGTCAAGATGCTGTTGTCCTGATATTTCCTGATGTTACTGGAGCATGGCCATAAATTATAAATTGCAGGCCATGTTTTATTTCAAGACCAAGGAACTATGGAAGGTAAAGCATATAGTTTTAGCTTCACATAAGACCAAATTCCTGTTTTAAAATATGAGAATAAGATTTCAACTCCCTCACCACTCCACCAATCAGTGAATAGATATATAAAAATATATCATATATATAAAATATATAAATATATATTACGTATTGTATTATGTGTAATATAATCTATAAAATATTATATATATATATATATATATATATATATATATATGAGGGCAAACTTCACTTTAATCCATCTGTATGACTTGAAATTTATGCTGCTTGTATCTCCAGCTGTGCACAGACGCAACGTGCCCTTCTTCTAGCTGTGCTCTGTTAGTAGGAGACAGGAGCTAACACTGAGCTTCTGCAGTTGCTGTATCTGATGAAGAGACTTTTGCTACATGGAAATGATCAACACAGACTAATGCAAGAGGGACTCTTTGGGGTGAAGTGACTCAGGCAAGACTTTGAGAGATCAGCACTCTCATTATTTTATTATGGGCCACACCACAAAGCATTACAGAAAAACAGTGTGGATCTAGGGGAGTCAATAACAGATTACCAAATCTAGATGTGTTAGTTTGACATGTTTAAAAGGATCAACTCTTTCTCAAGTAAGGACCATGGCATAAGCAAACCATCACAGTGAGTGAAATTCTGCAGAAGGTAGGATTTCTGGCAGGTGAGAGTCACTACTTAGGAAGCCTAGGTGTCCCTTTGAGATAATTTTTTTAGGTGATTCAAATGGAAAAGCTTTGAAATTATGAGGAGAAAATGCACTAGGATGACTTGTCTCTAATAGCACTAAAAGACAAAGAATTTCAATGAAAACTACTTTTTCTTGGCCAGACAATCCTACCTCACATTCCTTTCCCTTGCTTACCCCAAGGTCCCACCTTGCCACCACATTAATGCTCAGCTGCATCCTCACTCTCCCATCATCACAAAACACACTGCTCTTCCCTTCCAGCCCATTCACTACTCTCCCTCATAAAAGGCCAACATCCATGACAGATGGCCATTGCTCTACTGCCTTCTTGTTTTCTGCAACCTATTCTGGTAGCACATGGGCTACCTGGCCAGAACCTCTGTCCCCACAGCAATCCTTCTTGCCTGTGCTCCTCTAAGAGGAGTTACAGGGGGCATAGAAATGATTTGATCTTCCAGAAAACGAAGTGCTTTGGTGTCTGTTAGCATTAATTTCATCTGCCCCCTCAAAATGAACAAAAGTAAGCCAAGATGATTGGGAATGAATAAAAAAATAAGCAAGAGCACTTGCCCAGACAACTGCTGAAATATCTCTAGCATTAACAGCAATAGGGTTTCATAGGACAAAAGAGTGGATCAAAAATGTTTCAAAAAATCCTAAATTGCTGAAGTTTTGTTTAGGTGTGGTTATAATCTTTTGAGATGCACGAATCAAGAAGCTGGCTCCAGAGGAACCCATTTGCAGCTATTAGCCAAGCTGATACATGCTAGCTGTCCCACTGAGCCAGGGTCATGCAAAGTGTCAGTCTCTGCTCTTTCAGTCCTTCCTTCTCCAAGGGCAGTCACCAGGTCAGTGTAATCCCTTTTGGGATATGAAGGACTGGAAAAACAAGGTGGGTTTGTTGACTGACAGGCCTGAAAATGAAACACTTTATTTTCAGAGTTCAGCATGTTACACACCTGACTCCAAAGCTGTCTGACAAGCATTTATATTCCTTTAATTGGCAAGAGAAATGCCCTTATATTGGCTTTGAAGGCTGTTAAATGTACAACTGGAGTCATCATGTTTTAAATGCTGTGGGATTAGCTGTTACTGTGATCACTGACAGCAAGATACACAGAAAAAAAAGTATTCCCTTTCACCTCTCAAAAGCACATTTTGGAGAACAGATGGAAGCAGGGAGGTCAGGAATGGTGCAGAAAAGCCAGTAGGAGACCTGGAAGCTGGGCTGCCTGTGAGGTATTTTCCTCTCATGACAAAAAGCTGACTTAACTGAGACCCTCTCAGTAATTGTGAGGTCCACCCTACCAGTGAACATGTCCAGGAGAAGGCTTGAAACAGCCAAGTATGCCTGTTTTCCAGCACGTCATGCCAGAGAGGTCAGTTAGCTTGTGCAGCCGCCTCCAAAGAGGGAGGAAAATCCTAAAGCAAAATAAAGTGTGAACTTCTACTGCCTCTAACTACAAAGCAAACTGCTTCCCCCATCCCTCCGCCGCTTTTTCAGGGGGAAACAATTGACCTTCAGCCCTCCCTATTCAGGAAGATGTTTTTCTAGCACACTTCTGTCTTCTGCCTCCATTTGACACACAGAAAAAACCCTGAAAAACAGGTTATGAGGATGTATCTTTTGAAGGGTTTATGCAGGTTACAGGAAGAGGTAGGTGGAAAATCTGGCTGTGGGTTATCCAGCCCTGATGACAGAGCAGGTGAAATACAGGGAAATACAGTTGTTTTGCTCTGTAACACATTTCTGTTTGCCATTTCTTTAAAGATAAAGAATTAAATTTCAAACTGAAATAATTTCAATTAATATTTCTTCATGTCAGAAGGTTTTGCTATTCTACAATTACAGCCTATGTTGTTTTTATCTCATATAAGTAACCAGATGCAGTTATTTCTTTACAGTAAGCTTTGCATATCTATCCACCTCTCATCATTCTTACCAGCAATCTTGGTATGATTTAAACAAAAAACAAACCCTGTGTAACCAAACCCTCTTCTTTAAATGGAAATATTACTCTTTTCTGCCTTTAATGGGTTCATTTTCTAAACAAATATTTACCGGTCCAAAACATCTTAAAACACATGCTGTGAATTCATATTGGGAAAAGTATGCCACTGTCCATGTTGAAGCCCAAACTTAAAACTACTTTAAGACTCTCAAAGAATGCACGGTGGTTTAATTGATCCCAGCCACATTAACAGTCATAAAAATCTGTGGTGTTTTACCAGGGAAGTAATGGGTTGTGAATAATTTATTTTTTTTATTCCTCACTCACAGGTGATGAGGATTAACCTGGCTATTTCTAATGAGTTTTAGATTATTTTAGAGTGCTTGAATAATATCCTGTTTGAAGGCAGCTATTATACATCAACAAGCCAATGTTTGTTCAGTAGGTCATTCAGAAGTGAGAGGAAATTCTGACCACATACTCAGAGTTCAAGTGCTGAATATTTTATGAACTTTGCCTGTAATATGGGGAATAAACTCAAAGCGCTTTTCTTCCTCCCAGTTCTTTCTTCCTCTAATCTCCCTTTCTTCTATGCCTTTAACACTCCAGTGTCACACTGGTGCTCCTCTCTGGAAACATAAAAATATGTGTATCACCCCTGTGCTAGGAAGTGCTACTGAACTCCTGCCTCTGAAGCAATCCTACGTAAAATTAAACATTGCTGTCACTAAATAAATTTCAGTGTGTTACAATTATGGCTAGAAAATTGCTCACTAATGACCAGGTGTGGCTGATAGCAGAAGCAGCTGTCCTTGCTCACAGAAGAACGCTGCTTCCATGTCACAGCTGGAGCCAAGCCATGGAGCTGATGCAACCAGGTGTGCCTCCAATACAGCGTCTAGCAAGGTAAGCACAGGGAACAGAGTGTGTTTATGGGAATAGTTCTCACAGGTCTAAATATTAAAGAAAACAATTTTCCTGGTGATTTTCACATATCTGCTAGTGCTGTTCCTTGCTGTTCCTCATTGTGCTCAGCTCTTGTTAGGAATCAACATTTCTAAGCTTGCTTCCTCTCTAAGAGTTGCTGAACATGAAATCAGTTATTTGAGCAGCAAGGAATAGGACAAGTTTCTGCAGTGTGACCTGGCCAGAAAGAAAATTTACTGGCCTCAGTGACATTAGTAATCTAAGCCATCTCTCCCCCATTTGCTAAAACAAAGACTCTAGAAGGGTCTCTGCAGAGCTTTTGAGGCACATTTCAATGGGGTCTGGAGCAGCTCAGATCTCCATTCAACACAATGCTGTCATTAACATTGGGTTTGGTTTTGCTCTTAGTATGTATTAAGGTTATTCAGATATGGACTATTTCACCTCCTTACTACAGAGATAAGAACGAGTAAGGAACATTGTACATCCTACCTTTGTAGGACACAGCTATTGAAAGAGAAAGTGATTCTTCTTATTCTTATGTAAAGCAAGAAGAAAAGCAGCAGCCAGCCTCTCTTAGCCCAGCTGACTGAGCTTGGACAAGGGCAATAATGCTGCTTCACCCAGACTGATTTTCTTACTAAGAGATAATATTCAGATACAGATTTTCTTTTTGGCCACCATAAAGGGACAACATACTTGATAAAGTCTGATTCCCCTGAAACCGTGTTTTCCTAGGCAATTTTGAACTTCTCCAGGCTTCCCTAGTCCATACATGAGGCAAGGCATTCCTGCCTGAAGGACAAAGCAGTTCCACAGTGGCATTAATATAAATATTTCCTTCCATTTTCTGAGCACTGGGTTAACACCTGAGCAAAGGCAGAAAGTAAGGCCTGTCATCTTCCTCACCACACAGGCTCACATAAGGGATTGGGAGTGGAGACAGGATTTGACTCAACATGAGCCACATGTTGACTCAACCTGCACCACAATTGTGCGTGTTCCCAAAAGGCACAGGGGAGCCTGATGACTTTCCATAAGGCATGGCCCCTGGAGCCCAGCCAGCCACCACACTGCAGCTCACCCATGCCTGTCTTTAGTGGCTCGTTCCGGGCTGTAGCTGATGAGTGCTGAGAAGAACACTTATGTCAGAGTAAGGTGAGCTCATCTTGCACGGGACAGCAGTGGAAGCTCTGCTGTTTTGAACTGCACACAGCAAACTGTTACAAGCAAAAATTGACCCTTTGTTAACTGATTTGGCATAAAGTGTGACACACAAACACACACACTCATTGAAACAGTGGCAGATGCGAGACTTCCTGGTCCTTATCCCACTGCTTGCAGAAGACTGATCCCGTGCCCTGAACACTGAGGACTTAAAGACCCCTGGGGAGCGATGAAAAGGTAGTTTCAAAAATACCAGCTTGTGTGAAGAAGGCTTCGTGTGTGGAAAAGCCTGCTGTTCTATTTTCTCAAATGCTTTAAAC
Organism: Anabacerthia variegaticeps; assembly: GCA_035583185.1. Classification (NCBI taxonomy): domain Eukaryota; kingdom Metazoa; phylum Chordata; class Aves; order Passeriformes; family Furnariidae; genus Anabacerthia; species Anabacerthia variegaticeps. The sequence goes on from JAWWEW010000078.1 coordinate 83,925,557, forward strand.
ATTTCAATGCTCTAAAATTATTGCTGAAATATGTGTATTTGCATCTAGCTATTATATATTTACACACACACATTTAATTTGTCCTTAAAAACACCTGCCTGTGGGCAAAGCAGTGAAAAATTAGTTCAAAGGAAACCAGTTACTTTTCATAAGTTATTAAGTGTACTGTAAACTATTAAGTTTTAAATAGGCACTAGACTAATTAGGGATTATTTGTAGGATGACACAACATTTTTGAAAGTCCTTCAGTACAGATCAGAGCCTGCTAAAGGCTACCAAATGGAGGAAATAAAAAACACTCTATAGCCATATGCAAATGAAAATCAGAAGGGAACATTTCAGACATTGCCCTTACAGAAACAAAAGACATATTTAGAACACTTCCTTACAAGCAATGAAAAACAAAACCTTATCAAAACACAAAGGAAAACAAAAATAAATGTTATGCAGCAGCCCATCCCTTCAAACTTGGGATTTGAACAACCTCGTCATTCCACAGGGGAGATGGTGATTTTGCGAACAGACACAGTTGCACGCAATGCCAATGGCAGAGGAAAGAAGATATATTTCATACTGAGAGGGAAAGACAAACACACACACCCCCTCCTCTGCCTGCCCCCTTCCCTGGCAGAGGGCCAGGTCAGCTGTATCAGTGAACAACAGCATTCCTGGTCTTCAGAAACCTCTGGAAGGAAACCAGAGCCATACGTGTATGTCTCGGCTCTCTCCCTTTTCCTGATATAAGCCTGGTTATGTGTTAATTACCTGACTGGTTTCTTGGATTTTCCTTATTGTTTCTCATTTTTTTGCTTCTTCTCTGATCCCAACTGACTGAGATACGGAGGGAAGGGTAAAGTGGAGCAATAACAGCCCACTGCCTCCCAGAGCAAATCTTAGTAAAAAAAAAATCCACTCACGGCATTTTCATTCATGGCAAGCAAGGTCTTCTTAACTCTGGCTGCACATCACTCAAAATCACCCTGGGCAAGAACAGACTAGTCAAAATACATTACTGGCTTATTGATACGCAGCACCCCGAAAACACTTGCCCTGAGAACTTTGCAGTTGTCCCTCCCGAGCCCTGGAGAACCACACCCAGAAAATGAGCAACTTTGTCAGCTATGCTGAGTGTTTCACGGTGGATTTCAAAACAAAGCAAGGACTTCAAAACAACTGTTCCGCACAGACTACTCCTTATAGCCTGAAAATCAGCCTCGCAGAGTCATGACTACATCAGGGCTTACATTTGTACTGGTCACATCAGTTCCTGTGGCTGCTGATGCTCCCTGTGATTACAGCAAGTGAATAGGAGTAATCCATTACCTTTATCACAACAGTTTTAATCATGACAGACAGAAGTGCTCTGAGCATAGTACATGATTTATTTGCAGTGCTGTCTAATTCAGCCACTGAGACAACTTAGTTACAGAGACTGAATATTAAGGATATCTTACGGTGTTAGGTCAGCCTAGAGAAAGCAACTTTAATTTCTGGAAGGTAAAGATTTTGGGAAAAAAAATATCAGGAACAATTATGTCTCTGTTCATTACTTTGTTATTTTCCCAGAGATCAAGAGAGTTGTTAATGCACGATCACACCAGGGACTCTTGCTGCCTAGTACTGCTGTCTTCCTACCTGTCCAGAGAGAACAAGCCAGGAGCTATTCACATATAAACACCTGACCAATAACTAATGTAACTAATGGTTTGTAAACTTGTTGTGGCCTTTATTGTATTCCATTGGGTTTATGGAGAAATGGCACTTCTTAAGGGAGAGAGCAGACTGCATGTGTAGGTCCAGAATACACATCACCGATGCAAAGAATTTTGCTTGAATTTCTCTTTCAAAGTGTGACTCTTTTAGTCCCAAAATCTGAAAGGTAAGCCCCTCTACTAGTCCCTTCTTTAAACCATGTGTGGTGATATTTACAATATGCATTTTTTATTTACATTTACATATATATATATAATGTATATGCATCATGCATATACATATATATACATATAAACACATAGATGTTGCTGCATCTGAAAATTTTACTCAAAGTTCTGAAAGGTGACTTTAAACTAAGATTAAATGCCAACAATGTTTGAATAATGTCACATCATGTGTTTGCAAACCTCTTAAGTGCTTTCAGTAATCTTTTCTGCTGTTTAAATATTTGGCTTCAGTAGGTCTTTGTCAGATCTGAGCAGGTATAATTCAGTATCAGAAAAATTATAGTCATTGTTACATGTCTGTAAATGTGTGTTGACTAAGTACTACATCAATAGGCTATTCTGCTGTAAAACGTCTTGAAATTCTGCTTCAAGGACTAAAATTTTTTTTTTTTTTTAAAAAAAAAGAGGCCAGATCTGTTTCTTCAAGTCTAGTGAAAAGTGGGAATACACTGAGTAAAAGGGCAATTAGACCTTCAGTAACAAATAGCAGTTACATCAGTGACTCTTGTGGTTGAAATAAATGATTCTCCTTTTTTTCCCCAGCTTCATTTTAAAAACAACTTCTATACTTTTACATCTTCTATTACATATTAAAATATAATTCAGTGTCTTGGAAAATTGGGAAACTGTGATACTGAAGTTGACCTTCAGACTCTAAATTAAGTACAGCTTTCTTTTGGGACATCAATGAGAATGCTTAGCAAGGCGGGCTACATTTGCTTTGGAAGCCACTGCCATAAAGTGCAATTTTTTTTAATTTTTTTTTTTTTTAACCCTTCATAAAAGGGCAAAGGAGGTAGACAACATTTCAAATTGTCAGCAACTTCATTTGACTTCATTTGAACTTCCATTCTTCATAAGATACTAATGTCTAATGAGGGAACACATGCAATTGGTGCAAGCCCATAGACAGACATTGTCTTCCTCAGAAATGTGAAAGTCTAGGATGGGTCACCAGTATTGTACAGCAAAGCTGGATATTGACTCACCAGTTCAGGTCACTCTTCTGTATTAGAGGAAGGTAATATCTGTCCAACTAAAATTAAGCCTCTCTTGCTGTACAATTCTATGGAAAGTATTTTTCTTCATTTCACTTTACAGAAGTGAAGTTTATAACCCAGAATTTTATATTTGATATTGGTCATATAATTTGTCTGCTGTAAAGCTGCTAATGGTAGCAGGATGATCTAATCCTTTAGGTCTTGCAAACCTTACTTTTTATGACATGCTGTTAGTACTGAATTTTGCAGAATTATTTCCTTTCATTTCTTTTAAGGATATTCAAATTGATGCTGCTTGACTATAGCTTTCACTTTCTGGGAACCTAAAGCAAGACTTTGTCATTGCTCTTTTTGCCTGGCTTAAGCTGTCTGAACTGCTGTCAATAACCATTCCTAGCTCTCTGATTCCTTGTTTATTTTCATTGCCATGTCCGGACAAAATAGATTTTACTTCCTATTGTATGTGAGTCTAAGTTAAATTTTATCTACTATTTTGTTCACTGAAATGAATAAATTCAGTGAGAATGAAATAAGTCTTTCTAGAATTTGTGTGCTCCTCCGGTTTTCAAATAACTTTATAGACCAGCTGAGGACATTCAGCAGAAACTGTTTTGTTGGTCAGATGATGTAATTCTGTTTTTCTAGGTAAATGTTTCCATTCTGCGTAGCCTGAAATGCTTCCCCTCTATGTAGGTTATTGTGCATTCCCCTGCAAATCCCAAGGTCGCTCTTTGTTGCATTTTGAAAGTGATGCTCCCTGGTGACACCTCTACAGCAACCGGGAAGATCTCTTATTTTAAGGAATATATTGCATGTGTTTGTCAGAAGCTTTCCAGTTTTGGAGCTGAGATTCCTCACAGCTTGTGATGAACACCATCTGGTCCTGGCAGTTCACTAGAATTAAGATTCCCAAATTGTTTCTTGGATTCCTCCCTTGAGGTTTCTTCCCTTCTTAACAACATACTAAGGACTAAGGTTTCCCTTGGGTGAAATCTCCTTGGGATGAGAATTTCACCAACACACCTCTTTATCCTAGTTTAACTGCTTCAGGCAATTAGCTTTTATTCAGTCTTGTAATTTGTCTTTAAACTTCCATGGAAAAGTCAGTGGAAGCAAGTGCAATCCTTCTGTCTCAGACACACTTCTTGTGTGGTACCAATAGCTGTCTCTACCTTTTCTGTAACTGAGAAAAAAATCTTTACTTATGATCTTAGAAGTTAGAGCGGAATTTTTTGTCGTGCTTGGACAGAGAATATATTTCGCAACTGGAAAAACACAGATACACAAAAGCTTGTACAGGGACACAAAATCTAAGAGCTTAAGAGAACTTAAAAGGGACACTGTGATCAGATGATTTAACTCACAGGACAAACTGAGCTGCTTTCTGCTGCCTGAGTCTACTTCTGAATGCCAACAGACTTTGCACCCTAGAGTAAGGTGGTGGCTTACAGCAACATAAGCAGCAGTATAGAAGATAAATATGACTGATGTACATCCAGTAGCACAGCAAAATAAAAATGAAAAGGCCAGAAAGAATGAAAAGATGAAAGTGGAAAGAGTCAGAATCTGAAGAGAACTGTCATTGCAAGGAGAAGAACATGCTGACCAGTGGATGCATATTAAAAAATTCTTACGGTTAAAGGAGACAAAAATGCTGGTGACTAGCCCAGCAGGAAAGGAAAGGGTATGGTGGAAGTTAATCGAAGCAGGGTTAGGCTTTAGGTTAGGGTTCTGGGTTAGGGTTAGGGCATGTGTAGTAGGCTAGAAAGGCAGAGACATGCTTTGGTCAGATGGGTCAGAATGCAAGATAACCAGCAACAAGCAGTGGTTGAGTGCCTCCACATATAATACACTATATCTTCAAAGATGAGGAAACCTTCACTAGGAACTTCAGAGGAGATTTTGCTTAGGAAAAGGAAATTTGGAGTACTCTGGTTTATCTTAGGGATATGAGCATGAATACTCATAAGCCTCAGTTGGCCCTACTGCACTCCCAAGCTTTGGAACACTGAAGATGTAGGAAGTTGTGAGCAAGACGTGCTGGCTATAGGGGAATTTCTCTTCTTTTTCTTGAAAATCATTTCATGGATCAGACCAATTTTCTTGAATGACAAGAAGCCTGCTGCCAAATCTAGATGCTCCCATAAATGAGTCTGTCAGATTCAGACGTGACAAAGTGGACTCTACTGGCCTCTCTCTTTGCACACCTCCCAAGCACTGGTCTTCTGTTCCAGGAGGAGTCCCTGGGCTGCTGCATGTGTATGGGTGCACCTGTCTCCCCTTTCACATTTAAGAACTCCACCACACTTACTCTTTTTAATCCTTTTCCCCTCAATATAGTGATTCATACACAATATTCAAAAAAATCTTTTCAAAGTTATTGAGTTAAGCAGTCTACAACTTACCAAACCCTGATAGAGAACTTAGAGGCAAGTTTATAAAATCAAAGACAAATACAAAAGGTGTAATGGAAACACAGAGCTCTCTGTGTGAAAGTACTTTTGAACAAAGAAAACATTTTAGGAGAAAGATAAACTGGTCTCCTAATTGTGAATGATCTTTTCTACTCTTCAGCTTTTTCTTCAATGCACCTAAATTAAATCTACTTAGAGAAAATACAAAGTGTTCCTCTTGTTTGAACACCAATGGGAGAAAGCTACAAACAGCTCTGAATTGCAGTTCACATGTGGCACTGACAGAGCCATGTCCTTCTCAGAAAGCCATATTAATATTTGTATGGCACACCACTAAGTATACGAATGGTCTCTAACTAGCAACTTTTAATTCAGCCTCATAATCTCATTTAAGACCAAGATTAGGTGCCTCCTATTAAATGTCCACCACTATTTGACTCCAGAACACAGTATTCAGAAATGTCAACCACTTGTAAATTTGGGACAGGTCATTTTAGAGCTGGTGTCCTGAGAGATAAATAATGCAGACAAGCAAGGTTTGTACACTTTCTGGAGGCTGGAGCTGAAATCAAAGGACGCTTTGTTTTGTTGTTTTTGTTTTTAACCCAGGGTACAAAGCAAAAAAAAAGGCAGGTTCGTAGAGTCAGAGAGAGGTAATCTTGTGCCCTTCCCTCTGTGTACTGCATAACATGTTCTGTTTCTTACCCACACCCACAGTCTGGGGGCCAAGGCAGTTGTTTTGGTTATGTGCCACTAAAATCAGTTTGTTCCAAAGTGACCTGCCAGAGGACAAAATTACAGTCTCTAGGAGCCAAGGGCAAAGAACCTCATTTCAGATTAAACCACAAGGCCATCTTTCTTTTCTACATGTGACTGAACCTCATGTGAGGGATGCCTCCTCTTGGAGATGCTACACTCGTTCAAGCTGTAGTTTCACAACTGAGGTGGTGCTGAATGCTCTTTAAGCAATAGGGTTTCAATTTAAGCAGCAACAGAGTTTTTGGCTCTTGGAGCAGTACCACATCAGTAAGGCCAGGGACTCCAGATGTTTATCCAAAGAAATATCATGGTAACAGCCTCTCTGACACAGCTCCTCTATGCAGCAGCATGCTTTGGGGTTGTCACCATGACCTTCTTATTGCTGCCACTCCTGTCCACTCCAGCCCATAGAGATTTGCAACTTTGTCTGACTTAGCCTCTTCTCAGTACATCTGAGGCTTCACCACAATTCCTTCAGTATTGCTGCTGTTCTGTTCCAGGGCTCTGAATTGTTGCAGACCACAGGTAACATGCTGCCTACTTGATGAATGATCTCAACATCTCACTATAAGCTTCCTGGGAACTGGATGTTTTCAGCTGGAAAGTTAGGCTGCCAAAGGTTTTCATCAGCTCAGAAAACCCTTTGCTCACTGGGCAAACTTAATTGCTTGGCTGCAACTTAGAACTATATAGTTTCTCACACAATTAACTAGTCTTGAGCAGGTCACAAAGCCCAGATTGTAGGCCTACATCAACTCTTGCATCAGAGTGCTCAAAGCTGTATGGATGAGAGACTGGGATAAGCAGAGAAATGTTTCCCACATCTCTTTTGAATGATCTAACATAACCTAACAGTACTTAGGTTCATGCCCATAACACAAAAAACTATGTTACTGCTAACTGGTAAAGAAGAGAATACACTAGAATAGAATAGACTGTTTCAGTAGGAAGCGACCTACAGTGATCATCTAGCCCAACTGCCTGACCGCTTCAGAGCTGACCAGAAATTAAAACACTTTATTAAAGGCATTGTCTGATTGTCTCTTAAATACTGTCAGGCTTGGGGTATTGACCTCCTCTTTAGGAAGAGTGGTCCAGTGTTTGACCACTGTCTCAGTAAAGAAATGTCCGATCTGAATCTCCTCTGGCACAGCTTTGATCCCTTCCCTCATGTCCTGCCACTGGGTACTGGAGAGAAGAGCTCAGCACCTCTGTCTCCATGTCTCCTGCTCAGGAAGCAGTAGAGAGCAAAGGACTATTAGAATCATATCAGGGGCAAGTTAACATAAATGGAAACTGGACCAACTTGTTAGACGTGTTTGAGTAAATAGTTTGAGGCATACCACTTATTCTGGTAGTTTAGCCTCATGTTTTGTTTTCAGGGTGGCCTATTTTAGCTATAAACAGTTCATTTTCTATAAATGGGTCAGAGTTTTGCCCATGATTTCCTCCTGTTGCTAATGCATCAGTGGCTTTTCCACCCAATTGTGCTGTGAGACCTCAGTGGTGGAAATACGTGATTCATACTGGAAAGTGTAACTTCCAGTAACAGTAATTGATTCATCCTGTAAGCAAAAATTTCAGTGAGACAGGAATCAAACCTGCAGCAGCTACAGTAATGGATGTGTATTGGGTTTGTGTGGTCAGATTTTGGTAATGGGGCAGCTATAGGGGTGCCTTCTGTGAGAAGTTGCTGGAACCTTCCCCCATGTCCTGCAGAGCCAATGCCAGGTGCCTCCAGGACAGACTTGCTGCTGGACAAGGCTGAGCCTGAGATGGTGGCAGTGCCTCTGTGATAATCTATTTAAGAAGGGAAAAAAAAGTTATTGTGCAGATGTAATTGCAGCCAGAGAAGAGAGGAGTGAGAATATATGAGAGGAACAACTATAGAGGCACCAAGGTCAGTGCAGATGGAGGGGCAGGAGATGCTCCAGGTGTCAGAGCTGAGGTTCCCCTGCAGCCCATGGTGCAGACGATGTTAAAAGAGCCAGTTCCCTTGCAGCCCGTGGAGCTCCACAGGGCCACAGAGATCCACCTGCAACCCATGGAGGACCCCACACTGGAGCAAGTGGATGCCTGAAAAGTGACCCCGTGGGTATCCTAGTTACAGCAGCCGGGACCAGTTTATCACTGTGTGGGTATAATCAAAACTGTGTGCTGTACGCCCGCTATGTTATTTCTGATGAACTGTTAATAATGGATCTTTTGCAGCAGCTGCCCAGGGCACACCTGACACCTCAGGCTACAAGCTGGGTGTTAGAGAACCCTGGGAGACAGGGGAATGCTTCTTTATTTTCACATCAATGTGTGATAACTCCTCTCTGGGGAGACATCAGCACCTTCACACCCAGCCTGAGGAGTCATGTCTGCTAGTGGGCCATTAGGGACTGGCACAATAGGTAGTTGCAATGACCTAGACCATCGAAGATTCCAAAATATCCCATGACTTACTGAGTTAAATCACCCATTGTGAAACCCCCCACCCTCGGGGGAAGTACTGGGCATTCCCACCTGAACCTGAGCATATATAATCTTTGGGTTTGGGCACTTCTGGTGCCACTCTCTGGATCCAGAGGGGGACCAGAACCTCAACAGGACTCTGACTGCCACTCTCCACCAGACTGTGACCATCTTTCTCACCAACAGATTTTCCTTTCCTTTTAACTTTGCACTCAGGGGGACCACGTGGTGCTCAGCACAGGAGTAATGAACACCATTTTTTTGTGCCTCTGGGTACTGGCTTATACATCTGTTCTTTGCGGGTTAAACCAAATTTTTCTCTGTATCATTATATTTATTGTAATATTTTAAAGTAAATTTTAACTCTGACTTGTAATCTCTCGAGTCAGGTTCATTTCTCCCACCAGTTTACCTTTAAACCAGCACAGTGGGAAACATGTGCTGAAGCAGGGTCTTGGCAGGGGCCTATGAACCTGTGGAGAGAGGAACCCATGCTGGAGCAGGATATGCCTGAAGCATCATACCCTGTCAAAGAATGACTCACATTGGAGCAATTTGTGTAGAAATACAGCCCATGGGAAGGATTCATGTTGAAGAAGTTCACAGAGAGCTGTCTCCATGGGAGAAACCCCATGCAGAAACAGACTCTCTGAGGGGGAAGCAGCAGCAAAAACAACCTGTGATGAACTGACTGTAGCCCCCATTCCCCAACTCCTTTTTCTACTTGGTGGAAGAGGAGGTTGAATCCAGAAAGGAGGGAGGGATGGGGGGGAAGGTGTTTTTATGATTTTTTTTTTTTCTCATTATCCTGCTCTGATTTTTTTAGTAATAAAATCAATTAATTCAATTCAATTAATATCTCCAAGTCAAGTCTGCTTTGCTCGTGATGGTAATTGGTAAGTGATCTCTCCTTGTCCTTATGTCAGCTCATGAACCTTTTGCTATAATTTCTCTCTCCTGTCCAGTTACAGAGGGGAGTGATAAAGTGGCTTTGGTGGGCACCTGGCATCCAGCCAGGGTCAAATCACCACAGGATGACATAGTCTTGATGAGGTACTGTTTTTCTTTTGCAGTCTCACAATATATCCATCTTTCAAAATAAAACTTTTTTGGGCAGCTTTTCACAGTCACTTTCACAGAAATCACCTCTGGGTCAAACTGGTGGCAAACTGGGGGAAGGATGTGGGAACAGGGATAGGGAAGAGAATTAACCCACTGATAGTGTCCTGTGTTTTTCTGGTCTCAAACCAGACATGGCTCTTCCCATCTAGAGAGCCTGCGACAAGACTCCTCTGGCTCTGCTCTCCACAGCATGTCCAGTATCATGAAGCTGAGCACACCTAGAAGCTTAACACGCTGCTGGGAACCCATTTCTGTGGACTTCACATAGACTACCTGTGAAACAAGGTAGACATGAGGAAAGCAAATCACTGACTTCAAGGCCTCCTTGTCAGCAATTATCACATAGGAAATGGGCACATTTTGTCTGTAAGCTCTTCCATATCCATTCAAAGCAGACTTTTTCAAATAATAAGGGAATTGCTTCTTAGCCACAAAGTGCCTTTTTCTCAGCAGCTCTGCTCCCTTCAGTTCTATTATTCCACTGAATGCTTAAAATAATCTCTACGAAGACCATATTACAAACCCAAAAGTTAAACCAACATCCATCAAAAATAACTGGAAGACAAATGGCTAAAATTGACAACTGATGCTTGGTACTTCAACAATGTCAAATTACTTCAGTTCTTACTTGACTTCTCGTGAATGGTGTTGCAGCTCAGAAATGAGGGGCCCAGGAAGACTAGTAGGATAGGCCAAATGCAGTGCTGAACTCCCAGGGAAGTTAGTGGGATACCATTGATGAGAATGAGGTGGACTGTCTGCCTTCTGCACAACCTGAAGGAAAGGAGTGTCAATGTCATAAAATAAGCTAGTTTTTCACTTATTTGTGCTAATACATAGTCTATAAATACAGAGTATCTTCTTAGGGAATAGACAGAAAGGTTCAGTCAGTGGCTTCAAGGACAATTCAGACTAATATTTCTCCTTGTAGTTAGTTGCTATCCATAAAATTGAATAACTTAAAATAAAGGGATGTATTCCAAATTTTGGATAACAAAAGAAACACCCATTTTTTGTAAAAAGCTTGTTTGAAAAGAGGTTAAAGGAATTAATTCAGTCCCCAGTTGCCCTGCAAACTCTATTTTCAGCTCCTCTGTGATGGTTTTAAAGGTAAACCAGCAGGAGAAATGGACCCACCACAAGAGAGTTTATAAGTCAGAGTTACAATTTAATGAA
>JAWWEW010000078.1:83936528-83951096 GCA_035583185.1 Anabacerthia variegaticeps
AATGGTCCATTGTTCTTGGGAAATGAATAGAGGGGGTAGAATACATAGCTTTGATCACCCCCCCCCACAGTGATAACCGGTCCCACCTGCTGAACTAGGACATCCTCTTAACTCATCCACCCCACTTATCCACCCAAACAGAGAGAGGCGTATGAGTTCTCCATCATACTTTGTAAAAATAAAATATTTTCATGTTTACTCTTAAAGAATCTCTCTTTCATCTCAGTTTCCTGGAAGCTATGCTAATTCCTCCAGGCTTCTTAAAATATGCTAGTAACATCATGATTTTATCTTAATTACTATCTCAGTTTGAGTGACCAAGTTGCTATCTTCTTTGACTTTGTTGTCTCTGCAAACACAAACAAGACCATAATTCATTGGTTCTCTGCAAGAAACTAGACATTATGTGCATCTAGCTCTTACACAAAGAAAGAATTAACACACAGAGTATTCAGAAAGTAGCACTTTGTCAGAAACCAGAGTGGTGGGGCAGAGTGACAATGATATACAGGACTGTACCTACAGTCCTGGGATTGTACAAAATCTGCTGAAATATGAGAAAAGTTAAGGTCACCGTGTGGAACAACTTGACTCCACATTACTGTGAATGACAGGAACATTTTAGTAAGTGCTCTTTTAAAGTTATAAAAATTTTCAGAATTATCTCAATTTGGTTTCACGAAAACTGAAACTTGAAAAGCTTTAAAAAAGCTTCATTTCTCATTTTCACATGAAAAAGCTTAAAGACCACATAAGAACTTGTGACTTCTTGGAGATGTGGCTCCATTTTTTCACCTTCCCTGGTATGTACTATTTATTTGCTATGCCAAACTTTCACCTCCGTTGCATAATAAAGTTTTATTAATACTGTTTCTGTCTGTGAATTTTATGCTGCTTCCCTGAAATGGATGAGCCAAGTATTTTTTTGTTGTGATGAACATAAAAATCAATGTGCCTCACCACCTCTGGAGACTTGCTGGCAGGGAATACTTGTTCCTCAGCTCTCAAGAAGTTTTCCCTAGCTTTTGTGGTATCCCTCCATCCATTCCCAGTGGTGGGAAGTTCTCTCAGGAGCACATAAACTATTAATTCATTCTTTCATTGAAGCTGAGACTTGACTGCTTTGAAGGGCTTGATTTCTTTCTTTCCTTCCTTCCTTACTTCCTTCCTCTTTATTCTCAGGCTTAAACTTAAAACATAAGCTCATGGGGGTGAAAAAATACTGAATGCCAACATCCCACTGTTCCTTACTCTCAGTTCTATCTATCCATAAATGCACACAACCCTGTATTTTTAAGATCCAGGTTGTAACTGATTTGAGGAGCCCAGAATTGGACACAGCACTCAAGGTGTGGCCTCACCAGTGCTGATTATGGAGGAAAAATCACTGCCCTGCTCCTGCTGGCCACTCTATTTTGATACAATCCAGGATGCCATTGGCCTTCTTGGCCACCTGAACACAATGCTGGCTCATGTTCAGCCGCTGTCAACCAGCACCCCAGCTCCTTTTCCACTGGGAAGCTTTCCAGCCACTCTGCCCCAAGCCTGCAGTGCTGCCTGGGGTTGTTGTGACCAAGGTGCAGGATCTGGCACTTCCCCTTATTGAACCTCATACTGTTGGCCTCAACCCACTGATCCTAAATGGCCTTTTTCTGATACCTTTGTGTGGTTACCCTAGCACACACTGTGCAGTTTTCAGGCCACCTAAAATTCTACAAATGCACCAGAACCATTTTCGCAACTATTAATAGTACTCTTAGTAATAATATTAGAGGAATACTCTCTACTCTCTCAGGTTTCCTATATCTGATACGCAGAGCTCTGCAGGGATGAGTGAACTTAGGGAAAGGTTTCAAAGTTGAAGCAATTTTCTTCACGTGGGCCTGTGGAATCTGTTTGGAGACAATATGAGAAGGGATTTTCTCATGAGGTTACTGATACTTCTGGGTTCATCTGGGGGTCAGAATATGGGAAGTATTTGAGGAGCGCACCAAAAGAGAAAGTAACACAGGTACATTTCCAGATAGGACTGCCAAACTTCCCAAAATGTTTTGATAACAATGAAAGAATGGGGTTTGTTTTGAATGCCAAGTGAAATGTTTGTCACGATATGTGCTTTACAAACACTACTCTTCTGAGTTGTTATTTTTATGTTTCAGGAGAGGAAGTTTGTTGGGGGTTCTGACCAGATAAGTGAGAAGATAATGGAGTGAGTGCCTGGGAGTCTGGATGAAGCTGAGGAAACAAGTCTAACAGTACTATTGTGTAGTAGAGAGCACTAATAGAGGATTTCATGTTTTTGTTTGGTAGAGTGTGAAATGTTAATCACTTTCAGTATTATGCTGTCAGGGAAGTAGATTGGAATTATTCCAGAATGATAGGTAAAATTCTTTTCTTTCATTGGACAGTATTTACTTCAAATACTCTTGCCAGGGCCAGTTTCAGGAATCTACAGATTTCTAGCGAGACTTGCTAAATCAGATTCTGTATCTTTCTGGTAATTTGCTCACTGGAGCATTTCTCCCTTCAGTATTATTGTAATAATGACTATGACCTGGATTTCACAGAAAGAAAGGTTTGCAAGCTAGACAGTGATAGAGCTGGAGATGGGAGGTGAGATTTCAAGGGTACAACCTTGATATCAAATCAAATTTCACAGTGCTGCTTTTGCAATCTGAAGGGCAAACTCTCCAGCCACAGACAGGCAGAGATGGTGGGACAGATGCAGAGGTTCTCTTAAGAAGACAGCAGGAGTTGTAATTCCTACCACGTAGTTACCAGTGCCTGAACAAACTTTCCTTCTTACAAAGGGAAAGAGGTGAGGTCCTAAAAAACATCTTGGGTCTTCCACTTGGGCATGTTCTTAGTAAGCTTGCTTGTACTTCAACTTCTCTGTAAAGGAACTACAAAATTGCAAGGCACTTCTCCTTCCAATAGCTTTGTACAGTCCTACAAGTCTGCACCAGTAGTGCTCTCTCATTCTCAGCTTTTTTTAAACCTGACTACCCACTTACTACAGAAATCTGTGAAAGAAACCTTTCATGAGCCAGCCATGCCTGATGATCTGTGGGGTGGCCTGTCTCTTTAGCCCAAGGTACTGTAAACCTCCTGTTTTCACACCCAGGACCCTGTTGTTATTGACTCAGCTGTAACACCGCTGGTTCTCCCAGTCATTAGCGTGCAGCTCCTTAATGAGCAAGTAAACAACTATGTCACATTAACAACATGTTTATGGCATACACAGCTTGTTAAAGCACCAGCATAGAGGAAAACAGCCTTCTATCAACCCAATGCTTTCAACAAAAAAACAAGCTCTGCGGGTTTATTAGAAAGATTTGCAGTACATTATCTGAGGACTGCTAATTGCAGACAAAGCTTGGGACATGAATCAAAACTTCAAGCTACGTTTTCAGTAATGGTGTAAAACACATTAGGCTTTTTAATGCAGCTTAGCTGCTGCAGCAAGGTAGGAGATGATGTTCCCTTACCAAATTTAACTCAGGTTCTTTAATTATGGGTGAGTATTGACAATTCAGCTTCTGACCTCTGCTATAAATATACATGTCTGTATCTTCAATTAGTGGAGTCTTGTCTGAATTGCAAAGTGAAGGTCCACTCATGCTCCCATTTCAATCAACGGGGGAAAATATAGGCTGGCTTCTACCTTGCTAAGTTTAAACGTTGACTTCTGTGGAAAGAAAGACAGAGGGAAATGCAATGTCAGTGATTCAAGGAAATTTCCATGGCTCTGTAAAACTTGAAAAATCTTTTTCCATAGAATAAGGAAAATCATAATTTTGGGATACTTTTTTTCATCCACTGCAAGAGCTCTATTTTTTCTCCTACCTAATGAATACTAAGCTGGTCAAGCCCTTTCTCATCAGGCATCTGCACCCTTCCTTGCTTGGAAAGCCTCATAACTTTTTGGTTCTGTCCCTGGATTTGTTATGGCAGATGCATCCATAGTAATGACTACATTCTATCTTCCTCATTTTGAGACCTTGAGAAGAAGTGAAAAATATAAGACATAGTTTCAAGTTGTAAAATTAAAAATACCTAAGTAAAGAACAACTGTTTCAATGCTTGTGAGAGATAAAGAAATGATAACTCCGGAATCTCATCTACATGCTTTCCTGCAGAGATCTTTCAACAGTCTTTTAATTTTTAATCAGAAGGATTAAGGCATATCACTCAATGCTTCTGTTCATGGCAGAAACCTGATTTAATGAATTTGATTTGCTGAGGATGGTGATCAATACTCGGTTAAAACGCCAAAGGTACACTTTCACTACATTGTGGATTTGAAGTGAATTTCCCTTTTCTGGCATCCACTTTGTTGGATGTAGGATTTCAGGAAAAAAGTCTCAGTGACCTTAAAGTTCATATTTAGACTCAGCTAAGTCTCTTTCAGACTGCAGGATTTTTTTTTTTTCTTTTTCTAAGCAGTTCCTTCCCTCTAGCTACAGCAGCTATTTATTTGTGAGTTACTTTAAATCTCTTCCATTTTATAAGGCACTTCACTTTTGACAGCACTGGAAAAAATTCAGCTTTGCCTTCTAAATTTAGTAGAAGAAGAAAAAACCCACCAGATTGTTTGCTGGTCTCTCTGCTTCTATTCTTTGGTTCCAAACCATTCTCCATAAGTTCCTGTCTATCGCCTTTCGTAAATAACATCTGCTTTTCAAACTCCATGTCTGCTAATTAGTCTGAATCGTTTGTAAGAGTACAGTACTTATTTAGAGATTTACAAATCAAATGCTAATGGATAGTAATAAGAATATCCCACTCAGCACTTACACCAATTTCCCCATTAGACTTATGTACAAAAGAAAGAAACCTGGACAATTTGCTGGGGAAAAAGAAAAGCTGTTTCAAAGTTGTGTGTTCAGGTTGACACTGTCAAATACTTCCAGTCTTGAAAAATGTATTTCCAGTGATATAAATGTATAAGTTGTCCCTATATCTTTTAAAAAATATCAACTGCTTTTGGGATATCTCCCCTTTGCTGGGAAAAGCTTCAACCCACATCCTTTCTTTCTCAGAGCAATGTCTCAATGCCAGGTTATAAAGTATTCCCTGTTCAATTTCTTTCTGTCTCCACAATTATTTAGAAATTTCATGCAAAACAAAATAGTACAGACCAGCTCCATCCATAGGGATTGTAGGAAGGAAGTCCTGAAGTATTTGTTTCCTGATTATTAAGGACTTGTTATTAAGACATGGGAGACAAACACAAATCTACTTTGCCTGTGGCAAAATATAGCTCTTGAACCAAAAATGTCTGCCTTCACCAGATACACTTCCTGAGCTCCAGGATCTCAGTGACAAACTCTACGATCTGATAAACCCAGTCCTAACGGTTTTTCATCAGTAAGTTCATTAGCCAAATTAAGCACACTGAAGGACAATACAGAAAAATTAACACATTGCTTTGATTAAAGCCCAACTAAGTAAAGTTCTTGAGAGCCAGCTGGCAACACAGACATGGGACAGAGCCATGTCAGAGGGGATTCTGCACAGCTTCTCTCTTGGATGTATGTTTCTTAATGTGTTTTATGAATGATCTGGAGAAACATGCATGTTATCTGTAGAAAAAAAACCACAAACACAACAAGAAATAAACTGCCAAATCTGGCTGCACACCACCTGTTAACAGCCACTAAATCATTGCCAGGAAAACCGGCTACTGGATCCCCAATCCTCTAAAATTTTAGGCAAGCAATCAGTATTTTAGTCAAATTTCTGAAAGCTGGAACAAACATTAACACTCACCCCAGTTTTGGTCCCTCAGGTGCATCAGTGCCTCTTCTGGAAAAAACAATGTCTTTCTGGATCCCATGCTTCTGTCTTAGTTTAATTCCTCAAGAGGCACATATGCAATGGTGCCAGACATACGGACACCTGCAATGGGCAAAGGCATTGCTAAGTGTTTGAAAACATCTCTATTGTGCTTTTGGAAAGGAGTTCTTGGGGGAAAAAGTTGTTAGATTTGGAGGGACAGGGAATTGTCATTCCTCACCTCTGGCAACTGAGAATGGCTGAAAAGCCCCCACTAGCTCAGTTGCTGCCCTCTGATGACAGGCCAGCCCCTTGACACTAAAGCAAAAGAATGGCCATAAAACTTCAGATCGAGAGCCCATTTAAATCAGCATCCTAACTCTGACACTTATGGCCTCAAGTGACCACAAAGGGAAGGAAAAGAACAGGGTAGGCATATACACTCCTCTTCAAGGGTATTTTCCCAAATTTCAACTCTAACTAGTTCAGAACATTTCCTCTGGTCTGTCTTTAAACCCCAAAATGTTTACAGTGGAATACTCTTCCAAGTATTCACCAAGTTCTCTTGAAACACATGGAAACTGTGGTTTACAATATCCATCAACTTCTCCAGGTCTGCTGTGAATCACTTCCCTGAGACAGAGATGCAATGCAAAGCAAAAACATCAGAGCCAGCTTTAAACCCTCTATGTATGCACTGACAGAAATTCAGCCACAGCCTGATCTGACCATTGATTATTCACAGAGCTTCCCCAGTCAGTTTTGCAGCTTCTTTGAAGCTCTACAGTGTGACAGTGACACTGCTTCCAGATCACAGCTCAGGCCTGTGGGCACCATGCTGCAGTTACACTGACTGCAAACACAGCCCTTGTCTCCCCCAACTTACTCCTACATAAAATTGATAAAGAGTCACAAATGCTGGGGCACACTTCATTGTGGTGGAAGTCCCACACTTCCATAACAAGGAGAATGAGTGATCTACTAGCACTGAATGAGCAAGAAGCAAGAGCTAAATTCCTGTCCCACCTTCCTCCGCTACCAGTGGTACATTTGAGAGCAAAACTTGACGCTGAATTAGAAACCATCCAACTGCAGAGTAGCAGTCTGCTACTTCTTATGGATCCCATTTTGCATATTTCTTAGTCAGTGCAGCTTGAACTCAGATCATGTCTCTGCTAGTGGAAGTTTCAAGCTGAGTCGCTTATCAATTTCATCCCAACTGTCCTATTTTCATCTCCATTTGTCATGTTTATGGTAACATGTTTACTACTTAATGTCCATACGAAGCTTGGAAGGTAAGAAGTGCTGTCTAACTGCTAAATGCTGCTATTTATACCATTCCTAAAACTTCCCAGGCAGGAAGTACAGGCACAGGAGGCAGTTTGCAGCGCCTGTTCTCCAGCACAGTAGACTGAGGGGCAGTCACATGGGGGCAACTGTGGTGGCTCACTGACATAGTCAAAGGCATATTTATGGCTGCACAGGCAGTCCTTTAATGAAAGCCTGCTGAAAGGGCTGCCCAGAGTGCCAGTGCCATGCTGCCTGTGCCAGCTGCAGGCAGACAGGCAGCGCCCATTGCCTCTGCTGGGTCCCTGCTGGCTCCCATTGCCTCCCTGGAAGCACACCTCTGGCACCTTAGCCAGCACCACTTGGCACACAGAACATGTATTTATGGTGCCATATAAGTGATTTATAGGAACACATACCTTATTAGTTCAAGAAAGAATGAAGGATTTCTGAGCACTGTGGTCTATTAAGTAATAGTAATGGATCTCAATTACTTGAAAGACCTTTAATTAATTTCTATATTGGCAATGCCTGAGTTAAGAGGTCATTCAAGAGATTAACTCCTGTTCCCTCACTGTTGCTCAGCCTGTCAGCACCAATTTCCATGAGCCAGGCAATGCTGCAGGACTCAAACACCTAAACAGGAAAAAGATCTAAAATAGCCATTTTCATGACCACCATCTCCTCCTTCCCTCACTAGTTGACAAGAGATACTGTAGTGCAGAAGGATAATGAAGGGGAAAAAAAAGTTTTGCTCTGGCATAATCCTCCTGATCTATTTAAATTGCTTGCCTTCTTAGCCTCCCTCTCCATTTTGGCTGCTCATTCATTCTGAATTTCCTTCTGAACTTTTCTCCTTCTCTGCTGCTGACTGAAGAGTTCTAAGCTACGCTCATGAGTTAGATACTTCTAACATTTCTAACATTTCTGACATTCCTGCATCTAAAACATAACTTTTCCTATAGTTTTCTGAAAAACCTAATCTGTTGTCAGCTGCCAAGCTTGGACTACAGGGCAAGCTGTATGCTGAATTTCTTTGTATGCACTTTTTGTTACAGAAGCATACATCAGCAGGGATGACAAGTGAAGCAGTTTCAAAGAGCACACTTTCATTCTACATTACTGAAGTACTTACATCCTGCTCCTAAGCATATATTACTCTATGTAGGGTATATCTGTAATATACATTTACACTGGAAGCACCAGGACTATCATTTTTAAACAGTGGTTGAAACCCTCAGTCACCAATATGGTTTTGGCAGCATACTGCCTTTCGTTTTTCATATTACTAACTGTTTGACTTAAATGCTTTCAATTTTAAAAACTATTTTCTCATGAGTTCGATAGTTATATCTCAGATATCTGTGTCATCTAGATTGAAGAATGAAATCTCATCAAGAGCCAGGAAATCTGTCTAGATGCACAATGTAATAATGAGAGTTGAAAACTGCTCAGTTAATGGGAATAGATAGGTTGAGAGTTGCATTAAGCTCAGACTCTTCCATTCCTAACTGAACCTCTGACCACAGTGAAGTTCTGACAGCTGCTGTCACAAAATGTCTCTTAAAGGATAACTCAGGAATGTGGCAACAATAAATAGCTAAAATTTCTAAACTAAACTGCCGTTATCAGGTTTCTGAGATGATACTGACCTCATAAGATACAGAGTAGTAACCCCATGGCTTCTGACGAATTGGTTGGTTAGAATAGTCTTCCAATGCCTCTTAAAATGAGCTCTGTCTAGGCCATGGCTCCCAGTTTGTGATCCATAAATCCCAGCCTGTAAACAAACTCAAGGGACACCTTGCTGGGCACAAAACATAGGCGCACTTTATTCAGTAGCTCAGGAGATTAACCACCTTCCTTTTTCACATCCCAGATGCTGCATTAGGACCTCCATTTTCTCTGTCAGTCAGCTTAGCCGTGTACATCTTTGATTCATAAAAGCAACGTACTGAAAAGAAGTAACCCAAAACAGTGAGCCACTTAACCAGCTCTTGTCTGGTGCATGTGAACAAGTCAATGCTGGCCATCCCCATGTAGCCATTGCAGTGGAGCAAAGACAGATGCTGGAGAGAATCACAGTCTCACACAGATACCAGCTCATCAGATTCCCACAACACAACAAAAGCCCTTCTCAGACTAACAGAATAGGGGCAACAGGGCACAGAACAATTTAGGAACATGGTAAAGTGATTTGGATTTTGTGTTTGTTTATTTTTAAACTTTTTAAAATTTGTTTTGAAGAACAGCTTTATTCCAAGTCCTAGATTTACAATTGGTATTTTTTGCTGGCTTAAAATGTTTGCTTTGTTATTTTCCAAAGCTTTGTATCTATATATTTTAAGGGGGGAAAAGAGAGATAATTTTACAGCCAAGTTTGAAGGTTGAGTCTTTTCTTAAGTCAGTACAGTACAGAGCTTGACTGTGAAGAGAAAATTTAAAGAAAACAACCTCTGAAAAGGTTTTCTAAAGCAGAACTAAGAACAAGAAAAATCCACTCAGTCGTTGTTCTTAATGGGGTGCCTGGTGAGTCAGCATATTTAGAAGTCATTCTAGGTTACGGCAGGTTGTCTACTTTTATGTTTTGATCCTACTTTGATTCAGCTTCTTTAGATATAAATATTGTAAACTTGAAAGTCAGCCTGAGGTCAGGCTCTGATGACAGCAGTATATAACTTATGGAAGAATAAGGAAGTCATGTGTTACACTACTGTGAGACATAAGCTGAGAGTTTAGATGGTCATGCTCCTGCTCCCTGTGCCTCCTTGAAGGCTAAAAAAAGGGCAAGACCTTTCAGAACAGAAGTCACAGCTCCAAACTGAGAGCTGATAAAAGCACCGTGTGGAATGCAGAATAAAAATCTATTACCCCTACTAGAAAGTTCAATGAGGATTTGTAACTCAAGGAATGAGAAACACCGTTTTTTGGAATGATAAAACCTAATAAACTTCCACAGAAGGGAAGAGAAACTGAAGAGTCATATCTTACCCTGCAAATATTAGAAAGGAAATCAGATCCATTCATTTGGAAGCAACTACTGCTGTAAAGGAGCTGGAGTTTGGCTTGGTGGTTTGTTTTTTTTTAAACCCAAGTCATGCTAATCAATTCCAGCTATGATACAGAAAAAAAACCTATGTGAAACTCTTTCCATATGGTTGTCTCTGTAAACAGCAATATTTTTGAAACAAATTTCATATAAAGAATTCCAGAGAGTAAGCAGAATAGTCTGAAGTTATTTTTTAGAAAGCATTTCTCAGAATTATTTAAAACATATGGAAGAACTGGTCTTATGGTTAAACAAGATTCTTGAATCTGAGGTTCAGCTTTAGGCCTGAAGTGTGTCTTGGTAGATTTTCAAATAACTTTATTTTGCCTACTTCATGATTTCTGTCTCTGAGTTACAGACCCTTAGAACATATTTTTTTCTTCAAGACTAACCATAGCTGGAGCAGACAATGTAAAATTCCCACTTCTGAAATATCTGAGGAAGTGGAGAGTTCAAAACAAAGCTTTTTTTTGCCCAAAAGGTACATTTATAGGTTGGCTGTTACAGAAAGTGCTGTCAGAAACTGATTACGATTCTTATTTATTCAGGCAAAATTTGTAGCTGACATTAAATCACATTTCATATATACATGTCAAGCTTGCCTGACACCAGCAGTATTTAAAGGTGTGCTTAATACCCAGTCACATATACCACATCTCCACGTCCTCTCTGATAAGACTTTTGTAATTTTGCATATAAGTTCTGCAGCCAAAGGAAAATATCCATAGGTCGATTATTCAATAACCTTAAGTCAGAGGGCTGAGGTACAGAAAGCTTTGAGTTTTGAGTTATTCCTGCTTCAGGAATTAAACTCCTTTGAGCTCATAAATAACTAAGGTACCCAGCAGGTTTATGCAATATTTATCTTATTTAAATTCATCAGAAGTAAAATTTCTTTAAAGTCTTCCTATTTCTCTGTGCTCAAAGTCCAAGAGCAAACAGGCTTGCCTCCCTCATGCTTGTGCACACAGTTCAGAAAACCACTGTGAAAAACAGAACCTCTGAAAGCAGGTGCTGTGGACCAAGTGGAGACAGATCCCCTGGACCAGCCAGCTGGCTCTTCTCTTTGCCTCTGGCTGCTGCCTGTGAAATGAAAGATCAGAGACTTTCATACTGCTATTCCAGGTAGGCCATTTCTGTAATTGCCATCAGGGAAATGCTGTAATCTCATGTGGGAGAGGATATAAATAATCTTGAATGTGTTGCGAAGTATCCAGGAGACAATTTGTCTATTAAAACATGAGCTGTGCTGTGAGCCACACGTAAGCAGATCTTGTTTATTTGCTCATGAACCTTTAAGGATTTTTCTTACTCTTAAAGGGGATGCCATCACTAAGAATAGACTGTGCTCCCTTTTTTTATACCAGGCTGTATAGTAGCTAATCTACTTATACCAAAGGGTATAAGTGCTGTGGCAACCTGCCCCAGTTCAGATTCAAAAGCTCAAGATCTAAATAAAGCCTCTATGTCATGATGTTTAAGGTTTAGCACATTTCAAAAGCCTGGTCTCTTCTTTTCGTCTTCTTATACATGTAACTCCTTCAAGTTTATGTTCAAACAGCCTATATCTGATCTAGAGTTCACTGGTGTAACTATGCCACTGTTAGGATAAACCAAGACAATCTGACAATCACTGGTTTGAGACAGTAGGTTCACTACTTTTGGCATCAGGGAAGACCAGAGATGACTTCAACAAGTTGCAAAGAGCCGATCAAATGCAGCTGGGTGTTTAAGGGGTCCATACTTGTCCCCCCTCCAGAGATTTGCGTGCAGGTACAGGGAGTACAGGCAGTAGGAAAGACTCAAGAAGAGCCCAGGAAAGGTCTAGGAGAAATGCAGCAGCCAAGAAGGCTTGGACATCACCAGAAGCAGTTTGCCTCAGACAGCACTGACTCAGGACCACAGGAAAAGGGTGACCAGGAGGCAAAGATACAACAAATTCCCCACACAACTGCTGCTCTGAAAGGAAGTTAAAAGGCAGAGTGAATACAGAAGGACTCAAAATTGAGTTGAGTCTCGGGAAAGTTTTGCAGAGTCACAAGTCTACCCCTCATACCTGCACTAGACACTGGGACCAACATGCAAAACTTCTCTTAGCCCTTTTCTCCCCTGCACAAGTTACCAAAGTTGAGCAACATTTTGTTCTATCACTGTATTAAGAAACATAGTGAACAGAAAGGAAAAACACCCTCAGCTGCAAAATTCCCCCCTTAGTCATAGGTATGAGAAAATGCTTCACTGTAGACAGGAAAAGTGAACACCCTTTCTCCTCCCTTTCACCTCCTCCTGGGAGACTGGGTTCAGTTAATGGAAATATCAGGGGAGTGTCTCCTCAGAATTTAAATGGCATGTTATTACAGGGAACTGAGAAAAAAAGTAGATTGCACAAATTTTCTCACTGTGTGTATTGTTTTAACTTTTGGTTTCAACATGTATGCACTCCATAGCTCTGAGGAGATATGCAAGATATCCAGTACCCTGAAGCCCTAATTATCAGTACTGTATGCTCCCAGCATCTCTGTGTTTGTACATAAAATCAAATTACCAATATCCACTGGGCCAAATTCTTCCCTTTTTCACACTGGTACAACTGTTCCTGTTTTAAAAGTAGCTGGGATCCATGTTCAATTTGCTCTGCCTTCGTGTAAAATTTTATGTCTTTCTTAAGCACATATTTTATTATTAGGTCCCTTATTTCCATCTGCTCATACTCACTCACTCAAAAAGTCTCTCTTCAGGGCATTCTATAAACAAACTAATGAGATGAATGCAAATTACAGAAGTCATTCCTTCTACCACAGACTTCTCAATACAGAGGCCTGTATGTGCAGAAGGGATATGTGGAGTTATTTCCAAATCAGAACTACAAATTTTGCTGATTTAAACAAAATATTCACATTTCTTCCAAGAGATGCACCATTTAAAATTTACCAGTTACTTTGACTATACTCACATACAGATGATTTTTTATTTACAAGCTTAGTGACCAGTAGTGGACCTATGATGGTATTAACTGTCTCTCTCCACAGCAGCTCCTTGGGGTGAGCTCTGACTTCATTCCTGAGCCAGGCATGTTCCACTGACGATTGCTGACTGACAGTACCCAGCCATATGACTAGAACACATCAGCTTTCACAGATGAGCACTGTCTCGTGATCTTATAGTGAGGTCTGGGACTGCCCTTGGGTCTGCATCGTGTTGAGTTCTTCTGAACATTCCATTGCAAGGGCTGCAAAGCAGCAGTTTGTGGCCTGTCAGAGAAGAAGTTCTAGAAATCACTGGGCTTTCACCAGAGGTAAAGTTCTGCAGCGGGGAAGATGATATTTGGGATGATTCACTTGAGGTGCAGTATGTTCTCATTTTTTTCTTCAACTGTGACATTCACTTATTGCCACTCATTCAGAGCAGCAGATACTGATGCTAATGAGATGCCCTCAGGAATATGCAATTCCCTTTCTTCAGCAGAACAGTAACTTTTGACCTAGATGTTCCATTTTTGGGGGATTTTTTTCAGTGTTGAAAGCAGCAGTGAATATAAGTATATTTTCACCTTTTTTCTCTTACGAATCTGAACAGCATTATAAAGCAAGAAGCAAACAGGCAACTAATGAAATTCTTCCTTGGAAGAAATACAGCAACAGCACAACATTTTTACAAGCCACATTCCTTTAATCTGGCTACTTAAATTTCTGATTCTTCAGCCTCCCTTCTTTCTTCTACTTTTAATATACAGTTCATGAAATTCTGGAATTAATTATCTCCACAGCAATATTCATCAAAGCACTCCTGCTCCTATGGAAGCCAGGAATGAAAAGTTACTAGGCAAACCTATAGAAAAAGTGCACCCAAAGTGCACCATAGCAGACTAAATGTTCACAGGATAAAACAAATAAAACAGGCACATTTCCTTTGAAATGCATTTTCTCCCAGTTGATATCTCTGAGTGGTGTTAGTATTACCTATCTTGATGATGAACATATTTTCAAGAGCATTTTTCTGCTAACAAATAGACATTCTGAGGGGTAACCATATGTTTAAGTGTTCCACAGAGCCATGGTCTGAAAGATGGAAGGTTCTTGTGGAAAGTGTGCCAAGATAAAATCCTGGCCCACGAAGTCAATAAGAATTTTGCTTCTGATTTTAATGAAGCCAGAATTTCACTCAAGAGAACTGCAGAAGGGTCAACCTATTTAGAGGAAAAAAAAGTATCCAGATGTCTCATAGCATTATGGGTACTAAATCAGAAATTGCTATAGAACTGTGAAAACTTTTCTCACTTGCTTTACTGCATGAAATAAAATGTCTTAATTTTAACTATTTTTTCCCAATAAAACTAATATAAAACAATGTAGTGAGGTACAAATATACTATGTTGTGAGACTGTGCTGGTTTAAAAGCAAACTGGCAGGAGAAATGGACCTACCACGAGAGATATTGTAAGTCAGAATTACAGT
>JAWWEW010000078.1:83951196-83971729 GCA_035583185.1 Anabacerthia variegaticeps
AGATGGGGGTAGAATACACAGCTTTAATCACTCCCACACAGTGATAACTGGTCCCACCTACTGAACTAGGACAGAGACTTACAAATTCCTGTTGTATTTTACAGCTTAATCCTTCTTCTGAGCACTAGATTTCTCTCTCTCTCTCTTTCTCTCGCTATTTATTTATTTATTTATTTATATATTGGCATCCACATTTACTTCTACTTTACAGATTTATATCACAGTAAAAAGAGAACACTGAAACTCTGGATGGATATTAAGGGTGGTATTTTGGTTTTGAAGTTTTGGGGTTTTTTCTCAAGAGGAAAGATGATAGAAGATTCACTACTACTCAGGTATGCATGTTTGCAAGGCTACTCAGAAATAAGAATGGCTATTTTCACTCAGCTGTTCTTAACTACTGTCTTGAAAAACAGACTCATGGTTTTGGTTAAGAGGAAGTTATATACTCATTTCAGAAGCCAGGGGAATTTTAATCACCATCCTATCATAATTAAATTGCATTCAGTCTCTTTTTGTCCTCCCAATCCCTTCCAGATACTGCTTTTCTGTTGTGTTCAGATAGCATCCTGTTGGGATGCTGACATTCTGGCATATCTTTGCTTAGAAGTATACACAAGGAGAATATAATTCCTGCCAAACCTCTGACCACTTGTAAAGCAAAGAAAAAGTATCCTCAAAATGTTCCATCATATGTAAAATTAGACAAAGTTACAGTCAAGGAAACCTCATGTATGCAATGCATCTTGTATTTTTATTAGTGTCTCCTCCCTGATAGGAACGTATGTTGAAATAGGTTGCAGTAATCTCACCATTACCACCCAGCGTTTTCCTTGAGAAATACAGCACTGCAAGCCCAGGCTCTTTGACTCACTCAGACAGTGCAATCTCTCACTGTTGGCCTACAACAAACCATGTAGTAGGTAATCAACCCACAAATACTTCTACATCTTTTCCCACTGGAATTGCAAGCCTTTGAGTTTGAAACTGGTCTCAGTTACATCAGCATAAATCCTGACTAACACCATCACACTATGCAATTCCCAGTAATTATTTTAAGGGAAATGAAACTAGATTCCAACTCAATGAATCCTAAAAGCCAGATGAGACATAATATAGTCATATCGTTGCATTTTATGAGCCAAAACCCAAGTGAGCAGCAGCACTAACTGACCCTCAGTGTACATTCTCATCACAAGTAAATTACACAAATATTACTATTAACTTTTTCATTAGTGTTGCAAAGAACTATTAAATTTTTTTATTTGGAATCATCTAAGTGCAATTACTGTGTAATCACCAGAAATAAGTGCCATCTTTGCCCGCTGTTGGTTATGTAATGGCCAAAGCAACACTCCCTAGATCTATTCTTCTATCCAGAACACTGAAGGGCTGAGAAGCTCTTTGATTTCAGATCAAAAGATATGGCTATATAATTGAATAACTACAGTGTCCAAGAAAAGTACTTCGAAGGGAAGTTCAGTTCCTCAGTACCAAAGCAACTCCTGATAAAATCCGGAAATATATTTGAAAGAGACTTCCAATTTCAGTTGGTCTGTCCGAGGCTTGAGAGAAACTTTCAGCACCTTAGTCAGCATTACCAGAACTTCCAAGGGGCAAACGGGCAAAGTGGACAAGTGCACCTCAGCACTGAACCGTAGCAAGTAAAACAACAGCAGCACTGCTGAATCAGGCTGGTCCCACCTCTGAGTGGGCTGGAGAAAACCTGAATTAAGAAGCCAGCTGGCAGCAGCACCATCCTTTTTCCTGAAGAACAACTGGTACGTCTGAGAGGTTTGTCGTCTTCTTCCTTCCATCTACTCAACAAAACAACTATCTTGCCCAGGCATATAATTTACCCAGAAAAAGGAATCCTGGAGAAAAGCTACAAGGTTTTATCCAAATATGAAGCACATATCTTCCTCTTGGCAAAACAACTGTCAAGAATGTGTTTAAACATGAGACTCTCCAAGACAAATGTGGCAGAAGAGGCAATTACTTCCTCAAGACATCTTTGCATCAGGCAACTTGCCACAAGATAGAGAGAGTTGAAACCCTGTCCCTATATTTGGTCTGGTTTGAGTGAACCAGTGAAACACTGCTCTGGTTTCAGGCTGTGACTTTTCTTCTCTGAGGTCAAATTTCAGTTCTAAGTCATGAACCATAAAACTACACAAATCTACAAGGCTCATCTACCCACATTTCATTCTTTTATGCAGGGATCCCCAACTACTCTGTTGAAGACAAAATGCATTTTAAATGCAACAGAGAGAGTGCTCAGCACAACAGGAAAAAAAATCTAACCATAAGACCATGGATTCCTGTTTATATAATCTAAGGATTTGGCAAGATCCTCCTACACCAGCATGTGTGTAGTTTAGACAACAGATTCCTCCATCAAAGCCTCTGCTTCTCCCTCAGTCTTTTGACCTTCTCATGGCAGTCCCTCTCGTATTTGGTACACAGAAGTTGAAGCACCCAAAATAAAACAAAGCCCTCATTATTCCCTTAATTTTTACATGAGGGTAGCAATTAGTTTACAGTCTGTTGCAATGAGCTCCTGTGTGACTTGTGTAACAAATGAGGTCCCTTCAATTAGATGGTCATTGCCAGCAGTGCCTTAATTGCCAGTCGTAATTTATTTTTGTTCCAAACACATCACTGACATTATTTTATGCACAGAGCTTGTCTTGCAGTTTCAATATTTAGGGAAAATGAGTGTTTGCTATATGTGATTGTTACACTAAGAAGCAAGGACTAGATTTTTTTGTTCTAAGTACTTAGGCTCCCATTTAAATAGATGGAAACCTTCAGAAACCTGGCCTCAAATGACTTGGGGCTTGTACTCTGTGTCTCTCTACATGCCTTTGGGCACATGCTTAACCAGCTGATATAACAACTACTCCAAGAAGCCACAAAATCAGCACAGAACTGAGTCATCATTAAGGCAAGAGCAGTCCACAAAGTTTGTCAGTCCACATCAAGGATCCGATGAATAAATAAATATTTATTTTTTTATTCTGATATTTATTCTGGTAAATGCTAGAGCTATTAATAACATATATAAAAGAATTTTCTCTTCTGTGTTTCATATCCATATGGATTAGTGTTGTTGGAAGTGCACCACACAGTAATAAATGGCTAGTATTTAACTTAGAGCATAAGTGTTGGTCCAGGAAATCTACCAAGAGGACTTCATTGTAAGTGGCATGATTTGTGCACTGGCACTAGTGAACATCATACATCTGGGAAGAAGAGGGGAAGAGAAGGCACACCAGATCTCACAACAGAACCATCCCTGTGTGTTTTCTAGTACCTGTACCCTCCACACACAGGTTAGAGACTCACCAGTTCTCCTCAGAAGTCTTTCATAGACCTGAACATGTCTATGGCATGTTTGGAAATGCAGCAAAAATATTTATAAACTTAGTATTGAATTTTTAATATAACCCTTGGATATGAATAAAAACAAATCCAGTAGACTTCAGCCCAATGTGAATAATTTAGCAAGAACCTTAAAGACCAAAGTGCATCTTACGGACCTTCAGAATCCTCAAGCAGGAAAAGTAGTCCCTTCACAGCTCTTGATGAAAGTTTCATGGAATCAGACAGGTAAACAAGACCTGGCATGTGATGGGTCAGCCTACTTTAGGCAAAATTTAAAGTTTTAAACCCTTATTTTCTTAAAAATAAAATGTTCCTGTTCTTTGTCCCTATAAATAATCCTGAAAATTAAAAAAATCCACAAAAATCAGACATTAAGTCTGTAACTTTTGAGCTTGCTGACACTGCACTGTCAACCTTAATTTCTAATCTGTGGTATTTCCAGAAACTATACCACATTTACCATCTCCTGACTTGCTGATTTTCTGGTTAATTATACAGGCCAGTGGTGGGGGACAAAGAGGGGAATCATGGGGAAAGATCAACAAAAAAAAGCAAAAATGAAAACTACTACTGTTTAAAAAGAAAAAAAAAATCTTTTGCCTTCTCTGGATATGTCATACTGTTGAAATAAAAGCTTTTCAAGGAGATCATTCCCCAGCTGGCAAAGGTCTGACTGCATTCAGATGTCTCAATTTTTTCTCTACCTTTTTATTCTATTCCCAGCAGTCTCTTCCCATTTCTTCTCAACCAGTGGAAGATCCTACCTTAGTGACAGATCTGTGACTTAAGAGGATAATTATCCTTTGTGAAATGTATCTTTATAAAAATACCAAAAAGCTGAGAGTCTTTCAAGGATAGCAGAGAACACTGTCGACTCTTCCCTCAGCAACATCACAGACTAGAGAACATTGGCATGAGCCTGGTATGCTTGCATAAACTGTTGTTCCACAGGCACATCCAATACACCAAAAGTAATCTCCATTCAAAGGTGCTCATATAAAGAGTGAAAATACTAAACAAAAGCAAGCCAGAAATTCTGCCAGAGGCCTCTACTCTTTCCAGTGGCTTGGCACATCCCTAACCAAGGATGATCTTTGAACAGGAAGAATATGGCTCCACCTGGCTACCCCACCGGTTCTGCCCAGGAACTGGACAGTGGGACCCCCAGCTGGGGAGAGCACTCACAGTGCTTTGGAACAGGAGCTGGTCTCTCCGGCTGGGTACAGCTGATACGCAGAACAGTTTCCAGCATTGATTAAGAGCTTCTGAGAATGCTGTCAGAAGAAATGTGCTGTTCATTAGATACTTACAAATATTCTTATGATGTGCTTATGTTTTCATCACTATATGAAAGCTGTTTTCATTAATGAAAGCCTACAGCCAACACAGATTAAAATAATAATACTAAAAAATAACCCCCAAATGAACCAAACAAAACCCCCCAAACAAAGAAAGAAAACCCCCTTCTGGCTTAACATAATTTTTCTTAGAACCTGATTAATCAATTGTGATGGAAAGCACTGAAGTGTGTTGCTGACAATGTTATGATTAAAAAAAGCCTGTGGGCTCACCTCTCAGCTGGGATAAGAAGGTCACACTCAGCCTGACTGCTTTCGTCCAGTACTCTTTCTGTGATGCTTGTGCAGAGATGGTTAGACTATTGTAGGCGTTGGAGCGCGCAGGCTTTTTGTATATCACTTTTCTAGCTGATGACACTTCTGATCAGTTTGCTTTGCTGGAAGCCCTCTCTTTTGCTACTGAGAATGATGCATGAGGTAGAAACAACAGATTTTCTGTCTGACTCTAGCACTGAGTTGACTGCATGGGTAAGTAGGAAAAACACTATTAGTAGAGGGAGTTGAGCAAGAGCTAGGACCATTGCCAGATAATAAACACACATCCCCACAAAGCACCAATAAATAGCATAAACAGACTTCAGTTCATTGCAAAAAGAAGACTACTAATTTCCTCCAATCCTGTGGTTTAGGGATCCATAGGCTACAACAGTGTATTTTGGAGGTCTTATATGACCATTGTTTTCCATAGTTCATCAGGTCACCACCATGTTTCATAATCAAAAGATAGTTTGTTCTCAAGGTGAGTTATTTTACACTTGGCATTTCAGGTTTTATATTTGGCCCAAGGCTCAAAACAAGATGCAGAGCCCCTACTTGCAGAACTTTCTTGAGCACAGATCAAATTATACTTTTTTTTTTCTGCCATTCTTTAGAAATTTCTATCTGACATGCTTCAGTTAGCAACAGAAAAATCAAGATATTGTTCAAAAATTTCTATTTCGGATCTGATTTTCCACAAGTGCAGCTCTGTAGCTCATTGAACTTAAGAACTCCCTTTTTTGAACTTAAATATTATCCCTTATAGCACTCATGGAAGTCAACACCTGACCTGGCAAGACACTTGCAGGAAAGCTGCAAGACTTTCTTTAACAAAAAACACATATTGAAGCAAATCAAGAGACCATTTTTTGTCTCAGAGTTACCCAAACCTGGATGGTACTGCAAAAATGTATATGTTAGACGTGTTCTGCCTATCCCTATCACTCACTGGATCTTCCAGGGCTTCTTTTTGATCTCTCCACTAACCTGTAACAGTATGTCAGGGTACAGCTGATCCACACATGAAAACTGACTGCTCCAGAGTCTGTTTCCAGTCCTCTTGTCTTCAGGAAGCAATCTCAGTCAGCTCACCCACCCATGCAGCTAGGGTCAACCCTGGATCAGCTATGCATGCCTGCAGTAAAACTGCATATTGCAGGGTCTAGCAGTTCTTCAGCTAGAATTCAAGTATTTCCATCTCTGATTATCCCTTATAAATATTGCATTGGTTCCACACACAACACATTGTGCAGCAGTTATCCTCTACTATGAGTTTTCTAACTGAGAAGACACTTCACCTGCATACTGAGCATGTCCCAGACATTAACAATACCATCGGTTCTCATTCCCAGTTTTTCCTTTTAAAGCAGTTCATAGATATTCCATACCTATACAATTGTTCTGGCACCTTGGACAGACCTTTAATAACCATTCACTAAACCAGATACAGTCTACTTGTTAGTGTAAGCATCTAATTGCTCATATCATACTTCAGACTTACTACCTGAGTTGCACAGCACCATTAGCTAGTCTTTCTCCTTTTTAAAGGCTTCATAGCATTGCAGTAGCTTAAAGCCCTGTCACAGAAATGCTTAAGAAAATATATTTGAAAAGCTGCATTGATCTGCTCTGCTACAGTACCCTGGTGTTCAGGATATTGAAGAAATGTCTGAATGTGGGTGAATAAATCCTTACAATCAAATAGTAAAGCAAGCTAGAAAAGAAACAAAGAGATGCACAGAAAAGCAAGTGGGCATGCCCTGGGTTACAGAGTGAGACTGAATTGCATTCTAACATCTAATCTGTTTTCTGTTTCACCCATATGGGCATAAACACAGAGAAGAAAGCTACTAAAAATATCAATCAATTTAAATATTGTTTAGGGGAAAATACTTAGAAAAATGTAGTAATCTTATATGTGACAATCTGCACACTTACTCATGAACTCAAATACTATGACTCAAGAAGACACAAGAATAAGGTTGTTTCCACATCCTTGACTCTGCTCCTGTCCCACTAATCCTCAGTTCATCCATTCATCATAGCTAAATAGCCCATACCCTGTGGCCACCTTGAATGCATGAAAGCTATTTTGTCAGCATAAATTTCCCACTGACCTATGCTCCAGAAAGCATAGTTTATGATTTTGGCTTTCAAGCATGTGTGTCAATGATAAGCAAGAATGAGACTCTATACCCCCTTTTTATTAGCTCCAGTGCTTTATTCTATTTTAGGACCATGTGGAATTCATCAGCACTGTGATGCCCTTGAGGTATGCAAGAAACCATGTTATTAATGCTATTAGTACTAATTAATTCTGCCAACAAGGCCTCTGCAACCAGTCAAGACATCAATCTTTGCCAAAACCAACAGATTAAATAAATTTAAATTTCTGAGACAAGCCATTCCATAGTTATATTAAGTGAAATAGAAAGTTAGGGAAATATTGAAAAAAATCATGTAATTTCCAATCTTTCATATAATGCAAATGCCTTATATAATTTTCTTCAAATTTTCTGTGAATTTGTAGTTGGATTTGTTTCAGGTATCCACAGAGGGACTGACTGTATAATGAAGAATTGTTGCAAGTGAACAACAGCAAAATTAGTGCTACCATGATGTAAATCATGTTTTATTTTTTAATTTACTGCAACACATCACAGTAAAATGATAGCATTTCTCTAAAGATACAGGTTTCTCGCAGGTAATTATATAGAAATCTGTATACATGCACAATACTGTGAACATAATAGATAAGACTATACATAACACAAAGCACTCAGTTACAGGCATGTTCATTGCCTTTTGTACAGCACTCACGTTTCTCTGAGACAAGAACAACAGGAATGATTTATGTTTGCATTTCCACACATTTGCAGCAGATTATAGTTGCAGTCTGAGGAGGTGACTTTTAGTTGTACCTTGTCACCTTTCCAGGCTATTTTCCCCTGCATACCAGGATCATGGCTCTCTGTTATCAGGAATAGTTGACATGATTCTCATACCTTAAGGACACTGACATTCAGCTCTAAGTATGCAGTTAAGCAGTTCTTCAAATATTAAGTTAACTCAATTCTTCTTCTAGAAGTAGGTAACTGCACTGGAGGAGACAAGTGTATTATCTCGGACTTCTCACAGAACCCTGCAAGCTCGCCTCTGCTTACAAAGAGAAACAAAGAAAAGCTGTGCAAAAGCTGGAGTCGTATTTAGGTGTAATGTTCTAGTTCTTAATAAGCATAAATTTATAGCAAGCTAAATGAATAACTAGAGAATGGATCATCCCCCTTTTTTTTTCCCAAAAACTCCAAATTAGGTTTGAAGAAGTGATGGAGGCAAGGTGGTGAGGCAGTGAAATCAGAATCTCCATACTACAGGCAAACACACCAAGATTGTCCTCTATATTTCTGACCACAACTAATTTAAAGTTAGTTTGCACCTGTTTGGCATGGAAGTGCCAAACTAGCCTTTGGCATATGACTCTGCTTATGGTACAATTTGTCCATAAAAACGTGTGACTATGTTAAGGTGCAACATGTTATCCTTGTTCTCATGTACCCCAGATCACACATGCTTTCACCTCCATTACTTCACCAGTTTCATGTCTTTCCTCTGCTCGAATGAATGAATGTCAATATAAATGCCTCTAAAGTGAGCTGTGCTGGCCTGAACATGCTGCTATGAAAAATTTTCATTTCAACTATCAGATTGTTAATGTGTGCCTTCTTCTTGAGACCACCTTAAACTCTCCATAAATCTTAGAGCTTATACATACACCAATATAAAAAGTGAACATTGGTCCCTTTAAATTCAAGTTGTCTTGCTATTAAAATGTTGGCTAATACAGGAAACGCTGGGGAAAATCTGAGTTGGTCATCATCCAGCCCCTGCTTTTATTTCGAGCCTGGTTTACCACCCCAAAAAAGAGTTCATGTCTTCCTCATAAGGGCTACAAGTATGAGCTACACACAACGCTATTTTCACATACCTGAAAATGCAACCTCGCCTAAGGTTCATTTATTCTTATTTTTAATCCAGCCCACAGGAGGTAGGGATACAGAGATACCATCCTGCTCAGTAAAAGCTGCTGAACCACTTTGTCTATACAGTGAGTGTGATGTTGACATACTCGTTTACCTAGAATGACTGACTTCTGTACTGCACTAAACTAGTAAGCTCAGCCTCTTAACAAGTCAAAGACCTCAGCTCCTTATGCCTCCTTTGTCTCCACTTCTAAACTTGGGCAAGAACATGCAGGTCAGGCATCAATTTTCTATATCTCACTACCTAGAATTCCCATGTGTCCTCAGAGATTAGCAATGCTATGGTGAGATTTAGAGAAAAATGAAAAAAAAGAAGAATCTGCTATACATTCATGAAAGATTTGTTCTGTTTAATTTGTTGTTTTATTTTTTTTCCCTCCAACTGTTTGAGTGTTTTGTTCACTTAAAAGTAGTAGACTGTCCTGAAAGAACATAGGATTAACTCCTTCCCTTAAAGTAATTGAGCATGGAAAGGGGAGAGGAGACTGTAAACTTCAGGGTGACTTGGGAGGAGAGCATTGCAGCACCAAAATGGGAGTCTGTAATTACACAGGATACAAACGAACTTCTAGGAGGGGCAGAGAAGACAGGTCTCAGAAGCAATGGAAAAACTTTCCCATGGATCAGAATGATCCTGACACAATTTGAAGCAACAAAAAAAGTCACTGAATTGACTAAAATAAATGCTGGGAGCTGAGACCTGCCAGCAAGATCACAGTAGGTAGGGGAAGAAAGTTGTTTCTAATTTCTGTGTTTCTAATTTCTGCACTGACTTAGTTACTCTGAGTTTGAGAAACTCTTCTAAGCTTTAAGTTCTTCCCAAAACCAGACATTCTAATGAAACCCCATTTCTCTTTTGTTGTTGTTGTTGTTTTTGCTGTTGTCATCTTTGGTGGGATTAACTTAAAGAAGAGGTACAAGTAGATCCACCTTGAAGCTTTCACTAATCTGTACACACTCTTTATCCACTGAAAAAGTAAAATGTCAGAGATGAAGGATGAATTTAGTCTGGCTAGAAACTGATCAGGCCTTGGAAGTTCATGCAATCTAGAAAGTGACATTCGAAACAGAACTACATAGAGTTTAGGTTCCTGCTATGTTCACAGTAGATCATCTTCACCCAGATGATTTACTCAGTAACTACTGCTTGCTAGGTATTCAGATGATCATCAAAAACCAGCAAAAAGTTACCCAGTATAAACTACAGCCAATTGAAAAACAGTGAATGACAGAAATTCTTAGTGATCTACCACCAGTCCCTGCACTTTGAACGCATCCCATGGCCCTCTGCCACAAACAACTTCCTAGAGGAAAAGAAGGAATGATGTACTTAACAAGCAACTATCCTAAAGAGTTCATACTCTGGTATGTGACACTGATCTCTGGTGGTGCTTCAGGGTCTGGGTCTTTGGAGTAGATCAAATTCCTGTGCCTTTGGCTAAGTCTATAACCTATGGTCCACAATAAAGCAGAAAATCCTTCTCAGTTTATGCCTTGGAAAGAAAGACTTGCCAAGACCCTTATAAATCTTTGGTCTAGCCAAAAAAGCCTCAAGTGCTACTACTATTCATAAAAAGTGCCTAATCCTATTTTTGCTAAATACTTGCCTCAGTAACATCCCCTGACACAAAATCCCATGAGTTGATTACATGCTAGATTAAAGACTACTTACTTTAAATGCATTCAAAAATTGGTGGGTTTTTACACTATTTGCCAGATTTGTAGTATTGCTTCATTCCATACCTTCCCAGGCATTCCTCTTTCCTCTCCAAGTATACTGTACAGAGACCATGGGATGCTTATACTTCTCATCTTCCCACATCACACTATTTCCACTAATGTAGGTTTAGAACAGGAAAACAACCAAGAGTTGTTCCCAGTCCCAACAGCAATGAGAAGGGAGTCTAAGAGTGAGTTATATGAGCACTAATGTGCATATCAAAATAATCTAAAACCAGACAAAGTGACGTGGCAGAGTACTTCTGTATTTGTTCCTAGTGGAATCTGAAAGTACTTACGGTATTAATTAAGAAAGTCTCTCTTCTCAGGACATACGTTCAAGGAAATGTGAAAAACCTCAATTCTATCTCTCTGTCTCCCACTTGTATGTTCAAGCACTATGTGTTGAAAGGTGTGAAGCAAGATACCAGTGAAAAATGCTCTGTAAGGTCCAAATACTAACTCCTCCTATGGCATTCGTGTACCTGCTGCTACCACACACAATTTTTGACAAGGATTCATTTCTGTAAAGTAGAACCATTATATGATATGTTGCCCATATGCTTTATACAGAGTTTATTTAAAGGTATAAATATATTATTTCCTATGCTAATTCTTTTTATCTTGTTGACAAAATGACCAGAATCATTTCAATTGTGTGACACCTTGTAGAATTCCTCAGCTACATTTCTGTTACGACAATGGGAAACAATTACCACTTCATCAAAATGTGGCTCATAACTGAGCAAAATGCTAAATTATCAAAATTAGTTGATGGCATTTCTCTAGAAGTCTGCGTATTTCCAGAAAAGCCATATAAGGCAATAAAGTACATAGACTTTTACATCCTCATTTCATCAAGGCGTTCTGCCAAGACATAAAAGAACTATTCCTTACTCATCTCTCTGCTGAGTCAATATTTAATGATAATATTAGTGATCATGACTGATGAAAACGCAGGATAGTTAAAAGGGCCCTATGCAGTAGATGAGGTCAGATAATACTTTGGGATAGTAGCTTTGGTAAAGCTATTTAGAAGAGTGGCTTCAAAATCCAGAGTTTCATTAGTAGGATGAAATAAGGTCCTGGGAGAGGCTGATTTATCATAACTGGATCCAAAATTTGGATTTTCCGTTCTAATCACCATGTTTAAACAATGCAAATATGCCAGTCAAATCAGCTTTAAAAGAGAGAAAGGATTTGCAGCACAGTGACTTACTTGTGTGACCCCCTAAGCAAGCACACACATATGATTAGTTAGAGAACACATGCAGCAATCACCTACGTAGACAACACCCAGCCTTCATAGAAGTTGTGAAAGCAGACAGTACATTGGCCTTTCTTCTCCTTTGAGATGTTTATTTAAAGGACAACTTACTCCACTGCACTACTGAAGTACACAAAGACAAGTATGTCACTTCTAATGAAAAGTCAGTACATCATGTTTGGTTTTTTTCTAAATCAGTTTTTAGACAGAAAATCACTTCTGAACTGGATGGAGAGAATCTATCTTTTGGAATATTTGTTTGACTTCTGCAGAAGCAGAAGATCTTTCTGCCTTCAAATTGTTTTTCTCCCAAAGAGGAAAGATGACTAAATTCTTGCTCCAACACGAAGAGCAAGGACAGGGGCTCAAAACCAGAGAAACTGCAGTGCCCTCACACATAAGATGCACATAAAAAGGAGACATGTCAGGTAAAGACTGAAAAAGGTGGTGAGAAACTCTGCAGAGACAAAGAATAGAGCTTTGGTCTCTGAGAGATGCATTCATTATCTAAAATGTAATCCAAAAGGGTAATAGTCTTTGTCAATGAACTTGATCAAAATTCTGTCAAGTATTCTAACAAACAAAGTATGTACATTACAGTGCAAATTCCCACTCATAATCTGCGGTCTTTATTATGGATTATCAACCTTAGGTCACCCATATGACTCCCCCCCTTTCTTTAATGACTTTATCAATTTTCAGGCACTTACAGCTTTAAATATACATACTATATACAGATATTTTTCTTGTTGTACACTAATAAATAGGTTTTTAAACTTTATTCTGGAGGGTTCAATTCAGTGCTCCTGTAGGACCAAAATGACCATTTACTCAGCTGTGAACAAGAACCCAGTGGGATTCCAAGAGAACTGGTGTGGTGCATCATGCATATCTGATGGCCTAGGATAAAATAGAAAAGAAGGAAAACAAGTATAGAGCATTTATGGAGGAATAAAAAACCTTTACTTAGGGGGAAAAAGGTTTTGAAAGCAGCAAGCAGGATTCATCTAACCTGCCATTACTGGTATATCCTCAGTTAGGGGAATAGAAGACCTTTCTCCTTTATTATTTATTGTGTTTATTATCAGTAGGATAGCATTTAAAAATGCCCTCAACACTTGTTCATTTCTCCTTTTGGAGCTTTGAGATGGCTCAAGTTATTAGTTCCTTTTGCTGAGAAGTCAGTAAGACAGGAGACTAACAGTCAAGCACATTACATGTTTCCATGACATTTAGCATTTGTTTAGGAGTGATTTAAGTTTGAAATGACAGAAGCAAAGGTGCGAGGGAAATCAACACCAAGAGTCAAGCAGGAATCAAATTGGCCTTTAGCCTTTAAAGGCTATACAAGGAATTCCCTGGAAAAATCAAAGGGAAGAGATAAGCACAGGAGGAGGAAGAATAACTCTTACACCTACCGTGTCAGGAACAGGCATACAACGGGTGCATTGGAGAATTACTTTTTCAGATAATTTCTTTTAAATTATTCAGCTTATTAATCACCTAAACCTATGAATCATCTAAGCTTTCCTTCAGTTCTCTTGTATTTTATCTTGTAAGGGCTTGCTTGTACAATAGCTACAAGGTAATAGGCTCTTTTCAGCACAGGACCATTAAATATCCCCTGCATTTACAGTTCGAATGGAACAAATCCAAGTTCATCTTCAACATGTAATCCTCCCATCCAATTATTCTGGGAAGCTCAAAAGCATTTTGCACAGAAGAATGGTTGACAGAGCACAGGGCTTTTGCAGGGGTGCAGTGGAGAGGCACCCAGCATTTGCTAGCAGACCACAAGGGTAATTATGTGCTTTGTACCCAACTGCAACACACGTGTCATCACCAGGTGCCAGGCAACACAGTGGCAGGATCCTATGGCCCAGCAGCAAAAAGACAAAGAATGACCTCCAAAGCCCTGTTTGAAATCCTCTCCCTCTCATTCCCTTTGCCAATTTTTAACTCAATACTGTCCTGCTTTCCTCTCAAATGCTGAGATAAACACAGAAAAAAATGTCACCTGAGCCCTTTTCTGAACTGTTGCATCACTACTATGGTACATTTTCTTCGACACATATAGGTTTTAAGATCCTCTTGCCCTTTTTAAAATCACAATGAATTATAGATCCCGACATGTCACCACATGCAGCCCCAAAACAGTAGACAACATTGGCATATACATACATTGAGATCTTCAAACTACTCCAGTGATTTAATTCCCCATTTTCCAAATGTGCAGATATCTTATGCCCCCTTTCTCTGCAGTGGCTCATCATAATACAATCAAATGGATGATTATGCATCACTGCAAAGGCAGTGGGGAGCACGATTTGCCCACCCAAGGCATTACAAAATACAAACAACAGATGTCTATCAGTCTCTTCTCACCCCTTATTTCTAGTGAGAAGGAGCTGTTGTAAACATAAAACATGGATGCCTTGGGAGGCTGTGGCAATGCCATCCACTCTGTTAATCGTCTTACATGTTTTGCACTTGGAGAAGAGGAAATGAGATCACAGCTCAAATTCAGCCAACCTGCTAGGGGAGATACCAGGTTTATAAGTACTTTGGGGTTTCACTCTCTTTCCAGCAACTATTGATAGTCATCTGCACAAGTCTCTTTGTTACTGGTTATGGCAGATAGTAAAAACAAAGATACAGAATCACACAGCACAGACATATATCTTTATGGGCCACTTGTGATCCATATCCTGGGCTGGGTGCAGCAGAAGAGGCCACAGGGAGATACTTTGATTGTCTAAAATGTAACAAAAATGACAGCTAAAAGTTTTCCCCATCTGTCTGGATCTAAGCAGAATCATGTGTGCATACAAATTCAGAACTAAAACAGCAGCAGCCATGAGATGAATGCATTTACTATACACACTGATTTATTTCACTCTTCTCAGTGCAAACCTGCTAATCCAGCGCCCCTGAGAAAGTTATTCTATGGTCATGCAGGGCTCCAGGCAACCCAATGCCTGTTGTCCCTTCGGCCATTGTGTTGTCTCTCTTTTCCCTACTAAAAGATAAGCCTTTTTACTGGAATCCTAAACACTAATCCCCTGCCACCAGACACAGCTCAGATGTTACACAGATCAGCATCTGCTTCCCATGCCCCACATCTCTACATATCCAAGTACCCCTGATTTTAGCTTGGCCTAATGTGTAACATCTTCAAACTTTTATTTTTGAATACAACTCAACTTTGAGAAGCCTAAAATTAGCTTGTTTAATAACTTCCTCCCAGTTTAGGATATGTAGCTCTGCTTATGGCATTAAGCAGAGCATAGGATGAGAGGGAGAAATTAAA
Source organism: Anabacerthia variegaticeps (assembly GCA_035583185.1). NCBI lineage: Eukaryota > Metazoa > Chordata > Aves > Passeriformes > Furnariidae > Anabacerthia > Anabacerthia variegaticeps. The sequence goes on from JAWWEW010000078.1 coordinate 83,966,536, forward strand.
AAAAAATATTCTTTAAAATACCTCCAAACCATAACTTAAATAATTTCTTTCTAAAAAACATGGTATTTACAGAATGCAGCAATTATGGCATAAAGGATTTTTTTTGGACCTTATTAATGAGGACTTTTTCCAAGGCTCTTTCACTTTTTGGTAAAGTATATATTCCAAATGACTGTCAAGAGGGACACCTGAAATCTTCCCATCAGAACTACTTCATATAAAATTATTGCTCTGGTAGGAACTAAAACATTTAGCAGAAAATCTGCATTCCTTTCATTTTTTTGTAGGAAAATTATCAATTTTTTTATTTTCATGCATAAAAAATATTCTGCATTATAAAATATCAGAATAATAAAGTTAAAATGAAAGTTAAAATGCAGATGATAAAGTGAAAATTAAACTAATATCAACATCCTTTTCTCAGAATATTTGTTTTAAATATTGTGCAAATTGGGCTCTTGATCATCTGTGCAAAGTTAGTATTTGTTAGTTCAAAATGTCTTTTTATGACACCATGAATCTTCTCATATTCTACATACAACGGAAGAATATATATGCAGGATCAGTAACAGAGATGCACTTTCCTTCACAGCTGTTCTGGGGTCATCTCTGCAGTTTCAGAACCTGGTTCCAGCACTCTTGGGAGAAAGAAGATTGAATGCTACTGTGTTGGCTTTAGGCACCTTGACAAAAATCTTCTTAGACAAGTTTCCTATGGGTCTAGGTGCACACCATGTGGCAAGGGAGAGTAGCAGTTTCCTTAGCAGAGGTAATCTACTGTTAATTTTTAAGGTGGCCACCCATTGCAGATGTTACAGGAACTATGCTCTCCCAGGTGAGCCTTCACCGTAGTGGAAAGGCACTGCTCCCTGCATCTCACTTCGTTGCATTTCCATATGGCACGGGTTTGATGCTGGCAAAAAATGGACCAGAACTTCACCGGGTACACTTACACCCATGCTCACATCCTCACAGGATAGGGCTACTTGGCAAAAGACACAATTTAATCTACCCAGTGGAGGCCAGAATTTAAGAAAGGGCTTTTGGGGCACTGAATTGTATTATTTAGACCTGGTTTTGAGAAGTACATTTTAGTGGATGTATCTCACTGCTTAGAGACAACTATTAACAATGGCTTTGCAAATTATTAAACTCTTCTTTATCCCAGCTGAAGAAACAAATGACTCCCAGACCAAGGAGCACACAGTTCCTCTCCTAGCAGCACTGGGTTCTTCTCACAGGGAGAATATTTTTCTTAGTTTTTCAAAGGACCTGGTATAAGACTGCTGCACTTACCTCTAATGTACTGTAAAGAGACTTGAACTGCTTATAGCAGGAGGGCTGTGAAGGGACTTCTGAGGAACTGTGACAGGCCTTCAAATGACTTTTACACGTCTCTTTGGAGCTCCATTAAAACAGTTTATTTAGTGTTGCTTCAATTGCTTTCATTGAAGACTTATTTTTGTGCTGTTCCAGTTGGAATGCTCTTTCAGTCTGGCATTTCTCTGAGGTTTCTGACCAGGATGCAAAAGTTACCACAGTTATCCTGTGGACTGTAGGCCACTTAATTTTTACAGAAGTCTCTTATCTTCACATATTTTGAAATACTTGTGCTTTGCATGCAAATCATTCCTACCTGCAAATTAAATCTGAGTTGCTGCAGTAATGCTGGAAAGGCAGTTATGAATAAAGAATATATTTTATTAGACTTCAGTATGCATGGGTTGTGGACCTGCTTTACTCACATCAAAGAGAAACACTTTTGCTTGTTGTCAACTCTGGTAAACTCAGGCCAAAACTTTAGGACAGTTAGGACAGAATCAAATGTAACATGGAGCCTTTTGCTCTCGAAAGGAGGTCATGCAATGAAAAAGTGGGAGCAATTAATTATTCTGCACCCTTCCTAATTTCATTTTTACCCAGCATGACATTCTACAAGTGCCAGAGTTGACATCCAGCCACCTCTGTTTAGCATGAGGCAGAGCTTCAGCTCCTGGAAGAGCCAGGTCTGAAGTAACTCTGAAGTTATTTCTGTGTTGCTCCCGCTTGGGATATGCAAAGTTAACATTTGTTCTAGTCATTTCTCCCCATCTTTTCCCAGCCTTCCATGTCTTCCTTTTAAAATGAAAGGAAGCATTTACATGAAAGATAGGCCTTTAAACATCTGAAAAGCCTCTTGCTCAGAGACTGACTTCCTCTAGAAAGCTACAGAACTTTCTTGGAAGGTTCCTACAGTGCAGCTCCCGTGTTCTTACCTCATAAAAGGTTCACAGGTTTAGGCTTTCATGTTCTGAACACAAGCTGGTGTTTTTTGTTTTTTTATTTCTTTTTAATTAAATTCACTCAAGGCTCATGAAACTAAAGAATGAAGACACCTTTTCATTCTCCAAAATTTTGCATGTGTATCTTTGTATAGAACAAGGGATTTCTTTGCAAGAAGTAGTTTTTGAACTAACTTTTTTTACAATAGCATAAACATAATTAGTAAACACTAAAGAATTGCTGCATTCCTTTTATAACCTTTCTGAAGACTTGCTTTCCTTAGGAAGACCTTTACCACAAATTCTGAACTTGTTTCCAATGACAGCTGGCACCTTCCTGCCAAGAACACAGTCACTACTTCAGGCTGTTCATGTTCTTTATGCTTTGCTCTCCCATGAGTGCCGTTGTTGGGGGGAGTACTGCAGCTAGACTGATTATGTGAGCAGCCAAGATATTTGAGAAGCTAAGCCATAACTCTGTCGTCATTTAAACAATTCCAAATCTGTGTTTGTACTCTGCAGTTCAACCGAGAAACATGTAAGTGATGCAACTAGAAAAGAATATTAAACTTTTCTTCCTCCCTTTCAGCTCCCTTGTGAAACATTTAAGGGAGACTCAGATGATTTTCCAGTTTAAGAGAAAATGAGGCATTACTTACACTACAGGGGCCCCATCTATTACCCTTAGGACGTGGGGATAACGCCCACTGACATCACTAGAGATTACTCATCTATAGGGTGGGAGAACAGGAGACAAAGATATTCTGTACAGACTGCATGTCTAGATCCCAGAGCTTCTCCTAATTTGTCTTAAAATTTCCAGCCATCAAACCACTTTGCCAAACCACCCAGTTTCTTGGACTCTCAGCTCACCTGCTCTGCTTCTTACCCTCACAGTCTTGCTTTTTCACTATTTCATTAGCTAAATTTTTTTAATGTGGGTTTTGCAGACATTTTATAACTACTCAAAGAATCATCAAAGAAAAAGACAAACACACAAAATATCATGCTCTAGAAAGTTCCAAAAATAATAACCACAAAGACCTGCTGACAAAACATTTTTTAAAGCAATAGTGAAACATGAACTGTTGCTTTTTAAGCGGTTAAACAGTCATTCCTGAAAATATATTGCTGTTTGGTATCAGAAGGATTACTTTTCTGCATATGTAACTACAGAAGTTACTTTTTAAAATGAGAGAAGAGAACTGGAAAAGTGCTCGGGCTTAGAAACACTGGAAAGAAAGCTAGGGGAGAAGGTAATGGTTGGCTAGAGATCCTCTTTCAAGGAAGTAGCATAAGGTGAGCACAGCAACTAAAAAGAAAAATGAAAAATATGCCTCCTTCTAAATATTTTCACCTGTGAAAGAAGTTGTGAAATGCTGATGAGTTTTTTCCTTCTAATAACAAGACTTGGTTAACTATTTAACCCATTTTCCTGAAGAAAGCTCTTAAAAGATGAATTTACAGAAAATATCAGGAGAGGTAAAACAGAAACACAAAATTTAAACAATATATAAATATTTAAATTTATTTGAGAGTTCGCCATGTATCCATTTGGCTATCTGTCAGTCAGTCCCTTGGTTTTTCATTCCTTATGTCTGTCATGGGAGAGTGAAAGCCTTGTCATCGAGTCAAGAGGTGCACAGAGGACTCCCTTGCTTTCTAAACTCCTCCCAGAGAAAGGTTTAGGTTCAGTTGAATCCTATCTTAACCTCAGACTGTGTCAAAGGTTTCAATTTAAGATGTTTTAGGGGTGTGATTAAATCATTTTGTCCTGCAGGTTTTTAAAATGACAAAATGGATTTATTTATATAAAATAAATTATTTATTATGAAAAATGAAGAGATGAAAGATCTTAAACAGAATTATTTACTACACAGTGCAAAAGCTAAAAATCTACTAGTAGGGTATTATGTAACATAAAATAGTATGTACACAGTGCAATGATATTAAGCAATGATATTAAAGCAATTGTATCAAAGCTGGCAAAAGAAACAATCATTTAGTAGAGATTGATATAACTTACCATATGAGATAACAGGCAGATCTCTCTCTTAAACCCTGGGAAATAACCATGAAGAGGCATCCCTGCTTCATGGCAGACGCTCCACACTTCAAGGAAATATGTGGAAGAAGCAGCCATATGAAAGTTGGACTGGGTTTTTAGAGTTGTAATATGATGGACTGATAGTCACAGATTTACTGGCTAGCAGACTAGCTTATCTGTCAAATCCTGCTTCAAAAAGCAGGATGTGTATTTGAAGTCTAGTGAACCAGGCTGGTTTTAGAATAAATCAACACTGAGACAGCACCCTGGCACCAGCAGCTGAACTTACATGAAGGCTTGCACTGTATTTATTCTCTGATTGGATTCTAGGCCTTATCAGGGTGGGCTATCCTGCCACAGCATCTCTGGCTTTTATTCAGGTTCTTCTCCCCTCTCAAGTGTCTCTACCACCTTCCTCTTCCCACAGATGCTCGCATCACTTCCCACTTCCACTCTCTTAATTCACTTGTCCAGTCTTCTGGTTTACTTTGTCCCTCTGGTGTCTATATTTCTGACACAGAAAGAAGAGCTAGGACTGCGTCCTCATGTCATCAGTCATGGAAGCCATGCTCTACAAGCAGCAGGTGCTTTAAGAAGTGCATGTGTTTCCACTGCTTTTCCCAATAAAAAATACTTCACTGAGTGATGTGACAGGCAGGACTTTTCAGGATGGTTGATGGCAGTTCCTCCTGCAAGGCTTCACAGCTCCGCAGGAAGATCTCACTCATGCCTGCAGATAAGACAAATGGACCCGTTGTTATAGTTTAAAACCTTAGAATTCCTTCCAACAAGTTTGGAGCCAACGCCCAGGTACGGATAGATAGGTTTAACAAAGGATGCCATGAATATGCATGTTCTGTTGTTAATAGCTGTAAGCAAAGCCTTT
>JAWWEW010000078.1:83971829-84004626 GCA_035583185.1 Anabacerthia variegaticeps
TTTTTTCCTAAATTTAAGGAGAGGGATTATTTTATTTCTTGGCCAATAAGATATCTTAGTTTTCCCTTCAAACTAAGACACCCATTCATCTGTTAGCCATGACAGGATTGCATGATCACATGCAGAGTAAAGCAGACACCAAGTAAGTTGCCAGCAGACTGGCTGTGGATCTGTAAGGTTCCCTAGGTAGAGTGACAGACTTTCTCCTACACTTTCCCATTCCCATTCTGGTTGATGGTCCACTGGGGGAAAGGGACTATAAAGCAATCCTGCTCAAATAAATAGCAGCATAAAATGAAGAAAACACAAGTACAGACTTTTTAACGAATGCCAAGAATGAAAACATGCACATTAATCCATCCTATGAGAAAAATAAAGGAATAAAACATTAGCACCTCAGGTCTGTAGATACCAAAATCCTACTTTGACTAGAAGCACAGTTTTAACAGTAGCAAACCAAGTGGATCCAAACAGCACCATTCCTAGGTAAAGAAGTGTTACAGAGTAGAGAGCAAATGTTCAATAACTGAAGAGCTAACATTTACCATGGCAGTGTCACATAAATCCTGAGTTTCTCACTGTTTATAAGAAAGAAAAAAAAAAAATAATTAGAAGAAATGAACCCTGGTGAGAAACAGGTTTTTTTTCACTCATAGAGAAAACTTCCTGAATCGGTGATCCTGGGACTCCACCAGGTTTTGCTAAGGTGAAGATACCAGGATGTCTTTGGCAAAGACACAGGAGCACAAAGTCAGACAGCCTGAATGCCACCACTGTCCTTCTGTCCTATTGCCAGAGACTGAAATAGTTAATGGCTTACGCATTCTAAGATCATCAAAAGACTTGTCCATTGCAGCAGACTGAAAAGAGATAGCTGCTCACCCAGCAAAGCCCACCCCTCCCTGAATATGCCTACTGTGAAGGGACCTTCATATCAGATAAGTGCATGCCGTTGTCCAGCTGTCCCAGGTGCAGAAGGGTGTGCATACCTGAAGCTACAAAGCGGATTTCCAGATAAGGGAAGAGGCCAATAAGAGGCAGATCCTTTGAGGTGGGGCAATCCTTCTGATCATACCAATGTCCACCCTTTCATGATGACTCTGCTGTAAAACCTTCATCTGGCCTGGGATATTATCTGTGCTGAGTCTGAGGAGGCATCAGAGACACATGGCATGTCCCAGGACATGTCTCATGACACTATCCATTGTAAAATTCCCCACTCCAGGGGAGATACAAGGCATTCCCACCTGAGTTAGAAGTGTATAATAACTCATGAAGCCTTTGAGTTTTGTGGGGGGCTCCCTCAGCCCCAGCAGATTAAGACCATCACTTCAACAGGACTGTGACCAGCACTTCAACCAACAGACATGGAAGCTGCAACTACTGAGTTTCATCACTGGATTCAGTGGGTCATGACTATATATATCTTAGGACCTTTATGCTTTCTTTTTCCTTCTCTCACTGATACATTCCCTTAAGCGTTATGCTCTAATATTGCTGTATTACTATAGATAATAAACTACAGATGATAACGCCAAAAATGGCAACATATCTGTTTACCTTTGAAACAAAATTGTTCTAAAATAAACCTTCCATGTTTACAAACACCGATTACTCAGTGTCATTTCACTCTAATCCACCCCAAGGTATTTATTAACAAGAACCTAGGTTACCTTCCCCTTCTGAAGTGGGTTGTAACTCCTACTGATTGGTTCTAGGACCAAGGTAGCATTTTGTCCATCTGAATGTGGGCCAGAATGTATTTCAGTGCTCCTCATTGATTCAGCTATGTGTTGACATCCAGATTGGTGGCAATGATGATGGCTACTAACTACTGAAGGAGGAACAAAATCAAGCCTTCTCTTGTCCTAACATCACTTCTTTGTCTGCTTAGTGGTAACAGAGCCACACTTGAACAACACAGAATGTAAGGGGATACTCCAGGCAGGAGGGACCAGCAGCTTGTTAATGTTGGTGTAGGAAATGGGGCCACTCTGAGCTCATGGCAACTTGTCAGTATTGTCATCAACTGCAGCCAGAACAGGAATTGCCTGCAGATCAAAGAACTGGCTGATGGCAACTGCTGGTGTGGTGCCTCCAGCGTAACCACTCTCTCCTCCCCACAGAACTGCAGAGATGGAAGAGGTCCCCTGACACAAAGCAGACAAAACATTTCCTAGGGTATTTATGACAAGACTGTCTTACATCCATTCTTCAGGAGGTAAGTTCAGGATCCTTCTAGTCAGTCTGTTTCATCACTTTGCTACCCTTATAAATACACTTTTTCTAATATAGGAGTTAATTTCTGACACAAACTCATTGCTTATTTTTTGCCTATGATCACAAACCTGTAGAACAAGTCACTGTTGATCTCTTTATAATAGACCTTGCTATACTTGAGGCCATTAGTATAGACCATATTCTCTTTTTTGGAGGAGGGCAAAAACACATGAAAGTTCCTCATGTTTTCCTCATCAGTCACTTCTAAATCTCTTATCATTCATACTCTGGACCTCCTCTGATTTACCTACAATTTTGTCAAAGTGCTGGTAAAAGCTAAGCACGGTACTGCAACTGGGATCTCACTGGAAAGGGGTAAGCAAAATCCTATCACAGTACCCTTGGAAATTGTTCTGTCATCACACAAACTTCAGTGGATTTTCTCTTTTATAGGCCAAATTCTTAATGAAAAATTCTCTGGAGGATCAGGACCAGGCCAAACCAATGAAGGATTTAACTTGAGATGTCACTGATGGGACAGCAGAAGGAGAAGTCTGTTTTGTTTAGACACTCTGCAAAAGAACTTCTATCTTCCAGATGGCTGAGAAGAAAAGATTAGCAAACATGATGACATGATAACACAGAGCCTCTGGAACAGTCTGGGGAATGGCAGAGAGCCCAAGGAAGAGACAAAGATGAGCAAGAAACACACAGTGAATTGAGGGGGTGAAAGAGAATAAACAAAATAAACCCTTGGTGCTTGTGTGAGTGTGGCCTAGAAAACACGTGAACTATTTTCACTCCACATGAAGTCATTAGCATGTATGATATTTTTGACTGGGATAGAATAAATTTTCTTCCCAGTAGCTGGTATAGTGCTATGCTTTAGATTTAATATGTGTATAATATTCATGACACACTACTGCTTTTTTGCCAAGTCAAGGATTCTTCGGCTTCTCACCTCTTTCCGCCAGCAAGGAGCCTGGAGGTGCACAAGTAGTCAGGAGGGGACACAGTCAGGACAGCTGATCTTAACCAACCCAAGGGACATTCCATACCATATAACATCATGCTCAGCCTATAGAGCTGGGGGAAGGAGGAAGGAGAGGATGTTCAGAGTGATGGCACTTGACTTTCCAAGTCACTGTGCCATGGGATGCAGCCCTGCTGTCCTAAGGATGGCTGAACCTCTGCCTGCCCATGGGAAGTGGTGAATGAATTCCTTGTTTTACCTTACCTGTATCACTTAACCCATGAGTCTTTTATCACTTTTATACTTCTGATTCTTTCCCCCATCCCACTGGGAGGGGAGTGAGTGGCTGCATGGCGCTTAGCTGCAGCCCAAGGTTAAACCATGACAGCATGTCCTGTCATAGAGAGGCAACTTAAAGTGTCTCTGGAACATTTCAGCCACTCACTGACAATGGAAGACTCCATTAGCCAAGACAAAACCTAGGGAGAACTCTTTTCAACTTCAATTTTGTAGATAATGGAGAATGAATAGAGAAATTGCTAGCACAAATCAACTAATACATACTTATATATAATCACAATTAACAGCAAGTTTGGAAAGTACAGGCATGAACTGCACCTGTCGTTTGGAAGTCAGGGAAAAAACCCAACAAACCCACTCTACACAGCAGCACTGTGCTACTTGCAATAAATATGTATTTGACTTCAAAGAACTTAACGGAGGGCTAAGAGTCTGTCAAGCCAACAGTGAAGAATTGCATCTAAAATTACTTCCCCTAAAAGGAGGGACAGAGAATGAAAAGTAAGCAGATAAGACATAAAAGGGAATAAAAGAATTTAAAAATACAAAAGAGAAATAAACTATAAAAGAGAAGGAAGTAGCCTTTCACTAGCCACTAACCAAGACCACTCTACCATTCTGCAGATAAAGAGATCCACTGTGCATCTACTATTCTCCAGAAAACATGTTTTTCTTTTCTTTCTTTTGCTCTCCTTACTCTGTTTATACCTTTCAACTTGTTCTTTCCTTATCTTGTTTGACATGACTTCAGAAATCAAATAACATGGAAATAAAACTCCAAAAAGAGATGTGCTTACTGAGACCTCCAGAATTCAGATTTTGGCAGTGATAGAAATGAATTCTGATACTATTCAGAAAGGCTTAGACTGAAATAAACAGGTTTACAGAAATAACTGTTTTCACAGAAAGTGTCTACCATCTTCAAAATTTCTTGACTACTGTCAAAATCTTCATCCAAACATTTTTGTCTACAAGTAAGAATGATGAGTCAATGATTGATTTTTAGGGGGACGGTGTGTGAGGGGTAGCCTGTCAAATAAAGAGACAAGATTTTCCAAGAAAAAGATTGCAACCTAAAGAAAAACAAAATATGCATGTATAAAAAGCAAACAGTACCTGCAAAAGGCTTCTGAAGATTCATTTTTTTCCAAATGCAGATAATTACAGACTTCTCATCATCTCTTCCCTCAGGCCATTCTCAATTCCCTTTGAAATCCTATAACTACAGTACATGTTTTTAAACAGTGGGGATATGTAATGATTTGAACAGTTTATCACAAGGTGTCAGATTTTCTAGGAGTAAATACATTTAAGATGAGGACCAGATTGTCTGAGCACAAATATTGTTACTCCCTTTTGACCCAAGAACTTAGCAGAAATTCAGGGTCAAAATGTCATTTTATTCTAAACAAGAAGCTGGTATAGAGGATGCACATCCCTTACACAGCCTTGTTATTTACAATGAGTGTACTAGAAAATCTATTTCCCTGAACACAGTAGGAGATAGCTTATTTGCTCACTGTGTTCGACTTTCCTCTAGCTGACAATGAACTCAAATCCCTCTCTTGTAAGGTTTCCATTCATCTCTCAGGGTTTTCACTTAATGATTGTTTTGCTTGATTCTTGCTTCTCTTCTGTCCAGTGGTCTGCAGTTATAATTGCTTCTTTTTCATGGTGATACAAGCAAATATAATCATAGAATCACAGAATATATTGAGTTGGAAAGGACCCATCAGGATCACCAAGTCCAACTCCTGGCCCTGTGCCATACACCCCAACAATCACACCATGTGTCCAAACACTTCTTGAACTCAGACAGGCTTGGTGCTGTGACCACTTCCCTGGGGAGCCTGTTCTGGTACTTAACCACCCTCTGGATGAAGAACCTCCTTCTAATATCCAAGCCAAACCTTCCCTAACTCAGCCTCAGGCCATTCCCTCGGGTCCTGTCACTGGTTACCACAGAGTAGAGATAAGTGCCTCTCCCTCCTCTTTCTCTCATGAGGAAGTTGTAACTGCAATGAAGTCTCCCCTCAGTCTCCTCTTCTCCAGGCTGAACAGAACAAGTATCCTCAGCCACTCCTCATACGGCTTCCCCTCCAGGCCCTTCACATCTTCACTGCCCTCCTTTAGACGCTCTTTAAGAGCTTAATAACTTTCTTACATTGTAGCTCCCAAAACTGCACACAATGTCCTAGGTGGCGCCGCCACAGTGCAGAGAAGAGTGGGACAATCCCCTCCTTTGACTGGCTAGCAATGCTTTGCCTGATGCCCCCCAGGATACTGTTGGCCCTCCTGGCTGCCAGGGCACTGCTGACTCATATTCAGCTTGCTGTCTATCAGGACCCCCAGGTCCCTTTCTGCAACACTGCTCTCCAGCCTCTCTTTCCCCAGTCTATACACACATATACATTTGTGCGAGCGATGATATATGCTTGTGCTTTCTATCAAAGTTGTTAAAGTTTCGACAGTTTTTCCAATGGAGAACTGTTCATTACACTTTTGAGTATCACAAAAGGACATCAGTTCACCTACTGGTTACAAAAAAGAATTAAGCTGACTCACAATCATATATCTGCATCTCACCACAAGATATTGATACTAATAAAAGAATTATTAAGTCACATTCCAGGACCACAATGGTCTTCCAGATTTAACAGCTATGAATGTCTATCAACAATAGATGAAAGACACCCACCTTCAGGACAGGTATTAACTATGTTTTAAAATCCCATTTCTGTCTGTGATTTTCAGGAAAAAAAGAGTTATTATGGTGACTTCACTGTCAGGCAAGTAAAAATAAAAGAGCAAAAAGTAACATTTGTGAGAATCTGTACTTTTGATGGCTGACATAAATTTCAGTTGGAGCAAGCAGCTGTACTGTGCAGAAATGAAGCTGACCTCTCTTAGACTTTGAGAGATTACAGGCTGACACAAATTAGTTAGACTAAAGTGGACTAAAAAACTCAGAGTGGTTCAAAGCTCCACCAGCCTGAAATACTCTCAGAGTGGGACGACAGGGATTTAAAAATAGACATTTTGGATTTATAAGGGATGATATAAACACACACAATGTCATTTGGAGGTAAGGTAATTTTGACAACAGCACTTGTAGGAGGACTTTTAAAACTCTTTCAGCTTCCTCAAAGTCTGACTATGAAGCTGCATTACAGAAAGCTGAAGAGCCTTACACTCCATATAGTGCCACAGATTTCCTTTTCATATGAGAGTTCTCTCTAGAAGGAAAACAGAAAAAAAAGTGGTGAAAAGAGGTGGGGTACACATTTGGCCAAAGGCAGGCCAAAGAACCACTTCCCAAAGGAAAGGCTCCAGAATGATCTGGGGAAGATACTTAGACCCCAGAAGAAAAAAGCTTTTGCTGTAGCTGGTTTATCCGACTCCAACAAAAATGGTTGTGAAAATATGTTTCCATAAGATATCCTCTCCATTGCTGCTGTCTCTCTCAGAAGAAGCTCAGTCAAATTGTTTGGCAGTTGCCAATAATCTGAAAAGGATGGACTTTGCAAAGACCAAAAGTACACACCATGGATAAAAAGATAAAGACAACCCAAGCGACTTGCAGGACAGTGGTTGAAACTGCAGTCAGGGTTGATTAGGCTTTTATCACTGAAAGCCAAAAGACATTTCTTAAAGTTGAACTTACTTTCAAAATGTAGATATCTAAGCCAAGAACTGTTGGAAAGCTGTACACTAAAGCATGGGGGAAGGCAGGAAAATTAAAAACAAAACCACAGTCAGTAAAAGGTGGAGAAGAACCTCTGGTGGTGAAGTCCTCTACTCATGAAAGACATCTGTTTCCAAACTAGCCAGATAAATAAATGGGGAAAGATACAAACTATGGGAGCAAAAGAGGCAAAAAATCCTCAAATACATGAAAAATCTGTCAATCCTTTCAGCAGGGCAATTTAGCAGTACAAAGTGGGCATTTAAAAGAGGTTATGAGTTTCAGGTCAGCTTTCCTGGCATGCCTCTCAAGACTCATGGATGCCCGATGAATAAAAGATAGGTAACTAGTTCAGGCAAGGGTACTTCTGGTTGCAGTGAGAAAAAGCAGGTTACTAGTGTCTTAGTTTTGATACTAGAATGCAAATCTTCTGTTACGGAAACAGCAGCAGCCACTGTCACACCTGGAGGTCATGGAGCAGCCTCAGTTTTGCAGAGAAGAGAACATCTCCCTTACCTTAGAGACCTTCAGTGCCTGTGGGTGACAGGTGCATCCCCAGCCGCATTGTCAGTGAGTCAAAGGGACTGACAAATTCTCAATTTCTACATGTCTTTGCCTAAAGTAGCTCAGATGTTAAAAACACTACACACTGCTTTGTTTTCTTATGATATTTTCCTTGGTTTAGCAAGGGGCTCTGGGCTGTGGGGCCCCAGAAAACTACTTGGGAAGCAGACCTAAGAAACCCTGGCGTGAACTATGAAAGCCTACAGAGAACAGATACATTTAAATTCCCACAGTAATGCAGTTATTCTTTGCTATTTCTGTTTGCTTTAAGTACCGTTTTCATAACAAAACCACTCTAGGGTATTATTTAGTGGCTGCAGACATATTTTTCAGACCACTTGAATAAAACCACATTGAAGTAAAGGTCATTGTATTACATGCATATCAACCTGATTAAAGCAAAATATAAGAAATCCATCCATCCATAAAAATAAAATATCAGCGCTAATCCTTGGAGAAGGCTCCACATAATGTAATTAGCACCTGAGATAGAAAAAGGAAGTGTGTACAGCTCTCCAGAGTGAATTTAGTTCAAAGACACCAAAATGTCCCACAAATACGGGTTAAGAGGACATGTGAAGATCATTTATGGATTGAAAAACCTAAACCCAGAGTCAGAAACACTTCATACTGGCCTCAAAAGTCACTGACAGACAGTAGGGCAGTTCTTCACCTTTTATCGTGTACATCCAAAATGTAATCTGGCTCTCACAAAAGAATTCATGTTTGTGGTACAGGGAAAAAAATCTTTCTCCAAAGCAAAGATGGGGAGGGCATCTTAAAGAGCTAGAATGTTAAGAGAATGCTCTTAGTCCCTGCTGTCAGCCTTCCTAGAGGTACCTCAGCCAGCCAAGTGTTTTATGCATCTGAACTGCATTTTCACTGGACTACATATAGTTTATTTCATACATACTGCTTCTTTTCCTAAAGTAGTCAACACTGAAGCCCAAGATCAGCAATATTGTACTTGTTCTCCATTACCTCTAAATTTAGGAATATATAGTCCAAACAGGAGAGTCAGCTACAAAGAGTAGGCATGCTGAGACTGTGGTCCATACTGAGTTTTGTTAAATTGCATATTGGCTAAAATAGAGCATTAATTCTTATAGACCACATCTCAATATACCTGTCTTAATTATAAGGATATATTATATCTTTTGACAGACTAGTGCTAAAAATCTTCATGAAAAATGGAGCAGATTAGCCATCTGGAGTTTCAGAAGGGGACAAAATAGTTCTGTGAAAAACTACATCACAGAAATAACTGAGAACCACTATATGAAGGAGGAATATCAGAAGAAACAGACTGTGGGAGGTTGTCACCTGGATGGCAACATACTGTTAAAGATTGGTGGACACCTTCTCCAGCTCACAAGGAAATCAGGATATAGGCTCATTTGTCTTGCCTGAGAAAGCATCAAACTGATGATGAGCAAAACCTGTTCAGAGGGCTGAGCCCTAAGCCAGAGGAACAACTAGAACAAGTACGTTTACAACCATCAGGTAGTGGTCACATTCACCTCTCAGTGAAACCTCAGAGGGCTGTGTGATAGAGCTGGGCAACTCAGTGCCTAAGGGTTTTGACAAATTTTCCCTCAAAAATTTTGGCAGAGCTGGGGAGTTGTGAAAAATCTAATGGGAACATACCCTCAGCCACTCCAGTCCACATCCAGCCTCTTAGTTCAAATCCTCTTGCACAGGCTATGGGGCTCTGTGCAAACCCAAGCCTTCTGTCAAAGCCTTCACTGTCACCATCACTTAACAAGGCTGTTTATGTCTAGCTGAAATTCTCTTCTGTGCTCATGGTGATCATTAACAGGGCTGAAGATACCACTTGCATGTCCTGACCCCTGGCAGTGCTGCCAGACTTTTTTTCTCACTGCTTTATTGCTCTTCTGTTAAACGCACATGGCTGCTGTTAAAATCCTAGCCAGCTGCTAACAACTGCTCGGTTTTTCCCAGTTCATTAGGAGGCCACAAATAGTTTTAAATCATGAAGCTAATTAGGCAGAAATACATCTGCCAAATGGTCTAGGCCTCAAACAAAATACCATAGGAAAGAGTTCAACACCATTGTCAGACTCTGTCTCGGTTCATCAGCTTCTCCTAGGCACATATCTAAGTGCTACCTTTGTGAATCACTGCATTTCCACACTTGCACAGTGGCTCCCCTGACTCCTGGCGGTATGGATGTCATGGAGACAGCTTCTCTGATCCCCCTGGTAAGAGCAAGGTGCCGATCAACCTGCATCTGGACCAGCAGCTACAAAAGGCAACCTTGATGTTTCACATTATACAGCCAACCAGTTTTCATCTTGAAGACCTGCAATAGGTATCTAAGGGCTATTTCTTCAGTGTAATACAAACTCTTCTGCTTCAAAGCTGAGCTTCATGGTGCAAACAGCCACTGAGAGACATCACCCAAGAGAGCTGGAAGCCACCTTTGATGCCTTGGGGCCAAGCTCAGCAGAGTGGAAGCAAGATTTCCCAGGTCTGTTCCCAGGCAGCCATGTAGCTCATGGCAAGTGCTGTGTTCCCTTCAGGCGATGTACACTCCCCTTCCAGCAGCCTCTGCCATCATAGATGCAATGATGTGCTTACATGACAATATACTGTACTACCTGAATTTCTCCTAGGCATCTGAGATTATTTTTCTCTGTTTTTCTTTCCCTCCAAGTTCTTTGCCCCATTATAAACTTATACTACATATTGAACACCAGTTTACGAAAAAAATCTATTATTTCTTGTTAATTTCAGACTTCAAAGCACTTACATCATGCCAGAAAGCAAATTATTGGCTTTTTAAAGGAACATCTTGTAAGAAACGAAACAGAATTGAGTTCTCAAAATGAGAAAGAACATTGCTTACATTTTTTTCTAGTCCTTACAAGTGGTATGTACAAAAAAAAAAAAAAGGAAAGAAAATTAAACACTTAGCAATTTTAATTTTTCAACTGCACCAGATTAAAAACAAAAACCAGTCTATTAACAATTTTAAATAATGTATTTAAAATCACATGAGGATAGGAACACTATATCATCAATATTTCTAAGACAGGTGAGAGACTATAGACTGTGAAAGATAACAAGCAGCATTTCATTAAAGTCAATGAGAGTCAAACAAAGAAACATCATTAGAAAAGAGATTCAGAGATTCTGCTGCTTCCCCAGAGTCTCAAACACATTTCTAATTCTGGTCTTCTTTTAACCACTTATTATACACACACACACACACACACACACAAGGATTACTTAGGGTTATCTGTTGAGCTGTATGAAAGATGATACCCCAGAGTGATGTGTACACAGGATTTGGTTTTTAGAGGCTGGTAAATAAAGAGCCTTCAAAACCAGACTCTCACAAACAAAGAGAAAGACTAACAGTGTCAGGCACACCACAGCAAAGTGAACCTGAGACAAGGAAGACTGGGATAGAAAAATCTGTGTTCATTATGAGGCTGAATACAACTTTTTTTCCTACAGAAACACATTAGAAGATTCACTGGTCAAAAACTTATGACTAAATACAAATCTTCCCAGTAAATCTACTCCCAATGTGATTAAGCAAGCAAACTCCTTCACTAGCCAGAAATCAAGACCAGAAAACAGTTTTTTCTGGATCTGCAACAATCCACAGTCCTGAATTTGAGTTTAGTTCAAGGATGGAAGTGGAAGCTTAAGAGCAATGGGAGACAGAAACTTTTAGTTTTCTCCTGGGATAAGAAAAAACATGGTTTTGACTAAGGAGAGTCCTGAGAATTTCTAATTCAAAGTTTCTTTGTTTTTGCAAAAGTGAGCCCATTTGGAATTTATAAACCTGTTTGTGTACCAGCTAGACATAACTTAAACCGACAACGCTCCCATGAAGAGCAGGAAACTGCAAGATGTTTTTCTGCCTTCTGGGACCACAGCCTGTCCTGCCCATTCCCAAGCTGTTGCTGCAGATGTGGAGGAGGACTGTGTCTTGTGTGGAAGTCTGTGGAGTGCAAGTGCCTGTGCAACCCTCTCTTGCCTACCAATAAGCCAATCCTTGGGACTTAACTTCAGATAGCACTGATTTACAAAAGGATTCTCAGTTATTTTCAAACTGAAGAATTCATGTCCTCATCTAACACTGCTCCAGTACCACTGAAGAGATATTTCTGTTAAATGCTAAGTAAACTACCTAACTAAATAAATGAAGATCCCTGGAGTTGTGAGAGTTCTGAGTTCTCTTCACCTTCCCCCATCAAGGCCAGGCACTGACAGTAGAAGAGAGGCATAGAGACAGTGGATCTCCTCTTTCTCCTTACAGATGGGCTGAAAAGGGCCAAACCCTGCTTTTAATTTTTGGTTTTTTGTCACCACAGGAGCTTGTGACAGGAGCCATGATGCTCTGACTTTGCTGGCAGAAGGTTTTGAAACCAAAATACAGACCCCTCTTTCATAGATACACATTTGTTATATGTGGCACAGATAGGTAGGGCATGAAGATCTCAGTGACACTCATTCGGAAGAACACCAGTAATTCCCTCTGGCTTCATCCACTCACAAGCACTCTGTCACAGAAATGCAGACTGATAAAATCTTCATGCCATAAAGCCTTATTTTTCTACTGGTGTATTGCACACAGGTCTAGAGTAGGGTTGCAGCACTGGTGTGTTGCTTGAACCAACCTAATTCTCTCCTGTGGATTTCCATCTTCCTCCTTTTTCACTAAGGAAAAATTAATGATTCTTAAGCTTGCCAATTCACACTCATTTGGAATAAGGTTTATTTATCCTGGCTTTACTTTTATAGTCATCCTTTCACAGCTCCATAGTACTCCCAAAGAGAGTAGGTTTACAGTGCGTTTTAATGGAGATTTTAGAGGTTTTGCAGATTCAGAAAGGAGAATCGTATCCACCACATACAAAAGGCAAGCTGAGCTGCTGGGTGTTAGAGAAGACATCTCTTTTGTGTGCTTGCCAGAGAATACAACTGGGGGAAAAAATACCAAAATTCCCAAAGATTTATCAAAGCAATCTGTCTTAGCTAGCTGAAATCTACTGGTCACTTTTCAAGCAAGTGAAAAAAAAAATTCTTGTTACATCCACTGATTGATTATACACTAATATGTATACATCTTCCCCTGACAAATTTTCCTTTGTTTTAAGAAACTTATGCCAGAAATGCATTTGTATATCTCTCACCCCATTCATTTCCCAGTAAAATATTAACCCTAAAGGATCTCCTTTTTTATTTGTTGCATCTATTTCCTCTGTGATTAGCACAAGAATTAACTTGAATATCTGCTGGACACTAGAAAAAAATGCCTAGGGAGAAGTCAAAAGGGTAATGTGATCTTGATAACACACTGGAATCTGAGGTAAGACAGAAAGATAAATTACAATAGTGTGAAGGATATATGTAAGAGAACAACTGGAAAATTTGATTAAAGTCTTTAATTATTGCACATAAATACCAGAAATATGGAGAGTAACCCAGGAAAACATAATAATTCTGTGGACAATCAAAGCTGTGACTGTGGAACTTCATGGTGTAAATAGCTGGAGAGAAGTATGGGTGTAGAAGGACATTAAAAAAGGTGGTATATTTTATCTAAGAAACAAAGAAGAAAAACAGGAAGGAAGTAAAATAAGACAGAAAGAAACTCACTCAAAAGGTTTCAAAGAGCTACAAGGCTGATTTTCTGAATGAGCTTAAGTAGGTAGAAGACCAAATACAAAGTTTTGAGGTGACCTTCTACTCAAGAAAAAGGCAGGGAGACTAAACAGCTGACAGAAGCAGGAGATCAGCTTCTAACGTCACCTAAAACTTTGAAGTAACGAGGTGGAAGAATCCAGAAACAGTAGAGCTCTCTCTCTCTCTTTTTTTTTTTTTCTCTTTTCTTCTTTTTCTTTTCTCTTTTCTTTCTTTCTTTTATCTTTTATTTTTTTTAAGTAAAAGAAGAAAAACAAGAAAGACAGATTTAATTTCAGCTTCCTATACAGAAGCTCTCACTTAAGATAATGCTAATAAATAACTTTCGAGTTTTAATTCGTTGGCTATTTCTTCCCTCTCCTATTTAGTTTTTTTTTTTTGAAACTGCAATGCGAATCAAGTTTCCAGACACACACTTCCTCCTATTGTAGCTGCACTCTGGTCAGAAGACAGAAAATATCATCCATTTAAAAATCTACAAGCATTGCAACATTCTCTCCAAAAGTATGACCCAACAGTTGTATGGTGGCCTTTCTGCTGGGGTCACAACTCACACACGCTGTTTGCAGATCCCAGTGCTAGTTTTTGAGTTGCCAGTGTCATTTCCCCTAAAGTCATCTTTGCCATTCTCTATCCGAGCTCACTGGTCACCCTGACCTGGAGTTCACTTCTCTAACAACTCCCCCTGCTGCCATTCATTCTCTGTTTCTTCTCCCTTTGGCAGGTTCAAGTGCTTTTTCTACCCTTTCAGAAACTTTTAGCTGCCTATCCTCAGAGGTGTGGTGGGATTCATAACAAGTTCATCAGTTATGAGATCTTAGTTCCTGTGCTGACAGTTTCATACAGCCACAGAAGTTTAAGCTGCTCTGAGAATCTGCTGAGCACGTCCCACCCCAAAGTTTTTCTCTCAGGAATCAGAAAATTTGGTGTTCAGACAGTTAAGAAAAGAGTCTCCATTTTAGCAGGAGAAAGAGAGAGTGTTCAAAGCACTGCGCTAACTGTAACTTCCATAAAACACTGGGTACCACTGGGAAATATAGTGTAACAGTTCCTAAAACCATCCAGTTGCTGTAAGGGACAGAGCCCAAGGGACACAGTGTAGAGAGTAATAAAAGGTGAATAGATTAAAAAAGGAAAACAAACAGTAAAATCAAGCAGGCAAAATGCAATCTCAGTCCACCAGCTTGTCCAGCTTTTGTTAGCTGTTTCATGGAAAGCTTCTCTAGAACAAAAAGCTACCAAAACTACCACCGCCCCCTCCCAAAATCTTCAAACCCTTACTAAAAAACGTGTGTCCAAAGAAGCACATATCCTCCTATCAAAGCTGTGAGAAGACAGAATAACCTACTGATGTGTAAAAACAAACAAACAACAAAACTAAACAAAATCTTTACCCAAACCATAAAAAAAACCCAAACACAAAAAACACAAAATAAAACCAAGAAAACACCCAAAAGCCCCAACAAAAACTTGCCTTCTGTCTGTACAACAGAGATTTATTTTTAAAAACCCCCAAAGTGTTCTAGTGTCCTTCTAGCAAGTGTGGTCACGTCTCAGTCTGTGTGTTCTTTTACAGATCAAGATGATTCTCATCAGAAATAGCATAAACAGCATAAGGTAAGAAAATCTGTAAACCCTTGTTTTCTGTAGCAGTAAGACAGAGCACAACACGCACAGTTTTCTTTCACCCTGCAGTGCATTCCGTCTTTTCCAGGAATTTTGTGTGGGTCAGACGTGGCCCCAGATGAAAATTCCCCACACAGGCACATTAGCAGCAGCAATTTACAACCATTTCCATTATATATAACTCACCAAATGAAAAAGGAGGTTGAGCTGACAGTTAATCTTCAAGCAATTTGGCAGCCATATGGAAGGTATTATGAACTTGAAATCACTCTTATTTGATCTTGATGTCTTTGTTTCATTCTTTGCAAAGTTTAACATTAAAATCTATTACAGTTTTGGAACAAGAAACCGTCACACCTAATTTAAGGCCCATGAGTTCCCACAAACAGCAGATATTACAATTAGGCAAATATAAATTAATCCTATTGCACAAGTGAAAGATTGAAGAAATGTGGGGTTTTTTTGCATTGCAAAGTTTGTAAAAGAACAATTCATCCATAAACTGATGCAGCAGCTAAAAATAGCAGCTGTACTAGAAATTACTTTTATGTGAAAAAAGCAACATAACTCCAAAGAAACCTTCACCAAATCTTTTCTGAGTACTCCTTGGTTGGCTTCTGTTCATCATTTATCTATTTAATTTATGAAAAAAAATAAAATTAATAGGTCAAACTGAGAGGGATACTGAGGAAGAGGAATGTGATGAGAGAGAGATTGAGGAAGAGGAATGTGACAGCCAATAAGTAGGCTTATGGGCTCTAAAAAGTTCCCATCAATAGCTGTCAGAGCACCGAGCTAAAAATTATCACTCTAGAACACCATGAGAAAGCAGCTAATAAACTGATGAGGCCAAGACTGAAAACAGTTGCAGGGAATGCACATTAAGCCTGGCTCAAGATACAAAAGATCCCTGCCCTGCTGCCAAAGCCACATGAATCTAATGACACACTCAGTTTATATGAGGACATATGACTCAAGAATGCCTCCTAGCAAGAAACTTTTGCCAAGTTGCTCTCTATTCCCTATTGCTATTCGTATCAAAACTACACTTGCAAAAAAATTTTTTTTGCTCTTAGTTTTATTTAAACACACAGCTTCCTGCAGGTGAGTAAAGGAACTATTTATTTACAACAGTTGTGGAATCTATTTGCTATCTATAGAGATGTGAATGCAAGTAAAATATTCTTAAAAGCTAAATATTCCAGGCAACTTTTTGGTTTTTTGATGGGCCCTTTAATAAGGACTGACACTGACATCAGTTATATAGGGAACTTTGAAAAGCTGAAAACTAAGTAACAAATTATTCACCATCATAGATCTCCTTTAGCCAGTGAAAGTAAAGTGACAGACTGCAACAGGATGAACTGACAAGATAAACTAAATTTTCCCCTCAATGTGTCTCTGCTCGAGTATATTATTTATCTGTGTAATGGAACAAATTTTATTTCACAGTAACAATTTAACAATGGTAATAAGAACTTACAGCATTAGCCCTTATAAAATCAACTGTCAGTAAAAAAGAGAGAGGAATGCCTGCTTCATAAACAATTTCTAACTCATCACTGTGAAGTTGGTCAGGCTGATACAACTGAACCTGGGAATGACTTTTATTTAGCCACGACAAAGCAGCAACTCTCTTGTCTGCTGGAAATCTGCTAGAGAATGAGACTTCCATGGCATGGGAGCAAGACAGATTCCAGAAATCAGTGTCCACAGCTTACACTGAGATGTGCCAGCTCAGTGCAGAAAGTTTCCAGTGACTGCACACTGCTATCAAAGAATTTTAGGGAAAACAGTATGTTACCACTGTAATTCACACCTGAAATGTGTCTCATTGCCTAAAAACATGTCAGGAGTAGTATACAGTTGGATACCTCCTCCATGGTCAGGGAGGACTGACTGTCACAAATTCTAGGGAATGTAGTTTATATGGGCATTACCATAGCCAAGCTCAGAAACACTTCCTGGGCTGTAACTAGCATGAAAAGCAAGCAGTGAGGAAAAATGCATCTCCAAACTCACAATACACATTGAAATGACCAGGAGGGAAGTTGGGAGCAGGAATCACAACTGGGTGGCTACAAGAACTCATATCTTCTTCCTATTTTACCTATCTCTTAGTTTTCCATTCACCACTAAGGAACACCTTAAGCTATTTGTGTTGTTACTGAGCAACAGTTTACAGCTGGGCATATTTACATGTCCTTTCTTGAGATTCAGTTCATTTTAATAGACTACTGAACTACAGAGGATCAGGAATTGTATAAAACTATAGAAGCCATTCTGTGCAAGCAGAAACTACTCCAGGGTAGTCAAGACAGCTGAAGGCCATAAATACCACAGTTATCTCAGATTATGGCATTCTAAACTCTCACTTGGGGGTCACAGATGGATTCCTTGTTGTACAGTAACTTTAAAACTGTCTCTCTCTGATTGAACCCAGGGTGATCCACAATGCAACAAGACAAAACCAGCCTAACAGTCAACAATAGGACAATATGCCTCCTCAGAATAAATAATTCTTCAGCAGTGAACCAGCTGTATGGATAGCTTGGCCTAGACATGGTTTTCCCTCCCAAAAGTATGTTAAAATTAGACTTGTAAAATTTCCCTCTGTGACTCTCTCCTCCTAAGCTGCCACTGCTCATGGTAATGCAACAATCTTAAAACAGAAATCTCTGGGGTTCAGGCTTTATCATATTTTAGAACTGACCCTGAATCAGTTCAGTCCCATACAGGGATAAAACAGCTTATGAAAGAGAACATGCCAGTATCTTAGCAGGGAATAGAAGGACCAACTCTACCATTAGAAATCATAACTTCTTTTAAAGTGGAGCAGATAACACTGTTTCAGGTAGTCACCATTCTTGCTTTACTTCCTGTTTTAACTAATTAGTGAAAAGATTCTGTATATATAAATAAACATTCTTAATGGACCTGTCTCATCACCCCTTGCTTTCTTTCTCTGGCATGTATTTTTTCAGCATCACTGACCATTATCTGAAATGCAATGAAGAGGCACAGCTTTCACAGGTGTGTTTCCAAAACTGAAAAGGAACAGAAAATATGTAATTAACAAACTAAACAAGGGGCTTAAAGAAAGGTTAAAGCATATTCAATAATGGCATTGTGCCATTTTGTGTGGTATTCAGAGCAGAGACTTATTGCTAGGTATGTCACAGCAACTTTTAAACTGGAGACAGCTGAATCTTTTATCAGTAACATCCTAAAATGCAGCCATGTGCTAAGAAGCAGTGAAGGTCTGTTTGAAACACTACTCTTTTCCACTTTCAATACTACTCTTTTTCTGAAGTATTCCTTGGGTGTGATCCCTCTCCAACAGAACCAACCACATCCTTGGATTCCCTTCTTCAGTATTCTGACCCTTATTAGCATTCTCCAGTGCATATGAATCAGATATAAGACTCATGCCTCCAACTTTAAACTCTTCACAAAACCTTCTTGACCTCATTTCTTGTTCTCTCTTTACATTAGTAACATTTTCAACTTTGATGACCATTCATTCTGCCTTCTTCTCCACCACTAATGTGGCACTTAGTGCTATGATCCAGTTGACATGGTGATGTTAGGTCATAGGTTGCACTCAGTGGTCTCAGAGATTTTTTCTAACCTGATTTATTTTATGGTTCTGTGATCCTGCATGCAAAGGACACTCTTCCCAAATCCAGTCTGCTGTGTTTCTCTTAAATGATATGTGCCATCAAGGAAATTAAAACATGCCAGTCAAATCAGTCACGTGGTCCCTCACTTCAGCTCCCTTGCAATCAGCCTCTGCCATTATGTTGCACTGTGTTTAATGCTTCACCATTTCATAGGACATTGGCTGAGATTGGAATATGAATATTAAAGCACGAGCCTCAATTCCCTGAGTTCAGAAATCCAAAGCTGAAATGAGATGGCATGGTTTTTTTTTCATTTACAGAATAGTTACATAGGTTGAACAGGATCACTGGAGGTCAACTAGTCCAAAGCTCCTGCCAAGCCAGGGTCACCTAGGGCAGGTTACACAAGGACGTGTCCAGGTGGACTTGGAATATCTCCAGAGAAGGAGACTTCACAACCTCCCTGGGCAGCCTCTTCCAGTGCTCTGCCATGCTCAGTGTAAGGAAGTTCTTCCTCAAGTTGAGGTAGAACTTCTTATTTTATGGTAATTTTTGAATTTAAATCATTGCTCCTTGTCTAGTCACTGGGCACCACTGAAAAGACTTTGGCACCATTCTCTTGGCACCTGCCTTTGAGATATTTATATGCATTGATGATATCCCCTCTCAGTCTTCCCTAGACTAAACATGCCCAGCTCCTGCAGTCTCTCCTCATAAGAGAGATGCTCCAGACCCCTGATCATCTTTGCGGCCCTCCCCTGGACCATCTCCAGTAGCTCCTTGTCTTCTACTGACGAGCCAAAAACTGGACACAATATTCCAAATGTGGCCTCACTAGGGATGAGTAGAGGGGAACAATCACCTCCAAACTTGCTGACCAAACTCTTCCCACCGCACCCTGGGATACCATTGGCTCTCCTGGCCCCAAGGGCACACTGCCAGCTCATTGCCAACTTGTCATCCACCAAGACTCCCAGGTCCTTCTCCTCAGAGCTGCTCCCTGGTATGTCAGCCCCCAAACTGTACTGGTACTTGGGGTTATTCCTCCCCAGGGCCAGGACCCTGCACTTGCCCTTGTTGAACTTCATTAGGTTTCTCTCCATCAAACTCTTCAGCCTACCAAGGTCCCACTGAATGGCAGCACAGCCTTCAGGTGTATCAGCCACTCACCCCAGTTTTGTATTATCAGCAAACTTTTTGAGAGTACATTCTGTATCTTTGTCCAGGTCTTTGATAAACAATTAGAAAAAGGTTGGACCCAGTACTGATCCCTGGGAAACACCACTGACCACAGGCCTCCAACTGGATTCCACTCCGCTGATCATAGCTGTCTCAGCTTTGTCATTCAGCCAGTTCTTGATCCACCTCATTGTCCATTCATCTAACCCACATTTCCTGAGCTTACCTATGAGTATGTTATGGAAGACAGTGTCAAAAGCCTTGCTAAAGCTGAGGTAGAAAACATCCACTGCTATCATCAACCCTCCCTGCCATGCCATCATAGAAGGCTATGAGATTGGTCAAACATAATTTGCCTTGGTGAATCCATGCTGACTACTCCTGATGACCTTCTTCTACATACTTGATGATGACCTCCAGAATGATCTGTTCCAGGGATGGAGGTGAGGCTGACTGACCAGTAGTTTCCTGGGTCCTCCTTGTTGCCCCTTTTGAAGATGGGAATAACACTGGCTTTCCTCCAGTCATTGGGCATATTTCCTGTTCTCCATGATTTTTCAAAGATGATGGACAGTGGCTCAGCAACAACATTGTCCAGCTCCCTCAGTACTTGTGGCTACATCCCATCAGGGCCCATGGATTTAGGGGTGTTAAGTCTAGCCAATCTCCAATCCAACCCTCTACGACCAAAGGGAATACTTCCTTCTCTCACCTCCAAGGTCTGGGATTCCTGAAGGCTGAACTCAGCAGTAAAGACTGAGGCAAAGAAGACATTCAGTCTTCTCTGTGTTTTCCATCACTAGGACACTCATCTGTTCCAGCAGCAGCCCCCCATTTTCCCTAGTCCTCCTTTTGCTGCTGATGTATTTGTAGAAGCCCTTCTTGTCCTTGATATCCCTTGCCAAACTCAGTTCCAAGTGGGCCTTGGACTTCCTCATTGCATTCCTGCATAATCTGACAATGTTCCTGCAGTCTTTCCATGTGGTCTGTCCCTTTTTTCACATCCCATAAATTTCTTTCTTCCATTTGAGATTTTCTAAAGGCTCCTTACTTATCCATGCAAGTCTCCTACTTCCTTTGCTTGATTTCTTGATTATGGGAATACATTGATCTTCAACCTGGACAAAGTGATGTTTGAATATTGACCAGCTGTCTTGGAAGTCCTTATTTTCTAGAGCCCTAGCTCATGGGATTTCTCTAGGTAGGTCTTTGAAGTTAGCTCTCTGTGGCACAGGACCTACAGTATCAGAAATGGAAAAAATCATGTAAGAAATGGGCCTGGTAAGAAGATGAATAAGCTAGCCAAAATGCCTTAAAAACTGAAGCTTTAACTGTGATGTAAAAATGGAGTAATTGTCTTTTTTCCCTTAGTCACTGTCTCCTTCCCAAAACTCCCTGAGAAAACCCTTATCTCCCTAGCCAGGCCTGTGGAATTCATCCTTGAAGGACTTTGTTTAAGTTCTCCTATTGGCCCTTAGTTAACCCTTTCCCATTGGTTGTTATCCCTAGATTCTTATTGGTAGTAGATAGAATCCCCCTAAAACCTTTCAACACCTTTACCCATGTTAATAAACTCTCTCTCTCTGCTTCCTCTCCTGTGGTCTCTGTGTGGCTCTTTCTGGGGCATCTCGGGGACTGTGGGGAGGGGGACAAAGGGGAGAGCATCACCCAGCAGTTGTCGCAGCTCTCCAGAAGTCCAGGATTCTAGTCCTGCCTAATGCTTTGCTTCATCCATGCAGGATCATGACTTCCACTCTTTCATGGTCACTACAGTCAAAGCTGCCCCCAACCTTCACATCTTCAACCAGCCCCTCCTGATTTGTTAGTATAAGGTCTAGCAACACACCTTTCCTTGTTGACTCCTCCACCACTTGCACCAAAAAGTTATCATCAACGTAGGAACTTCCTGGACTGTCTGT
This sequence comes from Anabacerthia variegaticeps, assembly GCA_035583185.1. NCBI lineage: Eukaryota > Metazoa > Chordata > Aves > Passeriformes > Furnariidae > Anabacerthia > Anabacerthia variegaticeps. The sequence goes on from JAWWEW010000078.1 coordinate 83,993,601, forward strand.
GCTGAACCGTGTTGTCCATCCAACAAACATCAGGGTGGTTGAAGTCCTTGGGAGAACCAGGGCTTGTGACTGTGAGGTACTTCCAGTTGGCCATAAAAAGCCTCATCAACTTCCTCCTCCTGATCAGAGAGATCCACATGTTACTACGTGTGTCCCAGAAGCCACAGCATAGGAGTGAAAGTGACTGTGCTTAGGAGCCCAAGGATCAACCCTTGCAGACTACAGTTCTCTTTCTGGGACACTACAGACCTTTGAATGATAACTTTGATCAGTTGTAATATGGCAGAAGACCTTTTATGTCAGGACCTTACAACAGAAAGTAAAATTAGTCAGAAAACTAAAAGGTGTGAGGACAGAGGCTTTGAATTTGGCTAGAAATACAGCAATGCTAATCACATCAGCAGCAAACCAGAGAGATCCTGCCAATACTGTTTCTAACATCCTCTGACAAAAACTCATGGTGACACTCAGACCAGCTCCTCAATATCTGCTGTTCAGTTGGCCAGGACTCCACATGCTCACACTACTCTTAGAAGTAGCTCTGGTGAGAAACAGTACAGCACCTTCCACACAATGTGGTGGAGAGCTAACAAGCTGTGCTGGATTCCCCTTAGGTGCACACTGAGCTAGCCCAGGTATGTCTACATTGGGTTATGAAAAGCAGACACATACAGTGACTCAATGAAGCCAGCACAGCAAGAGGAGTCATTTGAGAATGGAAACAGTAGAGAACAGGAGCAGAACTCTGCCACCTTTTGGCTAGAATTAAGTTCATCCAAGGTCAAATTAACTTCCTTTGTATATTATGCTCCACAATGTATCCTGCAGAATCTTTCCCATGCAAGTCATGGGAACATCAGCCAGCAGAGGTGGCTTTCTCTCACAATGCGTGAAAGAGAACACACATTTCCACTCTGGAAGCAGCTAAGCTTTGGGGTGCACCTCACAGGCCTGCTTTGCCAATGCTCTGGGTAACCTCCTGCTCTATTTCCTTCAAAAATAAGTATGGCCATGCAAGAGGGTGATGCGTACCTAGGTCTTGTGCTTTGGTATGAGCAGAGCATGACTATGACTACAGGAGAGTGGTGAAGGGCACTCATATTGCAATAGAGCCACAGAAAACTGCAGTCTTGAAGGTGATTCGATTGGTGGCGTCTGGGGGAAGGAAAATGCAGAGACATACAGAGCTGTCCACTCAGCAAAATGTTCAGGATTACCTGAAACACTGGGGAAAGGGAGGGAATTACAACATGTGGTTATTTTGCAGTACAGTAGCATATGAGGAGTGCTTACTGTGTATTGTGGACACTGTCCCACAGTAGTTCAGGACTTGTTGCCTAAGTAACTAGAATTAAAAGGTTGTAAAAAAGGCAGAGGCAACAGCAGGAAAGTGTAGCTACCCAAAGGGGTCTGCTGTGGAATTACACAGCCTGACCCAGCCATGTCAAGGCTCACCAGTGGGGATGCCCAGCTGGCCCTTTCTGGTTACTTCCACTTTTCTATCCAGGGAGGAAGCAGCCATGCAGACACAGATCTCTTCATCTGAGTATATAACAAAGGCGCTCAGCAAAGTGTGGTCTGAAAGACACTCTCGTCCTATCAAATAACACCTGCTGGTAGCAGACCACATCATACACCTTAAGCAATACTGCTGAGGTCACTGCATAACAAACTTTACCATCAAACTTCCAGTACTTTACTGGGATACTAAAATAAACCCAGATGGCAAGAAAATAATCTCACCAGGTCCCTGCTGCATGATAAGAATGGACATTTCTCTTGCTAGTCCCTTTACAGACCATAATGACTGTAACTAACTCCATCTAGAAAGATGCATTGTCACAAGATGGGTAGAAAATTAAGAAGTAAAGGGCAAGTTCTGTTCAATTACTCTGAGCAGAAGAGCATGAATTTGGTCATGCTATTAATTATGAATCCTTTTTCCTGCCAGATCCAAGAGGGCCATGAATAGAGTGTTCGTGGAATCAGCCCCAGAGAAACAAGCCTCTCACTGCAGAGGGAAGAGAATGTTAATTAAAATTTTAACATACAGTATGTGAGTAAAAATATGCAAAAAAGAATTAGGATGCAAGAGATTCATGTATTACAGGAACATCAAATGCACAAATTTCTGATTTTAAGGTGAGGCAGAAAAAGCACTGCAGAAAATAAATTCCTATTTTTAAACAAATATGTTTATTTGAAGGATACTAACAGGTAACCAAGGGAAGAGTAGTCTTCCTAAATTCAGATGGAAAGTTCTTTAGTTTCAAACTGTTACTTTAAACTATTAGTTTAAAACTGAAGAAGTGTTTAGCACATCTGCAGATGGGGGCAACTGTAAAAACAGAAGTACACTACCATGGGAATGACATATTTTTTTAAAATTTTTCAATTATCCCTAATAGAAAGTTCCCTCACTCAGTGGTCATAAGCTGTGTACAATTATTATTCATATTTGCCAAGCTGTCCCCCATCAGCTCTTTCCCTTAATATCTCTTCTGTTACCTTACTCTACCTAGATAATGTACTTTGGCTTCCTAAAAAGATGGAATGTCAGGATTATACTCCTCGATTCGCTGTCCACTTACCAACACAAGGTAGAGCAGTCTGGGAGTTAAACCAAACAGTACCAGCTATCCTCACTGGAGTATTTATCAAGTAAAAGCACTTCTCATTGCACATGAACTAAATATGTTTGTAAATGCAGTGCTCCCTCTACTTGTGTTCAGACAAAGGAGTCTTCAGACACCGCTACAGTTCCCAAAATGGTTTGTAAGGCCTCTCCAGAGCCCTGTTGTTTGCACTTTGTTACTCACAGAAACCAGGATGCTCACATTATTCCTTCAGTGAAAGCAAAGCTTTCATAGATCATTCTATAACCCAAATGTCATTGTTATAAATGAAAATAAAAATTAAATTCCCACCAAAGTGTGTGAAGAGGCAAATTCCAAAAAAAACCCCCTAAAATCCAGACACAATTATCTCAAAGATCATGACAATAGTAATTTCCTTTAGTGAATACAGAAGGTGGTGGGTTTTTTTTCCAAAGAAAAATGGTTTTGAGAACACAGATAAGTAGCACCTATCTGAACTCAGGATAATTTCTAGTCTCACTGTTGCCATCACAGCTGTATCAGTCCTATGCTACCCCTGGGTTTTAGAGAAAGCAGCACTGAAACTCTCAAAGAAACTCTTTTAGTCAAAAGCTTCTGGGATCCTGTGCTGGTTTTGTTTTGGGTAGACTTAATTTTCTTCAACGTGTCTAATACAGGGCTATGTTTTATATTTGTACTGGACACAGAGTTGATAACATAGAGATGCTTTTTTTATTGTTGAGCAGGGTTTATACAGAGCCAAGGCTTTTTGTGCTTTTTGTACTGCCAGAGTGGTGAGGAAGTTGGCAGTGTGTGGGATGTTGGGAGGAGACACAGACAGGACAGGTGACCTAAACTGATCAAAGGAATATTCCATACCATGTGACATCATGTTCAGTATATAAAGTGAGGGGAAGAATGATGAAGAGGGAGACATTTGGAGTGATCGTGCTTGTCTTCTCAAGTCACCATTACGTGTGATGGGGCCCTGCTGTCCTGGAGATGTCTGGAGATCTCCCTGCCCATAGGAAGCAGATAATTGTTTTGCTTGTGTGCACACCTTTTGTTTTACCTGTTAAACCATTTTTATCTCAACCCATGAATTTTCTTCCTTTTACCCTTCCAATTCTCTCCCCAGTCCTTCTGCTGGGGGACTGAACAAGCTCCTCCGTGTTGCTTGGTGTCTGATTGAGGTTAAACCATGACAATCCCAAAGACCATTTATCATTTAAAGAGTTCACATACTCATTTTTCAATGCTTCAAAAAAAAAAACCCCATTTAACTTCTGGTATGTCCTTTGGTTTCTTATTTAACTCTCTCTTAAGCCAGTTAGACATTGCAGTTGATTTCTTCTTTTCATGTACAGTAATAACAGTACTTCAATACATCAGCTGCTTATTATCATCTGCTGTAAAAGAGATAAACAATCACAGCTCCAGGAGTCACTATGTCTAGGAAAAGTTAATATATCCAGCATTAGCTGCTGTCTTTGGCTAGCTTCTTATCTTTTTCTGCCCATTCGATCTCTGAACTTCCTTTGCATTGCTGACCAGGTGAACTGAGATACCCAGATCTGTTTTCCAGTTTATGCTGTTGAGCAGTCTTGAACCAGGAATTCACTCAAGCAACAAATGCAGAAGAAAGTCTGAATACTAGACTTTCTGATCCTTGGAGGAACTAATAATTTAAGTAGTTGGCTAGGTGACCTAAATGAGTTGTGTCCTACTTAATACATTCACCTCTCACTTTTTAGCACAGAAGGTGGCACTTGTTTTGTGTCTATTGGGCAACAAAGACATGCAAAGAACTAGGCAGACAGATCAGAGTGTGTGGACAGCTTGGCATCAAGCATGGTGATCAGACAGTATCATTTAGAAACATCGTGCAATAGCTCAGATAACAGCACCAGGGTCACAGGGATGCAAGTGAACTTACAAGCAGAATAAGGTTCCCTAAATATGCCATGGAGATAAATGACCAGGCAATTTATAAAACCTATGTATAAAGTAGTTTATTTATGAAGCTAAAGAAAATAAGAGGAAGAGTTGAAGCTTTTTGACATTTTCCCCTTCTCCTTTCCACTCCAATCCCCCAATCCACAAACATCTATACCTGTCTTTCACTGACTCCTGACAAGTTCAGGGAGAAAAAAGTGTGAAAAAATAGTGGTCGTGCTAACATGCTGTGCTTGGTGTTAGCATGGTTACCTCACTGTATTTGACATGTCAATTTGTGTCCCATTTTGTTTCTGCTGAGCAGAGATAGTCTGTGCTCATTTTCATGTGTATTTTCAAAGGGTGAAACTAATCACTTCTACAGTTATCTGCTTGGCAACCACATCTGTATATGCTGCACTATTATGTTATAATGCAGTAGACTGTTAGTATATTTACTCTAAATAGGCCTGTATGTATGATGGCTCATGTAAATAGCATGACAACAGTAATTAATAGATCAGAGAATCATAGAATGGGTAGATGCTCCTCCCTCGCTCACTCTTTGTTTCCACACCTATGGAATTTTTCTCAAATCGTCTACAAGTTCAGAGTTTAGACTGCAATTTGAGTAGCATGCTGACCTATTATTGTTTTAAACACACCCAACTTAAAAGTTACACTGAAAAGGCAATTTAATTCAAATTCTTGTTTCCCATCTCCTGTTCCCTTGTAATAGAGGAACCTAAAAATTGTTTCCTCTCCCTCTGTGTGACACCTATTGTGACTTGCCCTGCTCATTCTCATGCAGTTCCTGTAGTAAAAAGGGTTAGATCCCCAGAGAGAGGGAAGAAGCTCCAGGTACATTTCTCTCAGCATTACTCCATTTCAACATATACAATAGAAAACATCAGACTGGCACTGCTGCTGCTTCCCTTACAGGGCTGACTTTCCAAATACAGCATTCTGAGTTTAGTGTTACACAATTAGTAATTCTCATACTGATAGCCACATGCAGTCCTCAGCAAAAGATAAAAGTTTTCTTTCTTTCTTTCAGAATGCTCAGAGAAACTATATATAAACCCCCACCTCCCCAAAAAAAAACCCCAAAAACTAAAACAGCAAACACCATGCCCCCCCCCCCCCCCCCCCCCAACTGGTTCTGGTTCTGGAAATCCATCTTCATGTAGTAGATTTCTAAGATTCCAGAAATGGGTCAAGAGACCCAGAATACCTTACATGTTCTAAAAACCAAAAAAAGTTCCTCAACAAGACCTCTTGGTTTTCTTCTGGGATGTCAGTATCACCCAGCAAAACTCCTGCCTCAGTTTTCTCCTTTTTAGAGAATAAATTCTCAGTAAATAAATAAATGAGCACTGCTGTAGGATCTGCTGGTCTCCTGGATCTAGGCTTAAACAAAATGCAAGTGATATAGAGGTCTCTGTTATACAGTATCAAATACTCCTTCAGTCTGACTAAAGTTGTGATTTTTTTTCATAGACCATATGACTCTTAGAGTCATAACTCTACCAGTGTTGAAAAGATGAGGACTGTGCAATTTTCATCTGTGATGAGACAATGGTTCTTCCATAAAAATAAAAGTGCCAACACTGTGATGGATCTGCAGTTGAGAGCACATCCTCTCTGTTCCATTTTAGCTCTGGTTTTCTGTGCCTATCTTAGGAAATATTCAATATCCCACTCACCTCTTCCTCTCCACCTCTCACTTTCTGCAGTTTTTGGTTAAACATGTGCTCTGCACTCTCAATCTGATATGTTAATCCCATTCCTCAGTGCAGCTTCACTACTATTCTATTAAAACTATGTCTCCCAGCTACACATGGCTCCCTCTTCTCTCAGAAAAATGTCAGGGTTGCAAAGCTATGCCTACAAAGCCACAACAGTCCTTTGGGCCAGCTGCTGCTGGATCTATCATCCAACCAGGGAACTATCAGCCCCTCAACACAACTAGGCAAGTAGCAGTTGGTTAGAGCAAGGCGCTTGAAAGATCACTGTAAAGATTAGCGATCAGCCAGAACTAGCCTAAACTATCCTGCAATTACACTTCTAGCTTCCTTACAGAAAAACAAAGATACAGATTGTCAGATTCTGAATCACCAGCAAATCCTTGGTACTGTCAGAGACTCCACGGAAGAAAACCAAGAAAGTAAAGTTTGAGTAACTTCCACAAGGTCACTAACATCCAGCAAGGAATGAACCCAGAGATAAGAATCCAAGATCTTTAATGGTTGGATTCAATGATCTTAGAGGTCTTTTCCAACCTTAATGTTCTTTAAAAGAGATCTCTCTGGTGGGGGCAGAGAAAGAAAAAGCCTTTCATTAAATGTGACCTTACCCAAACCAGGCATCAGCCCCAAGTCCTTGTACTAAATGGAAAATGAAACTTTTTCAAATACGTCTGGGCCACTACATAACAAAAAAAGGAAATTGAGTTTCTTCTGATACAAGATGCATTTAACAGTTTCCCCCTGCTGCTGTTAATGTCACTTTTCAGGTTGAAGCATTAACAATACCTCTCCCATCCCAGCCATAGCCATTATTTTTCCACTACTATGACTGTTTCAGTTCTTGAAAAGTTATTCACCTCTTTCTTGGGGCTAATGGTGATTTTTCCGACTCTACCCAACAATCAGAGTGCAATATTTATTGTGACTTCTTGCCTACGTCTCTGACATAAGCCCTGAGCATATGAAAGCGGTGCATATACCACTCTGACTCATACTGATGACCCATTTTGTTTTTACAACACATCTCCTACTTCATCTTACGTTTTTTGTTCTCAATATCACATAACCCAGCTGCTACTTTGTCTCAGAAATGGGAAGTGTTTGACATTTTCTTTCCGATGTGCTGTTTCCAAGTCTTCACCATATAAGGGGACCTTCATCATATAAGGACAGACTAGTCTGTCAAAATATTTTGCCCCCTGCTACTCTCCAGCACCTCTATTAATGTAACACAATTGGGCTTGAATCTACAAGAATGGAATAATTAAAAATGTATTCCAGATAATTACACCTGCAAGAAAGTCAATAAACTAACTTTGCCAAGTAAAACAAACCAACCACTTCTGCACAAATGCAAAACGTGTTCAGTGTTCCAACAGCCTCTTCTTCCATGCTCCCCTTCTCACTACTCAGCAAGAGAAGGAGGTGCAGGCATTCCCAGAGCTACATCTGGACATACAGAAGAAATTGCAATGCCTATCAGCTAGCTAACCACCCACTTAGCACTCCCACAGCAGTGCAGCACCAGAATGAAGCATCAGTGAAGATCAGGGACCCAAGTGAGAAGTGAGAGTAACACAGAAGTTACTCTCACTTCTATTGCCTCCTCTCTACTCCCCCTGATGCAGGAAGCATCAGTTTCATTCTCCCTCAGGACATGGAAGCTTTGACTCAATGCTTCATCATTTTCACAGGTTGTACAACCACTGTGTAGGAGGCCCAGAGTTTGTGTGACTGCCCTGCTCAAATGTGCCCCAACCTCCTGCAGGGTCAGGTCCTGCAGGGACTTAAGGGCCCTGGGCAACTTGGATGGGGACTTCCACCCACCCTTGCTGTGGGGCAGGAGGCTACAACTCAGGTCAGGGTGCACTTTACAACCCAGCCCTAAGTCACACTCACTGCAGGCAGCTTCTCTCCAGCCTGTCCTTGGGGCCTTTCCCCTCAACAAACCTTGGACACAGTGCTGGAAGGTCCAAGTCCAGCCCTGCCTCCAGTCCCCTCTCCTGTTGCTCCCAGATGGACCCTGGCCAGATCACAGATCTGACTCATTCCTGGCCATGTCAGAACTGCCACTGAAGCCTGACACCTGCCTGCCTAGCTCAGACCCCAGGGGACAGCACCCCATCAGTGAGGGCATGGCCTGCAATGGGGTCACCCCAGATCCCTGCTCAGCCCACTGCATAGAGCAGCCCTGTTGACATGAGGGGGAAGGTGTGGAGGAAACAGCAGTCAGAAATCATAAAGACGAGGACAAAATAGCATTTCAGCCTCCAGTGGGTTCTCCCTCCCAGGACTAGCATGCTTGACAGGGCCTTGGAGCCAAGCATCTGTTAGTTCCTGCCTAGTCCAAGAAATCTGGCAAACCCAAATCGTGCTGTAACTCAGAGACTAATGAATTCTCTAGCACTTGCTGCTGCCAAAACTCAGGGCTGCCTGCCCTCTGCAGTGTTATTTTTTCCTCTAGTGCTAGATCAGCCTGGAATGGATTGTGCTACTTAGATTAACCACAGGACTGCTCATGCTGTAAATTAAAGATCCCTTTCTGTAGCTTTGCATTTTCTGCTCTTTGTGCCACAAATCCCTCTAGCTGTGTTATTGATATACCAAACACTTGGCAAATAATTTTCCTAGGAACATATTTCTACAGCTATAGCTGTGTCTATAGCTAACACAGCTTGTGTCTGTACAGCCTGTGTCTGTAATCCCTCTATGCTCTTTCAAAGCTAGCATCGTGCTGTCAAATGGCTACCTTTCTCTTCTGCTCAGCTCTACAAGCAAACAGCAGGGCACTTTTGAAAATTTCTATCCTCAAGCCCTTTAATTCCAGCTCTCTAACAACTATCTGGTTTTAAGGCCTGGTATCTAGCGCAACAATCCTCGATACCTACCTATCTGCATAGAATAGATAGAACATATCAGACCTACAGTTCCAGTGGCTGTGTCTCTCATTTTAGAAAGAAAGACCATGACAAATCCTTGTCTCTCAAGTATTTTCTTTCTTGTAATAGGCAACAAAATCGAGGGTTGATTGCTTTCCCCCTAACACTGAAGTTTTCTCCCTTCTGGCACTGCATCTTTGTTGTTGTTGTTATTATTATTATTTATTATTATTTTTGCTATTGCTATTGTTATTGTTTTATTGTTTTTATTTTGTCTTTGGATTGCGATCAGAACTTCTAATACCATAAAACTATGAATAAAGTCAGTCATAACAGCCCTGCTAGCCAGAGCAGCAACACTGTACTTAACCTTAATTTCAGTTGGAAAGAAGTTTCAAAAATATTTTATTTTTTTCTCCAGAACTCTGCAACACAACTCTGAGAAAAACTAAATAACTTGCTTTTTCTGTACTTTCAACAATTCCATTAAACAAAAATTATTATACAGTCTTTCTAACTGTTCACTCTGAAAGCACCAGAGGCAAAGCACACAGCACCTCTTACCTTTGTACAGAACATCCTCCTGTCAGTGGGCAATCTCATTCTAGATATGTAACAAGTGTGCTGACAGCCCCACCACACACTCTTGAGAGACTCACAGTTAGGGCAGCCTATGTACTCACAAATACATTCATAGGAGAAAACCTTCACAGAAAGATAACCTGCCTATCAAACCATGCCAAGGAATTGTTCTACAGACAATCTGCCCTCTGTCCATTGCAGGCTGAACCTAGCTCTATGTTTTATTTCTGATCACATGGCATCGTGACAAGAGCTTCAGTATGAGTATGGAAAATATGGCCTGAAATTTCCATCATCCAGAATGCTTTTTATGACATGAAATTGACACTGCTTGTCAGCATCTTCTCCTAACCTGCACCACCTCTCTCTCTGTCACCTAAAAGCTAGTCAGAATATAACTGAAAAAAACGACAATCAGTCCGCTAAGGATGTGGTCTGCACAGCAATCTTGACAGAAAAGCACAAGCCACAGGGAGAAAAGAAACTATTAAATAGCTGAAAGATGATGCTTTTCCTTATTAGTCCAGCAGACAGCTTATCAAGGGGTATTACCTTACATTTCAGCATGGATCATGAGAGCAAGGATTGGAGCTATGGAGCTGCACAGGCTAAAGGGATGTCAGGATTGTAGTTCTATCACTTCACAGAAGCAAGAGAAGCTCCTCCCCTTCCTCTTCAGCTGATGTTGTCCTCTGAATGGCTTTTATACTGCATGAGGTACATGGGCAGAGGTATGCAAGCATCTGTGTCCCTCCACCTGAAGTGCTCACCTTGAGAACGCCTGATAGAGATCTAACACGTCTTAAGTACCTGCCTAGAGAAGCAAGACATGCAGACCAAAATCAGCCTGTGAGATACTAAGAGAGGGTCTGCAACTGACAACAAAGGAAAATGCATAGCTATAACATGTAAAAAAAGCTCAAGCATGCACAGAAATAATAAAAAACACTGAAAGAGTGTCTGGCTTTCTACTGGTAAGGCTTGGCACTTCAAATCAATGAAGAACCAATGGAAGTGGGTATACCTGCCACAGGGATGACCTGGTGCTACACCAGTGCACCCTGGCTCCACCGGTGAGGTCAAACCAATGGCATCACAGGAGTGACTGACTGGATCTTTACCTACAACACAGCCTAGGCATCCAACATTAGCTGGGAAAACACAAACCATGGACTTCTTGCAGGCTCGCTGCAGTATCTCCCACCAACAAACAGTTCTTTTGCTGACTGTCAAGGATTTTGTGGGCCCTTCTTTCCCACCCTTCACCACCATGAAGAGGTGCCAT
>JAWWEW010000078.1:84004976-84037069 GCA_035583185.1 Anabacerthia variegaticeps
GCAGCTGGAATTTGTCCTGCTGAGCACACAGCAGTGCTCCTCCCCTCGTACAGCAGTCCCCTGCTCCTGCCCAGCCTCGACCATGCTCTGGTTACTGGACGAGGCTGCCACAAGCCTCGCTGAAGTCAGAGTAAATGGCAGTCACTGCTCTCCCCTTGTCCCACTGGGACAGTCACCTCCTCAAAGCAAGGCTAATGTTGTTTGCAGCACAACTTGTCCTTGGTGAATTTGTACTGTCTGATCACTGCTGTCACCTTGTCCTTCATGTGCCTCCAAGCCATCTTCTGGCAGATGTTACCCCTAGTTCTCCCAGAGAATGAAGGGAAGGTGATGAGTTAGTTGCTTCTCGGATCCTGCCTTAAGATGGGCCCAATGCCTGCCTTTTTCTAGTACTTATGAATTTTCTTCATTGTTATGACCTTTAATGTGACAGCCAGCAGTCTTCACAGTGGCTTCCACCAACTCCATCAACAACCTGGAATGCAGCTCCCTTTCATCACTTGGCTTTGTGCATGTGCATTTGGCTCACCCACTCCCAGCCTAACCTTCTGTAGGCAATGCTTCATACCACGGAAATGGCTAGGAGGCTTGGGAGCTGGGAGGCTTGAGGACACACCTTACTCCTGGGAATTGAGGGAAAGCATTATTTCACAATTTATCGATCTGGTTTGTTCCTCTCGATGACTCTCATTGGCTTATATGAGCTGCTGGCATTTTGCCTCGCTTCTGACTTGGTCAAACACATTTCCTTTCAAAGGAGGAGAGAATGTAATCTCCTGGGCTGCAGCAAGTAACTCTTTGCTCCCCTTCAAGTCCTTTAAAACTGCAGTAGCATCACAACAGTTACATCTCACTTCCTCCCACTTCAGGATATTTGCGGAATTTTTTTGCTAACACTACCCCTAGCCATTCCCACAGCAGTTCTACCAGCTTGTGATGAAATTTTTTTGTCTCTTTCATTACAGAAATGTGTTTTCTGAAAAGCACAATATAGGAATTTAATTCAAAGTCCTCCATTATTTCTGACCAGACTGCAAACAGAGCAAGACATGCCCTACAGAACCACTATCTTAAATAACTATTTCTATATTGATCTTCTAGATGTGAAATTGTTTTCCTCATCCAGTACTGTGTTGAAAATAATTCTTTTTAACTCCCACATGCACTTCACTATTACTAGTTTTGGTGTTCAAAACAAGAAATAGCTTGTGTCAAGAACAAATAGAGCTTGATTTCCCCCTAGCTTGCATCCCTGCTCTCTTTGGTATGGTAGAAACCACAGTCTCAGCTTTACTATACACTCCCTGAATGTTAATGATCAAGAGCATTTCAAAGATGGACTGTTTTTTCTAACTATGCTTCTTTTACTTTAAAACAAGATAGTCATCATGTGCATAACACTTTTTCATCCTTGCATTTATGTACGTGTGAATAGCAGAACATAGATCTAGCTGGGATTAACAGCAGGAACAATTTACTTTTGAGGTCAGATGAGACAGATTTTTAGTAAGATACTGAAAGGTTCTTGTAACTAGAAGTTTCAAGATCCATATTGTTTTAGAAAAATCATTATTAATTCCACATCTGTTGCTTTGCTGCCCTTTTCCTTTCAAAAAAACTAAGATATACTGCAAGACAGATGTGGTCAAATTTTTATTCCCTGGTCACACATTCCCCAACAATACCCTTTCCAGAATTGTTCAAAACTACTGCCTCAATGTTTTGCAGGGCACAACTCTCCCAAAGTTGGTTAAGTGACCAGCTTAGTTTTGGGAATAACACATTATTGGATTTCAAAGTTTCCCTCTAAATAACACATATGTCCACACAACAACAAGAGTAGGGTGTTTAGAAGCAAACAAGAAAAACTCAACCAACCAAACAAGAAACTCAACTCCAAATACTAAAATTACTAATATTTGTGTGCCTAAAAGAGGCAGGTACACAAAAATTATTTTGGGCTTGTGGTACAACTTGGACAGCTTATAGTTTGCTTTCTAGAAGTTTCTACACTGACTTAATAGGCACAGAAAAGGCTCCTTGTCCAAACATGTTTTCCAATACTGATTGACCCATTTACCTATCTCAGAACTTCAGGAAAACACCTCACTCTTGAGGAGAAAAATTAAAAAAAGAAAACAACATTTTAGAATCCATTACTGAAAAGCACCATATATCTTCAGATTAGATCCAAGATCTGATTTTATCTCCAAGGGAAAAAGATTCACAGCCAACAAAAGAAAAAGCAAAAAGAGGGACACTCACTATAATGCTAAAAGAATGTGTTCCAACCTTCATATTTAACTCACCTGCCTTATGAAGGTTTTACACTAATTTAACCACAGTGTTACTTTAGAGAAATTATCTAGAAATAAAAAGTGGCAGGAAAGGAATATATATGAGCCTGTAAGAGAGATTTTTTTTTTTCTGTCCCTGAAGACTTATCTTTGAGAAAACAACATAAAATAGGACTGGTGAGGGGTTTTTTGCTGCTTGTATGGTTGATAATGCTATATATACATAATGTTGTAGTGAAGACTCTCATGTGAAAGGAATGGTACAGAAGCTTACTGCAACTCTGGTCACCACCAGAGTTCTACTTAGACTGAGTGGAGACCCAAGTCAGTAAATGAGGATTCTAAAATCCCTTGCTCAGCTGACACTCGGAACTATAGATATGTAAGAACTATAGATATGTAAGAATTCTCCAAGTCTTGGCAATATTTAGAAACAGGAGACTTATTTCTGCACATCCAAAAAGTATAGAAAAAATTGGACTATTGTTCATGTGTCAGCACAAATGAGAAATGACACATTCTTTTGCCTTAATCCTTGAGTGCTCACTCTTGTTACAAATCTGAGAGCTCACTGGGTATTCCTCAACAATACCCATGTCCCACCATATTACAGCTGTTTTGAGAATGAGTTCACAGGAGGGGTAAGGCATAAAGCACTGCCATCCAAACAGAGCTCTAACCTTGGAAATAGGATTCAAATGTACAACTCCATTCTCATTTTTTTTCACAAGTAACTATTCCTCAGACAAAGCCTAAAAATAATTTTTCATAATAAAACATATATAAAAATGGCAGCTTGATCTCTCTGAAACTGAAATGCAGAAGGAGTACTATTCACCAGTTTCAAGAGAAAGACATTACAAAACAGTGCAATCCAATTCAGGCTTTTGGAGTATCCATAGAGGGCTTTTTACCATAGTAATATGACTTAGTACACACCTCTTCAATATATTTTTGTTGGTCAGACTTTTAAGGAAAACTTGACACCCCCTACACAATCTAAAATAGTCAAAAGCACAAAAAAAAAAAAATTTCCTTTCTTCACTCTACCACCCCAACTCTTTGGTCTCATAAATGTAGGGTATAATTTGAATGCTAGTCACTTTAGAATATTTATATCATTTTTTCTCTAAAAAACAGATGAACTTTGACTATAATGAATTAAACTAATTGAATCTATATACTAGATATTTCTATGAGGTTACTTCAGTAATTTTCAGATGGCAGTCTTTGATCTTTGGAACACTAAGATTTCCTCACTCCCAACAGTGTCAATCTCCTCAAAAAAAAATTTATAAACAAAAAAAAAAAAAAAAAAAAAAAAAAAAAAGAAGAGGAAGAGGAAACGTAATTCATTTTAAACTATTTTAGTTTTTCACTTTGAACTATGGAAAAAAGTTATTTGGAAGATAACAGTAGCAGTAAAGCTGGCAATTTCTATTCCTAGCCTTCCATGTATCACATAAACCAGCTCATATCTGTCTTTTATTTCTAGGACTTTGGCTCAAGCAAAGTACATATGTCAGTTTGTTTCTCACAGTTCTTCCATATGTCACCTACAAAAACCTCTATAAAGGTGAAAGATAGATACAGCTTACACAGAAATGTTTAAGGTGCTCTCATTTCAGTCACCCTGCTACTTGGAATCCAAAACACTCACATTCAGACTGCTGGTAAAATCCAAAAATACTTATGTCATTCACCTCCAAAAAACCCAATTTTTAAAATGGGTGATGCCTGCACTTCAGGTCGAGCCTTTTCTGATTAAACAACATGGATTAATGTAATTTCAACAAACAAGGTTGGCTGGGGATATTCATTCACTCCTTCTGTGGCAATTCCTTACAGAATCACTGATTACAATGGAGGACAAGAACAATTTATCACAAGGCCTCAAATAAAAGCACATCAATTCATAGTTAAGTACATTCTACACAAAAAGTTTTATGTTATTTAACATGAGATTTTGCTGTTGCCTAAGTTTCTTGATTCCTAAGTTTCTCTATAGTTATCACTGCCGTGGAAAAAAGAAAAGGCTTGTGAAGGATCCAGAGAACAAGTCCCATGAGAAGGGGCTGAGGGAGTTGGGGTTGCTTAGCCTTGAAAAAGGAAGTTCAAAGAAGACCTTGTGGGTCTCTACAACTACCAGAAAGGAGACTGTAGCCAGGCAGGGGTCAGCCGCTTTTCCAAACTAACAAGTGACAAGGTGAGAGGAAATGACCAGTGAAGTCTAGATTGGATATTAGGAACAATTTCTTCATTGATAGGGTTGCCAAGAACTGGAAGAGGCTGCCCAAGGAAGTGTTTGAGTCACAAGTCCCTGAACTATTTAAAAGATGTGTAGATGTGGCACTGAGGGACATGGGTTAGCGGTGGACTTGGCAGTGTTTGGTTAATGGTTGAACTTTATGTCAGGGTTTTTTTCCAACCTAGGTGATTCTATGACTCTAATATCTCCATTTCTCTCAACAAACCTATCAGAATCATTTCTATGTGTTTGTAAAGACCATTACAGCAGCACAGCCAAAAACAGGAGCTGGAGAACAGGGGGAGGAGGGCTAACAAAAGGGAATGAACTTCCTTAAATGGCCAGGCAATCCTGCACTACATAACAACTGCAATAGCTACCCACTGCCAGCAAATAAAATGATGTCTGCTTTTTGGATAGGCTTTTATCCAAGAACAGGACTGAAAGAACCAAGTACCAATTCTTTCCTCCTGGAAAGAAATTCAGATTCATGCACCAAAACGGAATAAAGAGACTTTCAAAATTTTCACACAAAATATTCAGTTCACACTAAAAGGGAAAACAAAGGAACAAATAAATCTTGGTATGAACACTTTAGTCTCATCACTTAAGAAAGGCCACGACTGAACTAAACTGAGCCACATAGTAAGTTTGTGTCCAAGTATAACTTGGCTATTCTGGCCAGTGTCTGTATCAATCAAGCATTTGGAAAGTCTTCACTGATTTTTAGAAGTCTCACAGGAAGTTTTGTAATGTTTCTATTCCTTTAAGTTTGCTCTTTTATTCCGTTTTCTCCATAGATACAGTAGAATGACCTCTTTTAAAGCTTTCTCTAGCATACAGCAGTGTAAGAACACCAAAAAGCAGATTCACCTGAGTATTAATAGGCAGCAAAGTTTTATCTAAGGTTATTCATGTAAGATCTTGAGCAGTTTGTTTTAAAACCCGGCTTCTAGAAAGCAGAATCAAGTGGAAGGGATACCTTTCATTCAAAAATAAAACAATGCACTTTTGTATCTTAATTTTGTGGAGAGTTTGGCCATACCTGGAAAAGGAGGGGGAAACTTCCAAACTGTTTAATATTTCTTGATTATACACCAAAATTACATGATTATTTTTTAATTAAAATTATTGGGGATGGGAACATGAAACAAAATAAATTGATTTATTATTGACTATCACCAGCCTAGATTCACAACCAGGCAAAAGGCCAACAGTGGCACAGGGTGCAGTCAAGCTTTGTGCCTAAGCTGTGTATTCTTCAGAGCATTGAAAATCGAGACTGTTTCCTACAATTTTGCCTAAGCTTTTGAAAAGCTGTAGAGCAGATCTGTCTGCTAACTCTTGCTCAAGACAAAATCCCCTCATTTCCAAAGAAATTCAATTGTATTCTTCAATGCCTTGCAAAAACATTGCTTATCAGTCTTGACAATGTACGCAGAAATTAAGTTTCAGCTTCCTAACGGTATTCACTCCATAACAGATGTTAAAATGAAACAAAGGAAAACAGAGTGACTCCTTCTCAAGCCAATAGAAAAGATCCGTTCTAGGGACATCAACAGGGCCCGGAAGTTTTTGTCTCTGCACTTTGCCCTTTCTGGCCCCTCCAGTTCCAGGAGTAGTCATGACGTTAACATCTACTCAGGAAATTAGATGGGTTGTTCAACAACAGACGCAGGCTGAAGTTCTTTCATATCTCCTTGTCATTAAGACCATCTGAATTTGTTTTCACATCTCTCACTAGAAAGTACAGAAAATAAGAATGCTAGAGTAAAAGTGAGCAAGCAGCCAGCAGATAGAAGGCAACATAATAAAAAATAGAAACTGAATTAGAAGAAGTCATTCATTCCTGTATTTCCAGTGTAGGATGAAAAACCGTGCCAACTACAAACTCCACAAAGCAAATGGTACTCCATCCATGCCACACAGAGTAAACTTTGGCTGGAAAATATAGATGAAGACCAACATCATTATTACAAGAACACAAGTAAATTGCTCCACTAATAGGCACCCATTCAGTGGTTAATATTACAGTAATACATTTCTGTTGCTTTTCCATAGAGAAACTACACAATATAAAACAAGGACTTTTTACTGTGGGTGGGACCATGCACTGGAACAGATTGCCCAGAGATGTTGTGGAGTCTCCCTCACTGGAGGTACTCAAGAACTGTCAGGACACAATTATGTGCCACGTGCTCTAGGATGACCCTGCCTGAGCAGGGAGGTGGGACAAGATGACCCACTGTGGTCCCTTCCAACCTTACCCATTCTGTGATTCGGTGATTGTCATTATTCTCCCACAAAATTTTAAAACCCATCCTGAAGCTAAAATCTTGCACCACTAGTGAAGTCAGAGCGAGATGTGATGACTGAAAACATGTTCTATCCATCCTTTTCAACTGCAACAGATTCCTACCATGACTGCTTAGCCAACAGAAGGTCTCACAGGACTGATTTGTACTCATCTATAAGTAAAACCAGCCAGCCTGATGTTGACTGTGCCCAAACATGATCCTCCGGTTGCAGCTCATCAGCAAATCCATGTGGTACCCAGCTGCTGTTCACCACCCATCCCAAGGTATAGGCAAATAGATTTCATGGGATGGCTGACAGGACCTGATGACTTGCTAGTATGGAAAGAAGCAGTCCCATTCCCAGTCATTTGTCCCCACCTCTTACATGGGATAAGGTCTGCAATGAATCATTTAACTATGTGCTTAAAAGAGCTCAATGGACAAATTCAAAACTGCCAAAAAATTAGAAAGTTTGCTGCCAACTGGCAGGAAGGCCTGCAGACAAGAGCTGGAAAGAGCGGGTATCAGGTCCATGTCTTAGTGACTAAGTGCTATTAGGACAGCCTAGCCTCTCATAACATACCATCCTATGTCTTGATGTGAATTGTCCTACATAAAAGATATTGTATTAACATAACAATAAGAACCAACTGAGCATGAGAAGTTCTGAATCCACAGAAGAGCTGCTTTTATCTGTATTGCCCAGAGGCTCAGCTGGGCTTACCCTTGCTTGCATTCTTTCCCATCCACAGGAGCCATTGGAAACAGATGCCTGTGAGGTTCTGCCACCTGTCTCCTTTTACTTAACCTTTTCTGAAGAGTGCTATGTCTTTGAAACTCTTCAAGACACCTTAGCTTCCTCCAGTCACAGCCAGGGCAGCCAAGCCATCCTGAGGAATATTTCCCACCCACAGCCCATTGATGGCTGAATTTGTCATTGCTGTTTGTCAGAAGATGTGAATGTCAGGATGAATGTATTTTCTGGCAAAATCATTAGCTAATTAATACTATGTGCAGCAAACAAAAACTTGTTCAGCACATGGTATTTATAAATTACTCTCTGCAACTGTGAAACTGTCACACTAACAAATCAGTAAATTAAGTCATTTAGTGATCAGAGCCAGGAATTCAGATCAGAGACTGCTGAATACTGATGTAATCAGCAATTCAGTTGTTGCACAGTTGTTTGAAATGCACAATTCATTGCATCTGGACAAAATTCAACATAATCATCTATGAAAAGGATGCCTTACCTGCTTTGAAAATATCCTGCACATTTAAATGTATTAGCCTTCAGAATAAGGACACCTAAGAACCAAGGGTTTCGCCTAGTCCCAGTTCAGCGTGTTTTCTCCTTAAACACTAGTAACAGATATTTTGCAAGAGTAGATTTGACTCTCCTGCACAGTTCTAACCTGGAAAAATCCCATCTATTTCCATATGCTAGTTATTCTTTAGCAAGGCCATTTGATGGAAACAAAACAGTTTCTCAAGTAAATGGATAACAGTCCTACACATGTGAAAGGCAATAGCATAAATTTTAGGGTTTATAATCTGAATTTTCTCTCAGGATCATGCTCAAATTCCTCAGCAGTCAAACAAACAAACAAAAACCAACCAAAAATAAATTAAAAAACCCACAAAAACTTGGAAGATTTTTCTCCTGGTGACACAAGGAAGGTGCCACTGGAGAATTAAGCTGGTCTAACTGTCAGAAATTGTAAGCAGTCCAAAATGAATGTGTTGCATTTGGTTGTCAGTACCATGTCACATATCTGAGAGCAAGAGAAAGGGAAGTGATACTAGTGGCCTTGCAGCTGATTGGAGATGGTGATAGAGTGATGATGAAGAATAATCATTAGCATGGCAGAACAGATGTTGCAGAAGGCTTGTGGTTTCCCTTCAATATCTATCCTTTGCAGGGAAAACATGACTTGTCTGCTAGGCACGTGAAAGAGCAGAGATGCATGGGAGATTTGGCAGCTTTCTTGTTTTCCCCTACCATGCACACTGTGGTGTAGGTGATTCCTGATTTTCACTAAGATCATGCCACAGAGGCTGTGATGTGGCCCACTATTAGGTTTCTTTGTCTGTGTAGCAGTCCCACAGCTAACCAAGGAAGGTTAGATTTCCCAGCTAGGGCACATTCTGAAGACAATGATTCACACTTACAAGGTCATAGGAAACAGCTTTGCTGGATTTGTCCAATATCCACCTCCCATATGGAAGTGTTCAGCCAATGCTCTCCAAGTGGGGGAAATGGAGGGGTGGAGTGATGAGACAACTAATATAACTTCTTACATGTGTTGTTATTTACACCTTTATACAGTTACTGCTGTCCAGAGGGAAAAATCACACTGTTTATGTTCACACATCCAGCTTAGGTGTCTTAGTGATAAACTTAGATTTTCTGGCCAAGGAAACCAAATTCAGAACAGGTCTGCCTGTTTTGGCTTGTAATCACAACTGACATACCAACAGGAAAAAAAAAATCGTGTGAACAACTTTTCAGCAGCTCAAAGCTTTAAATCCTCACAGAAACAACACTCCAACACCCACTTCATTCCACATCATCTCTGACTGCCTGTATTGGTTTCACCACCTTCCTTCAGAGGCACTATTTCTCCTGCCTCTGTCTTTTGCCATTGCAGCCAGCTGGTCCATTTTCTGTTCCTCTTCAGCTCCTCATGCATTTTGGGCTTACTTTCCAGGGTGCTCCACTGGCGACTAATACCTAAAGGATATCTGTGAGGAGCAAAGGGGAACATCCAGAAGATGGTGAATGTACCTTGTGTATAAAGACGCACTTACAGGAAAATGAGTTATCAGTTAACAGTACAGGGGGCTTCACTGAACTATATACAGACCTGTCCAGCTTTCCTGGTGGGATGGTCTAAACTCCTACTTCAGGCATCTAAGCAGAATAATTCAATTTAGAAAGTGTTGGCAAGACCTGACAGTATATCTCCCTGTCAGAGCAGGCTGTCTCCTCTCATCTAGTTTATTAATGTTTCTCAAATTTGATTAAATAATCTAAGAAAATGTCTCTTGGAGAACAACCCACTGAAGTATGTAACACAGCTGGAGATTCTCTGCATCTCACATGGTGACTGACACATTCCCAGCCTTTCTGTGACAAGGACCTCAGAATCTGTTTTCCTTCTCCAGAAACAATTTTTGTTCCTCCCCTTACCTATACTCTTTTATTTAAAGACAGGACTTTTCCCTTTTCCCATCTCATTCTTCTATGGAAACTGCTTTCCCATCCTTTTGTGAAGAATCGTGTTGTGATTCTAGTGATATGTTTAGTTATTTGCAATATGGGAGACCAAGCAATTGTGTGTAACTGGACAGAGAATTCACTGTTCCTATTACCAAAGAATATTGATTCTTAGAAATTTGTAATGTGTTTATTTTTATAATGGTGCTCTGAAGTAGGGAGACATTATCCCCTTTTGCAGAGGCACAGATAGCTACTGCAGCCATACATAAGAGCTGGGGTCTTGCAATGTGTCCAGCAGTTTTGATCCTCTACATGTCCATATCAAAAGCCCTAACAAACCCCCTGCCCCTCAAAAAAACAAAACAAAACACCAAACCAAACCAAACCAAAAACCCAGGCACATCAGAAAATGCTGTGTGCACAGCTCACCTCAGCAGTCATGAATTTTCAGGGCTAGCAGCAGCACTTGGGAAGGGTTCTTGGTTTAAACATACCAAGTGTGATCAGTATCGTCTCTGAAATAGATGTCAAGCCAGTTCTGAATTCTTAGGGTATATGTGCTGTTTTTGAGTTTAGGTCTCCACACTGGGTAGCTGACAAATGTTACATGAGACAGTCTCCATCCCACGCTCTTCAGAATGAATCCTGTAAAAGTCTTTGCAGTTTCTATGGGAGATAACACATCCACCCCTGCTGTACTCACCCTCAGGTGGTCTCCCACTTCACTCCACAGAGGATTCCACCTCCACTTAGTGTTCTTATCTTTTCATCCCCAGTAGGAAGTGAGGGGACTTCACTCCCACGTGGCACAGAAGCAAACAGGCCAAACACCATTCAACATAATTAAGAGTTCTGTTCCCTTTTTTCTAACCCAGAATTTTTACAGTTGAAGATGGCTGACTGCAGCTGTGCTGTCCTACATCCATCTAATCCAGGTTGATGGAGGAAAGTGGGCACAGAAAGGAATATTTCCCTGGGGAAGACATCACACCTAGAGCACTATACTCCTCTGCAGTGCTCATATTTTCTTTTTTTATTATACCTGGCATGGTTATATGCTAAAATCATTTAACAGCACAACCTACTGGCTATTTCTCTCCATCAGACAAGTAACTTGTTCTCCTGAGATCACATTTGTGAGACCTGGGAAGTAAAAAGCAATTCGAACCAGTCTATGAGTGCTGGAGGGAAAATTATGTACTCAGAAAACAAAAACTCAGAAATTTCCCTATGCTGCTCGAGGTCCAGGCTGTGACTCCCATCGTGTCTAGCCAGGTGAAGGCCTTGCTCTTCCTGAACCTGTAGCTGGAGAAGTAACCAAAGGCATCCCTGTTACCCAGGGAAAAAATTACAAACAATTTCATTTGTACTTAATGCTACAAGTGAGCTTCCCACCATCAGAGTAACCAGGGAACCTGATTCTCAGCCTCTTTCTGATGCATGCACCAGTGCTCAAACTCCTTGGGGCTGTAGCTCACATTTCTATAGGCATATCCTCAGGATCATGCCACTTTGCACTTCACAAGACCTTGAAGCCCAGAATGCAGGAAAGATGTAGACAAAGATGATCATTTAGGAGAAAGGAGTACAGCAGGGATTTTCTCTTCCACAGCTACGAAAGGTCACAGAGGGCCTTCAGGCAATCTAGACCTATGCAACCAAATTCTCAATACACCCAGCTCAGTACCACTAAAAATGATACCTTGAAACTTCTAATTCTATTCCAAAAGACATTGTTGTAGCCACAATGCTCTCCACTCTTTCAGCTGTCTTGGAGTTACTATGTATTTATGCTGAAGTGATCTAATACTGGACATGTAAGCAAGGAGGAATTCATGTCAGTGACCCTGTACAAAATTCAGCCCTTGCTGTTTACCTCAGAAGTTAGATTTGTGGTTAAATTTTCAGTACACATAAATATTTATAACAGACTATCAGCATGTTTTGAACTACTTCTCTTAGTTTGCTATGCTACTTGTATTTTCAAGGTGATTTCTCACTTGCAGAACTGCAGAAAAATTCCTTGCATCTGAAGAATCACTTAGTGGTTGAAAAACTCTATCAGTGACCACAGACAGAAGACTCTCAGATCACTGATACTTTTTAGGAAAAAAGGTTGCAATAACTTTAAATTATTCCAAACCCAATATGAAGAGACTTTAACTTGATTAGATTAAGCAACTCATATGCTAAAAAAAACCCAAACAAACAAAAAAAGGAAAAAAAAAGGAGGAAAAAATGGCAACATTATAATAAAAGGAACAAACAGGGAAGCCACCGGAAAATAATCAGTTATGGAAGACTCATTTTGTCCCTTTCTATTTTTTCTCTGTAAATTATAAATGCTAACGAGGCTTCTAGAGGGATCCCTGCCACCCTTAAATTCATTACTGTTGGAGGAAACAGGGAAGTGGAATTGAATAAAAGTCCATTTGAATAGCATTGTTTCACAGTAACACAACACAACAATTTTCCCTGCAAACTACTGCCACTATAAGATAATACATCCTGGAGTTACCCTAATTAAAACCAGATGAATAGGAGCTGAAAATGACAGAGGATTTGTCATCAACATTCAGCTCAATCAACAGTCACACTGGAATGATAGACTAGGATCACAGACAAAATGCTGTAAATAAGCAGTGCCTAAAAAGATGAACGTCCATATTAGCAGACAGTTTATCAGTGTAAATTGGGCTCTTCCATGGCAGCTGGCCTTTGTGTTCAGCTGTTTTATTGACAGGCAGAGCTGAAAGTTAGAAAGTTCTTCAATCTCTCACTCTTTTTATGTCAAGTCTCACTAGTTAGTGCGTTAGCCCTGGTTTCACTGGTACCCCTGTCCTGGGCACTGCAGTGCTTAAAATGTGTCAGGTGATGTGAGTGTGAGTGAATACCCCAGTATCTGTACAAGTATTGCTCTGGACACGAGCTGACTCCAAAGACAAAATTGCAGATTTGGCTCAGGTTCACAGCCTGCCAGAGACAAGCCAGCCTTTCAATCTCTTAACCTACTCTGAGTTTCAGCCTATAGCACACCTCTGCTGGAACGCAGCCCGCTAAGGACTGTCCTAGCTGGGACAGCAGCAGCAAACTGCAGACCTACAGGCAAGCAGGTAGCTCCAGAATAGGCCACAAAATAGTTTAAACCATCAGTATTTTCTTTGATTAGTTAATTAGTTCTTAAGTAACAAAGTACAGCAAATCAGAAGTGCATACGTTTGCCAGTCAGTTAGGACCCATCCACATTCTTCTGCAAAAAACAGTTTTCCCATCTGAAAACACTGTTACAGTAAGACTTTTACTTCACTTTCCTTATTTCTTCTTCTTTCTAAATTTTAATTTTTCTCCTCAGTTTTGAACTTACAGTTAAAAGTGACATTAACTGTTTCTATCAGAATCTTTGCAATGCTTTCCTTGGGAAATCAAGAAATCAGTTTTTTCATTCAAAGTTTCTTGTGGGTAAAACTTCTTCCTTTTCAATACTCTTTGCTCTTGGCTTAGAAAGCAAAATATTGATTAAATTTCTCAACACAACAAACATCTCCATTTCATGCAGCTAACTTAGATTATGGCACCTCATTCTGAGAAAGACAAATATTGGTCTGACATATGGGTATTTACATTACCACAAAGTCAATCAATGCCATCAACAGGCTTCAGAGGAAAACTTCAAATGTGTAAAAGCTGTGGCACACCTTCCTATTTTTCTCCCCGATAAGAGCAAGA
This sequence comes from Anabacerthia variegaticeps, assembly GCA_035583185.1. Classification (NCBI taxonomy): domain Eukaryota; kingdom Metazoa; phylum Chordata; class Aves; order Passeriformes; family Furnariidae; genus Anabacerthia; species Anabacerthia variegaticeps. Next base: position 84,018,768 of record JAWWEW010000078.1, read on the forward strand.
ACCCACTGATAAGAAAAATCTAAAACTGCACAGAAATGTGATCCATGCTATCATTTATCAAAATATTCTTATTTATCCAGGAAAGGAGTACATTGGGGAAAGCTCTTTTGCCATGTGATGCTATTTAAATATCAGTTGACTTCATCAAGAGAAAGTCAAACCATTCTAAACTGAACACGTGCAGGAAAGATTTGAAATTTAGTACTTAAGCATTAAAATAAAGCTGTAGCTTCCCTATGTCTTCCTGGAGTCCAAGAGATATTTTTTTTTTTCTACTTTCAATGCAAATAAAGTAAGGCTAATGGTTCTGAAGTTGCACAAATGAATTTTAAAGAGGTATTTGCCCAATGGCCATGTAAATTCTTGCTAAAAAAAGATGATCTTCTGATCTTATAACAAAAAAGCCTAGCTAATATGTTTTGAAATGTACTTCCCACCAGTTAAGGACTGGTTAGGACTAAAAATGGCCATTGTTTATAACTGCTTAAATTAAGATACTAATTCTTGAAGATGCAAAAATTGCAAATATTACATTGAGATAATTATAGGAGGTGCTGCATCTTTCACAGGGTTGTACATGCCTCTGTTCATTCTTCCTCCTTCCTGACCTTCCCCCTGAAATCCACAAAATTCTTTTCATGACCAAGTTCAGATCCAAAATTAAAAGACACAAGTGTGTTTCTTCCAGTACAGTTGTCTCTCCTCAAAGACAATCAGCTGTGCAATGCAAATCTTGGGAAAGATTTTTTTCATAATGGAGGAAACATTTGCACACCATGAAATCTAGGGTCCACTTGGTAGAAGCAACATTTTTTGGGTTGCTTTCTTTTTTCCGCTTCCAGCTGCACAAAAGCTTGTCATGTGCTCTAGACATGCCTGCTGGTGTCAGCACACAGTTCCAGATCAAGCTTTTTCATCTCATGTAATCAACTTAGACCTTCCCTGTTACATTTTATTGTCTCTCAGACTTGATGGAATTCTACTATCATTATCCACCTCATTTTCTGATGAACGGGAATTATTTTAGCAATCATTTCTGTGGTCTTGTATTCACTGTCTCGAAAGCTTTTAATTTCTTAAATTTAGAGACGGTGATCTGATAATTTATTATTGAGTTGTTTTTTTCTTCCTCAGCTAAGTTTTCAAAACCTGGCAGGCCTAATAACGAAAAATGCCAAGCAGTATTTCACCCTTTGGATCAGGTTTGAGTGAAAAGCTTACACCAAGATGACCAGTGTTCAGAAAACCAACCACAGAAAATACTGTGCATTCCTTTTTCCCAAGTCATATCCCATTCATCGGTGCTAGAAACCCTGACTCCATTTCCTGTTGAGGTTGTTTCAAGTACATAGAGTTTTTTCCAATATGGTCAATGCTGAAATACATCATGGAATCACAAAATAATTTAAGTTGGAAGGCCCCTAAGGAGGTCATTCAGTTCAACCTGCTGCTCAAAGCAGGTCCAGCTATTGGATCAGGCAAGGCTGCTTAGAGCTCTATCCAGTCTCAACAATCTCAGAGGGTAGAGACTACACAAACTCACTGGGCAGTCTGGTCCACTGTCATTGTCACGTTGAAAGAACATTTCCTTCTATCCAGCTGGGCTCTCCCATGCTTCTGTTTATTTCTCTTGCCTCTCAACTTCCAACCAAACATCACTATAAAAAGCCAGGATTTGTCTTCTCAATGATCTCATACGTATTGAGGAAGGCTATTATTAGGTCCCTCCAACAACTTCTTGTTCAGAAGAACTCTTCCACAGGTTCACTGAGCCTTTCCTGAAAGGGCATGTTCTCCAGCCCTTTGACTATCTGATGATCCTCTGCTAAACTTATTTCAGTTTGAGTCTTACTTGTGCTAAATGACCAAAAATGAATTCTGATGCTGTAGATGTGAACTAACAAGAGCTTAGGAAAGGGGAAGTAATCTATTCCTTCAGTCTTCTGGCTGAAGCTCCAGGTGCTATTGTTCTTCTCGTCTGCCAGGGCACTCTGGTGACTCTCATTCAGCTTCCTGTCTACCTACTACTCCAAATCCTTTACACCAGAGATTCCAGCCTGTGCGGTTGCATCAGGTTCTTTCTTTCCAGAAGCGGGACTTTGAACCTGTTCTTGTTGAATTTTTGAGGACCACACCAGCCCGTTCTTCCAAGCTGTGTAGGTTCTTCTGAATGGCAGGCCTATCATCAATTGCTTCAGCTGTTCTGAAATTTAGTGTCACCTGCTAACTTCATGAGAGATCATTGTTGCCTCCTTTAGGTTAGTTGCTGGAAATAATCTTAAGGATGTTGTCCTCTCAAAGACAGTAGCTTCCTGCTCTGGAAGGAATCTTAACTGCAGAAAATTGTGCTAAATTTTTGAAAAGCATCAATTCCTAAATAAGGGACAAAATAAATTGCAAAATCATGTGCTGAAATAAGGTCCAGATCACCTAATTCTTGCTCATTTTGGTAATTATATTATATTTGACAATGAAGAATGGATGTTTGTGGACTCAGCAGTTACTGCTGGCATAAACACACAAGGCAAAGGGAATTATTGTTTCTGCTACAGAAATGCTACTCACCTTTCCAGTCTTCAGCCAAACAAAATGTTGCTGGAACATACCGTTCCTTCACTTTGCCAGTAACAAAGGGCTGAGAGCAAAAAATATGCCCAATTTCATTTTCCTTTAGGACTATCTGCTCAGTTTGAAAGAAATAAAACCTAAACCCATCCTGAGGACAGAAAAATCTCCTTGAACTAGAATACACAGAGGCTATAGTCTTCTGCCAAAAGAAGCAATTAGGGAAATGATATAGTGAAGATTGCTTCAGAGATAAGGATGAAATAACCTCAGGAGATTCCACCTAATTTTAACACCTTTCCTTTATGGGTTTTTGTTGTGCTAGAGAAGCATTATATTTAACTGGTGGCACCTTACCATGCCTATCACTTTTCTGTTTTCCCCTTGCTATGTCACAAGAGGTTTTACAAAGCAATATACAAAACAGACATCACTTCTTCACTCACAGAACCCCCACTTGATAACAAAAACAGCACATCCATCTGAGGCTAATCCACAAAGAGCACTGCCAACAAGCATCTTTCTGAACCAGCCTATCCTTTCTGTAACGGAACAAGAGCTGCAATTACCAAGCAAGTTGTGGTTGTGTCTTGCCTAGATTTTTTTCCTTTATTTTCTCTAAGGATTTCTCTGCAATTAAAGGACCATTTTACAGACAGGTTAATAATCTGAAACCTAGACGGTCTGCCTCTTCCAGACTCTGGGAGATTTTGGTCACATAATATATTTTGTGCCTCTTTATTCTACTGTCCTTTGTCTGCTTGGGCTGAAGATGTTGTGTGACAGAGTCTCTTGTTACATGTGCAGGTCACATACAAACAATAATGCTTTTATTGGCAACTGTTTTGCAAATCACACAGACCATGAAATACTATTCCTCTTGAGACTTGAGATCTGCCACCACTTCTGACACAGAAATGCATTAGCCCTCCTGAAATTACAGTACTCAAGGAAGAAAAATTAAGAAAAAAAAAAATTCCTACCTTTTGCTTAGTCATTCCAGCAGGCTACAAATCAGGGAAGTGGCAGAAAGTATAGGGTGCGTCAGTCATGTTACTGGCAACAAACCAGTACTTTTAGAATCCCTTTCTATCATAAGACACAGGGACGCAGCAGCAATGCCATCTGCAATGTACAGGAAGAGCAGGACACCTCCAATCTCTCCTTCTCTTCCTCCAGAAATAAAACAAAAACAGCAGCTCTGGCAGTGCAATTTTGAAGTCTTACAGAAAAGATGTATTCAGCCACTTGCTTGATATGATAATAACCTTAAACTTCCTTTTTGCAAAGTATCTACCCAAAACAAATTAAAATACTAAATAGTATACTTCTATCCAACCCATCTCAATCCCCCTTTAAAAAAAAAAAAACTAACCAAAAAACAAAACACAAAAACCCAACGAAAGTCAATTATGTAAAAAATGTGAGACCTTTTCTAGTTCTCAACACCAGTAAGCACAAATATAAAATTCTTATGTGAATACAGTGAATAATTGAGCAGGCCTTCAAATAAGTGTTTTGTGGTTACCTTAGAGGGTTGTATGGCTGCAGTTTTTGCCAGTCTAACATTTTTTCTTATATGGACCAAAGATTAGGAAGTGCTAATGCAAATACACTGCCAAGGAGACAGTCAGCTTAATATTGCAAGCAAATTTCTATATTTTGCTGCTGTGGTTGTTGTGTGATCCCTGCCCACACCAGAATAAAATTGCAACTCTATGAAGTTTGCTCACTCACACCCCAAAAGAAAAGAGACCTTCAAGTATGTGTTACATTTATATGCTAAAAGTCCAATCATAGCACTCAGCTTCTGGCAACACAAAGTGTTTTCTATTTTCAGAGCACTAAAATGTTACAGGAAAATGCTAGGTAGGAAAAAATGTGTAAGCATTGAACATTTTTGTCTCTTTGAGAAATGTTGTTCAAAAGATACAGAAATTTCTGAGATCATCAGTATTGCCTACAAGTCAAAATGATTGTTGTGGCAGTATTTCAATCACCAGAGAAGACCTAGACTTTGTCAGAAAAAATGGCACCCTGCCTTGCATCAACTCCAGTCCACTGGCTTGTGATGAATGACATTTTCAGTAGCCAACCCTGTCAAATATCATGGTGATTCAGCAAGATGCAAAGCTGAAAACCTACTGAAACAGTACAATGTTAAATGAATGTGCTAAAAAACTTCTCTAATGAGTACTGTGCTGAAATAATAAAACAGAACTGAAGGACATGGTGAACATGAAAAAGTGCACAAAGGGTAAGATACAGAAGAGGTGCAGCAATGTGAAGACAACTATGAGACTGGGTGGCAGTCATGGTTGAAGAAATTAAAATGAAGAAGGCTTTGTTCTCACACTGAATAACAGACAGTTAGATAGATTAACAAAATCTGCATGTCTTAACTTTACCTTAGCAGCTGGGATCCATATCTAGAAATTCTTGTCATTTGGGTCTTTTGATTGTTTTGACCTAAAAACACCGATTTAAAACTCAGGCAACACTGGGGAAAAAAGTAGTGTGAAACAATAAGGATTACGCCTAAACACAAAGTGTAGCAAGCACCTCCCCCATTAGCCCAAAGCTTAAAAAGCATTCAGGGGAAATACCTCTAATACACAAGCATCTAAATATGTTGGTGAAGTGGGCAAGATGTTGAGAACAGTGAAGGAACAAGCAGGTGGCAGTGTTTGGTTCAGGCCTTAGTGAGCTACCCATCAGAGAAGGAAAAAAGTGCCACAGAGTGTTGTCCCACATTGGTGGGACAACATGATTGACATTCCAGTTGGCCATGACAAAGTTGGAGTGTCACTACCATGTCCTTCTCCTGGTAGCACAATGAACTACAGAAAGACAAGGAATGAGGATACCAGAGACTAAGAGAGGCAAGAAGCAGAAGCATTCAGACACTCCTGGTATCCAGTATCAGAAAAGACTGAAGCTGGCCTGTGTGAAGCTTGACTCACTGCTAGAGGCAGTGAGGTCATGGGGATAGGGATGGTGCTGAAATGTCACAACTGTAACTACTGAAAAGCAATGAGGAAAAAGGCTGAGCAGTGAGGAAAACTAGGGAGGAACAGGGTGATTTTAGTGCTCACAGTTGTGTTGGAAGGTGGCAATGCCTGCCATGCCTGCCACCTAGTGACTCTAAACCTAAGATATCACAGACCTTTGTAAGTTACATATGAATGAGGTTATAATGGCTGTTTTAGAGTTCTTCATGGTGGGCAGCTACTATATAACCTTTCTTTGAGGTCAGTGGAGAGAAGCAGGCCCTTCTCTCCATAGATTTTCAAAAGGTAGTCCAAGTGACAACTCAGGTGTAGTTAGATAAAAGGATCCTCATCCTCAGATGCTATAGTAAGAAAGAACAAAAAATTTGTCAAAATGCAAACGTTTTTGGGACTTGGAGAAAAGGGGCTACCACTTTCACTCCATAGTGGGATCATAGATATCCTGAGTTGGAAGGGACCCATCAGGATCATCAAAAAATCCAACTCCTGGTTTTGCACAGGACCACCCCAATAATCACATCATGTGCCTGAGAGAACAGTCCCAATGGTTCTTGAATTGTCAGTCTTGGTGCTGTGACCACTTCCCTGGGGAGTCTGTTCCAGTGCCCAGCCACTCTCTGGGTGAAGAACCTTTTCCTAATATCCAATCTGAAGTCTCTTCTCCAGTCTGAATAGACCAAATAACTTAAGCCACTGCTCATACATCTTCCCCTCAATATCCTTCACCATGTTTGTGGCCCTCATTTGGACACTCTCTAAGAGCTTAATATCTTACATTGTGGTGCCCAAAACTGCACACAATATCCAAGAGGAAACTGCCCCAGTGCAGAGCAGAGCGGGACAATCCCCTGCCTCGACTGGCTGGTCATGATGTGCCTGATGTCGTCCAGGACAGGGTTGGCACTGCTGACTCTTTCAACTTGCCATCAGCCAGGAACCCCAGGTCCCTTTCTACAGCACTGCTCTTCAGTGTCTTGTTCCCCAGTCTACTGCTCTGTAGATCCAGGTGAGATACAAGGAACCCAGCTGCAAGACGCGAAAAGTTGTTATAGCTTGCGTGTGTGTCAGAAACTAACTTACCAGGGAGCCACGAAGAACCATCACGATGCTGAAGCAAAATTGAGACATTCACTGTGGAAATGTAGTATATGTGGGTATTGCAGACTGCCTGCAACTCTTCCCTTCTGTGACCAGGCAGGGGAAAAAAAAAAAAAAAAAGAAAAAAAAAGGTACTCATTAAGAGAACAAAAAAGAGTTTTCAGAAGCCCCATGTACCGGTTGAGTATTGAAGCCAAAGGGACAGTAGCATTACATTGGGCAATTGATTTGTAGATATACACTTAGGATTAGTTTTACTGTGAACTGTGTGAGCATATCTTTACTTCTCAAGGGTTCCTTTTAGTGATTCTTCACAAAAGAGCATCTGTTACTGTTAATTGACCTTCTCTGATGATGTCAAGAAGGAATATGCCTGCAAATGTATGACTTTAAAAGCAGAAATATTCATCTAGTGCCTATTTATCATACGGTGATCGTGGCATTCATCATCATATTAAAAAGAAAAAAAGAAGCCTCAAAACACAGGAAGTTGGGATGTCTATTTTAAGTTTTAAATAGCAGAAGAGTTAATATTTTCTCTATTAATAATTAATGCCTGCAGCTAACATAACTGCACTGTGGGGTAATTAATCTTCCTAGCAATATCCTGATGGACAGCATTTCTACTAGAGGGTTTTCCTAAACACTACATAACAGAGAACTTTTGAAAGCTTAGTTGGTATAGTGGAAGTCCTAGCAATAATGTATGCTTAATTTGGTAATACGTTGGCATTTCTTTATCAGTCGGTAGAATTTAATTGGATTAGCTTATGCTACAGTGACCAACATTAACTCAGGTTAAAGTAAAAATAATTTGGCTTCAATATTCTATGTACTATACTACACAATACTGTTTCCATGAATGGTAACTTGCCAGGACCTCTTAGGAATGCTTTTAGATCTCTTTATTTGGAGGCCAGGAACAAATATAGGAAACGTAACAATTATGAGCTTATTTCACTGATTCATGCTAAGCACAAAATACTAACAAAACATTTGCAGTGATGTTTGAATTTGCTTTACCTAATCATATTCCTATCACAATTAGGGATTTAGAAACAAGATATTCAAAACAACTAGGGAATTCTTATTTGTTAACTATACTTTATTGAAAAAATTTAAATTTATTTTTAAAATGATTGAATTGCTAATGCCCTAAACTGAGGTTTCGAAAGAGATTCTGAAGATGAATGAATGAGGCCCAAATAGTAACCAAAGCTTCAATCAGTCAATCAAGTCTTTTTCAAATCACTAAGATTTAGAGATCACTTGTCTCCGTTAACTGAAGTCAAATAACTGATTAGACACTGCTATTGATATCTAAAGCATTTGATCCTGTGACAAAGAATTACTGAAGTAACTATGCCATAGACCTAACATGTAGCAACATTACCATGATCCACTGTAAATGATAACATGGCTAGCCAAATCTACTAATTCACTGCTGTTTACTGAAAGCACTTTTATATTCATGAAACCAGGAATTTGAGAATGAATTCATCTGAAATCCATGAAAATAGCACCACAACATAGAGGACTGAGGGAACTGGCAAATGAACTTGCCGAAGCACTCCAATCACCTGCCAGCAATCCTGGTTAATTGATGAAGTTCCAGCTGCCTGGAAATTGGCAAATGTAATGCCCACCTACAAGAAGTGTCGAAAGGATGACCCATGGAACTGTAAGCCTGTCAGCCTTACCTCAGTTCTGGGCAAGGTTATGGAGGGTTAATGGGCAAGGTTAATAGCATCCTGAATGCTATTACATGGCACATGGAGGAAAACCAGGGGATCAAGCTCAGCCAACAGGATTTATGAAAAGCAGGTCCTGCTCGACCAACCTGATCTCCTTCTATAACAAGATGACCCACTTGGTGGATGAGGGGAAGGCTGCGGATATGGTCTATCTGGATTTCAATAAAGCCTTTGACTCCATCTCCCACAGCATCCTCCTAGAAAAACTGTCTGCTTGCAGCTTGGGTAGGTGGATTCTTTGGTGGTAAAAAACTCTCTAGATAGCTGGGCCCAGAGAGTTGTGGTGAATGGAGATAAATACAATCAACATCTGGTAGTTAGCGGTGTTTCCCAGGGCTCAGTTTTGGGACTGGTCCTACTTAACATCTTTAATGACAATTTGGATGTGTAGATTAAGTACACCCTCAGTAAATTTGAAGACAACACCAAGCTGGGAGGGAGTGTTGATCTGCTCAAGGATAAGAAGGTTCTACAGAGAGACCTGGATAGACTTGATTGATGCGCTAAGGACTAACGCGTGAGTTTCAAGAAGAGGGAGTGTTGGGTCTAGTACTTGGATTGCAACAATCCCATGCAGTGATAAAGGCTTAGGGAGGAGTTACTCAAGAGTTGTTTAGCAGAAATGGACTTGGGATGCTGGTTGACAGCCAGCTCAATATGAGCCAGCAGTGTTCCCAGGTGGCCAAGAAGGGCAATGGCACCTTGTCCGTATCAAGAATAGTGTAGCCAGCAGGACCAGGGAAATGATTGTTCCCCTGTACTCAGGATAGACCACACTGAATACTGTGTTCAGATCTGGGCCCCTCACTTTAAAGAGGACATTGAGATGCTGGAGTGTGTCCACTGAAGAGCAGCAAGCCTTACAAAAGGACTAGAGAACATCTCTTATGAGGAACGGCTGAGACAGCTGTGTTTCTTTAGTCTCAAGAACAGAAGGCTCAGGGGGAACCTCATTGCTCTCTACAACTACCTGAAAGGAGGTTGAAGTAGTGAGGTGGGGGCTAGTCTCCTCTACTGGACCTGTAGTGAGAGGACAAGAGGAAATGGACTTAAGCTGAGACAGAGCAGATTCAGTTTAGGTATTATAAAAAAAAAAAAAAAAAAAAAAAAAAGTCATGGTTGTGGTGGTCAGGCATTGGAACAGGTTGCTCAGGGAGGTGGTGAAGTCACCACCCCTGGAGGTGTTTAAGAGTTGTCTGGATCTGGTGCTGAGTGATGTGGTTTAGTATTTTAGGGGTCACAGTGACAGTGCTGGGTTGACGGTTGGATTTGATGGCCTTAAAAGTATTTTCCAGCCTTGATGATTCTATGATTGTCTACACACATTTTATTTATAAAAGAACTAGAAGCAAATAAAACACTCTGGTTTTGCACAAATAGAGCATCTCTCCATCAGGGTGGTGTGACTGCATTAGAAACAAGTGAAGATAATTAAACAGTTGTCATTAATAACTTGGAAGAGCATATAAAACAGATGAATCAGAGAAAATTCTGTGACTGCTGTCTAACCAAATCAAAGTATTTCAAGTGTCTCAGAGATTTACAAATTTGAAAAAAAATTCTTTTATTCAGTAGGTACTAGATATTCCTTCCCTGTATGGCCCTGCTCTTACTTGTGGGAAGCAAAGAACAGTGAGAAAGGGGATTAAAAATGTTGGATGAGTCTGTAACAGAGCACCCACTGAGTGAAATTTTGTTCTCATGTGTCTGTTGAACTAGATGCTCAGACATGTCTCTTTATGGGTCAGCAAGCTTTAAACAAAACAGAACCCCCCAATCACCAAAACTCAGCCTCCATGACACATTAAGTCTCTTTTTTTATAAGAAGTATTTTTCTTCCCAGAGACCACTACCAGGTTTTACTTCTTTCTCTCAAAAAGACAAGTTTTTTACCTAAAAGCTTGGGTGGGTTTTGGTTTGATTTTGTTTGTTTGTTTTTTAAAGTTACTGACCTTCAAGTAATGTTACAAAATACACAGGGCTATCACTAACTTTTAATTGTGCTTCCTATAGAGGGGAAACACTGAAAAATGTGGTTGGCAGTAGTTGTACTGTTTCCAAGCCAAATCACCTCAAAGCCAGGAAAAACGCCAATACATAATTTCCTTCAGCAGCTACTTTTCCATGCCCTTTTCCAGTTATCATCACCTTTATCCCAAACCATCTGCTTTCTCTCTCTTGCTCTACTTGGGAATGTTGCACCTCTCTCAGGGCTAAACCTACCTCTATAATTCAAGCCCACAGCTTCACAATCCACGTTTTCCTTCCTATCTACATACCCCCCAATCTCTCAGACCAGCTCAAGCTCACAAACAACTTCTTACCCTCTCTGTTTACCACTTGTGCCAACAAGTCATCCTTTTGTGCATTGTTAGTCCATGACTCTCCTTCCTCAGGTTCCTTGCTTGTGTTCCCCTTGCTTCAGCTCTTACTATTTCTTGATGTATGATGTTAATAAATCCTATTCTTCTATTTCTCTAGCCAAACACTCTAACAACCATCAATATCTTGCCACATATATAATAGTGCTAGTTATCAAAATATTGCTAGTTAGAGTCTTCTTCACACCCTCTACTTCACTCCAAATCTCTTCACTGACCTAATAAACTGCTCCAAATCAGAATATCAAGGATTGACCATCTTTTCCTCATCTCTAGCTAGTTTCATCAAACAGGGAGACAGGACAAGTTACACCACTGGCTGATGGCATGCAAGATGTTCGTATAAGACACAAAAAAGGCCATCATACTGCTAAGTTACCTGCGTTTTTCCACACTGCACATGACAATTTCCTTAAATTCAGTGTTCATGAGCTTATTTCTACTTTATCCCTTGTGGTGCTTCTCATTAGCTCCAGGCATGCCAGAGGTACTGAGCAACTCTGGGGACTTGTAAATGAAAAGTGAATAGTGAAAGTAAACTATTCTGTGAAAAAGAATATTAAGATTGATGGAGACTGCTCATTTGGGTACTGGAAGGATTTGTACGATGACCAACTTCAGAAGAAAATATAATTTTGTGCCATGGAATTCTACCCAAGGTGTTTGCACATTGAAACACACCTAACGAGTTTAAAAAAGGTTTGTTAAGTGTTGATTTTATGGCCTGGAAATTCCAGTTACGCTATAAACCTCTCTATAAAGTCATTCATTCTGTGCTTGGAATGTTTTCACTGTAATTTTTAATAGCCTTTAGAGCATGCTTTCCACATCTTTTTAAGGGGACCACAGGGTGACTCAGCATGTAGTTTTTTTCAGCTCTATTGCCCATAAGTCCATTCTGATCTAATCAATTTGGCTGTAACTACAAGGTTGTTTCAATGTAAAATCCCTGAAAGTCTCTAGCTCATGAGATACTGAGAATTCATGGCTTTGGCTTTTAGTCAGTTACTGCACCTAAAATTGAGTGACTGAAGCATTATGGAAAGAGCAAAAACAATCTCAAATAAAGTAACTGTAATGAAGATGTAGATAATTGCTGCAGGGCTGGAAGGTGACACTTGCAGGTTTCATATCAAATCTCCTCCTAAGTCTTTCCTGACTGTAAGAATAAAGGGAACACTTCTAGCGATTTTTGAGAGAAAAATAAATCTAAATCAGCTTCTATACATTCTTACCTCACAGGCTTCTAATATTTGTGGGGGAAGGGAACTGTCATTTGAAAGTGTGCATATTTTTGAGCTTTAACACTCACTCAAACCAGCAGTACACCTCTGACTAGGGCTTCGCTATAATCCGTATTGCTAACTGCAGATTTTGACCAAAAACTGATTCTCTCTTCTTCCTGAAATATACTTGTTCTGTATTTGCTGGTTTCAATGAAAAATGGTTTCTCAGAGGTGTACTCACTGCCACAAATAAAGGCTCTGCATCATATTAATGCACTCAGTGTTGGCAAACATCTACTACAAAGGGTATGCCACCAACAATATACGACATGGTGGCACGTAAGCAGAAAGTCTGGTCTTGGGTTTAGCCTAAATAGTATCTAGTAGGAAAAAAGGCTTTTCAAAAAAAAGTTAAAACCTATTATAGGAAGACAGGCTCCAAAGCTCACTTCTGACACAGTTTGGAAGTGGCGTCAGTAGTACCCGTATACCTTGCAGAGGCTGGCTGCAATTAAATGAATCAATGCTTGGCTTGGTGGTGCTTCCTATCTTTTTTTCTATATTTTATTTTGAAGTATTCTTGTAAAGGTGGAGGGAAACTATGTTTCCCTTTAAAATAGCATGAATCATATACTAGAAGAAGAATCTGTAGTATGTTTGTTCTTTTTCAATGAAATTAATTTTGCTAAGCAAGAAAGGAAATTATACATAAAAGATATAAGTATACACAGTCAAACATTTAAAAACCAGATTATACTGCACTAGAGAAAGAGCACTGTGCTTAACATACCAATAATTTTGCAAACTATAGAAACCAGAGCCAAATTCCATCAAGTACCCTTCATATTCTTTGAGCAGCATGAAATCCTCTCTAAATTCTCCAATGGATTCACTGCATTGTACCAATCATCTGCCTAATCCATATGCAGATTTCCATTTCCACAACATATTATGTTTAGCAATAAGGTAGGATTTTGCCAAGAATGACTTTTGCATTTTACTTAAGAGACAAGAGGCTTTCCACATCTTGTAAGGCTCAAAACTGCCACTGTTAAGGACAGTGTTTCACTGCATTCACTGTCCCCCAAGTGATACAGTTTATTAACATTATCTAAAAATACTCTCAGACCCCACAGGTCTAAAGCACATCGCAGTCCCTAATCCTAGCCTTCTGCAAAAGCATGAATATTCATGACTTTTATGTGAATTAAGTCAAACCTCGTATCCCATAACAACCACGTCATGATATATCTACTGCCAATTTATATTATCAATTTCATAGCCTGGATCTCTACAGCACTTTACTCTTCATTGAGCTGCTTAAGCCATGGGTAGGTTTTATAAATAATAAGGAATAGATGTAGAGCACTTAGCTGCAGAAAATAAATGAATACATGAAAATTTAGTCAGAATTTGTTTTTGCCTCATTAGCTGATCACTCCAACAGCATGCCTATTTGCACACATTTCCAGTTATGCAATTGAAACATCTTGCATGAATAAAAGCATCTGAAACATGGACAGAAACATGCAACTCTCCTCTCAGTTAGGCTGACTTACAGGTCTTTGTGTATTAAAGGTTAAGTTGCCAAATTGGGCTGAAAAACAAAGTTTTATATATTCAGTGACCTCTTAGAGACAGATTCATTAAACGTGAATATTATTAACTCCCTCTATTTTGCATAATGTTCTTGACTTCAGAGACCTACAGAAACAGGATTCTGCCCTGCCAAATCTAACAACAAAATGAAACAAAAGCAATCCCAAACCTGTCTCAAATTCACAAAGTATTACAGAAAGGAGCACTTCCTTGAGATCTACTCGTAACAAAGTGCTGCACAACAGGCTGCACCTGCACAAAAGTAACTAAAAAATATATTGTTTTATTTAAAGGCTGTTACTCATCTCCTGGGTCTTCTGGGCTAATGGGACAGTTTGGAATTTAAGACCAAAGTGTGTTGGGAAGTGAAAGCTGTGGAAAACTCTAATAATCCCCTTCTACAAACAATCACCAGCTTTAGCCATGTGTACTGATAGTTGTACTAGGAGTGTCCATGTGTCACTTGCCACTTCTTCAATCCACAACATATTTATTCTTCCCAAATTTCCAAACCAGTATCTGAGTCAATGTCTGAAAATGGAAATATCTTCTACTCAGATATAGTCTTGACTTAAATAACTACTTTTCCCATGACAATTCATGTCAATGCTTAGTTACCCTCTCTGTCAAAAAATTAACTCTTTAACCACATCAGGAAAAAACATGAGCATCTGAAACATAACTTTTTTTTTTTTTTTTTAAGTGGTTTCAGACACTGGCCTGATGTGAACACTGAATTAAACAGTCTCTTTTGATATTTTCCCATTTTTGTCAAACAGTGAAGTTTTGCTGCATCAAGATCCCCCATCAGTCCCTGGGAGCTACAAGGAAACAGCCTCTGGTTGTGCAAGGTGACATCCATGCCTATGACAGGCAGCAAACTCATTTTCAGAGTCACCATCCTAACAGAGAAAGCAGGCAAGAGTTGGCAAGACACATGAAGATGCCCATTTAAGAGTATTTTTTCCACAAATGAACATACCATCGCCTTTCTCTCCCCAGAAACCATATTGATCATTATGCCTTTAGAAGGAAACAAAGGAAGAGATCATCATCTGGCCTGTATGAAACATTTAATTAACATTAATCGTACCAAAAGAATATCGTCATGAAAAGGTTCGCATCCCTGAGAAATACAGAGGTTTTTTTTTATTTGTTGTTTATCTTTTAAAATCTGGTCATGTTTTCCTCTTTCTTTCTTAAGAAATTTAGGTTTAGAATTTCAGATTACTACCATGAATCTAGCATATAACAAATACCTTTTCCATGCACAAATACAATGGTACATTAGAGCAAGAACTGTACCTTGTCAAAAGCCCATTTGTAAGTTCAAGATCAACTGATGATTTCAGTTAATACCTCAGTTAAAACTGAGTGTTCATGCATGCACATACATATTCAGAATCATATATCTCCCAAATGTCCTGAGGATGTCTAAGATTATAAAACCTGGTTTTTTTCTTGCTCTAGAGTAAGTGTAGGGCTCACAAGATGCAACTTTTTAAAATATACTCAAACTTCATATCAATAAAATTAAAAAAGGAAAGATGAAAGGACAAGAAAGTCACAAAATCCAATGTTTTAAGAAAAATAGTCAACAAGCTCATGTACCTCAAAGCCTAATGAAAGATGTGTTTGTCTTTATTAAATGAAATCAAAGTAATTCTGTTTTGAGAAACTGGAAAGGTTGAATGCTACAAAGCATAAGCTGAATATTAGCCTCAAGGTTATAGTATTATATGCTGTGAAATAAAACTATAAAGTGCATTGACATGAGATTCCATCCCTCCTTGAGAGTCTCAGTAATCACAGAATAATTGTATGAAGAAACATATTTGTCAATCTTCATTTTCTTAGACAATTGAAATAAAATTAGTATCAACTGGAGGAGGAGGAAACCACTCATGCATAAAAAAATAGAAGAGAGGCTTCAGGAGTATTTTTTGATTATGGAAATGTTGGTGATAGGTGTTCTTTCTTCCATAAAATATTTTAGAGCTCTATATTAATCACCTATTCACAAACAGTAGAAAAAATAGAGGACTTAATACTGAAGCCTGAAAAGCAAAAGTGTCATGTGTATTTGCAAATCCAAACTGGCAATGAGACCATCCAAAGAAGCCAGCTGATGCAATCACCTGACCGTAAACACAATCCCTGAAAAATCAGAGGGCAAAATACTACTTCCACTGTGTCTTGGCAACACAAATGGACACTTTTGTGAAAATACCATCCAATAAAAAAACCCAATCACTTATCTAAAACCAGGCAAAATCCTCACTGTGCACTTCCTTCTCCTGAAGTGAATGGAATACAAGAGGGTTGAATCTCCCCTGATAGCTGAGATGCATCTTTTTAATGGACAGCTGCAAAGTACACAAATTACTGGGGGAAAGGCTGCAGAAGAACTTCTGTAAAACTGCATTTAAAGCCTCTTTTTCAGAGCCTTCTAAAAGACAAATGGCAGAGCAACAGTTAATTCTTTCAAAGACTGAAAAAAAGGAATTAGTCACCTGGACTTGAAATACACTATCCTTTAGCAGAACACTGTACTTCTGCCATATTATCCAAATACTGAAACATGCCTGCTAGGTGCTTATTAGAGTTATTCAGTTTAATGGAATTGCACATAAGAATGAACACTAAATGTATCTTTTATCTGATTAATCTCTACAACACCTGTTGCCATGGTTCTATTAGACACAGTAGGGTAAATCTCAAAACAGCGTTGGGCAAAAAAACTCTGTAATTAAAAACAAAGTAAAACAACTGAATCAGATGGCAAGCAGATGAGAACATTCTGGTGTGTCCTGAAAATCTCTGTTGCCCAATCACTGGTGGGTTGCTCAGGCAATGCAATTTCCCAAGTATGAATCCTTGAAAAGAAGACACCCTGCAGCAAGCCACATAAAGGGACTGGTTCTGATTTCACATCAGCATGGGATCTAGGATAACTATCCTGAATGCCGTGGAGCGTGGCATGTGGAATTACTCATTTTCTCAGTATATTGGAGGACCATTCATGATTATGTACTCTAAAGGAGTTCTCCATCCTCAGCCACAAGCTTGTGAACTGTGCCCGCACGGCTTCCTTCAAATAGGAAAGAACAGACTTCATGGATGAGCTACCTGCAACATCTTCTGCTTCCTCTGAACGTTTGCCTGGAACTCAACAAGGGCACAAAAAAAAAATTCTAAGTTGATATACAGGTCAGCATGTTGGCTTTACTTGCCTTTTCTGTTTCAAAGCTCTTTGAAAGACAAATCTAACAGATTCACTATATAAAATTGAAAATTTCTCTTAACAAAAACAATTGGGAAGCCAGAATTTAATCCTTGAGTATCTGTTGTTTTATATATGTGTGCAAAGGTGCCTTTTATAAATACTCGTAGACAGGGCCTAATATGTAATGCAGTCAAATTCCTAGCATAACTCTGCCTGAAGATTTGACTAGAACTACATATCAAATTGATATTTCAATTCTATCACCTTGTTTGGTTCAGCTGAATGATCTTGACAGCTTTCTGCAGATTTAATTTCTTGAGCTCCCAGTTCTCTAGAGCAGAACAAAAATCATAAGGAATTCATTCCTTACCCGTGGTCATACCTTACCACCAGTCTAAGGGCATGATATATCTATTTTTGAAGTGCAGGAATAAGCCTACCTTACGCTTTAAACTAAGAAGAGGCTGTGGGGTGCAGTGGGGTGCAAGCTGTGAAGGATGCTCAGTCCTGTCAAGCACCAAACATTGGACTCAGGCACAGATCTCTGCAATTCTGCTGCTGCTGACTAAAGTAGGAAGCATCCATTACTACTCAAAAAGCAAATCTTCAAGGTAGATAATTTTGGACAATTAATTTCTGCATGTGAGCCACTCCATCTCATCAGACCAATGCAAAAAACAGCCTCTGAAATATATTCATAAAACAGTTGCCAGCTCTGTGTGTTTGTGAAACACTGGTTTTAATGTTTACTTACATTGCTGGAGTAGCCATTGATTTTCCATGGAGTACAGTAATTACATTCTACCCAAAGTTTTAACATTATGTATCTTAATTATTTACACCATAATGTGCTTAATGGTCCAGTGTATTACTTACTTTGGGTAATATATCTCAAACATTATGACACATCAAGCCAGCCAATAAAACTACTATGCAGAGAGAGGCAGCCTTACACTTATCCTTCATTGCTGATGTCCCTACTTGTCTTCTAAGCATGTGAGTAATTCCCTTCTTTAATTTAGTCAGCTGCCTGGAGGGTTTTCTAGAACAGTTTCTGATGATCTCAAACTTAACTGAATATGAAATGGAAAGGACATGCCATTCCATTTAGGTTTAACAAGTTTATTACTGAGATGCTGGTCCTTTGATGGACCATTCACATTAGCAAGCCCCTAAAAAATTGAAGCCTTTTGGCTATAAAAAAAAAAAAAAAAAAATTACAGACTCCAGTAGCATGATGGCCTAGCAATTTCTTTTCTCCTTTGATAATCAGTAACCTAAATTTGTAGGTGCTGTTGGAAAAAAAAAAAAAAATAATTCTAGTTAACACATAAGACATGTCTAAATCATACATTCCTACATGTGGCAGAAAACCTGCTGTATCAGAACTGGGAAAAATCATGTCAGAGATGGGTTTCTGAAGAAAAAGAAGAAACTGGCCA
>JAWWEW010000078.1:84042176-84103322 GCA_035583185.1 Anabacerthia variegaticeps
TCGGTACGATATCGGATGTAGATGCCGTTTTCTTCATCGAGGTCTGCCGTGGCTCTTTGGAGCATCATGCTGAAGAAAGACGTAACAATACACTGACTTTAAATATACCCCATTCTCCTTTCAGGCTGCAGTCCCAACAAAACGTAGTTAATATGACTCATCACAGACACATACACTCAGAACACACATGGTAAAATCTGATTGTAAACAGGATGGTAACTACATTCATGAAAATGTATGCCTGCCCTTGTGGCTGTGAATGCCAGCAAGAAAAGTTTAATTCCATAATTGTGCTTTATCTCACAACAAACCACCTAGCCAGATTCAACTCTTGCCAGTTCTTTCTTAGGGCTGACTTCCATCTTCAAATTGATTTTAACAGGACTGTGGGACATAGACGAGCACAAATACATGAACTCTGACTTCCTAGTATTTCAGACAGATTTCTAGATTATTGTAAACAAGCTATGCTAAGATATGCATTGGGATGTTAGGCTAGATCAGGTGCTGAGTAGTGAAAGAAGGTTGTTTGTACCTTTTCATGTCTCATAAGAACTTCCTATAGCTTGTGTATCTGTTATCTTTTTCCTCTTGATGCTTCCATTTCCTCTGCTATTTTCAGCCACAAAATTTTGAACATCACATCTCAAGTTGTAGTAAGTGAAGCAACATACATAGATAAAAAAATATGTCTATGCATGCCCACACACAAACACACATAAACACAAGAAGTATATAAAGCTGTACAGTATAAGTTATGTCTTAGAAGAGCACGTAGCAAAGACTGTATCTGGCATTCTCACTATGTCATGCTTTTCACTCCACTTCCCAGAGATTTTTTCATTCTGTGATTCCTTTCTGAGCATATGCATACATATACATGTGCATTTGGAATTAAACAGCAAGGTATTTGCAGCATGTAGGAAAAGTGAGGAGCACAAACTGTCCTGTCTGTTTACAGTCTTGCTCAGATGCAAAGCAAAGGCTGTGCATCTCGTGCACTGCCACCAGGCAGGAGTTTTCAGAGACTCATCCTGAATCGTGGCAGTAAGATTTGTCAGGTTTTGTAATGAAGGAAGTTGCTGACAGAACTGGCTGAGTTACTACACTGTTGCATTAGATCTCTGTTACTCCCTCCAAGGTCAGCTGTCCACTCTGAAAAGAATGTTCAGAGCCAGGCAGAAGTTTGAGCTATCTCCCCTCCAATCACTCCAGGAAGCAGGACTATTGCATAAATAAGGAGGAATATGGAGTGGAAAGACAGAAGAATTGAGGAGACATTTCAGAACATCGAGGTTCTGAGATGAAGAGCACAACCAGCAGGGCTTTTATCCTTTGGTTACATTTAGATACATTTTTTCCCAGCTGCAGGCAGCAATTGTATCTGGTCGACAACCAACTCTGCACCAGCAGAAGACGTTTGCAAATATCCTCCTGATGAAGCTGGAAGTACATTGATTTCCACTAAGAGAATGGACTTCAGAAGTCCACTTCTGGTGTGGGCATCTATTACTATCACCAAGTTTTACATAATCTAGTGCAAGGGGAGTCCATGACTATCATCCTCCTTCACCTGGAATCTGAAATAATTAAAATGACAGCCTCGAATATTGACAGAGAGAGTTGCCAAAAAGAAATTTGATTAACTGCTCGGGGACATCCATCTTTACTTATTACTCTCTGAAATTGCACTGTCAGTCAGAGCAATACAAGTTTTTCACATGGAGGATTTGGAAAAATCAGACTGAGCTGGAACCAAGGGACCTTCTCTGCTAGATTTACCGTGGATATTATTTGCAAATGACTTCCTTCAAGGAGAAAAAAAGTACTACTAAAGAAGAGAACAATGACAGGTTGCCAGATCTTTTTACTTCTCTTAATCACTGCAGTAGGCAATTGATACCTCAAGATTCCTATTGAATATAATAAACAGCCTTAAAATGAGAACAAAAAAGAGAAAAAGATTTTTTGTTATCTTCTCCTTCTAACAGTTCTTTGAGCATATGGCTGGACTAAGCCACTGACTTTGTTAACTTCTTTGTACTGTGCCCATTGTCTGCAGACCTGAGGAACACAGCCCAGCCCACCTAGAGGAGAGTACGATTAATGCACTTCCTTACCCAATTCCCAGGGCAGAAATGTCACATACTATATGCAGGCTCTTTATTGTAGCTGCAGAAAGTTGGCAGAACTGGTTGGATTAAGGTTTGGGAGGGAGTGTTAGCAGTTCTTTTTTAATCTCTGGAAAATCTTGTTTGAATTCTTTGTGTCTGGCTAGAGACACCTGCAAGGACAGTACAGTGAAGGAGAACTGAGTCTCACTGCTGTACACAGAGGCACAGCTGGAGATGACTTTCCAAAATGCACCTCCCTAAAAGCCAGCCATGATGTGGGAACTTATCAGAGACAGAAATTCTATCTAAGTGGTTCTTTGCTCTGCACCTCATAACATGCTACAGACATACCCTCACTGTGGTTCCAAACAGTTCTACACAGCAGTCTAAGTCATCAGAAACTGGTTTAGGCTGGTTGGTCACTAATGAAACCAACAGAAGAGTTTTAGTGATATGATATAATAATGGGAAGCTTCCTAAAACATAAAAAAAAATTAAAAAAAAAAGCAAAAAACAGCCAAGGAGAAGCTTGTGTATGCTTCAGATACACTAATACTCAGTACAGCCTGCATAAGAGCATTCAAGAATGTCATAATGACATTCTTTACAGAGATAAAAAATATCAAATATAGATAATTCTTCACTTGTTTCTTTGGATAGGTCTAAGTGCTTAAAAATGTCAAATGAGGCTAATTCTTAATGATGATTTTACAGAGAACTATCAAACACTGTCTGACATTTAGGATTCTGTTCTCTGAGAAATGAATCCTAAATGGGCACTTTAAAATATTTAAAGGCTTACTTTTCCCCTTGACATTGCCTCTTTGTGCAAAGGCATGAGACAAATAGATACTGAAGAACAAATAAGGCTTTGAAATGTTGCAAACCTCACTTTGCTACTACGCTGCTGTAATATTCACAAAATGTCAAAAGCATCTTCTTGCCTCTCCATGTTATACTGCTGCCTTTGAAGAAAATAAATGTTAGTTCAAGAATGCTGTTTGAAAGAAAAAACAGTCTGTTATTTCTGGTTTCTGTAGTAGTAAAATAGTTACTCGCTGTGAAAGTCTACATGGCAGACATTTACAAAACAGACTTAAGGACACACTTTTTAAAGCTCTAAGTTCATAATAGCTTGGAGTACTCCAGCACACACCCCATTCCCTTACTTCTACAAATTAAATCAGTATGTTTTTTTTGTAATTAAAGACAGCATCCCTTAGGGTTTATAGTATTGTGAATATCTTGTGAATTCTTATACCTTTTGCCTGTCTTGGGAAAAATACTATCTCAAGGTGCAGTGCAGCTCTCTTTCTCAAACACAGTGGCTGAGTAGAAGTCTGCAAAAATCAGTGGAGTTTCTGTGTCATAGAAATACACTGCAGCTCTCCAACAGAAATAGCTGACAGTAAGGCACCCAATACCTTGCCTTTACAGAAATACCTCGAGATTCCATATTCCAATTAATTGACCAGATGCATTCATTGGCATCCAATTTTGTTGACTGGAACTGATCCATATTGCATTTAAAAGTGACAAGACACACACTTCACCTAATGTCTTGAGTCAGCCTAAGCCCATGAGAGATTATAGCCTTCTTTACCTTGCATTTGAAGTCAAGAGAACCTTAGTCAGCTGTGAAACAATGATCCTTGCATGAGCAAATACAAACTATTTGACATCACAGTGCTTCTGGAAAAAAAAACCAAAAAAACAAAAAAACAAAACCCAAAAAAAAACCCAAAAAACCTGAGCAAACTATTTCAAAGAACTGTTGCATTTCAACACCAAATGGCAGAGATATCCAAAACAGAAAAATAGGTTCTCCTGCTTCTGTCACAAATTTTTGGGTCTTGATGTGTAAAGGGAACATCTACATCTGGCTGTACATTGTGGCACACTCTGACAAACATAAGCCCTGGAGAGAGCAGTTTGAAGGTGGGAAGTTAGCAGAAGAGTACCAGACAGTACCTGAGGGAAAGATACTGAACTCTCTGCCATCCTCTTTACCACAGCCTAACTCCTGTGGCACAGAGCATGCCGTTAAGATGCAAAGCATTTTGAGGTAATTATGACACTACTGAAAGACATTCTGAGAAAGGGTGCTTATTGGTGCTTCTTCTCCCAAAAACTCCACAGGCTTAATGCCCAAAGGCTCCTTACTTGAGTGTGAGCAGCTTCTCCACACACCTTTGTAATTACTATCCTGTACTTTACAGCTAGAAAACAAGACAAAGCAAGCCTGAGATCTCTGAGGGCAGTACAGACGAGAAGTGCTTAATGAGAAGAGTCATTACTTTCCATTTCAAGGAACTGTGTGTATCTCTAACAACTTGATAAGCAAAAATGGAGGGAAGAAGTGACCTTTGAGTTGAGCTGGCTAACATTTAAACAAGAAAAAGTACGCATATTGGTTCTTACTCTCAGCTTATTTACTTAACACACATTAAGTTTATATCTCTCCATCTGCCTGAGCCAGATCTGGGGTTTTCACTGCAAATATTTCACATGAAGGTGAACAACAGAAAAGCCAGCTCACTTCTGTCTTCTCTAGGAATATCAAGTCTCTCATTTAAGTAATCAGCTTGTGCAGGTCATCACCAACAACAAGTATTTATGGAAACATCAGCACCCTTATCTGTCACAGGACTAACTAGAGGTGAAAAGGAAAAAAAAGTAAAAAATCAGAGTACTGTATGAACTGTGCTGCACAGTAAAGCTCATGGCATGATTCACTGACATGATTCAACAATGACACTATAAGGAGAATGAAGTAAAACCTTTAAGTGACTTGTTTAGCTACAAGGACACCTTGAAATTACCTGTACCTCCATGAGGAATTTGAGAAGATCTAGAGTAAACTGTACAGCTTCTGCCTGTCAGCTGCTCTATCTCCCTGCAAAGTACCTGCACAGTGCAAGAATTCTTGACTGACCACATCTAGACAAGAAAGTAAAATATCTATAATGTTTTGAGTGATGACAACTTTCCCGCAAGAGAAGAAGTCGTCATATCTAAATTGACAAGTATTTTTTTCATAAAAAAAAAGGAAAAGTCATAAAGAAAAATCCAATTAATCATAAGAGGCCCTGAAGGAGAAAACAGCGTTTCAAAATACTTTTGATTACACTAACAACTCATTTTCCTTTGTTCAGGTAATGCCTGGGGGCTCCCAATACTTCATGTATCTGGTAAAGTTTCAGTACCTTCACCATTCACAACCAGTTTTCTTCTCTGGGAGTCGTGGCATCTAAGACAGAATCAAAAAGCTCCAAGGTCATGGCCCAAATCAGACCTTTTAGCCTACCTTCTGCACAGAAATCTTGTGATGACCACAGAGCTCTTGGGTAGCTTTTCTCACAGAGAATTATACTGGTAGCAGCTTCCTGCCTTACATTCTGGCAATTGGCTTCTCAAGGCCCCAGATACCATCAGGCAATAGAAGATTTGCTGGTGTTTCCAAACGAAAAGTTGTGAAAAGTGAATTTGTGAAAAGTAATCACTTTGGACTGACTCAGATCAAAAAAACCCACAAGTTCTGGAATGTCAGAATTCCATTTCTTTAGCATCACAGAGTAGCCTTGAAACTTGTCAGGACCAGGCTGGTTCATCATATCTCTGCTTGGTGGTGTCTGACAAGACAGAACAGATTTTCTGAAAGGAGTATTTCTCTTGATGTTATGGCTGATCTCTTGTTTTTGGACACAGATAAACATTTGCATACAAGTTTGTGACAATTTTCTTTGTGCACTCTCAGGGCAAATTATCTACATAATACATAACTTTCATTGTTTGATGATGCCATCTCTAGAAAAAAAAAAATCATTCTCTATTTCATAATTTCACCAGCAGGTCCCATTAGGACATCCCTATAATCACATCAGATTCTCTATCCCATGAAGGTGCAATAAAAAGGCAAAATGATCAACACAAAAGGCAACCAGTAATCTACTCACATAAAACCTCAGAGGTTGTCAGGCAATCACCAAAAGCACAGTGGATGCCTTAAACTAATGATATTTTCAGTCTTGTATAATCATGCAGAGCTGATAAAGGCAATCCTGGGACTTTCTCACAACAGGGAGATTGTATAACTAACTTTAATTTAATTTACTGCTAGAGGAGTTTTATATACCGGGGAAAACTCATCCCACAGAGCATTTTAGAAGCAAGTTTTGAAAAAAAAAAATTAAAAAAATCTGCATATGTATGAATCTGAATTTTCAGGCAGGAGAGCAACAAGATTTAGATCCATGACTCTCAGATGGAGCAAAGCAACCCATGAAACTTGATTCTGTTGCTTCTGTCACTACAGGTAGGTGCACGGTACAGAGTGTTGGTGTAAAACATACAGGAAAGAGTTGTCTTACCCTACATGTACACCCCAAATAAGGGTCTGATCAAAGTATATACTAGCTTTGCCTTCTGCAAACATTGGGAGAACTAGAGCAGTTTAATGGCTTAGTCAGTGATGCCATATTGTTCTCTTTCTCCCTCCTGATTTTTGATTCTGACATTTCCTGGCTTACATTTATTGTGTCCACAACTAATCAAAATTTCATTAAGACATCAAGGAGACAGGTACAGCCAGGAATTTCACAGGAGCATATTTTTGTCCATAAATTATTTAAAATCCACTCATTATTAAGAAGTAAGCACAAGGCTGTCACAATGAATCCATCTCTCTTAACATAGGATGATTATCCATTATATTTGGAAACAACCAAGTAAAACTGCAGAGAAGACCCAAGGGGACTAAAACTGGAGCATGACCTAATGCTTTTTAATTGTATTTAATTGCAATTTTACCACGTAAAAACAGTGTAGCAAGGCAGCCACAGGAGAAAAAGAAGAAAAACAGAGGGTAACTGTAGAGAAATTAGAAAATCACAGGTACTTTTTTGCTACCAAAAGTGGAGAAAATGCAACATATTAAACTGTGAAAGAAAAATAAATATTGCATTTTGCAATAAGTGACACAAGTTGAAGTAGTTTAAGAAATAAGGTGGAAGACCAGAAACTAGGACTGTTATTAATCATTATTTCATATTTCTGTAAATTTCCAAAGCTTAAGAGCTAAGTTCAAAAGCAGATATCTATCTAAATGGTATTCACAGTGATTGCAGACTCATAAATCCCCTGTGCTGTATACCTATGTGCACAAAATCCTGAGCACAAAAGGTGTGTGGGTGTGCACATGCATGTGCACAGACAGTCATGGGCACACAGAATCATTTGTGTGCCTGCTTTCAGCTCAGGCCCTGCTCTCCTGGAGGTGGCTGAACACCTGCTTGCCCATGAGAAGCAGTCAATTAAGTCTTTGTTTTTCTTTGCTTGTTTGCGCAGCCTTTGCTTTCCCTATTAGACTGTCTTTATATCAAGCCACAAGCTTCCTTTCTTTTGCCCTCCCAATTCTCTCTGTGATCCTACTGGTGGGGGAGTGAACAAGCAGCTGTGTGGTGTTTGGTGTCTGGCTGAAGACAGTCCCTAAAAGAAGGGACAAATTGAGGTGTGAAGCAGGCTGACACCCCACTGTGCAGCAGTGGCATTAAGTTAATGCTGGGAAGGCACTTCTACTCTAACCCCCGATTTTTCATCACTTCTCCATTGCAGAAACAGCCTTCTGTGAAACAAGGAATTTGGAAAGAAAACACAATGACTGAAGCTGATTTATCTCACTGGTTAATTTTGATAGAATAAACATGAGCTGGCATACTCAGAGGCACTGGTTTCTCCTACTTGTTTTGGTTTTTTCCTCAAAATCTTAGTTAATTCTCTTACTCACTGCCACAGCCTTACTCAAAACAGTGGAATGTGTCCATATGCCAGCAAATTCTACATTTGTTCTTAACAGACAGTATAATTAGTGAGGAAGGAAGAGGTAAGGGAGAAGCAAGGTTTCACCTACTTTACTGCCATAGGCAAAGGGCTCCCCACACACTAAGTGAGCCACTGCAGTAATGCCAATTCCCTTCTGATAAGGAAGGTCAAAGCCATGGATGAAAACACAGGTGAATGAGTGAAAAGATAGAGCCTGACCCATACCAGAGAGCTGCAGCTGGGACAATTTTGAAATGATTGGGGAACTCAGGCTTAGAGGCAGCCAGCCCAGGTGGTCTCATGGAGCCACTGAAACTCCCAGATTTGAAGGTCAGGCTTATATACAGAAATAACATTTCAGTACTTACTGCCTTCTTAAAAAGGTGTGGAATGTACACAACATGTCACATGATGTTCTCTCAAACAAAAGGCTGGCATTCACAGCAGCTTTCTGTAAAAGTCTTCTTATTCTCCACCTTATAATAATTTAAGCCTGATATAAACACACTGATGTCTATGTAGACACTTGTGATCAAACCCCAAAGAAAACAAGTCCAAAATCAGACCAAACTAGTTTTTATAACCTACAGGGAACATGTAACACACTTTATAAAAAAAACCCCAAAAACAGGCTTCTCAATTATGATGTGACATGATGAATGAAGTCCACTGTGCTAAGTCGTCTCTCTTTATGTGCAATGTTGAAACCAAACTTCAGCACAAAGCAACAGAAAACCTCTTCAGAAGTACGAAAAACACCTGCTAGGGTTTTTTTTTCCTCACTGCCTATTTTAAAGCACGCAAAAAAATGATGGAAGAATAGGTCACCCCATCTACAGTGTGTAAACCCATAGTTGCACATACCAAACTCACTAGAAATTTCCTCCTTCACTATGTCCCCACAGTAAAAAAAGCTTTAGAATTTAAACAGTTTTGGCTGAGTTTTAAGAAGAGTAAGTTGCAATGAAAACATATGACCTGCTATTAGCATTTTGGAGAGCTGTATTTAAAAAAAAGTCCTTATCCTTACCATCCCAATTTTCCCAGGTTTAAGGGGCCTGAATTACTACAACAGCACAAAGAAGAGAAACGATCCCCATGGGTTCCTGCAGGACAGCCATTCTAGCTACCAGAATGAAGAAAGGAGCACTGAGCCGAAGCCAGGCTCCAGGACAAAGCCAGGAAAGCTCCCTAGGTCCACAGCAGTGAGAGACCTGAAGAGCATGGCAGGAATGGTGAGCCTGAGGGTGCTGAGGGGAGGAAGAAAAATATCAATGTTCATATGTAGTGATTGACACAGGCATGTGCACAGAAGGGTGAGGACAATTTGATAATATATTCTTCTAATTTTCATAGGATTCCTTAAAAATGTACTTATCCCAGGTGATTCCAGCTTCAGCCTTAGTCAGCAAACACTAGCTAACACAAAACACACACTTGTTTTGGATTAGTACCAGAAACATATGATGGTAGTAGAATATTAATCCAACAGGTTGCCAATGAAATCAGTACTTCAAGCAGAAAAATCTGTATTACTGATTTTTTTTCTACTCCCTCAGTAATCAATTCTCCGTTGCTGTCTAGGTCTGTGTGGCCATTTTTACCTACTAGGTCACTTTATCTGAAAAAGTACAGATTCTAGAAAAATGAAAGGTACTTCTGGTGCAGTTTTCTTTCTCAGTCTTCCTCCACAGTTATGACTGCTCCCTGTGCTATTGCCATCAGTTTTTGGTCTGAATCTAGCTCTAGTATGCAAACAGAGACAATATTTCTACTTCTTTTTTTCATTCATTAGATCCACTGCTGGCAATGCCATGTGCTTTTTGACTGCAGTCCCGTGAATTGCTCATAAATCTCACATTAGTACCTGCATATCTTGAAGAACTGCAAGAGGAGGTTTCCCATTCTGCTCTGTTCTTCATCTAACAAAGTGAACTCTTCCTCACATGGAGGGATATCTGTCTCAGGATACTAATCTCTCTCCCAAATACATTTTGGGTTATGTGCAGAACATAATGAACTAAACCCCATATGTGCCTGGCAGGGCATATCTCCTCAGCTAGCTGCCCTTTCTGCCCTCTGCGAGAAATGCACCCAGAGCAGGGACATAAAATATACCCTTTATTTTATCAGTAGTTTAACTTTTGCTAACAGCACAAACCTACGTGCATACTGGAGTCAAAAGCTGCCTCTGAATTACCTGAAAGACTACTCTAGCCTTTCTCAGAACCTTGAGCTTTTGAAAGCACTTCTTACCAAAATATCTTCCCTGTCAGTGTTATTAATTAGTCTTAGCATTGTTCTGATTCATTTTGCCTAATTCTTTTTCTGCAACTTCTACTTAAATTACAATTGGTCATATTTTTAATGTGTTTTCATTGTTTTAGCCTGTAGTGCTTCTTCCACTTCTAACTGTGGTTGTTCCATTTGCACAACATTCCAAATTACAAATTCAGCTCTCCTGGAGTTTTATTTCTGTAAGATTTAGTCTTGAGCTAAAATATATAATAAGCATACAGAATTTTCTTTTTTTTTCCTAACTATTGCCAACAGAACTAATTTTTTTTTTTCCCAGACATAATTGTATAACTCTAAGGAATACCTCACAGTAACAATTATATGCAATTATTTAAAGTATTCTTTTAAATCTGTCTTGAGATCAGTCAAATGAAAAATATGATTTTTTTTTAATATTAACTTTATCAGAATAGTAATACCTAGCACGTTAACCAACTTTAATTAACAGCTCATTATGATGGAAAGTTGTTACTTATGGAGAGACACTGTGTGTATAAATATGCCCATTTTTTCCCATAATTAATGTGGCAATTTTGGGAATCTACATTTGTATGATACATGAATTTCAATTTGATTTTACAAACCATCTCTATAAACCTTTTAATGTGTTCTGTCTGTTACTCAACATACCTTGGAGAAGGGGGAAAGTGTGTAGGAAGATCTGTCTCAAAACAGGCTGATTATTAAAGATTATCAGTACCTGAACCAATGCTACCTGGGGAGAACAAAAGAGTAGTAATATCCTTGATAATGCTGTTTTTCCCTAACTTCTCCGGAGGAAGCTGAAAGAATCATATTTCCCCTGAAGCAGAACAAAGGCTCAGGTGTCAGGCTTGGAGACCACAGAGCTTAAAAGAGTTGGGGGTAGTGGGTGGAGGGGTAGGAGGGAGGCCAATACTTGAACAAAGGATGGAAAGTTGAGCAGCAAAGGAAAAAATGGAGAGGTGGCTGTTTGCCTACACCATCAGGTTAAAAAAAGCTGTCAGCACACACTCAAACATTCAATTCACTCAAGAAGCCACACAAAAAGGAATCTGAATCCTGCAAAACTTGTGCCTAATGTCAATTACTATTATCCAGTAAAAGGGAGACTGAGGCAGCACTTTTTATTGCTTTATACAAAACTGCACAGTTCTTGCAGTAGCTCTGAAACAAACTGCATGGTTTGGTAACTTTCACAAAGCTTCTCTTTGTCTCCTTTTTCATTCTGCATTGAATTCTGGAGCTGCGGGATACGCTGCTGTCTGCACTGGGCTGGGGAGGTACCAAGGCAGTTGTATCATGAACCAATTTGCACGTACAGACAGTGAACAGAGAGCACTGTGCCAAAGCACCATGCCAGAAAGCCTGTGAAAAGAGAACAGTAGAGCTTATCTAGACTTGAAGCAGCAAACCTGCTCATCTGGTGTACTGAGGCCCAACAGGACCTGCCTGGCCCCTGTACTTCTGGAAAAGTTCAGCTGGAACCTTCTCCTTTGGGAAAGGACTGAACAGCAAAGCTATTCGCCAGAGACTGGGATATAACACTGGCAAATGTATTTAATCTAAAGTAAAAAGTTCACCTCTAGCAGTTCAATTTTTGAACTTGTAATTGCCTCAAAATGCCTTTAAACTACTTTGCTATGAAGTAGTATTTTAAGAGGCAAAATTAATTACCAGTAAGATCCAGGCACTTAAACTGAGTCATGAATCTCGGCAAACAATGGGGACCACACTTCAACAGGAGCTGAACTTCAGTCTTCTACCTGCAGCATGACTTGGTTGGGTCTGTTCCTTCAGGACTCATACTGAACTCACAGCACTGAAACCCAAGGAACATCAGGGTGTGCATCCCCACATGCAGGCTACAAACACTAATCTCTTACAACTCAGAATATTCTGTGATTCTGTGACTGCCAACAGTTGTGGCACAAAGAAACTTACTTGAGGATTTGGTACTTACAGCTCTGTCAGAAGGTGGAAAAACTTATTTCCAGTAATTTCCCAGAAAACATCTGGGCAATGTGGAGCAGAGAGTGCAACTCATGCTGTGAAACTGTAAATGTTTCTCAGTGTCACAAGCGAAACACTTAGGGGCAACCCATAACTTAAAACACAGTGTAGCACAGCCATCAGGGAAGCAATGGTAACAAGGATCAAGCCAATTGGACTTCTCATTCCAAACAATCAGGTCAAGGTGTTCAGAGATCCAGTCACAAAGGTCCCCAAATAGTTACTTTAATTAACGTAACTCTGTCCCACTTCTATTCCTAAAACACAGGATATCCTATATCTTGTTGCTTCCTCTTGTGAAGCATCTAGGAGAGATGTGGGGATAACAAGATACGTCCACATGACACCACCCACAACTCCCTAAACTGGGAAACTCCCTAAACTGGAATACCATCCACTTGGGCACTGTCCCACCACCACTGGCTTCTGATTCCAGAGCCAGCTTACTCACATTAACCTGCACAATGCTCCACAGCATAGGAACATCCACCATGTTCCAACCATACAAGGATTTAATTACTACTATAGAAAGGTAAGTGCAATGACAGGAGGAAGACCAATCTCATCAAAACAACAATAAAAAAGTCAGCTACTTTAATATTTTGTCAAGACTCAGAGTCCTCCAAAGCTACAAGACAATGCATTTAACTAATAAGCATTTCAAAGAAAAAAAATTAAGAATCAGAGTTAATGTCCAATTAAGAGAGATTACTCATGGAGAGATAAAATCTCTACCTTTCCACAAACTAAGAAAAATCATGGGTGTCAGTTAACCAGGTGCAAGCTACAACCAGAAGGCTGATTTTTCTCAGTTAGCCTGAGTTCTGCCAGAAAAACACAGCATAACAGCGTCATCTAAACAGTTCTGGTGCCATTCACAGCAGGATCAAACGCAGTGGAACAACCTCTGATGTGAACAAAACAGATCACTTAAACTTCCCTCCCCAAAGACTGTTTTTATACCAAGAGAAACAAAGAGTTTGTTGGAGAGACCTGTAATCCACCCCCACAACAGGCTGTGGGTGTAGCAATTTGGGCTGAGAAAAAATAATATAGGTCTTCCAGGACATGAATTGTGGCAGGGTTTGCACAAGAATAGAAGGTTGAAAAGCTAGAAAAGGAACCAGAACATCTTAGAAGTCATCCCAATTTTCATTATGGCCAGGAAGATCTATTCCAAAGCAGAACTAATTTTCTGGATTCAAGTGCACTTAAAAAAATATTGCACAGCTTTTTCAACCACAGCAGATTAATATTCTTCACACTTTTAATAACTTGGCATTTTATTTCACTGAAATGTTATAGGCCCTCCATGTAAGAATGTGTCTCACTTGCACTTCTCAACTAAAAAGCCTCCTAAGTGTTGCCTGCCTTTGAGTTTATCCCTGTGGGGGCACTGAAGAAGGAAGGAGGTGCGTGGAGGAGAGATTAACATCAAAAAAATTCTCTGAAGTAATTCAGTAACTATGTATCTTTTGGTATACAGTTTCAGAGCTTCCTGTAGCTTGGCTGTCTGTCAGGATTTATTAACTCTGGCTACCATATTAGAATAAACATTTGTCTCCACTTTTCATAACACGTTCATTTATACCATAACCAGCATACAACAATTTAGAGATCCCAGGCTGCAGTCCACCAGCAGACATATTTGACACACAATGCCAATCTCTCTCCAGCCTGCTCTTCTGTGCATCTGTGAGAATAGCAGGATGCCATCCTCAGGCTGCAACAACAAATTGGCAAAGGAACAACAGGCCTTCAGGAACTGGCCGGAAAAAAAAATCTGTACTTCATCCTTGTCCCTTAATAGCAGTCCCTACACTCACTGCTTTACCCTTCGGTGAGCTTACACCAGATTTTGGATTTTAAATTAAGAGTTGCTAGTGGAGTGAGAGTCCTGGGATACATATAGACAGCTGGCTTGGCATTGTGAGGGTAGCAGAGATCATTCTGCAACTATTAAAAAAGCATTGCCAGAGAGAGCAGCATCTTTAATGGCACCTGTTAGCACTTTGTGGGTCACAGAACAATACAAATGAAAGATAATGAATACTCTGTGCAATCTGTGTTTTCTTCAAAGATTTTACTACAAGATTTGTCAGGGAAGTACTAGTGCTAGTTGAATCTTGCACTGCAATGGAGAAATCCTTCAAGTAGAAATCATATGAAAACAAGACCAACACCACCATCAGAAAGGCAGAACTACAAACAAACAATAAAGTATTGTTTAAAAGAGAAGGATGGGCAGCAAATCTGAGCTCCAGATGTGTCTACTGAAGTTAATGAAGTGGTGATAGAGGCAATAGATGCCCCACTGCATCTAGAAAAACCAAGATGCAGTTCCCCATTTGGAATCACCATGCTCTGCTCTCCTGGCTTGCTCCAGCATTTACGCAAGTACAGAAGAGACACAGAGGATGGAAGAGGCCAATGTTTCCCTCTTCTTTTAAAAGGACTAAGTATAATAGTTTCTCTCACTGCTGTTGCATTTTGTTGAAGAAAATTTAATCCCCTCTCCGTCTTGTGGTTGCTCTAAATGATGTTTCTCCTTTCCTAAAATTCCTCTGAGCATTAAGAAAGCATGTCCTGGAGAAGAAGACAGGAGAGCAGCTGCTACTGAGGTGCAGTAACGCATCCACCCTATAATTTCATCATGCAGAAACAAATCTGAGAATCTAAATTATGAGCTTCTTTAAAAAAAGAAATTCTAGAGGAAAAAGATGAGTGGGATCTATCTGATTCAGTACTGTAAGACTGACTTTTTAAAATATTTATTTCCAGATTTCTTGGTATGCTCAACTTCCAAAGAACAATAAAAAATAACCCTTTTACTCTGTCAGCAGCATGATGGGCCAATTTCAGAAATCAAGGGGTTCCTCTTATTATTTGATCAGTCCTGGTCTGAGTTCCTTGTAGACATCTGGAGACACTTAACTACTTTCATTAAGAGTCTTTACCAGCAACAGTCCTTCAATTACAAGGGAAGAAAGCAAAAATGTGTTTTAGGCAGAGAAGACTTGGTGGGAAACCAAATAAACTTGGGAAAGCCAATGAGTGATAAATCAACTGTATCTTCTAGGTGAGGCACTTCATCCCCAAGATCTTTGGCAATGCATCTCACTTCAGCTGTGAGCGACTATTGAACCAATGTTTCACAGCTGGCATGAGCCGTATCCCTCATCCTCTGCTGTCACTGTTGCAGTTTCCTGTTCAGGTTCAGCTCCAGCCACTAAGAGACGAATGGCTCTGAAGGCACTACTTAAGATTCTCTCAGCTGCAGTTCACATGCTTTTATTTGCTGATAAGTAGAAAAGGAGTCCCTCTCTGGAGGTCACCTCTTGATTCAGTCACTGCCTTCCAGAGCTTCTTGCCAACCTCCTCAAAGCCATGGAGGCTCAGTACTGAATCTCCAAGGTGGAAACAACAGATGCATTAAACCACTTAAACATCCCTTTCAGACAGTGATGCAGACCCAGGGGGAAAAAAGCAATATCTGCTATTTTTTGGTTCATTTAGCCTGTCTTGTCATGGAAATAAGGCTGATGTAATCTTTGCCTACATCTATGTCTTCTAAGCTTCTTGTTCCTTCTCTTACTCTTGTCTCTACCACCAGTAGCTTTAGAACCTAAAAGCGTGATTTCAGCACAGTAGAGGTCCCTGAGGCTCCTATACATTTCATAAGAAAATCACCTGAGTAGAAGAGAACAATCCTATAAACCCCACATGCAAAGGAAACTTGTACAATGGAAACTTGGACAGTTCAAGACACCAGGAGGAAGCTCCTATCCATGCTGGCTAAAGTTTATAGGCACAGAACAAGAAACCAAAAACCTGTTAGTTCTGGTGTTATGGGTGTGTTGCATTCAGTTTTTCAATGGCTTACTCTGAGCACACACAGGACAGGGCTGCTTCTTCAGTAAGAAGTACACACCAACAAGCCTTGATGGTGTAACCGTATCTGAACCAAGTGTAGCAGTCTGACATACACAGTTTTTCGCTCTTGCACACATTCACAGAAGACAGAGAATGTTGCCTTCCTTCCATCTCCTTTGTCTTGCTGGAGACACAAAGCTGCTCTGGGTCCTTCCCTTCCCTTCTCAGAAACAAATACAAGAAGCAAGCTCCCAGCTGTTGAACTTCAGGCCACACATCACATCCTGGAGCAAAATACGTGAAAGAAAGAAAGGAAAAAAAAAATTTGAGATTCTACTTTTTAATTATCTGCTTCCTTAAACAAATAAGGCACAGAGACTCCGAAGCAGAAAGGAATGTGCAAACTTGGGAAGTACATACTATCTACAGGGGGACTCATGTTAACGGGAGAACCAGGCACAGACCAGGGAACTGGTGGCTTAGCTCAGAAAATATCAGTGATTAGTAATAATAAATTATAATGACGCAGATGATCTCCAAGGTCCTCTACTGACTTGGTGAGCCAAAATACATGACTTTTATCCTTGTCCTGTATAGGATAAAGATGCCAAAGGCAGACAGAATTAGTCACCATGAGAGCACGGACAGTATAGGTTGATGGTGCTCGTCATGAATTTTAAGAGCCAGACTGTGGACAGGCATCTCAGCAGAACAGCAGACAACAACCCATTAAGAAGAAATATGACAGTTTTGGGTCATAGGTCACAACAGAATTTCTATTTTGGCCCCCATATTCAGCAATATGATAGATCATGATCACCAGTTAGCTTGTCTGTCTGTGTGAGGAAGTGTGGTTTGGCTAAACCTCAGGAAAGGGACATTGTGAGATGTAGTGCTGAATGGAGGTCTGAATCAGGTCCATACTTCATCAAGGGCATACAGACATAAAACATGTCTAGCTGTTATGATGTGGGTAGGTTATCTTTTTCCCTGGAACAGAGCCATTTGATATACTTTTGTAGCACACCATAAGTCAGAAGAAATACATCAAGATTTTGTGGTGAAAGCTTACTAAAAGCAAAAAAAAAAATTAAAAAAAAAATAAATTGAAGACTGACAGCATTCTGAGACCCTGATTAAAAAAAAAAATCTCTTTCCTAACATTTGCTTTGGCAGTCTTACAGTGTAATATGCTAGCCCAGTACCTCCTAGTAATCTGCTAAAATATTTATATGCTTGCAATATTTTAAACTCATTGGTATTTGAGGGGTTTTGGGAAGGCTGGAGAGACCAAGAGGAATAAAGAAACATGTCTCAGCACCAGCCCGAAGCACAGTGATGAGATGAGGAACTCTGGGCTAGTACAGCCTGCCAGAATCCATGGTTCTGAACAGCTAGACTTTTTTGGGCTACTTTGAGACAAACAGGAACTGTGTGGCCTGGAAGTGAGCACTGGGGTGCTGTCTCCACTGTTTTCCTGTGGGTTCCACTGTGGTTTTACAGCCCACATCCTACTGCAATTTTCAGTCCTTTCCCAAAAGCACTAAAACTCAAACAATAAATCACCATTTTACAATGAGATGTAACTCAGTCTGGGCAGGATCACCATAAGCACCAGTTCCCCCAAGCAAAACTGTTTTGCTGTGCTCACTGTGAACTAAAAAGAAACTTTTCTGATTGTCTGTGCCAGGGTAGCACAGCCTTGCCAGAATAGTAGGGATCAGCTTCACACCCACAGAGCTCTCCTTCAAAGACTGATGCTGCAATCCCAGTAAGATGTGCCAACTCCTACACAGGGAAAGGGGGTCTCTGGCTGGCTGACAGTTGAAAAGATCCTGACGCCTACTTTCCAGCCAGCTGACAGATGTATAAGAAAGGCTGTCAACTCGTTTCCCATAAAGCAATTTTAAAAAGTCTAGCATCTTTCAGTTCACATTGAGTATGAACAACATACTGAATCCCTAAAGTGTTTTTAAAAAAATTGTGTCCTGATTCCACTAGTATGAACCTGCCAGATCTAGCTAAAACATAGACTGCCCAGGTGTTTTCTGTGAGGTCAAAAGAATGAACTGTTCTATTTAGTGAAATATCTTACCACAATATTTCCCTGCATCAGTCCATTAAATTTTATGCCTCTGCATTACAGAATGTTAGCTATCTACAGAAAGCAACTACCACTGCACCTTAACCACATTAATGTTATTCAGAGGTGAGAACATTTCACTTGATAAAAAACAAATGAAAACAAGCAAGCAAACAAACAGACAAAGAGTTTAAAGCTGTCCTACAAGAGAAAATAATACATTTGTACTTCCCTCAGTCAAAGCATAAGCTCACCATTTGATTGCAACTTTTTTGATAGCAATCTGTTAATATTTATATAAAGGTCCTTGAAGAATTGGAGGAAAAATAGCACAAAGAAATGAGCAACATAAAGCAAACTTCAAGACATTTGATGAATACCCAAGTACTGGAAGAAGTGAAAATGATTAATGGTATAGTAGCATCACACAGCACAGTGGAAGTAAGATAGCTAGGCTTTAGAAAGCAGGGCCATTAGCACACAAGGTGAAATGACCACGCAAATACTGGTGGCTGAAGGACAAGGTAGCAGGAAACAAAACAAAGTTACTGTTGGCTGGAATACCTGGTACTAAAAAGCCGGGGCAGCAGGCCAACATGCTGATGAGAGAGAGCAAAGCACAGTAATTATTCCTCCCCTCTCATGAAATAGCAGTAGGGTTAATTTTATCCTGGAACAAAAACCATATGCCATTAAAGGAGCATTACAGGATAAGCTCAATATCCTAACCTAGCTGACTAATAAGAACCCTTTTTTCCTAAGCACTTGGCAGTGGAAAGAAACATCACATGGCAACTTGCAAATTACTGCTCTTTCTCTAAAGGGCATTAAAAGGGAACAAAGGCTTTTAAAGTACAACCCTACTGAAAAAGAGAAAAGTTTTGTTCCTTTTAAAAATTCTAAAATCTAGATGAATTGCCACAAACTCAGGGAAATTCTGAACTTGTGCTCATATACCGAGCAAAATTCAGATCTGGAATATATAATGTGAGTGCTGCCTCAACTGTGTCCTTTAAAAAGCACATCTTGTAAGTTTTCTGCAGAGTTCAAGTAGCCACTCTTCATAGCAAGGCAACAAAATCTAATACACTTAAAATTACACAGCTTCCTTCTAGCTCTCATTTAGAAGAAAACCTTCTAGATGCAAAACAAGTGAAAATTATGTAGCTACATTTTACTATGTTGGCAGCCGTACCCAACACAACTCACAACGAACTTCAACTTCTTTTTGATAGTGGAGACAGCTAGCTGAGATTCAGAGAAGCATAAAGAAAATGGGACTTCATATCAGTGCAAAGATTAGAGAAACTGCCCTCATACGCATTAGCTTTATCTCTCTTCCAGTACAATCCTCCATTTAATGTTTCATCTGAGGATGCCATACATTTTCTAGACTGCTGCTGAGCTCCTCTGGGATGTTACAGATACCACTGTCACCACCGCAAAGGTCGGCTTCCAACAGAATATGCAAGACTTCTGAAGAGACATCAAACCAAGCTTAACTATCTCCTCTTGCACTACTCAAATCACACCTTTCTTGTTATGGGTGTACATACAACAATCTATCATAAGGTCCATTTTTAACAACTAGTTCTGTCTCACTATTTTCTGTGCTGCATTAGAAAAAAATAGGAAATACAGATTCTTTAAAAATGTAGATTATTGATCATCGACAGCAATACTTTTGGAACTGTCGCAGTGCTTTGATATATCAAAAGGGTTTTAAGTGCTCTTATGATACAGGTATTATAGAAAGAGTTGCTTTTAAAGTGGAAATCAGGAGCTTATATTTTCATTTCATGTTACTCTGTTTTGGCCAGAAGCCTCAGCAGGGCTCTCTGCCACAGCAGCCAGTGCAGTGCACAGCAACATTCCTGCTCAGTGACTGGAACAGTGATGATTACATTATCTGCTCTTATGCTGTCCTACAAGCTTGTTAGTTCCCTTAATGGTGAAGGACTTGTCTGTCCTTATGACCTCTTCCTCTCTGGCCTTCATTCAGCCATTACATCTACTCCAAGACCATGGCTCACAAGATCTACCACAAAAAAAAACCTCCGGGGTCTTTAAAATTTTTGTTGAGACTATACCCACACTCAAAGCATTTGTTGTTTAGGCATCTGCCCCCACACTATTCAAGATATTTTTCCCTCTATTGCATGTTCTTTTTACATGACTCCATAGAACAAAGTAAGGTTGCAATCGTATGTCCATCATTTCTGCACTAGATCTATTTGAATAGCAATAAAGTATGCAAAAAACATATATTGCAGCCTTCAAACTGAAAGTTAGCTAGCCTTAAACACCTTTGGATTTAAAATATGAATTAAAGAGCTCATAATAAAAACAATCTTTTGTAGATCCTCACGATTTAGACCCTGAGTTTTCACAGGCCTTCAAGCAGAACATACAAGAGAGGGAAGCCAAAAGGCAAGGTCCAGAGCTGTTAGTGCGGTAAGCATCTCATTTTACTTTGCCTCCTACTCCATGTAGTCCAAATGCCAAGAAGTATCCATCTCAAAGATACTTCATTTCATATGAAATTGATAGTTACTGCTATTTTTAAAAGGCAATTTTTAGTCTGGGCTAGGGATCTCGACACATTGCTTTTCAAGAGAAGAGGGTGAGCTGAATCTGAGTAGGTAAGGGCTAGTGGAGATCATGACACAGCAGAGAGATGAAGCCCCCTGAGTGTAAGAAAACTGCCCAAGGACCAGCACATTGCCTCCCCAGGTTTTCTGGCTACTGTCTTGTTGATCCAATGATATCATTACTATTAACAGACTGAGTCTCTCACATAGGGAGTGCATACGCTAATTTATGTTCTGTTTTTATAACCACTCAATCAGAAAAGTTATTTCTTGTTTATATTTTATATGCCTTAATAGTAAACAGATGTTCCTTCAATACTGGCAGTTTTTTGCAGTCAGAGTCTGTTAGAAGGTTACAGATTACTGTGACTACTTGTCAAGGGGGATGTTTTCCACTTGGGCCTAATTTAACCATAATCCTGCCTAAACCTTGAGTGGCTTCATAATTTTTATAGCTGTAACTTATCTAGATTAGATACTTTGAATCACAAAGATATGATTATAGTGAACTTAACCACATTTATGTTGCTGTTAGAAATTATACATAATTTCCTTGCTTGTTTATCTTTTTAAACACTGAGATTTGAAGGAGAATTTTTCAAAGGTACAAAAAAAAGACAAGGCTTTCCTCCCTAAGGAGTTACTTAAAATCTGGCACTGCACTTTAAATTTAGCCTGTACCCTAACTCTGTCAGCCTTTGAATGGATTAGGATATGTGATCAATAATTTTGCTTTTAAAAATCTGTCCATTACCATTTTTGGAAATCACTTGCTTGATTAGTTAAGGAGAATAGTTCAATGGTTAGTGATTGCCTATGAATCCAAAGAGTGGGAGTCAGCACTTACCTGCCCTCTCCCTATCTTCAGCCTGTCGATTGGGCCCTTTCTGTGAGGATGTAGTCCTTGAAACAACGATGTTAGGGGTGTGAGTAGCCAGGGAGGCTTTCCAGTTATCTCAATGAACACACAAGCATGGCCACAATTATACTAGAACCTACGGTTGTAGTACAATTTAATTCCATTCCTGAATTAAAACTGACTGTAAGTCTGTTGAAATTGTGTTGACACAGTTCTATTCACCAAGAAAAAAAAAAAATAAAATCTAGTATAGAGGAATCCTTAGTCACACTTTTTTTTTTCCAGTTTCCTTCTGCAAAATAATGCTTTCTTTGCCCATAATAGGAGTTGAAATATTGAATTACAAAGCTTGTCACAACAATTCCAGCTTCATGTATTGTCAGAATCCCTTCCCCAACCTCCCCCTCATTGTTGACTCCCACAACTAAACTAGCTGTGTTTGGATGATATTCTGTGGTTCTGTTGTGAGCTGATCCAGTTTTAAAACATCTGTGTACTTTTGGCAGATTACTTTGGGAAGTGACCACTTTCCAGAGCATGGCCACCAGTTTCAAAACATGGCCACACTCTAAGCTTAAAGGATACCTTAAGACAGAAGAGTAAGGCTATCTGCCATGAGAGATGGCAATATTTATGCCAGTTTGCCACCCATAACAGTATATGGTGGGACTAAAGTCCCAGGCAACCAAGAAATGATAGCTATACCAAGTAGTCTGTTGAGACACATCATATGGAGAAAACTGAACTGCCACAACAATACACCTTTATTTCATTTGTGATGTGAAACATGCTGTTAGCTTTTAAAATGAAACACACAAGAGAGACTATCCTAGATTTCCTTTCCCATCCTACTTTTCTGCCCAGTGTTACCCATGACACCATTTCAAAGTCACCTCATGGCAGATGCTGCTGACAGTCTGCAAATGATCCATCCTCATGTGTAATCTACATTTCAGTTACAAGCCTTCCTCGCATCTCCTTGCCTCATGGAGGACACCCACTGTCCTTCAACAGTCCTCTGCTCCAAGGGCACGTCACACCAGCAGCAGCACAAAGAACTCATTCAACTCTGGAACTTCCTGATATGGCCCCATGCTATTGTATTTGTTTAAAGCTGAAGCAAACTCTTCTGGTTACCCCTAAATACTAGATTCTCAAAAGAGACGTGGACAAGCTAGAGAAGGTCACAAAGCTGATCAAAGGAGTGGGAAGCCGGTCATATGAGTAAAATTAGAGAGAACTAGATTTGTTCAGCCTTGAGAAAAGAAGGTTGTGAGACACCTCCTTACCATGTTCCAGTATTTAAAGGGTGACAACAGAGAACACGGAGGCTCCTTTTTCCCAAGAACTTGTATGCGAAAAGTGACGGATAGTGGGTACAAATAACTCATGGGGAGATTCCAACTGGACACAAGAGGAAAATTTTTCACAATGTGAGCAATCAGCCACCAGAACACCATTAGACACCTTTACTATTCAGATGGACAGGATGGAGGGCCAACCTGTCTAGACCACACTTTTGCCAAGAAAGTTTGAACCAAATGATCCTTGAGGTCTCTATGAGCCTGCTATGCTATGACTCCATGATTATGATGATTATTTTTTAATGAAATTAAATAGCATGTTCAGATAAGGATTTGATATGAATCTTAATCAGGTAGTTCCCAACAGGCATTCTGGAATAACAGCTGAATCCCAAAACCCAGACCTGTTACTCAGATATTGCTAGCCCTTAAAGTTAAAACAGGAACAATCTCAACATACTTATCATGAAGTGATGAACACTTAGACCTTTCACTGTTGTTCACAGTATGCACAAGTTCCTTAATTTCTGTGAAAATCCCCCATGCAGGAAAGCATTTTCTTGCTTCCATTTTAATCATTCCACACTCCTGTTACCAGGATAATCTGAGGTTTAGACAAATATTAACACATAGTTGGACTCATCTGTATGAACCCATTCACCTACATACAGACTTTTTTTTTAATGGACAAAGACATCTCTACATGCAGTGAAGGCAATGCTTGCTATAAATATGAGAACATACTATCCTCATTCTCCCCTTTGCACTGTGCAAGAGACCTATATAAAGAGAGTCTGTTCCAGCCACGTATTCCTGCTGTGCTCTTTCTGCAGTCTAGAAAATAATCTACAGTGTGTTAACTTCTCCCTTAGTCTCTGCTTTACTTACTCTTAAAGAAAGTTGAAAATCACTTACATTTTTCATTTCACAAGTCTGGAATGATGAAAAGACATTTTGCAAGTTTTCTCAGACAAAATGCTATTTGCTGAATGGAAACACAGCTTCTAGAGGAAGAACTCTTATGAATAAACTTTGCCAAAT
This sequence comes from Anabacerthia variegaticeps, assembly GCA_035583185.1. NCBI lineage: Eukaryota > Metazoa > Chordata > Aves > Passeriformes > Furnariidae > Anabacerthia > Anabacerthia variegaticeps. The sequence continues at coordinate 84,066,152 of JAWWEW010000078.1, forward strand.
AGAATAATTAAGCTAAAATTTTAGATGTTAAACAATTAAAAGGGATGACAGCCATGCCAAAAGAAATACCAAACAAGAAAAACAAAATACCTTGATTCCCCTACTGGTCTCACAGCTGCACATTCAGACAACAATGGGCTTCATTAACAGCATCAAATCACTGCAAAATCAATCAAGGATTAAAATAGTGAACTCACTAGTGTGAATGTCTTACATGAGAAGGCAAGCTGAAACTGCAACACAAATTGCTGCAAAAGCACCCTTTCCAAGAACCACTGGATGTCGGAATAAAAGAAAAAAATTAGAAGTTTTCACTTCACACTAATATCAGATTCCCTTACCTCTAAGGAACCATTCTGCTTTATTCCTTTCACAAATAAGGACACTATACTTCCCAGTTTAATGCCTTGGGGAATAGTTGTTTTTTTATACAAAATTTGAGGAGTGCTATCAACACTCTTATGATGTATCTGTAAAAAAATGCAAAAATGTCCCACATTTCCCCCTACGTTACTCTCTTGTAGCTGTCTCTGCATTAACCTTCATTAATGGAAATCCCAAAAGACCTTCTTCCTACCTCAAAAAATGTGCTTCCTTCTTTTAGACTTACTACCTGCCAGACTTGCCTCAACTGCAAAGCTTTTTCTAAAAGCAACTGGTCCCATTCCTTATCCTCCTGTTTTGCTACTTACCTGTTGCACTTCTTTTTGCCTCACCAAAGGAGAGTCTTAAATCCACTCTTTGGTAGTTCGACCCTATGGTGAATAGGAATCACAGATACAGAGATTGGAAATCAAAATTTTATCCCAGCTTACCTTAAAAAGTCAGCTTTCAAATGGCTTGCAAGTTTCCCAGGTTTTTGTACTACTCATTTTAAACCTAGTCATATTTACGAAACAAATATATAAAACAAATATTCCTGAGCAGATTCTCCTTATGAAAGATATTAGGGATTCTCCTTGCTTTGCAAGGGATGTCTGAAGAGTGAAGGCCAGTCTGTGAAAAAAACATTATGATGGTCCATAGATACAAGAAATACATGCTCAGAAAATATGATTTCCAGCTGCCAGCAATATTACACTGCCTCAGAAACTGACCTTCATACCATTGTATCTAGGAACATACACCACCTTGGACACAGGAGAAGTGAACCATTCCTGCAGAAAGCACCTGCATATAAAGAATAGCCCATAAAATACTGCAGGAGGGGTTTTACTGTCCTCAGAAATCCAGAACACACAGATTTTGTTGTTGTTGGAAGCCCTTCACAGCTTCCAACATTAATTCAGTGCATGTTCACTGCAGTTAAGAGACCTTCCTTGCATGTGCTGGCCTCAGGATAAGCCTGTGCCTGACCTAGGCTAACTGCTGCAAGGAATAAAAATCTACTGCACTGCCTCAACAAGAAGAGGCTGTGACAGGACTTATCCATTTTTCTTTTAAGGACACCTACTGAACTCCAATGCTTCCTAAGCACTGTGCAGGCACTGACGAGAGGTAGAATACAGCTGTACCAAATGAACACATTTTCATAAATATGGAACTAAATCAAATTCTATCTGGTGATAAATCCATAATCCATATCTGAATACACTGCATGCAAAATCTCATAATTTCTAAACAAAAACAGAATCTGATTTGCCTTGTAACAGGAGAGAGTAGAGTGACACATTTCCCTCAAGTGATAGGAAAGCACCTCACAGAAGAAAAACCACACACACACACCCTCACATCAAATAAACTGCTGCTCACTAAACAACTATATTTAAATTCATAGCCTTGAGGCTGGTTATGCTATGTGCCTAGCAAAAAAGGATCTGGAGCAGTTTACACATAGCTCTTTGTAATTGGTAGGAATCTTCAGAACTGCCTAGAATTTTTTTTTATAAAGAGTACTAGAGAATGGAGAAAAATACCACATATCCCAAACAGTATTATGTAATATGGCATTGCTAATTACGTATACAGTCACAGGTAAGACAGGGGTAAATACCTGCCTCAGTCAAGGAAAAAATTGTGTAGATCAGAGAAAATGGCATGAAGCTCTGTCAGGGAAGGTTCAGATTAGACATAAGAACAAAAATTCTTCACCCAAATGTTGGTTGGGCATGGGAACAGGCTCTTCAGAGAAGTGGTCATAGCACCAAGCCTGACAGAGTTGCATCATTTTTCTCTCTGGCACATGGTGGGGATGGTCCTGTGCAGGGCCAGGAGTTGGACTTGATGATCCTCATGGGTCTCTTTCAACTCAGTTTTCTGTGATTCTGTAGTTTCGAAACAAGCAAGCTCAGACCTAAGAGGTAAAGTGTTAGGAGATTGTTATTAATTCAAATATTTTACATAATTTCTAGTGTACACGAACTTGAGAGGCTCACTGGATTCATCAACGCTTTCTCAGGAGTGCGCACAAGTCCCCAGGCCCAAGACCCACAAAGGGACAGACAGAAGGACAAAGCTCTTTCCAGTCAAACTTTAAGTCTCCTCTAGGGTTCCTAAAATTCTCCAGGCTTCTTTGCACTAACAATATGTCACCATGTTTTTGTTACATTTTTGTCCTTCCTTCCTTCCTTCCTCCCATAAAAACAATATTTATGCTTGTGATACATAATCTACCATTATGTGCTATTTCACAGGCACAGCCAGATTCTGTGGCACTGACAAAGGACTAGAAGTGTCTCAGTAAGAGCTACCAAACTATTTCATGTGTGTGTATGTACGCATATATTTTTGATGACTACATTTTTAATGTAATGCCTCAATTATTTCTGCACAAAACCTGGATGAACTATAGTGATATTTACAATTTAACCTTTTGCAATAACTGCATTTGTCTGTTCACTGATTTATTTTTTTAATTATAATATTGCTGATGCTTTTGCATCTGCTGTAACACAGATAACTGTCAATATATATGGTCAAACAATTTGCCCTTCACTGTCGCAGCATGTCCTCTAGGCCCACATTCCTGTGCACATGGTTTCAGGTCATGTTAGTGAAATATTTATTTGCATATTTCATTGATTTTCCATACCTAAGGAATATGTGCCATAGTCACTCATCAATTCTCCCTTTGGTTATAGTTACGAGAAAGCTGATTTTTTTATCTTCTCTGAATATCCAAGACAGTTTCAATGATCTAGTAAAAAATTTTCTATACTCATCTATCTCTAGACTAAAATGGAACAATTAATTAATACTTAAGGTGAAACCAAGTATTACTAGCATAGGGGAAAACAACTTTTAGTCATTATTTTAAAAGAAAGTCAAATAGACGATTGAAAAGGAAAGCTGATATTATGGAAAGCCTTTACAAATACACAAATTCTGGAAAAATAGAAATGCTCTAATAAGAGTCTACACAGCTTCTTACTTTTACCATTTACTTAACCCATCTTCCAGAAAAGACTTCAAAGAAACATCAGTACATGTTGTATATTCATGACAAAAATGCATTTGCTAGATGTTTCAACTGACAAACACTGTGTCAAGCTTCCTCTGGTCTAGAAAATTGTCAGGGTAGACACACAGACAGGGAAGGGCTTATCAGCAATATTTCCTCATCTTACAGGCAGAGAATGAATCCAACAGATGAGTGTAAGCAAAGCAGAACTCTAATGGGAAGGTTATAAAGAAGAAGGCAACAGGAAATGGGAAAACCCAAATCAATGTTTCAACTGCAGCAGACGAGCCAAGATCTCTAGGTTCTTTGTCCACAGCCACAAATTCAGTACACTCTCAGATCTGTAGAGGCAAGAAGCAAATGCCTTCTGTGCTTCAGATACAAATCGATATTGGTCAGATTAGGAGAAGAACAAAGTTTTAGAAAGATCTATGCCCTTACCACTGAAGAATATATTCTTTCTAGGAAATCTATAATCTCCTAGGGACATTACCTCACCTCTGAGGCTGGATGGAGATGTGTTTGATCTTCATCCCCTGTTGTTTGCAGGGAAGAAAAATTGCAAGTTTCAAAAGCTGCTTGTGTATTCATTTGATCCCCGTTATCACTGTGATGCTGCCCAACCTCCTCACAGCCTCTCAGGCACTGCAGCACCCCAAAACAGTCACTGGCATGCATGACTCCTACAGAGTGCAGAAGCCTACCCCATTCTTTCCTTCTGCCCAGGACAAGGCTCCTTAACACAGTCAGAGCAAGTTCTATTCCACAGACAAGCTGGACACATTCATTTCTCTCTACTGCTCAGCACATAAGAATTGAAGTATGGTGCTTTTCTCGGAAAGTTCAAGGAACGAGATCACCAACAATACCAAAGAGGGTAAAGAGAAACACTTCTATCAGAAGTTAAAGGGTAAATGAGGATGACAGAGAGGACAAACATACTAGAAAAGTCACAAGTCATTGCTAGCTCTATGACCATGACAACAACGTTTTTATCGTTTCTGATGAACAATCTCCCTTGTGACTGAAACTTCTGCATGAAACACTTTAGGATTCCAGCTTCTACCCAGTCACAGATACAATTACATCCAGCTATCAAGAAAAACAAGAAACCTTCAAATACTCAGGTCTTCTGATATTGACAAGGTCTGTACTGAAAATACACAGTAGCTTAATATATTGGCTGCAGACCTACAACGATTTTTTGCACATACTCAGAAGACAAGGGAGAAAAAGGACATATGGATTTCATATGACTTTGTTTACTCCCTCTTTCTGCTTTCACTAAGATTTGTGACTTCTGAACTCTAACCACAATTTGGGGTTTTTTTGTCATCAACCTCATATCTTTCACACTGCCATTTGTTTCACAAAATTACTTCCATTGTCATGGACTTGAGATTTACAGCTGAAGCTGGCAGAACCATTTCTGAGCACTATATATCAAAGGCACAAAAAAAGGAAAACAGTTCATAAAGAAAAGCTGACTACTGCCTTAATTATTGAGAGACTGCTACATCACAAAAGCAGTGAGGAGATTTAGAGAAAGTGACAAAGTCAAAAAAGTCAATTTCAGAAGTACCATCCATTTTGAAACTCACTAAAAGTTGCATATGACAGTGGGACTTCGATATCTCCACAAGTCCTGACATTTTTACCCTGCATTTTTCAGTCTAGGCTAATCATTCCAGCATTTTCTTTTGTCATTCACTACATGCTGATGCCAGGCCATCCACCAGTTGTTTGCATTTCTTTAGATTTTGAGACTCAGGGTGCCATTGTTTATTCCTCATCTGCCTTTTTGCTTTTTTCTTGGATAAAGAAGGAAGTATTCTTTGTGAGTTCTTTATTTTGCTGCATTACCTAGTGTATTATCCAATCAGCTTACAAATCAGAGTCCACACTTCAAAGTCATGACTAAACAATCCACGTACTAGATATTCTACTGCCATCAGGCATGAATTTCACATACTTTTCATTTAATTTATTCATTAAAGATAACAGTCTGTGCTATCAACCAACCTGGTTATATGATGAGAATAGTATTCAAAGACTTTTATTTCCCAATTCACATGTGGAATTGGCATAACCCCATGTGTACAACATATCCAGCTAAACAAGATTTTGAAAGCATAGACAGAAACACATTGCTTATTTATAGAGAAACCATTTGCATGTTGAGAGCATCTCACTGGTATCACAAAATATTTCTCTAAATAGTTTTGTAATTTATTGCAATAATGAGCCCTCCCATGAAATAACATTGAAGGAGAGAATTTAAAATAATAATAAAAAACAAATTAAACTTCACGAGACTGTGTTGTTGCAAACCATTTACAACACATCAATATACTCAGTGCTGCACACCGACAGACAGAAGTGAGTCTGAATGTGAGATTACTGAGCCTCAGCATCAACAATGATTCCGCCATGACTCTGCTATGCAAAGTGGGGATGAACAGAAGATTTACAAGCACCATGAAGAGTCTTGCTAGCATTATGCCTGGCTTTACAGGGACACTGCTGTGGTGTATAGTAGGAAAAAATAAGCTAGATGATGATGAAAGGCAGCACTTAAGTAATTATAGTTCTCCTTTTCAACCCAGGGCACATGAGAAAAACATAACTTGACCAGTGCGATCAGCTTTCCACACTGATCATCTGTCACAGGGAAGGTGACAATGATCTTCAGCTTATACAGATATTTCAATATCTTAGAGAAAATGCTGGCAAGCACAGGGTGAACTCTGGTACTCCATGGAAAGCTGTGTACTATCCCTAGAGAAATTAGACACCTGCATGGAGCCAGCCATATGCACACGTTTTGCAGGTGGACCTTAAGTGCTACCTTTGAAAAGAATAGTCTTTGTGTTGTGCCTCTGCTATTAAATAGCACAAACATTGTAAAAGAAATATTTTTTAATCAATCATATTCTTTGCAAAGTTAGAAGTATAATTAGATGCTGGAAATATACCTCTATTCACCAAGCAGGGCAACTCTCCTTTGAGTGCAATGTTGTATTATTAGGTAGGATCTGTTCCCTCCCCCTCACCCATTTGCTTAAGTGTCAAAATGAAGAATAGTTTTATAACAGATAAATGCAAGCAGATGGAGAAAATATTGCTCTAGAAAATTCACTTTTGTATGAGTTCATCCTCACTGCTAACCTGACACTTGTAACATTTGAAAGTTTCCCAGCAAAACATGATCAGCCTCATCTGGTTTCTGTAAACAAAGCTGAAGTCAGGTGTAGCACAATAAAAATGCATTAAGGTTCACTTACATCTTGAACAGGACCAGAAGCTACTTAAAATTTAGAGAATAACTACAAAATAGTAATTTACAAAGACAAACAGAAATGGCACAGAGTCTTAAGAAAAAACCAAGAATTTCAAAGACTGCACTACTCCAAAGCCATCTATATTTTTCTAATAAACTGACAGAACTTGAAGATGCAGTAAGATACTATTTGGAGATTAACATCTAAATTCAGCCACTGGGAAGGGCTTGTCACACCCTGCTGGGGAGTGATTTAAAGGCAGACTCTACTTCAGAATGGCAAGAAAATGAACAAGGAGATCAAGAGAACTAATTGAAGCTATGCCAAGGTTCCTTATGGAGAATTCAAAAGGACAGATAGATCCCTGGAAAAACAAAGCCAAGGAAACCTCACACACTATGGCTTTTCATCTTGAGGCAAGTGCTGCAATAGTCAGATTGTCCTTGATGCCTCTTTTGAATGTTTTTCATTGTCAACATAATCTTCTTCAGGTTAATCAAGGTCAATGAAGGATGTATGGGGAATTCACCATAATTAGAGCCTCTTAAAATGCTTAGACACACAGGATACACTCTGTGGAAGATCAGCATACACACAGAGTCGTGTACAGCCCTTAGTTATCTCCAATGGTATTTGCTATACATGGACAAATGATTTGTTGTTCTGCAAATTGAGCAGTGTACTGCTGTAGTTACTCTTCTAACAGCATCACTAAGAGCCACTTCAAAGCCAGCCTTCAGTTCTGCTGGGCACGGAGCAGTTTTGAAAGTGGTGCTGCTTGCTACATACCAAGGCAAAGATCAGGATCTTTTTTGGTGGCACAAAGGGTTACTCAGTCTCTCAGCAAATTTGAAGGATCTCCAATAACAGGTTGTCTGCTTAATTTAAAAACTTCATGGGACTTCTACATTTTCCTTTCATAACCATAAAATCATCAACTATTGCTGCTATAACCTTTCAATAAGTTTGTTCACAGGGCATGCTCTGGACGGTGTACTGATGCTGTAATTCTTACAGTAGTCTCCACCCTGTTGCAGGACAAAGGTCTCTCGTAAGACAGAGCTAAGTCCAGGTATACCTAGTGGAGAAAAAAAAATTTAGCTAGAAAATTTAGGGATTGGCATCATTTTACCAGAAAAAGAAGTCTCCAGACAAAACTCTTTTATGTGCCAGTATTCCTTACACTGATCTATGCCAATTTAGAGCATTGAATCCTCAAGCAATCACTATTTTACACAGGCAAAAATATTACTATGCTTTTACTGTAAATAAAGTTGACTTAAAACTCTGGGAAAACCTGCATTCTGCCAGCTGCTTACCATGCTGGAAACCAGATTCCCTCAGTGCCCATAACCTTGAACACCCTGATGGCCTGGGAAGTCAGCTGCCTAGGGAATGGCTTTAAACAAAAAAATCTTTTTTTGTTTAAATTGAACTGTTTCACTGGGTTTCTCCTTACAAATACTTGAACTACCTTAAAAATATTATTTTATAAGCATTTGATTCAATTTGGTACCAAAATTATTCTTTGTTCAAATGTCTTTCCCCCACAGGCTAGGAAGAATATTTTCCTCCCCATGAAAATTGCATGGGAGAGAAATTCCCTTTTCTAGTCAGAACCATCTGGATGTAAAACTTAAAATGTCGAGAGGGCATGAAGAGAACTGCAGCCACTAAGTACACAGGGAAGGCTAATGCTAAGTTACATACTCATTACAATTCAGCATGCTTCAAAAAGATAGAAGAAAATTGAAGGAGATAATATATGAATGCAGTAAAAAGTAACAAAAAGCAGATAGAGCCTAAGATCAGGAAAGAGAGACAAAAAAAGTACTGATGACATCAAACAATCTGAGGAAGGAAACCACTGAAAAGTCAGAACTTAATGCAAAACTTACAAAAAAAAAAAATTATGTGAAAAAGTAGTAAATGCATCTAGACCAGCAGATCTCAAGCTTACTTGAACTGGTACTTTATCCAACAGCAAAAGTTAGTTCCAGACCCCAACCCCATGTCATTACTTAGAAGATCAAAGCTGCTGAATATGCAAGACTCTCAATGGACCATCACCGTTCCCAGAGCTCTAGAAGATCTTTCCTAGTCTGACTTTATTCATTGAGACAATAAAGCATGGTAAGTGCAGAAGAAGCATTCTTAGAGCAAAGGTGCCCTGAAGCTACTATAATTGGTCCAAGCAGAATTTCCTCAGCTCTGAGGATATCATGCAGCAGTCACATCCATTTTCATTATTGCCATAGAGAGCTAAAAGGTTCAGGTTATCCTCACACAGACACGCAGGCAGCCTTATAACGTGACAGTCCCAAGTTCATAAAGGCACTTTATGTAGGTTTCTTAACATCTTTCTGTGGTATTTACATCAACTTCCTTCACAGGATTCCAGAAACATGGGAAACATTTTAGTGGTTGTTCTCCATATTGCTGTAGAAGGAAGAGAGATCACTGTGGAGTTCACCGTGGGATGCCAGAGACATAATAAAGCCTCTGGAGCTCACCAGCATCAATTTTATTCTTCGAGAATATAAAATTCTAGAATTTCCAACAAGGAAGAATAAATTAATTTAAGCTCTGAAGTTTTATGTAAACTCTAGCTAAATAATCACCAGAACTCAGAAGAATAGATAGACTAATTGGAAGGACTCTAATTATTTATGCAGTCCACCATCAGAGTACAAAAGCCAAGTGTACACACTTGGAAAAGTCATCCCTTGCAGATGCAGAAATCCTAATTGCAGAGGGAGAAAAGAATGTGCTAATATCAATATTCTATGCACTTAACCACAAGATGCAACATCAGTGTTCCATCAACTCTTCTCACCCTAACCTTCTCTCTGCCATTTTCTTTCTCAGGTCTTCCTTCTTGTCTACCCACTTCCGCTTCTCACTTTGCCTTCCTTCTCTTAGTTAGATGCAAAGTTAAGATTTCCCAGTTTTATTATTAGTTTTAAACCTAGCTTTAAATTATTAATATTTCATTGCTGTAGTCAATATTAGTGCTATCCAGCATAAAAAAAAATAACATTGATCCATGTACCACAGATTGTGAAAATAGCAAGCTCCCAAATCAATGAGTTCTTGTTCTTTGCTGTGACTTTTGCCATGAAAATGGGGAAAAAGAAGTAAACCCATTCCATGAAATTGCTTCTCCTGGCAAAGATTTGACCCATCAGTGGTCTAAACCAGCACCTTGTACAACCATAGGATCAAGAAGCTCCAAGTAGATACAAAAATATGTGTACATGGTCACTGACAATACTGGCCTGAATTGGGCCAAGGAGGTGCCTGCATTTCACAGCAAGATGCCCAGTGCCAGCTGGAAACACCGGGTAAGCAAAAGAGACAGGTGCTGCAGATTACAGATGCCTCCACTTTTCATCTCTAACCACTTCAGAATTCTCAAGGTCAAATAGATTCAAAAATCAACCCTCAGGTAAGCAAAACAAATCCTTTGAAGCAAAGAATCCTGATAAATATCATCAAAAAAAAATTGAGAACACGTTCATTTGCTCATTGCAACTTTCAGAGTAACTGTTTTAATTTAAAAGTAATACAATCTTTATTTAAAAATGGGCTTAAGCACAAAGGGCTACAATTTAAAGCACCAGCATTTAAGGATGAAGCCACAGTGAGAATTTAAAATATGCAAGCTCTCAAGTTTGTATCTAGGTACCAAATCAGCAAGATTTAGATCAAGTCTATACAAGCTACTTCTTAATTTGGCACCTTGTATGACTACAGTCTCATACTCCTAAGAAAGCAATATACCCATGTCCTCATTCTGTCACTCTAGATTTCAATGGTAACACAGAATTTTGTCAGCTTGATTCCTGACACACACTCAAAAGAGGCAAATGATGTGAAAAAGGCAAAAATTACATGTCTGTCTCTCTTGTTCGCCCCTCTGCTATTAAACAGAAGTCCAATAAGCTAACTGCTAGGGATTTTATTTTTACCATCTCACTAGAAGTTATGATCTCTTCAGAATCAATTACAACAGCAGAAACAAGACAAGATCCTTTGTTTCACAGAAACATACACTTAAAGACTGTGGAGCTGCATTGATTCGTTTCCTCTCCAGGAAGATGTTCCTGCAATTAAGATCAGCAAATGCAAACAACAGTCAGAGCCCTGGACTCTCAGCCATTATAGTCAATAGTTTTCCTGCCCTGGGTGACCTGTGATCAGGTACATATATGACCAAGTCTGTAATATCTTAAAGGGATAGATGCAGCACTGCCCTCTTGGCACCCTAAGCCAACTGCAGAACTGATTCACTGAGCTTCCACAACACAACTCAGCAGTCTCAACAGCATGTAGCAAATCATAGATACGGATAGCCAATCAACCTTACAACAGTGTCTGTATGTACACACTGAGCCTGGTGTCACTCAAAACAAATCAACAGCAGCTTCCCTTCATTTTTCTACGTCAATAATCAGATTTATCCAGCCAGAGTCTTATAACAACCTAATGTTCTTTCAAAAACAACACTTGCTGAAACTACATGCAATAGTTTTTCAAGAGTGTTTTAACAGGTTTAACCCTTGAATTAATCAAAGCAAATGAATTTCAGGATACTCAGCACTAGAGATACAAAACAAATTGGCTTATTTGTTCATTAATTGAAATGTGAGAGTGTGGGACATGGAAATCAGTTTCAGGATAACCCAACAGAAACATTATTCACTTTCAACTAACATAAAACAATTAAAATATTTTGTCTTGGGTTGAAACATGACATTATATTTCCTTTAGGAATGCTTTTCCTTTTCTTAAAATTATATTTATTAGAGCTTTATATATTAAAAAAAACAAAATTAGAAAAATCACAGAAGGATTTGGGCTGGAAGGAAATGCTAGAGATCATCTTATCCAAACCCTTTGCTAAAGCAGGTTCACCTAGATCCACATCCACAAGACCACATTCAGGCAGATTTTTAATATCTCCAGAGAATGAGACTTCACAGTCATTTCCTCACTATTCTTGTCATTTTGACTGCAAATGAGAGTGTTTCCAAATTTCTCAAAAATCCATAAGTGGTTTTGCGGACTTGAGACTGCATCTTTAGGCAGCAAAACTCCATACTAATTTTTTTGCTTGACTTTACTGGTCAGCTATTACTACTAATAAATGCCCAGTGACAACCTGTCAACCAAACTCACTGAAGGCAACATACACACAGGTAACATCATCACCCTGATAATGGTATTACTTATGGACTCGGTCTGATGGATGTGTAAGTCAGTACAAGGAAAAGAGCAGGATTTTTTTTTGCTTGGTTGGGTTTTTGTTTGTTTGTTTCTATTGGGGGGGGGGGGGGGGAGTTTTGGTTTAGGTTGGGTTTTTTTTTGTCACACAAAATGGATTCAAATTGCTTGGTGCAACAAGGAGGAAAAGGGACATAATAAGGGCAGTTCCCCAATATTATTTTAGCCAGAGATGTTGTAGATCTGAAGTCTATGCTGTATTCTGGGCATCAAGGTAAGGGTAAGAAAGAGAATGCATATGATAAGTAGTCCCAAAGCTATCTGTGTAATTCAGGAATAGCTGAATGTTATCCATAACCTTGCATTTCCTCTGAAAAGACCTCTTTCCCATCTTGTTAAACACATAGTAAATAAAAATAAATACGAACCCCAACAATCTTCTGCCTCTAGTGGAAAGCAAATAATGCCAGGACAAAGACTTCATGCTACAGAGAGCAAGTATTCTTTCCTTTCTTTGTCATGGTTTTGTAGTTCAGGTGGGAATAGCTAGAGAAGTACTTTTAAGGGGGCAAGAAGCCCTGATACACAGGGGAAATAAAAAAAATAAATTAAAAAAATCTGGAAGCATGGGACAGATGCTGGTAACTCACTGTAAAAATAATTGCTATAAAAACACTGGTGGGATAAGTAACTGCGAGAAGAAGCAGGAGGTGGAAAACAGACTACAGAGCAACTTTGCAAGGAGAAAGAATGTATAGAAGAGTGCCTGCATGGGTAAAGATCCTGAGTGCTAGAAAAGCCTGTTGAACAGAAGATAATTCAGTGGTGCATGAGCACACTGTAGCGTGCCAACTCCTTGGTCTAAGATCAGAGTCAGCGTCCCTTTCGGACACAAAACAACTGGGTCTTTAACAGCAGAAACAACTATACTTTTCAAAATGCAGCACAATCCCTACTCAAATTTTGAAAAGTGCCACAAACTAGGCAGGATCTGGCTCAGAGGCCTCATAGAGAACAAGGTGACCCAACTGGTGAGTTGGTCATCCCATACAGAGAGCTGTGTCTTCGGAGTCACTCCTGAAATTCCTTCAGGTCTGGATGCTGACGGAACCATCTTTGACTGTGACATAAAATTCTATTTGGCTTACCTAAGGTTAAAAGTTCATATGTGTTTTAAAGATCTAGTCCTTTAATATTGTTTCCTTGGCCAGTTTTCACTTTTGGTGAACTAGATTTCTTTGACCCAACTTCTTGCTGCACCTTAAACCCCCTGCTCTTGAATATTTTCTACCAGTTGATCCAACTATGTCTGGCGATAGGATTTCCAAGATTTCTTCTAGAAGTTAATGACGCTCACAGCACTTTCCCAATCCTCAAGTATACAATTGAGATGGTTTGTGTGCATATAGATGAAACCCATTTGCCACATCTTTTTCTCTGGAATATTCATTGCTCCTAGGAGTTAACCCATATACTCTATTTACAAGATGAAACACCTTCTCTTATTTTTTTTCAATAAATATCATGAAAATATATTAGATTGTTGGGATTTATACAGAGATATTTGGCAGGTTTTACAGGTCTGTCAAAGATAAATTGAATATGTGGTTCTTCTACACAGAGGGAATTATCTGAATAAATAATATATTAGGAGAATTCCACTCCTTATCTATGTCTGATTCATTCTCAGATAAGAACATATACATTTGCAATGATGTCACTCAGGCTGCAGAACACAGAACAGCAGAAAATGCATCCTTAGACTGTTTCTGTAATATTCAAGGTAGAAAAATGACCAATAACACTGATATAGTAAAACAAAAAACACCTCTTAAGGTATAGGAAAGGGAAGAATTTATTTTCTTTGTTTCAGCTTTTCATTATGTTTGGGTTTTTTCTATCTTGTAAAGTTTTAACACAGGAAACACACAAAACCAGCTGTAAAATCTGTATCAATTGCATCTCACAAAACACTGCAAAGCACTTGACAGTAGCTCTTAATTATAGAAAGCCAGCACTAGGAGCAGTAGGCTTGAAAAGCAATTGGCTTACTACTACTTTTGAACATATATCTGACCACCAGGCCACTTGCTTGCACACACTGACAGCATCACAGCATTCACAAACCTATACAGACAGACAGCTGATGTGTGCATACAATCAGGCTTGACACACACTTGTCTCCATATGCTGAAACTACCCAGGTGGGTACCTGTATAACTGTGAAGAAGAACTTCACGATACTCTACAAATTTTCTCACTTGCAGGAACAGGGAAATACAACCCTTTGACACCTATGGTGCCACACAGAAGTGTCTCACAAAGAAGATATACTGTCCCTTACACTGGAACCACTGTGAAGTCAGTTACAACTGACAGCTCATATTTTGAGAGGGGAAAAAAAAAAGTTGCAGTTGAGAAGACTCTTCCTATTCCAAAAGAGAAGGGAGCACAAGCACCTTAATCTCAGCAGAGATGAAAATGGCAGGATTTGCTTTGGTTTTCAAAAAAGCATCTCAATAATTTGAAAAGTCTGTCAGCTGAAGAGATCATGTATGCACTGTCTCCCATACCTATTTGGAGAAATAAGCATGCAACATTCAACTAATACTGAATTCTTCTCTGTTTCATCTTGAAGATAACTTATGCAATTAATACAGTAAATCCCACTTTTGTCAATGAAGGAGATCTTCCTTAAGAATTTTTTTATTTTAGCTTTTCAGTTGTAAGAGACATAAGATATTTGTGCTTTAGAACTGTAAGAAAGACAAGTGTGGATGTGAGGTTGGTTTTAAAGACCATCTTTTACTACTCAGGAGCAGATGGCAATTTTCTTTGCTGGATGACATAGTAATGCTTTTCATGTTCATCAATAGCTGCATCAAAGACCAAGGGAATCCTCTGTTCCCTGTATCTACTTGGTTATATCCAAGGCATAAGTAACAGGATTAAATTGCAAATTCAGATTCGACAACATAAAGATTTAAATGAGCAAAGATAGCAAAGCACTAGACAGATCATCCATTTTTAGACTGTGAGACTATCATCAGATTTCCTGAACAGAAATCCATGTATTTTTACAACAGAGAAAGAAAGGGTAGGCAACAACAACACCACGTAAGCATGCAGGTGCCTTGGCCCAGGCTTCCCCTGTGTCAGTGAAATATTTACAATCCACAACACCTGCCTAAGCAAAAGTTGTTGACAGGAAAATTGAGAGGTAGCTGAAAAAACTCAAGCACAGGCAGCCCAAATCAGCATTTCAGAAGCCAAGAGAGCTTTGGACAAACAACTCACCAGTCAACACTTGTCTGACTTGGCCTCATAGTCCACTGAGAAGAATGAGAGACAGAGAGTCGACAGAAGATGAGATCTCCAATTCTAGATTTGTTCACCCAGCACCAAGACAAAACCCAAACCTCTGCCTGCACCTTCCCTACAAAAGTCATGAATGTTTGTAACTGGAAAAAAATGAAAATCTAAAGCTCAAAAATTTCTTTGAATTTCAGTTGTATGCAAAAGTTACCCAGGTACTCATTTACTAACTTTCTACTCCCTTTGCAATTGGCAAGATGAAGTGTATCCCAGCTTCCTGCCACAGCACTGGCTCACAAAGCCAGTGGCTGTCAAATACTGGCTTCTACAGGTGACAGAACCCTAGATGGAGTAAACTTCAGTCCTTACTCCAAGTGCCAAAGATATGGCAGATTGGTTACGGTACCATACAATGAGGATACACCAATGGAGAAATAATTCAAATGCCAAATGGCTGTTTTTCTCATATTCTGTAATTTATCATATTGTAAAAAGTTTTGTGATGCCTACAAAAAGTAGAATTATCCTAGAGTAAAGCAGCAGAGAAAAACAGCATCTTGCACAGTCTGTTTGCCAAGCAGATGCCTAAAAAAACAACCAATCAAAAAACAAAACCCAATGAAAAAAAACCCCAACAAAAGCAAAAAGCCTACACTCCAAAATACCCAACATAAAGCCCAAGAGACATGGGTTCTTTACCTGCAAGACTTTGAAATCATCTTTTATATTCAACTTTCTCTTCTTCCATCTTTGAAAAAAAGGACAGCAATTATCTGACTGTGTCAAGTGATGACCATGAGAATTAGCCATAGATTAAAAAGCACACTAGATGTGTTGAACACCACATTCAGAAACCTAGAATTATTAAACTGATGAAGCAGCAATAAGTCAAAATAACACTGCTTCAGATTAAAAAAAAAAATCACACTACTGAAAATTCTCTTTCAAAACAGTTCCCATCAAAAAGTTCACTTACAAATTTCAAAACACGGCCTCAATCCTTCCTACATTCAGTACATGCCTAGAAAAAGCCATACCGAAGAGAAAGAATAAGTATTACCTTTTCTTCTGTGGGAGCTCAAGTTGTTGGATTTGGAAAAAAAAAAAAAAAAGCTGGTGGAGCCACTAGACTATTTCTGGTGCGAGTTTCAAGGAATAGTACTTTAAGCAAGACCTTGGGCAATATCTCTTCTTCCAAGGGAAACAACAGAATCAGAATCACTCAGATGCCTACACGTGCTCCACCAGTTTAAGTAACTTTTGTTAATTTTTAGGAAATTCCTTTTAGCTTTTATACCTTAAAAAAAAAAAAAATAACAATGCCAAAAGGAAAATTCAAGATACTGCTGCCATCTTCAGTAAAATTTTCCCTGCATCAGTCAGGGCACACCTGCTTTTGGCACAGATGTTTTGAAGTTCAGCCAGCACAGTAGGGTGGACTTGTAGTCTAAGAAACCTATCTACCTCACCTATCCACTTTTAGTCATCACTAGCATCCAGCTAAATAGATGTCAGCATGGGAACGGACCAGATAGAGCTTTTGAGTCAGAAACTGACACGATGTAATGGTTTTCCAATGAGAAAACCCAGAGAACTCCCATATTCTGCCATTCTTCCTGTATTCCTGTCAGAAGTGGATCCTATCAGAAATGAATCATGAATACTAATCTGGAGATAAATTGCAATGGACCAGCACTGATTGGGATTGTTACCTAGCATACAATTATAAGACTTTAACATAAGCTACCATGAAAAAGCTATGAGAACCTGCAGGTCTGTCAAGAAATTTCCATCTCGCTTAGAGCATTGTTCTGTCCATACAGAGCAAAGATCATCATCATCATCATCTCTTTACTGAACATGAGGAAATATAGTGCCTTAAGAGCAGCTGTCTCTCAGTTCACTCTGTTTTCATGCTTTTTCCATGAAGGATCCTATTGTCCAAACACATTAACATTTGCAAATACGTAACATATGGTCAGAATGACATTTAGAAGATATCTTGCTTTCCTTACGAACATGCAAGCCAGACTGGCTGTCATTCCCTCACCACCCAACTCCCTCCAGCCCAATAAACCACAAAACCAGCATGAAAGGTAACTGAACCTTTGGCATTGCAGAGATAGCACACCCAGCTACCAGAACAGGGCAGTAAGCCTGTCTCTTGCTGACTGCTAGAGAGTCTTTCAGAGTGGCAGAGTGTGAGCAACAGAGATGCCAACAGTGTACGGCTGGGTGCCACAGGCACCTGAGCCTGGCTTGGGCATTCACTGCCCGACCCCAGAAGGGAGGGGGCTGCAGTCAGGACAGGAGGGGCCCAGAAGAGCCCAGCCCAGGCCAGGACTGTGAACCCCATATCTGGGCCCACTTTGTTGACATTCTGGAGTCATTTCCTGGAAGGATTCTCACTTCTCACAAGAAACAGAAGTCACACCTCTCACTAATATCAGTTACAGAATAATTGGTCCAAAACAATGGAAAAAGCCTGCCTGTAATACACATGACACTTCCACTGCAGCGGAATCTGACAACAGCAGATCTTCACTCTCCAGACTGATCTAGACTGAATAGTCTTTTCAAACTCTGAACAGGTATCTAAACTGAATTTCCATGGTTTCAGATTTTCTTTTGGATTGGGTTTTTTTTCACTTTTTACTAGTCTCTTCAAGATAAAACAGGAAAATATGATCCTGGCAAAAGCAGATTAGTCCAGCCACTAGAGAAACAAAACTTGTACACTGAGTGATTGCTTTGGCTCCGAGCAAATTTAATCTTTTCCCATCAATTCCTTTCCCCTTTCTTTTCTGGCATTAGTCAAAAGCTTCATATCTGACCAGGCTTTTTTGATGGGCTTTGATCTAAGTTATGTTTTGACATTATATAATTAAAATACCTATTATGCAAAAGAGTATGATACATGCATATTTGCCCTTGCAAACTGTCTGGAGAATTCATTCAATTAAATATCCACCAGTTATGACATAAGAAGGAATGCTACCATTAAATCTCTATCAAGAAAGGATAAATCAATAAAAAGAATTTATAATACAATCTAAGTAACCAAGATTTACTCCCTTCCAGTAATGTAATGTTTTGCTTTCCCTTTTCAAATGACAGATGCCAGACAATTTAGTTTTTTCTTTGAGAACAAGAACCTTAATTTAATTTTATGTTTAAATTGTTAATTATTCCAGATTTTTTCATTCACATGGGAGAAGTTTTTTCACAGTAAAAGGGTCACTGAAAAAAACTGAGACAGTAAACATGTAGGTATAGACATGTTTTTTAAAAATGAGTAGTGCTGTTTTTTTCTTGCTGACTTTGTCTAAAGGTCTTCCTTTTCTCTATTTGCCTTCCTACACAAGTCATTGATTTTTATCTGGTTCTACATTATCACATATTAAAATGTGCTGTGAAACCTCTGAATGCCTGTTTCCTCCTAAAGCCAATCAGATTCTCAAGCAACACAGGAAGGATACTCAAAGAAGTATATATTAACAGCTATACATGTTACCTAAAAACTGTTGGCAAGTTGGTGATTTTTTTTCTCGTTCACTATCACTTAGCAGGAAAAGTGACAAGACATATATTAACCCTTCATGCTTGTACTGTTGACTTTCAAGTATTCAGCCATGTCCCACCTGTTATACTGCAGCTAGTACATCCTGTAACTCCTAAATAAAAACATTGTGAATGTCCATCTCCTTCTGGTATCATACTATCCAGAGCTTACTGCTTCTCCTGCTGTTAGAATGGTAAACTGCTGCAAGGGTCAGTACACAAGGATTCCAGTTTGGCAGATCATATTGCTCCATTCCCATCACAAAACCCACAGTACACACACTGTGCAGTTAGTGTGTACCAGGGCAATAGGTCAGACTTTTTCCTGAAATGCAGTATATATACTTTAAGTTCTACCTTTGATAAAAGGGTACTTTAAAAACACTGGTAGCCAGTAACAAAATATGTGCATAGTCCTGGCAGAGGACGAACGGCCCAGGAACAACAGGCTGACCCTAACTACTGCAAGGCCATTCTTTGGCAAGTGATACCCCTATTATTTTGTAGGTATGCAGCTATTGGTTAGTGTTTTCTTCTTGAACATCACTACTATTATTATTATTATTTTAATATATGTATGCTTCTTCATTTTAAGACTGAGGAAACTAGCAGTGTTAAGAGAGTTGGGCACGGCTGTGATTCTTTCCTAGCTGGAAGGAAAATGTTATGTGCCTCAGAGGCAGAAAGACAGCCTGAATCACAGAATATTCTGAGTTGGAAGGAACCTACAAGGATCATCAAGTCCAACTTTTAAGTGAATGGCCCATACAGTGATCAAACCCACAATCTTGGTGTTATTAGCACCATGCTCTAACCAACTCAGCTAATCACAGGGTCCTGATAACTGTCCATAATTAGGCTTTTTTAACCCTGTCTTGCCACAGGTAACAGATACACATGATACTTATGCTGAGTACATTTCCTTTATACTCACTTTCCCCAAATGCAAGAAACCTGACTGCAGGATTTGTGGTGGTGAAGATTATGTTTGTGCATTCCCCTGGTGGGAAAAAGGGGCAAGATGAGGAAAAACAGCACACCAGGTTTTCAAAGCTCTTTCTAGAAGCTGTCAACCCCAATAAACCATTCAAGAAGTACAAGAGCTTTCTGCTCATTCCAGGAAGTGCAGGTAGGGGATTCTTGGGGGATTAGTGCAGATAGGGGAGGCAGACAAAAAGCAAGTATTAAAAAATGGTATTTGGCTAACATATATAGAAGAGGTTTCTGAGGTATTTTATTATGTTACGAAAAAAAAAATCCTAAGATTAAATTTTCATTCCATACATTTCCCACCTGCCACAAACACAGGATAGCTATTAGGATTTGGGAGATAATTATATTTCATTGTTTCAGAATAAGAAGTTTTAAGCCCAGTACCCACTCCTTTATCTGCCCCAATGCACATCTTGCAATCTGATTCTATCTGTGCTGTTTCAATTGAATCATAAGTAGTATTTCCACATCCTTAACAATGCTTTTGTTTCTAAAGCAGACAGTTCCAAAAGTTTGACAAAAAAAAGAAATCAAACTCTTGCTACTTTTACACACACACACACCCACACGCACCCCCCGCCAAAGTCTAGAAAATGAGTTCTGGAAACTACCATCCCACCTTCCAGACTATTCTGGGTCCTTAAGACATTGACTGTATTGCTGGAGTGTGAGCAGTCAGCTACTCTCACATCTGTTTGCAGGTCAAACGAGCACACCGTAATTGGAGATGCCCATATTAAAGGTCTAACCACTCCTCATACCACTTCTGGGTAACAAAGGTTAGTGAAGCAGAGGATTTGCAGAAAAAGATACCTTCCAAGGTGCAACATACTTACCATGCAGGGTTTCACGTTTTTGTGTGAAGCAGATTTGTCACTCTCTTCAAGTTCTTCAGAAACAACCAGGAGCTATGTAGTGCATGACAGTTTGTTTTTCTTTTCCATTCACTGTTTTGGGAGAAACACGCCTGACTCATTCTGTAAGGAACAGACGTAAGGATCTAAAACATTGCATCTAAACAGACGTACCACCTTACTGCAGGGCAGACACATTCAAAAGAGCGAAGAGAGTTGCAAGCATTGGCTTACCATAATTTCTCCTTCATTTGGCTAGAATACAGTCATTCTGCTAATTGATACTCGTACCACGGTGTCAAACAAACAAAACAGATAAAACACAGTTTACCAGTGTTTTGTCACATTCTGGGTTTCTTGGCATTACTTACTGTCTGTATATCCTGGGGCACTAACAGATGTAAGGTCTGATAAAAGCTTTTCTCCCATTTTCGTGACCAAGAAAAATGCAGGCTTTATTCTGCAATGTACACACACATGGCAGATCAAAAAAGACCACATGAACCAATCCCCAACCCTTGGCCCACACTGGATTTCAAACCCTGAAAAGATTTATAAGCTTCTCCACCCCACTCCCCATCTCTCACAGGCTATATAATCCTAAAACAGGACCTGAGAGTGCCAGTTTTTAGTGGCAAAGATGCCAGAAGGATCTATCCATTCCTTAGCTCCTCAAGGAGATAACATGGGAAGAAATTTACCTCAGATGGACCCAGATGGCTAGTGCTTAATCAGCACCCAAAGTAGGTACCAGTGAGCACTACTCCAAAGTCATTTATACTTGGCACACACAGACACTTTGAACCCTGAAGAATATCTGAATGGGCTACAACGAACAGTTCCAGACAAGTTTTCTTTAAAAATTGTCCATTGAAACTGAGGAGGATTGCAAAATCCCACCAAACAGCAGCACTGGCCAACAAAACTTGGACAAGTTTGCTAGTCACCACACAAAGTCAGACACAGACCCAAAACTTATCTTTAGTTTGATAGTTGATTTCCTCAAGAACACCTTGAGATGTTAAGCACTCGAGATAAGTGTCCAATAATGTTTACTCCTCCTAATGAAATAGGGTCTTGGCATAATTTGTGAAGGAAGAGTCAGTCTGCTTCAGTTGTGCCAGCTGAATTACTTCCTCCAAAAAGACTGATCTAGTCTGTCTCTGGAATCAATGTGTGTTTTTCACTTGAGACATTTCTAGTTAAAATACTCTTCTCTTATGTATATGCACTAAGTGATAGATGTGTAAGTGTTAATGTAATGTAGCACAGACAAAAAACTCAATTGGAAACTAAAAAAACACAGCTGAAGGCTAACTTAATGCCTCCATTTGGTCAACAGCTATTCTGCTTAAGACATAGCTTCCGTGTTTATTACAGTTCTCCTCACATGGATCCTGACCCAAGTAATTTAGATTTCTTCTTCCCATAGATTAGGGATTAGATCAGTGTTTTCAGCTTTGCTTCATGCATTCTCAGTTGTTACACTACAGAAATCAGAGGTCTTCACAGCTGAGAAAATCTACAAGGATCCCTCAAAAGTCAGAAATTGGACTCTTAATGATTCTTCATATATGCTGACTCTAAGTTTTATTATAGAGCCATCACTGTTGAGCTATTGAAGCACAGAAACTCCAGTTTTACCAGATGGTGTTTTTAGCCCATTTGGGCCCATGAAACTAAAGAGAGTGAAAGACAGGTGTGATGTATCAACTTGATGTCCAGGACTTAAACAAAACTAATGTACAATACTTTTCAATCCTCTGCTCTCAGATTTTCTTGCTTCCCAGCTCCCAGGGATTCGTCTTTTATTGTATACTGTGAACATAACTGCACTGAGCCATTTCATTATAACAAGCTCATTTTGTAGCCAACCACAACAGTAACAGCTGTTCATTCCAGAGCCAGCACAGACGTGCTGCACCCAAGTGGCACGCTGAGCACTGGCACTTTAGTTACCCAAATCAAAGGCAATAATAACACAAAGTGTGTGTTGGGGAGATGCCAAAAAGGGTCTTGCCTGATTCCAAGTGATCCAGGACTGCAACAAACCTTACTGTCCATGACTGTAACAATAAACAAGAGGTTTTTTAGAGCATGATTTCAAATTAAGGTACAATGTAAAAAAAAAATACAAAGTTTGTCCAAACTAAGAGAACAGAAAAGTGGATGAAATGCTACAGAAAATAAGGCAACTGGAAAAGTATCTGAGGACTGCCTTGTATATACTCAAGACTAACCACTAAAACATCTCTTAACTACCCTAGAAGTGGCAGATCAGCAAGGGAACTGGTAGGAATTCTTGATGACTGTGTTCTAAAACAGGCAGTAAGGAATAATAGGGTCACAGTCAAGAAGCTCCATGCACTCTTTTAGTCAGTTGCTACTAGAGAAGATATTGGAGAGATCCCACACCTTACACATTCGATGCAGCAGATATCTCTGAGGAGTTAGATCAGTTTAGAGTAAGTACACAGGAATTATTAGACCAAATAGATGAATTGGAGGTTAATGCATCACCAGAAGTGGATGACACTCCCCTGAGAGCTCTGAGGAAACTCATGCATGGAACTGCAGGACTGCTGGCCAAGGTTTGTAGCTGATAATGACAAAGAGCTGCTGTGCTAGAGGACTGCCAAAAGACTCCATAAAGGGCTCCAAAGAGCATCATGGAAACAAATGAAAGGTGATTTCCAGAAACAGTGACATATATAATCCATAATAAACTGTAAGACCAGCGAGCACACAGGGAAACTGAGTCTACCTCAAGAAGTCACCATGGTTTTTGCAAAAGATGATCCTGCTTCGTCAGCTGACTGGACTTCTGAGGGATGGCAGTAAGCACTCAAATAAATGAGATCTTGCAGATATAACATATCTAGATTTTCAAAAAGCCTTGAGCAAGCTTCCACATGAAATTAAGATATCACAGGACCGGACAATAAAGGCTCTTTCACAAATGTTTCTATGAGTTGAAATGATAAGAAGGAAAGAGTAAGCCTCAAGTCTAACAATCACTTTTCAGGATGAAAAAGAACAATCAGTGAGGTGTTTGGGAAATCAAGAGTTGAGTCTGTTTCTACTCCGTACCTTCATCAGTGACCCAGAGAAAGAAATGAAGTTAAACCTCAGTTTGTGGTTGCTACTAAACACTTTCAATCAGTCAAATGCAGATGGCAAGGAACTTCGAAAGAAGTTCAGAGAACAAACTATGCAGACAAAAAACCTGTCAGGAGAGAAAACTGCAGGGAAAAGAAGGCACAAGAGGTTATTTTTTCATGACGCAACATCTCTGTACACTCATTTCTTGTGTACTGCGTGTAGTTCTTATCTCAAAGATGCCGTTACAACAATCACTGAACTGCTGCTTTTGGAAGGGGCCTCTCAAGACCAAAGAGTACCCTGCTAGAAAAGGCTCAGCTAGAGCAGGTTGTCCAGGACCATGCCTGGTTAGGTTTTAAATGTCTCTACAAATGGAGACAATAGAAATTCTCTAGGTAACCTGTTCCAATTTTCACCACCCTCACAGTAAAATATTGTTTTCTTGCATCAGATGGAATCTCACCTGTATCAGTTTATGCCCATTGCCTCTCAGCAATTAAACAATAGATGGGGGGGATCCAGCAGACAGGTGCTTTACATGGAGTCCCTACAGGCAGAGAGAGAAGAAGGTGAGCGGATTAGTATCTCTGAGGTTTAGTGTCATGAGTGTGATGAGCGATCTTAATGGAAAACTGCTGTTATTATCTCTGGCTAGCAAAAACACTAAACTGCCACCTAAAGGTGTGCATCTCCAGATCTATAATTCCAATATCAATTCACATCTTACTTACAAACCACTGAACAAAGACTCCAGGTGACAGCAAATTTTGCTGTTTCCCATTAGACAAAGAGAACATATTGGTCCAATGCCCTGCTTTCTCCACTGGTTTCATACTGAATAAATACGTAGGTAAAATATTTTGTGTCTTTGACAGTAGCCCACTGGACTGGCTTCCAGCATGCTGAGGGCAGACTCTTGGGTCACTGACACCACAGCCCACTGTATCCACACACAAAAAGATTCTTCCACTGAATCAGGCACAGGTTATCAAAACTAGTGTCTGGCCTGAAGCATCATTCTCTTCAAAAAAGGGCAAAGAGCTTAGTTAAGAGAAACTCTGAGAAAAATTAGGAAAGTGAGTCCCCAGCCAACAGGGAAAAGAAAAAACATACTTAGATTACAGAGCTTACTTCATCAGTTGCATTAGCAAAAGTGTAAATAACTCTAGAGCTGGGACATCATAGAAATTCCTGTAAATCTTACTAATTCTTACATAGACTAACCCAATACTGCTATTGATAGCACTTCAGTATTAAAGCTATACAACTGTATAAAGTAATACACCTCAGCTGGGTCACTTCCAATGTCAGTGCTACCAACATTTGCATGCTGTAACAAAATTCCTTACATTCAGCAACACCAGTATTGTACTATTTCAGCAGTGTTGGGCTAACAGATGGTAATTCAGCAAAGCTTTACAATGAAGGTCATTAATAACATCAAGTTCATTTCATACCTCAATCAAAGCTATCCCTTTGGAAGAGCTGCAGCAATCTATTCTTTTCCCACAAGTAAGAAAAATTGAGGGACTACAAGCCAGTTCTCTGCTCTTCTAACCCTTGATTCTTTTGAAGTTGAGAGGCTTCCTGATGAGTGAATTCTTGGACTCCCTCCACATCCTATCATTTAATTAAAGACCTCAAGAACTGTCAATAGAGTAAGAACAAAATTGCAGAATGTTTAGCCTGGACCCAAACAGTCTTATTTTACAAGTCTTTTCTAGTAAAATGTAAATGTTAAAGATTAAAATAAAACATATCAGAGCTTCTACAATCCAAATTTTGCAAAAGTTTGTATTTAGTTACCTCTTCTTCCTCTCTTTCGAGATCCCAAAGCTTCTCACAAATTATGAATTCTAGCTCCGAACTAGCAACAGTTCACATTTCATACCAGGAAAACAAGCAGAGAATTGGGCCTATATATCTCCTTTAAGTGTTCATGAACTCGCCTTCTAACTACTTCACATATGACACCAAGGATCAATCACCCAGTTTTAAAACACTATATAGTACAGGCCTATTGCCCTTAAACAACTAACGAGAAATAAACCAGTTCACCTGTTATGGATAGTTTCGAACAAGAAGGTGCTTTTGATCTATCCAAGATCACATGAAAAGTCAGTCACAGAATTGGAAATACAATCCATCTTTCAGTTTCTTGTTCCAATATTATAACCAGAAGATTTTTTTTCTTCCTCAAAACCTTTTTCTCTTTCAAAGATTTTTTTTTTTTTTTTTTTTGACAAGAGTTTTCACTCAGGAATGAAGAAACTTTCCTGACAAAGCTCCTTTACAAAAACCTCTTACTGCTGACAGTAAGCTTAAATGAACTTGCATTTTACAAACCAATCTGCTTCCAGCATAAAACAGCTTCACTGTCAAATATGCTTTGCTGCTAGTTTATGACAATACTTATCAAATTACCATTAACTGAAAAAATTCAAAG
This sequence comes from Anabacerthia variegaticeps, assembly GCA_035583185.1. Taxonomy (NCBI): domain Eukaryota; kingdom Metazoa; phylum Chordata; class Aves; order Passeriformes; family Furnariidae; genus Anabacerthia; species Anabacerthia variegaticeps. The sequence continues at coordinate 84,092,330 of JAWWEW010000078.1, forward strand.
ACCTTCAGCCCAGTCAGATAGAGACATCTTGAACACAGAAAATGCAAAATTACTTGACTGAGCTTGAAAACACACAACTGGCTTGGAGAACTGAGTCGTATTTTCCTTTTATTCCCTTCATTTGACAGGCATACAGTTTTTCTTGAAGACTTTTAAAAAATATTACTTTAACAAGCTTCTAATTGTTTTGAATGCAGGGGGTTTTGGGTGGCTCTTTTGTTTGTTGTTTTTTTTTTTCCCAAAAAGAATGGTTTTACATGAAAAAACAAAAGCTGAGACATTTTGATTGACTCTAGGCAGCCATGCAGCATGAGACAGACTGCAACAGTTGGACCCATTTAGCTACTCCATGTCTTGGCAGACTGCAGCACTTGCCTTCTTCATATTGAGAAGGCAAGAAGTGAAGAGAAGCCCAATGGTCTTGACCCTGCAAGACAAGTGCTACCTCTCCGATTGAGTAGTTTTAACATATATGCTCTGACTATTATCTAGGTATGCAGAACAACAATTAAACCCTACAGAGTTATGTATCAAATATTTATTCAAGATGACTCTACTCAGTAGTTCAATAACTAAGACTGTCTGTTAGTTAATGTGAGAAATACAGGTCAAGAAGAAGGAAAACACACTCCCTGCATATTATCTTCTCTGATTTTTTTTTGCCATTTGGAACTAGATTTGGGCTTGCGTCAAGTGCCTTCTGATGGTCTTTACAATTGGATTTGGTTTTACTGGATTACAATTTGTCTCCTAATATCTTTCCACCTCATTCATGTTATGAGACCCACCAGGTCAGACAACAAAGTTAAGCAGACATGTTGCTCTGTCAACTTGCTTGTCTCTTCCTGTTGCCTCTGCCTGCCCCAGACTTTTGAGACAAGGTCAACCTTTGTATTCTCCCTCTCTCTCTCTTCTTTTTGTACCCTTTATCACCTCTATTCTTTTGTTCTTCCTGAAAAATGAGCATTTTCTACATCCCTCTCACTGAAAACAGAGGGCAAATCAGAGTTCCTCCAGTTCTACTCACTGTTCTGTTTCTCAAAGATAACTGCAGAAGTTCAGTGCTCCTTATTGTCTCTGGTTTGGTGTCTTTATGTTAAGAAACTTGTCAACCCAGCAGTATACACAGAAGTATTTCAGACTAATAGCTTCACACATATTAGCCACATTTTAAGCTGTGCCCACACAGAGTCCTCAGGGTGACAGCATTCCTTAGCTTTCACCTACACTCATGCATAACCCTGACTTTGCAGAAGGACTCAGTCAAGCAGTACTTTGCAGAACAAACATCCAGCAACAGGTAACCATAGCAAACTAATCTCCTCTTTTATCTTGATCCAAAAAATAACTACACGATTACAACCTTCGTAATCAGAGCTAAGATTTTTCAACACCCTTAAAACACTATTTCACAACATGAAACTAGTTTCCTTAAAACTCAGTCATGGGCTCAAAACTCAGGATAAGCAGTAACAGTACTTTAGGTACCTGGCTGATTGCTACATAAATGTGTCAGTCTAATTTAGGTCTCTCTTAAAATGTTGCTTACCCTTAAGCCAGACCAGAAAAAGTACTTTTTTAAACTCTCAGTGTGCAAGTAACACAGATTTTTATTTTGTTCTCTGCTCCCAGAGGTCAAAAACTGAATATGAAGAGAAAAAGAGGGCCATTTTTCTACTTTGAGAAAACATCTGTAGGACAGGGCTGCACAGAAGTGCATCAGTGAGGGTAACAGGCAGACACAGAGCCATCGATCTGTAACTACTTGAAGGTACTAAAACTAATATGACAAGAAAAATGAGCAGGAAGAGGGTAAAAGTCTTTCTATTCCCCTTAGGTGCAGAGCAGCTAAGCAGCAACACAGTACAGGCTGGCAGCCATTGGGTTTCTGAGACAAGAGAACAAAATGTCCAAGCACTGCCAGTCCTGATATCAAACACGTGTCCCTTTCTCATCTTCTTTGCAGGTTAAAGAATCAACGGCAACAGCTTGCAAGATACTAAGTTCACAAAAGATCCCGAGACATGACTTTAAAGCAGCTGGGACATTGCAGCTTAGCCAGAAATGGTGATGCAGCAGCTTCCTGCAACACAGCATTAACCTTCCCCCTCCTTCTGGTCAAACTGTTTTGGGCTTGGGGCTGATTCCAAGCCAACTCACCCAAAGGGCAAGAATCCACTGACCTGTCTGTCAGAGTTTAGGATCTGCCTCTTCTGCCAGGGCTTTTCTGAGGGAGGAGAAACAAGGTAAAATGGATGAGTTTCAGCTTAGTCTCTTCAACTGTTAATCAGTGCTTATGTAAATGTTAAAGGGAAAACATTTGGTGATCTAATTTCTTAATAAACTTTCAAACATCTCCAAAAGACATTCTTTTTACTGGTACCTACTAAAATAAGTGTTTCTATTTATTCTCATTTAAAGAGGTCTTAAGGGCATGAAGACACCTAGTTAGGCTTTCTGGTATTCACACAGTTTGCTTTGCCAACACAAAGGCAAAAATTATCTACAAAAACATCCAAATATCCCTTAGACTTCTGAGGAGGGACATGAAGTATTCCTCCCTGGGATAGAGGACATCAGCAGGGCAAACACACTTCTTTGCAGAGCTGAAAATTCCTGTAGCTCTCCCATTAGCAGCTATCAGGAAGCAGACTATGATTGCTGCTTGACTGCTGTAGAGAAGCAAGAAAAACAAAAATTCAAAGTGCATCCATTTATTTCAAAATGGAATTTAACCTCAGGGTACCAGGGTAAACCAGAAGTGCCTTGGAAAACACAATAACAGGTCAATTTATAAAACATAGTTTCACCTGGCTCCCAGATACATGGTATGACTGCTTTCCAAGCTATCCTTTCTCAGAAATAAAAGTTGCCGCGTTCAGCCGGGGTGAAAGGAAAAAGGCCCACGCACAGGGATGATGAGAACAGCAGTGAACAGTTCATTGAGGGGGCATCAGACTTTTATAGGGTAGGGAAGGATAGTTCTAGAACCTGGGCAGACGGAAGGTGGAGTCGGGGGCAGAACACGACACAAAAGGGAATGTAGGGAGGGGACAATACAAATAAGGAATAGTCGGGGGGGTGGCTAGCCTTATATGGTACAGCTGCACTGCACCACAGGTTAGCCAATGGGGATCGGGGGAACAGGGGCCAATGGACAGGGAGTAACCAGGGTAGCAACAACCAATAGTAGAACCAGGGGCGGGAAACCAGGACCAATAGGAACAGTTGAATAAATACAAATGCAATAGAACTAATTACAACTGTGAATACTGACAATCGGAACAACTATAAACGATTAAAACTTGAACCGGGGGCTCCTCAGACGATTCCTCTGCTCAGGACTGGTGAGTGGTTTCCACCTTATCTACGTTTACGTCTTTCCAAGCTCTAAAATTGTTTACAGGTTCCCCTGCAAAAAGTTATCTAAGAAGTACACAAAGAAGTGAAAAATATCAAATGCCTAAATATCCTTCCAAACTGTTAGAGAGTTCCAGGATTTGTTTGGTTTGTTGTAACTTAAAAGGTCATTTAATTCTTAATCCTTCTCCCAAATAAACCTTACAGCTCTCCCAAATTAGTTTCTTCCTTCCTTCCCAGCACATCAGAGACACCACTCTTGTCATCATGACAGACCTGCATATTGTTTAGATACAAATATTTATGTCTAGAAGCAAACTCTCTCTTGGGTAGTCAGTGAACTCTGAAACAATTACTGGGAAGTGATAAAGTTATGAAAATAGTAGTCTGTTGGTGCTACAACTGTATTTATTATATCTGAACCACCCCAGCAGGTTTGAAAGGGCAGTAACTGAAGAGGCCTTGCAGTGAAGGGTACAGGACAAAATGCTCTCTATGTAGGTGCTGGTTTATGTTCAATGAAAAGGCTTTGGTAGATGGAAAAGACACTGTTGGTTCCCTTCCATTTGTGTGAGTTTTTGCTCCTAGCAGCACACAAAGTCAAATAGAGACAGGGAAATTGAAGGCACCCTTTGACTTGTGTCCCATAGTGCCTTATCAGATGTGGCCTGTGATGGAAGCACTAGGAACTGAGGCCACAACCTCATCTTCACTTTCTGGGGCTACAAACAACATGACCCACAGGCCAGCTCCTCAGGGACAGTATAGGGCTTTCAGTGGCTGAAAAGTAAGAGTTTCTAAGATTGTGGTGGTGCTTGTAGTCTGATCCCCAGCTTCCTCAGCTCCACAGTCAAACATCCCTTATTATACTCCAAAATAAATCCAAAGTCTAAAAACCTTAGTTATTTTGGTGTGGCTGCTGATAATTTTTTAAAAAATACAGTGTTAGTCAAATATCCAAACAGGAATCAACATAATGGTTCATTCTATCAGTGGCCTTACAACAACAAAAGGCCTCCTTAACAGCTAGTACAGCTGTGACCTAGGGCATAACATCAGAACAAGCCACACCATTTATTTCTTCTGAGAAAGTTTTCACAGGCAGTGAAGGTGACTAATTATACTTTCTGGCTTTAGATTAGCTTATCTATGCTAGCAATATATCCATGCTCATCTATGTTAGGTGAGCAATCATTAAACAGGGAATACAGGGGATGCCTACAGAACTGCAAGTATTTTTAGTCCTCTCCCAAAGCTGTTACAAATGTTTTCTACTATTCTCTGAAACACAATTCTCACAGCAATAAGAAAACTATCATAAAGCCATAGGATAAAATACCTTAGCCTTATGGGCTAAATTATGTTTTGAGCAGGTTGGGGTTTGGGTTCTTTTCTTAGAATGAAACACAACATTAAGACAAACCAAAGTTACACTGCAACATCTATAATGAGATTTCCTTAGCTATCAGATCAAAAATCATCATGTTGATATTCCATGAAAGCCCATAGCTTTCAAGGAATTTTGAATAATGTAAGAATACATCTGCATTTGGATGTGTCTCCCCAAAATACCAAATAACATTGTCAGCACAAGGAGGTTAGTCAACATTTCTAACATCCACACAAAGGTCAAAGCAAATAAAATAACTTGAGTGCTGAGCCCAAGGGCGCTCTCTGAAATGTGGTTTGAACACAATACATCAATACGTACTTTTCTATTCTATTACCCACATAATCACCAGCCCTGTTTCACCATAAATCTGTTGTTCAGAAGTGTTCAAAAATGTCACAGTATTGGTCATCTGTGTCAATTGCCTAAGAGTGATTTATTAAAATGTTTGGCTAAACAGGTCATCATCCCAGTGGCACATAATAAATTGGGAAGCACTTGACATTATTGCTGTTACAATAGGTGTGATTGACGGTGCTGCCGAGTATTAAAGTTGCCAGGCATTTCCATGAGAAAGCCCTGTTTTCTCTTGCTTGCTGCTTTGACAAACTGTTCAAGCTGAAGTTTTCCAGGTTAGAGTTCAACATTTTTACTTTGTTTAGTGGAAAAGTTAGTCAAAACAGTTCACTTGTTGTGCAAGCAGGCCAGAGTACATTATGTTTTATTTCTGTTAAGAAAAAGCCAAGAACATATTCTGCTAGAAACTTCAGCACTCTGATGTTTTCAAGAAGCCATCTTGACATTCAGCAAAGGTGTTCTGCATTTATGGTTGTGATCCCAGCTACTTAAACATCACCCTAGATAAGCTCAAGTTAACTACTCAAGAAAAAAAAGTTCTACTGCAGTTTGCTCAGTGTTACAAGCACCATAATAGTACCATCTGCATCCCACATGTGCCTGTTGATCAAGCAGTTCTGTTGCCTTACAGGTGTAGCTCCCAGCTGCTTTGGGCCAGCCTGAACCAAGGGACTGATTAAAGACTGAGCCTGGAAGGGGGAAGCTTCTTCTGTCAGATTTTAAAGAAACAGTGCTACCAAAAGAGAGAAAGTGAGCCTACTTGGAGAAGCTAGAAGCAGCTTTGCCAGCAGAAACACCCATCCAAGGAACCTGTAGGTTAGGAAGGCACTGACCCAGCACTGTTGTGGTTGACCTTGCCAGAAGACTCAGAAGCCATTTTTTGCTGCTACTTCTGAAGTAAGCTTATCAGGATTGCAGCTGCATGACAGCTTTACAGATTAAGTTTTTGTCATAAATTCAAACAGAAATCTGATTTGCTGGCCCCTCTGTATGGGGATCAGCATCATCTCCTGTTGTATCTCACACACAGAATGGCAAATGACTCACAAGCAGCACCTTTATAGAATCTGTAGTTATTGATTAAAATAAAATCACACAGAATCCTTCAAAGCTGAGGTATCAAATAGGATTCTGAGAAAGAAAATGTCCATTTAATAATCAACCATTAAAACAAAAACTGCATTTACACTGACCATGTTAGCAATTCCAGTCATGTTATCAATCCCAAAGTGCCTGGATATAAACTGACAATCAGCTACAGTCCAAGAAGGGTTGTGTAGTTCAGACCTCAGAAAATGATATCTGAAAAATAAAGACTGCATGCAAACAGGCCTATTACAGCCAAGGAAGTAACATCTCCTGTGGCGGTCAGTTACATGGACCCTGTTTCAGGGGTAAAACAAAATCCTTTATTGCAAGCACATTTCAATGTATATAGGGTTGTTACAATTAAGAGGCTGGGTTATACTAAGCAGGGAATGGAACATGGTAATTAAGAGAATACATTATGTTAACTAAGGTTGAAGCAGGTATCTAGAGTTAATCCATTATTCATGAACACAAGGGTAGGGGGGACAATACATGTGGTCAGGTGAGTTTCGGTGTGGGACAGGTAATACACAAAACTGCAAATCTTGTTAAATGCAAATGAAGTCTCTGTAGGTCCAGAGATGGGTCAGTGTCTGCAGGTTGGAGTAGGATTAGTTTTTATCTTCTCAGCAGGCATCCTGTGTTTTGATATTTGCCCAGGGCTTTGCAGACATCCCAGTCCTACTCTTTTGGGAAGATCTTCTGCATTCTGGTATTTTTCAGTTTTGTATTCCTACAATCTCCCACAGCTTAGAAGTTTGTTCATCAAATGCCTCATCCTCTGCTGCTAGAAGTATTTAAAACCCATCAGTAACACTGCCCAAATACACATAGGTGCCTCCAAACTGTACTGACATCACAACTGCCTTCCCACAACCATCCAGCTGTAATGGGTGATGAAGCCCTCAGACATTATTTTAAAACCATAAGAGTTTGAGAGACAAAAAGAACCGATTGCATTGTCTAGAAAAACCTATGACTTAAACGTTTAACAATAGTCATTAAAGCCAAATGCCTTGAGTAACTTGCACACTGACTCCTCACAAGGATCCAGTGATATGTGGTAGGTCTGAATGACTTGCCTGAAGACAGAGCTGAACACAAACTCTCCAAAGCTGCAGTGCTAACTTCTGCTTTGTAGTTCTCTCATGCTTCTGGACCTGGTTGCAAAAAGCCTTCATTGCTCACAAGCAAAATGGTTCACAACTGAGGAAGCACACATTCAAAATATACAGGAAGAATATATTCTATTACATTTAAGGAACACCTAGAATAAACTTTCAACAAAGCAGTTTAAACAACCTGTCAAATATTGAGGGCTGAAGGGCTGCTAAAATCCAGAAGATATTTTTAAAGTACAACAAACATTAATATAAAGACAGATTCCAAAAACCAAAGTAAAGAAAAAAAATCATCAGACTATCCCTGATGATACCAGCTCCCAAATTTGTCTTTAAATTACGATTTCAGACAAAAAAACTCCCTCTTCCCTTCCTGTTACAAAAAACAACAGTCAACCTATGTTTTGTGTTGAATAAATGTGTTTTATCATGTCCAAAAGAGGTCCAGTTACTTTATAACAGAGCAGCTGAGGGAAATTTACAGCAGCATTGAGAGTGCTTCAGGGCTTTCTTCTCCCAGGGGAGAAAAAAGACATCCTTCCCTAAAAAGAAAACCCAAACCTAATGCCCTGGTTCCCTGAAAGCCTTTCAGGTCATATTCTCTGTAGAGCACCGGGCAACACACTCACTCAGGCAAAGTCCTCCCACCCCAGCTTAGTTAACAGTGAGTGTCTCTGAGCAACTGCTCTGTTTTGGCTCAAGGTCATTTCTTCTCACTACCCAGAAATACAGAGAGTGAGTATATGTGTTGAGAGAAATATATACACTGAAGGCAACACACCACAGGAAACTGCAGCTTAACAAAACCCTGTGACCCTGACCATGGCAACACAGGTCAGCAAGCAAAAACACACGGTTATTTAAATGTAATGTACTGCATTCTAGGCACTTGTATGCAATGTCATGGAAGTGAGAATTTCATCTGCAGTGAAAATGAAAACAGTAAGTTGTATTCTACTTTAAGAGATGTGATGATCAGAGGACAAGCAATTTATGGGCAAATATGAAATAAAGAGATGCACAGTTGAACAAACAGACATCTCAAGCACTCACTAAAACCACATTTCAACATTCCAAAAATCTGTGGACTTCCCTGCATTTTCCTTTCCCAAGGCTACCCAAATATAATCTTGACTTTTCCCCTTAATCACCAAGTGAAGCCAAAACTTTAGTTGACACTTTGTGGCAATCACTCCAATCTTGACACCGTGCTCTTCAGTGGAATCCAGTCAGCCAATTAATTCAACACAGGATATATTATCAGGCTTCTCTGAATCAGTAAAACACTAAGGTACTTCAGTTTCCTTATTGGTTTAGGTCATACTAACCCAACAAAATTTTAGCTCAGAACAATTACCCTTGTTAGCTGTGATAGTTATTTTAGAAGCTGCTTTGTATACTGTGAATGTGTTCCCTGTCTCTTAATATATCAGAAAAAAAACCCCTGCTAATATATATTTGCCAAAGGAAAAAAAAAACCACAAACAACCAAAAAACCAAACCAAAAAAACAAACCAAAACAAACAAAAAACCCAAAAACCCCAAAAACAAACAAACAAACAAAAAACAAGACAGAAAAAGAAAAAAAAAAAGAGGTTTCCTGGTAGAAACTAACAAAATTCTTTTCATGCTTGCTACAGTCTGTTCGAAATAGATAGCCTCTCTTTGCATATGAGTCCAGGAGTCTCATTAAAACATCCTGGTTGTTAGGAGTCAGACACATGTTAATGAAAAACAGTGTGAAAAGATAACACTGAACAAGCCCACTGCACACTACACAAGAAGGGGCAAATTAATCAAATCCCAGATGGTATTTAAGCTGAAAAAGTGATTGTGAACACTTATCAGCATTGCTTACACCCTTCCTCCTTCTCCTCTCCTCTTGTGTTAGATTGGAAGTTGCAGAGAGCTACCATGGCACAATGGAGAAAACAGGACAAGGACTTCAGCCTAATTGCAACCTTTTAGTGACCACTCCTGGTCCAAACAGTGCACACCCAGAGGTAGCCACACATCTCTTGTTCACTGAAACAGGAAGATAATGAACTTCCATTCTGAGTTTTTTCTAACCTGCACAGGTCTTTAGAGGCTAAACAGCATTGCTATCTGCCAGAGCCTTCCTTTCTAGTATGGGTTGCCTGGAACTACTTAAAAAATTCATGTGAATCAGAAGTGACCTGCTAAAGGGACTGAAAAGACCTCCCTTTTGAGATCTTCTCTAACATCTTCAAGTAAATAACCCACTTCTGAATAATAACGGATACACTAAAGCAGACATTAAATTACATTATCTGATATCACACGTTGACGTACGTGAAGCACTAACAATATTAAAGGGAAGAGCATGAAACATTTTTGAAGTCTTTAATGTAAACACTTACATTAGAGTGACACCCTGCTGCAATGATACGTACACAGAAACTGATGAGTGTTCCCCTGTTTTTCTTCAGGATCCGAGGCTGCCATCTTCACAGGGTCCTGGCAACATACAATCTCTGCTCGGGAAATGTTGCATTTATCTTTCCATAATGTATATACTGCCCCTTGCTCTTGTTCTTGGATAACCATGGACTACATCTTCCTCTTGAGGAGCCATTCTGCATCCCTTACACACCTTGCAAAGCCATTCTTCCTTCCTTTCACACACATTCATCATCCACCTTCCTGAAAGCATGAATGGTCCTTCACTGTACACTCCTCAGGTATCCACAGAAGTATTTCCTGTTGAATGGCAAAAATAATTCAGTTTCAGAAGAAAAGCTAGTTCTTTCCAAAGATCTTGGCCGTAGTTCTTTTTAAAGTCTCAGGAGCTGACCACCCATTATACTGTACAGACTTGTAACAACATTTTATTTTACTTTTCTTAAAATTCTTTTTGAGTCATGCACAAGTATATGCATGAAAAATACCCTCCTTGGTGCTAGTGATGCAAAAGATTTCTCAGGGATTTGAAGACAGGAAAACTGCATTAGTACCTATGTTGTTTTCTTTAGAGTCACGCAAGTTTTATAAACATCATCTCAAAGTTAAAATAGTAACTAGAAATTATTACTGTTTTTGTTTTCTTAAAGACACATTAAAACAGATTAGTTTGCCGAATGTTATTTACTATTAATATTGCTATCAGGACTGCTTAATAGTTAAAGAGATCCCACTCAATTTCAAACATTCTTGCCCATGTTCAGATGAAAGGTTATTTAGAAAATGATGCTTCAATTGCAATAAAAAAACTCCAAACCTGTCAAGGCTGTGTTTCATGTTTGAATAGCTACCTAGAGGCATCAATCTCATTGCCTGTGGCTGTTATGTTACTCATACACTACCTAGAAACTGTGTTAGTGTTCAGCAAATCACCCTTTAGAGTTTAATGTGTGTATGAATAATGCAAGAATAAAAGGTTATCTGGTTTTACTTGTGGTTTTTTTTTTTTCTGCCGTCAAACCTCTGTCTTTATCTGAATTCCAGAGATTAAGAAAGTATCCACCATGCTATACACTGCTTATGTAGTTGCCCCATTTTCACAAACACATGGAGAAAAGATCACCTTAAAGAAGAGTCTAGAACTCATGTCAGTAACATACCAGTATCTTCAGTATCATCTTGTGCTGGTTTTAAAGGTAAACCAGCAGGAGAAATGGACCCACCACAAGAGAGTTTATAAGTCAGAGTTACAATT